>CM060452.1:147908295-148542384 GCA_030545235.1 Helianthus tuberosus
GTACTGATTTCGCTTCAAGAAGTTATCAGTTGATTTCGCTTCAAGAGTTCAACAGTTGATTTCGCTTCAAGAGTTCAACAGTTGATTTCGCTTCAAGAGTTCAACAGTTGATTTCGCTTCAAGAGTTCAACAGTTGATTTCGCTTCAAGAGTTCAATAGCTGATTTCGCTTGAAAGCTGTTGACTAGCTGATTTCGCTTGAAAACTATTATCTAACTGATTTCGCTTCAAGCTGTTGACTGATTGATTTCGCTTGAAGTTGTTGGTTAAAAGATTTCGCTTGAAGTCCGATATCAATTCAACTTGGGTTTTCGTGTCGAGATTATTTCATGTCAACTGTGTATCACTCTGTTTCAGGATTACTGTGTATACTGATTGTGTTTGTTTGTTTATTTGTGTGATTCAGGTGATTCAAGGTTTGCATAATGGCTGAGGAATTCTTCAACACGTTTTACAACGCGTTCGCAACCGAATCGTCTGAGGCTTCAAATATTACACCAAAAACCATTTCTAAAGTGCTAAATGAAAATATCAAGAATGATAACTTTTACGGAACCCATTCAAAGCCACCAACTCTTGATAGTATTGATGATTATACATGGTGGAAGGAACGCTTTATCAACTGGGCAAAGGCGTATGCTCATGAAAGTTGGTTTTGTTTGGAGTATGGGTATGAAAAACCAAAAGACGAGAAAGGCGAAGATCTTGTTTTCAAAAAATTTACTAGAGAAGATAAAGCTGAATTTGGAGCTGAACAGAGAATGATAGCATTGATTCAGTCCGCAATCAGAAACGATATCTTTGCTTTACTAACTCATGACGGGTCATCTAAGTCTGTCTGGGAAGCTTTACGTGTTAAAGCTGAAGGGGGTAAACAGATTAAAAAGAACAAAATCGCTTTATTAAAGAAAGAATTTGATCTGTTTGATAACATAAAAGGAGAGTCGGTGAGGCAAATGATTGAGAGATTTTGTCATCTAAAAATTGAATTGGAAAGATTAGAGATAAACAAAACAAGAGAGGAACTTATAGACAAAGTGATTGAAGCGTTACCACGAGCTGATCAGTGGCAAACGTTTGTTTTTATTTTGAAAAATGATGCTGTGTATGATAATATTACTCTTGATGCTTTGTTTGAAAAGATTGAAAGTCATGATTTGGAGTTGCAGAAGCAAAACAAGATGACTGATTCTTCACATCAACAGAACGTTGGCTTGTACTACAAAAGCAGTGTGCTTTCTGATAAAGGCGTTGGTTCACCAAAAACAGCATTTAGTGGTGAAAAGATGAAAGAACCAACAACAACGTCAACAAGTCATCATTCTGGATACCATTCATCTTCAAAGACAAATTCTGATGATTCTGAAGAAATTCTGTGCAACATTGCTCTTAAACTAAAGAATTCTCCTTCAATGAGCATCAATGCAGCGAAGCAGCAAATGAGTTTTCTTGCATCTGTTCTGGAGTCATATGAAGGTCTAGTAGCTGGAAAAATTGGAAATTCTGAATTGACCAAAGAAGACTACGATCAGATTGATCCGGAAGAGATGGAGTTCATTGACATTCGTTGGTGTTTAGCTAGTTGTATTCGAAGAGCTCAGAGGTACATGGAGATTACCGGGAAACAATCGCTTGGAGGTGCTTCAACAAAGCTTGGATTCGACAAATCTAAAGTGACCTGTTTCAAATGCAAGCAAAAGGGTCATTTCAAAAGAGAATGCAGAAATTCTGAAGTTGGTGAAGGAAGTGAACGTCCTTTCAACGATGATTATTATCGAAAGGCGATTTACCATCAAAGCAGAGAAGAGCCAAAGTTGATTGAAGATAAGCCGAGAGAAAAATCAAGAGCTTATGCTGTAATTTACGAGGATGAAGGATATGATTGGAGTGAGGTTCTTCCAATAGATGATATTGTTGATGAAAAGTTCAAAGCTAAAGCCAAACAGGAAGAATTAAGTAAACATTATGCTCTTGTTGCTGAGATTCAAGAGGAAAACAAAGACAAAGACATTGCTGAAGTCCATGAAGAAAAAGTTGAGATCAAAGAGAAAACTCGGGAAGAGATCTTAAGTGAGAAGACTTACAGAGAAAGAAATGTGGTTTTAAATAGAATGGATGATATGCAGGAGGAGTATGAGATGGCTGTTGGTAGCAAAAGATGGGATAAAAAGAGAGAATGTTACTATAACAGAGAAGGAGAACCGGTTGTTCCCAGGAAAGACATAATCTTCGATGATGTTCTTCTTGCTGTCCCGTTAAGAGCTGAATACTATAGAAGAGTATTGAAAGATGACAAATATGCTAAGCAATATGAAAAGGATATCAGATATGCCATGTTATCGTGTCTAAGAAAAAGGGATGAAGAGAGAATGAAGAAGAAGGTTGAAGAAATGGTGAACAATTTGAAGAAAGATGCTGAAGAGGTTAAAGAGGAAGCTGTTACTGTAGAACAGCAGATTGAAGAAGAGGTGAAGAAAGAAGAAAAGAATGAGAATGAGGAAGCTGGTAATGCTGGTGATGAAGTAAGTGTTGAAAAGAAGCAAGATGATGATGATCTGAAGCAGACAGAGATTGCTGAAAACATCGAAGTGTCAATCACTGAGGTAAATTCTGATTCTGAAAACTTGAAATTGATTGATCAGTGCAAGAAATGCATGGAACCGTGCAGAGCTTGTACTGAAAAAGATGAGCAATTTAGAACAAGAGATCTTGAGTTCACAAAAATTGAAAAGATTTTCAAAGAAAAATGCAAAGAAATGTTGGAAAAAGAAAAAGTTTTTAAAGAAAATGATGAAAAATTTTCAGAAAAATGTAACAAATTAGAAAAGGAAAATGAAGTTTTGAAAGAAAATGTTTTAAAAATGACAAATGAATGTGAACAAAAAGAAATTGCTTGTCAAGAAATGAAAAAGGAATATGACTCAATGAAATTAGCATATGATATTATGAAAGAGTCATACGACAAAGTGAAAGATGAAATGAAATATGCTCAATCTAGAATGAATTATATGTCTGAAACAACCAAAGAGCTTAAACGAATGTATTCTATAAAACAAGATGTTGTTAATTCCTATATTGAGGATGTTGCTAAGCTAAAGCGACAGATTGCTGATTTAGAACAAGATAACAACAAGTTAAAGAGTTACCACGTGTCGTCATATGTGCTTGAACGAATTTTCAATATAAAACCGGGTGATGGTGAGTCTGAGCAGAACAAGAAAGGTATTGGTTCAGAGTTTCATCAAGTTCCACCACCGGGAAAATTTGCATTTTATGATGAGGAAAAGGTCGAAAAAGCTTTCAACATGGTAGACCAATTGCCAGACAACATTGACATAACCTATTCCAAATCTGATGATTCTCATGATTCAGAGGTGGTAGGTAAAGTCGTTGAAAGTGTGTTGAAAGAAGAGTCGGTTGATACAGGTAAATCTGAATCACAGGATGAAGATGAAGGAAATCTTCATAATGGTTATCTGAAAAACACAAAATCCGAGGAAAATTTGAATGATGATTCAAAAGGATTGGTTTATACCATGATTGGATCGGACAAATTGTTCTTAGATGTTGTATTCCCGATTCAGAATGTGATTTCAGAAAAGATTGACAAAGTTTTCAAAATGGTTGAGATTGAGAAGTCTGAGATTTCAAAGTTTGTTGGTAAGAGTCATAGAGGTTCGTATAACAAACCTGGTTTCAAAAAGAAGAACATGAAGGCTGGGTTGGGTTATAAGAAGAAACAACATCAAAACAAAAATGAAATGCCGAATTTTCAGACAAAAATGAGTTTTGTTCAAGGAGGCAGTTTAGAAAAAGAAAAAGAACTCAAAATGAAACAGTCTAATGATGAATTCTTTGCTTTAAAGAAAAAGCAACAACCACAAGTCAAAGATGTGTCCATGAGAACATGTTTCAAATGTGATCAAAAAGGACATCTTGCACGCAAGTGTCCTAATCTAAAACTTGTGGATGTTGACAAAAAGAAGTTTGATGCTGAGAAACAAAAATCTGAGAATGTGAGACAAAGGTCAACCAGATTTGAATCAAAACAAACTTGGGGGTACAATACAAACAAGTTTGCTTTGAATCAAAACTGGAAATCAGACCCGAACAAGTTTGATTCAAGACAGATCTGGAATTCTCACACACCCAGATTCAGAACAACACAGAGTTGGAAAACCACAGTTGATATGACAAAACCTCAAGAGTTTTGGAAACCAAGAGTTGTTGTTCAAAATCAAAATGTTCAAAAAGATTCACATTTTTACAAACGAGGAACACCAAAAGGTCAAACATGGAGTGTTAAGAAACATGTTGATTTGGTAAAAGATGAGAAAATTGAAGTTAAAATTGAGAAAGTTTTTGTGAAAAATGACAAAGAATTTCCAGCATTGAATGAAAATTTTTGTGTTGAAATGCCTAAGGTTCAACAGACCTGGGCTAAATTGTTCAAGTAATTCAGTTAGCTGAATGTGCAGGTACTCAACAATTCTGAAGATTGTGAGAATGGAGGTTGGAGCAGCCTGTCACAACGAGGAGAGGAGGCTGCTGGATCCTGTGTTGGTTGAAACAGGAAGTTTATATGTTTTCTGTAAATAAATAAACAATATTTTCAAAAACCCTAAAAATTGAAAAATTTGAAAAATAAAAAATATGTTTGTTTTTAATTTTTGTCAAATATTCAAAAATACAAAAATATGTTTTGATTGAATATGCCGAAACCCTCACGGCTGAACAAACATGATTACTTTCATCAGATTGAAAAACGGTTTTCAAACTGTTAAGATCAATGGGTTGTATATCATGGGGGTATGTTATATTTTCTGCTAAAAGTATTATATTTTCTGCAAAACAGAGCATGAGATGCAGAAAATGGATGGCGAGACAAAGCTATCAGTGTTGGTTGTCAAATTTTCTTTATATGGTTTTGCATTTTAGGGGGAGTAATATTGTTAGAAAATACAAAAACATTTGAAAAATTGAAAAAGTAAAAAAACATGATAAAATTCAAAATTGAGTTTTTGCGTAAAAAGAGGAAATGATAGTACATCAGTAGACAGTTACAGTATGCTAAAGAAATGGAAAGTTTAAATGTGTTAAACGATCTCACCGTGGATGTGTCGGTAGGTTTTTATACATTTAGTAAACTTTTTCGGGATATAAATCTAAATTCAAACACTTACTTATTTCGTGGGGAACACTACTTGGATATATAGGTAACCCCTGAAATCTCGTTTGAAAGGTCTCTTAATCTGATATACTAGGTCTTTATACTCAATGATGTCTGGGGTATTATTCCGGGACTTCTGCTGAACGGTAGTTCTGACCTAGTCCCTGGCTAATACTTGCTGCAATGCTTGAAACACAGCATTAAACCCTCAGCATGCTGAAACAATTAAATTGATATATGCTGCTGTTGTAAGCAAAAAGATCCTCTAAAGGGGACATACCAAAAAGTCGAAGCTGATATCTCTCTGCGTATACGGAAGTATCGATCTGAGATCCCTTGGCCCTCGCATACCTAATTTATATACAGATATCTTTGTAGTATACTCACCTGTAAGACTGATTATTGGGATTCTGGATACGGGAGTATATTCAAGAGGTGGGACACATGAATGGGTTTAAGTTCCTAAAATACCTAATTCGTATCCTGGATCAGTTGAACTTTGTATGAAAATTTAAGTGGACAAATATATCGACAATCTAAGTGAATTGTTTAATGCATAAAGTGAAATTAAGCTCAACGGTACTTGTGACTTGTCAAAAACTGATATGATCCTCTAACGCATACTCAAACAAAAATATTGTCTGTAAATATGTTTGTACATATTTTTTTACTGCTTTATATTTTCAGAAAATTCAAAAAGATTTTTGATTCTGTTTTATTTTCGACAATCGATATCTGAGTGCTAAGTTTCAAAATCTAAGTAAGCTGATTGTGTTTCTGAAAATAAAACAAGTTCATTAAATTGAAACTTGATTTAAAATCAAAAATTTCAAAAACAGTTTGTGATATCTCCAAGGTCATTAACTTGAACTTGGATGATTAACTGTGAGGGAGATGGATTCTTTAGTACTGCTAAATCTATGTAGTTTGTTGATAGGGGGAGTGGATTAGAGGATTTGATTGGAATTGCAAGGTTATAATTCCTGGATAGTTAAAATTTGAAATGCTGTTACTTATAAATGTTTGAGTGATTGCAGATGAGATTCCAGACTACGATCCGGAAGTTGAGTCTAAGGGGGAGTCTGAAGACGAGCTCAAAGCAAGGGGGAGCTTGTATACGGAAAGCAAGGTGTCGATCCCAAAGCACGGAAGCTTGATGAAAGGGGGAGCCTGCAGCTGATGAAGAAAAGAGGAAAAGCTGAAACTGAAGACAGATCCATCGGGATTCTGTTCGAGAAGATTCAAAGAGAGAAAGAGAAAGAAAAGTCACTACGAGCTTGACTACAGATTGACTACAGCAATATCCAAGGGGGAGTCTGTTAGTGCATTTATCTGTCTATCGCCTCCGTCAATCTAGTTCGTAGTGGAAAACTGAAGAAAACGAGAATTACTTTGTTATTTTAGGTCTAGTTAGTAAAAAAGGCAAGGTGGCATAATTGTAATTAATGGGAAACCTCATTAAATGCCTTGACCTATAAATAGATCTCTAGAGCTTTTAGTTTAAAAAACTTTTGCTCATTTGGTGATTTGAGAGCTCTAGATCTAGAGAGAGAATCTAGAGAGAGAAAGTGATTCAAGGTTCTTGTACTTTATCAAATCTTATATAGAATCACGTTTATATTACGTCATGTGTGTTTAGGTCACGTTCGTGTACGGATTCCGCACGTTTCACGTTCGTTTCGCAATCGTATCGGATTCAAACCGGTCCTAACAGAATTCGATCAAGGGCAAGTGTGAATCCCAGTTGCCACCAAAATCTATTACGTATGAGCGAAGCATATCCTCTAATGTTTGGATAGTACGCTCGGTTTGACCGTTTGTCTGAGGATGGAAAGCGGTGCTAAGGTTAAGAACAGTACCCATAGTAGATTGAAAGGTTTGCCAAAGATGAGACGTAAAACGAGCATCACGATCGGAAATGATGTCAATGGGGATACCATGACGACAGATGATCTCATCAGTGTAGATTCTAGCCAATTTCTCGACCTTGAAATCTTCACGAATGGGAAGAAAGTGAGCTGATTTGGTCAATCGATCAATGATCACCCAAATACTATCATAACTAGAAGAAGTACGAGGGAGCTTAGTGATGAAGTCCATAGCGATGCTCTGCCATTTCCAGACAGGGATTTCTGGTTGTTCGAGCAGACCAGAGGGACGTTGATGTTCAGCTTTCACTTTTGAACATGTGAGGCTTTTCGAGACGAAAGTGGCTATATCCTTCTTCATTCCAGGGCACCAATAGGATGCACACATATCATGGTACATCTTGTCGGCACCAAGGTGAATAGAATATTTTGTGTGGTGTGTATCCTTCATCAGGAACTCTCGAAGGTTACCACAATTGGGAATCCAAATTTAATCGATATAGTATTGAATACCATCGGATTTGGTTACGAGGCTTTCTTCAGCACCACATCGCATCTCGTCATAGAGGTTACCCTCGTTAACAGATGAATATTGAGCGTCACGTATGCGGTTATGAAGATTGTGGACGAGTTGGAAACAACGGATGCACTTGACATGAGTTTTACGACTAAGAGCGTCGGCTACTACATTCGCTTTACCTGGATGGTATTTGATTTCGCAGTCTTAGTCGTTTAACAGTTCCACCCAACGACGTTGACGCATGTTCAGTTCCTTTTGGTCGAAGATATGTTGAAGGCTCTTATGGTCGGTGAAGACCACACACTTAGTACCGTAAAGGTAGTGTCGCCAAATCTTTAATGCAAAAACAACTGCGCCAAGTTCAAGGTCGTGAGTAGTATAGTTCTTTTCATGTATTTTGAGTTGTCTCGACGCATAAGTGATGACCTTGTCTCGTTGCATAAGCACACAACCAAGTCCAACGTTTGAAGCATCGCAATATATGATGAAGTCGTCGTTACCATCAGGAAGCGCGAGAATAGGAGCATTACAAAGCATCTCCTTGAGCGTTTGAAAAGATTCCCCTTGTTCGGGACCCAAAATGAAAGGTTTCTCTTTTTGAGTCAAAGAGGTCAAAGGAACCGCGATCTTCGAGAAGTTAGAGATAAAGCGATGATAATAACCAACAAGACCCAGAAAAGAACGAATTTCAGACGAAGATTTAGGTGCGACCCAGTTCTTCACAGCTTCGATTTTAGCGAGGTCAACGTGAATACCAAGTTCGTTGACGGTATGACCAAGGAATTGAACCTATTTTAACAAAAATTCTCACTTTGAGAATTTGGCGTATAGACGTTCAGTACGAAGAAGTTGAAGGATAAGACGCAAGTGTCGCTCATGCTCTTCTTGTGTCTTGGAATAGATGAGAATACCGTCGACGAAAACGATCACGAAACGGTCCAAGTACGCTTTGCACACGCGGTTCATCAAATCCATGAAAACAGCAGGTGCGTTGGTCAAACCAAAGGGCATGACCACGAACTTGTAATGACCATAACACGTACGAAAGGCGATTTTAGGTACATCTTTTTCAAGGACTCGAAGTTGATGGTACCCAGAACGAAGATCGATTTTTGAAAAGCAGGTCGCGCCTTGCAATTGATCGAAGAAGTCATCGATGCGAGGAAGAGGGTATCGGTTTTTGACAGTAAGCTTGTTGAGCTCACGATAGTCAATACATATACGGAATGACCCATCTTTCTTTTTGACGAACAAAACGGGAGCACCTTAAGGAGAAGTACTAGGGCGTATAAAGCCTTTATCAAGAAGCTCTTGAAGTTGACTCGAGAGCTCTTGCATCTCAGAGGGTGCTAAATGGTGAGGAGACTTAGCGACGGGCATAGCGCCAGGCACTAAATCGATACGAAAGTCGACAAAAAGAGCAGGAGGCGGACCAAGAAGATCGTCGGGAAACACATCGGAGAAATCACGTACAACGGGGACGTCGCTTATGCTTGGGCCTTCGTCCTTCTTTTCTACAACATGGGCGAGAAAGGCGAAGGTACCCTTGCGTAAGCATTTGGTTCACTTGGATACACGACATAAGCTTGAGACCTTGAGAAGTTTCTCGCCATAAACGTGTAGGGAATCATCGTTTGGAAGAGGAAGGCGAATAAACTTTTCAGAACAAACAACTTCAGCACGAACCCACCTAAGCCAGTCCATGCCTACTATGATGTCAAAGCTACCCATATGCATAGGTATAAGATCGATTGAGAACGTATGATCGTTAAGAATCAAGGAATAATTGGAAAGAATGGAATCGACAGCGACGGATTACCATTAGCGACTTCGACAGAGAAAGATCTTGGCAACTTAGAGCATTTACACATAAGCAAAGGTTCGAATTCTAGCGACACAAAACTTTTATCCGCACCAGTATCAAATAGATAAGAAGCATAAACATGGTTCCCAAAAAACGTACCAGTAATGACATCGTTTGCATTCTGAGCCTGAGCGGCAGTGATGACAAAAGCTCGGCCTCTAGCAGGTTGTTGAGCTTGTTGCTGCTGTTGTGGCGGTTGCTGCTACTGCTGCTGTTGGGGTTGATTCCTTTGAGGGCAAACATTGGCGAGATGATTGAGATCGCCACACTTGAAGCATGCTCGTACAAGAGTAGCTTGAGGTTGAGCCTGGTTAGGAACAGGGTTTGCAACGAGGGCTTGATTCAGGTTGTTTTGAGCTTGAGGGATGTTGCGGCATCGGTCGGCAAACTGCCCAAACCTATGACAACGGACACATTTGCGGCACGGTGTGTTGGTAGGATGATGGTACAAACAGGTAGTACACTGGGGATGAGATCTAGTGTAGGCTCGTTTTGGTGGCTCAGTGTTTGCGGGGGTAACGACGGCTACTGCTTGTAAAGGTTGAGGGTTTGGCGGAGTGACAACCGCAAAATTCTGGCTTGAAGCCTTCCGCTTCTTGCCTTTGTTCTTCTTGGATTGGGAGGACGAAGGTTTAACAACGGTGGTAATATCGGTGGTATCAGTGACGGCTTGATGCGCACTCTTCGTTGAAACCTTGTCATAGGTTCCATGAAGGATGCAATTGTTGTTGAATTCGGTGGCTATGCTAAAGGCTTCCTCTATGGTTTTAGGGCAAGCAGAGGAAACATGGTTAGTCAAGGAAGGTGCAACACAACGGATGAATTTGGCTATGGTTTTGGGGACGGAGTTGACTTGTCCAGGACAGAGGATACTTAGTTGTTTAAAGCACGTAATCAGACCATCCATGTCGCTCCCCTTCTGTGTAAGGTTCCAAAATTCCTTCTCCAACTTTTGGAGTTCGTGAGGAGGACAAAAGTGGTCCTTCATAAGCTGCTTAAGTTCGTCCCAAGGCATAGCATGTGCAACATCGTTTCCCCTCTTGTTGCGTTCGGTAGTCCACCATTCGAGTGCCCTTGAACGAAAAACTCATGTTGCATTCAAAGTTTGTAGCTCATCAGGACAACCACTTTGCAAGAAAGTAAGCTCAATCGCGTCAAACCAATTCATCATGGCGGTGCTGCCATCTTTGCCTGTAAACTCCAAGGGTTTACAGGCCATGAATTTCTTGAATTGGAAGGTCGATTTGGGTTTGTCTACCTTTGAGTCGACAGAGCCATGCGGTGAGTCGGGATTGATCTTGCTAACGATATCAGGGATGACCTTAGCCATTTGCGCAACCTTAAACTTCATACAATCCTTTTTCGACATTGATTTGGAGCTAGAACCCTTCTTTGATTGGAGCTTCTTGGACGCGCTGGACGACATCTAAGGGATCGAAAGAGAAGGAAAGGATGAGACTAGATCATAAATTTAAAATAAGTTTGCAAGTTTAAGTATGCAAGCATGATGTAACACATATTGTTCACATAGTTAACATGAATTAAACAAGTATAAACACGTATGAATGCGTAAAAAGAGTATAAGTTTAGTTTGTTCACGAGAATTATTATTGTTTTTGATCGTGCGAGACGTGCGAATTGTGTAACGGTTTTGAAATGAACGAGGTAACAAGTATAAAATCACATATAAATTGAATCACATAAAAGAGAGGCTCATAAAACATAGGATTGTTTCGGGTAGAGAAACGTCGACTATTCCAAAGTGAATCGAAAGTCCTTTCAAATTAGAGGAACGTGCTTTGGCCTATAGGTAAGATACTCTAGTCGAGAAGCGATTAATGGTATCTTACCCTTCCAGTTACTACACGTCTCTAATCGATTGAAACAATCGAAACTTTGGCGAGATCGAAAATCGAGGAATGGGACTTAATCGACAATGTGCGGGTTTCACCCCTAACTTGACGATTTCGTACCCTATTGTGGTTGGTACTCTTCGGGTCAAAATATAATTTTGACACTTTGACGAGGGTCCACTAGAGTTTGAATTGGAAATTTACCATTTAGATGTGGATTTCACTCCTAGCTAAATGGCAAAATTTCGTGCAAAAATAAGAATAAGCGGAATGAGAGTCGTTAACCAAATTGTGGGTTTCACGCCTATTTTGGTAAACTCGTCTCTTTTGTATAAAGAGTGTCTTCAAGTCTTCAAGTGTATTGTGTAAATGTCTTAGCAAAGTAGGAAGAATAACATTTTTAAACAAGAATCAAGAATGGTAAAAAATATGGTTCCTACTATAGACTAGGTCGAACATGGCAATTCTACCTAATTCCCTATAGTTATGGCTCTGATACCAATCTATCACACCCCAACCAATGGCGGAATCATCGGAGTGGGACTAGTTCGAGATTGTAAGAGACTTCATAACACTATTTGTGACAATATTTAATTCAACCGATTTCATTTCATACCCAAATTGTCAAATATTACAAGGAAAATTCAAATTACAACGTTGTTCAGAACATAAACATAACAAAATTTGATACAACACTTTAAACTTAAACGTCTAAGTGAGTATCTAGGCATCATTGCTAATCCATTTCATAGCATCATCAATCCTCAACCTGTAACATGTTTAAAATACAATACAATGCAAAAGCAATGGCGAGTATACAAGTTTAAGAATAAGTATAAGTATAAGTTTAAAAGTTAAAAACGAATCCACATGGCAACTTAGTTTATACAAGAGCATCATACATGGCATGAAATATTTCTAGTCAACCCTCTGTTTACGCAAAATGATATAATTCAACATGACCTCCCGTTCACGGGTGGTGCGTTACTCCTATAGCGCTATACATGTTAAATGGAGGCTCATACAAGCTAATGACTAAAGTATCACATAAGTATCACCCAAGTATAAGCATCAAAGTATAACAACATAGCATTCATGTATAAGGATTGTTTTCGTGCAAGTATAAAGATTAAAGTTTAGTTATAATTTAATAATTTAACATGTTACACCCCAAAAGTGGTAAACATAAAAAGGGGGTTTTCGAATGTTGAATAGTATATGAATGTAAGTATTATATGTATTATTATGTCCAATAGTCAAGCATGAGGTAGAAGATTAAATCTTCATTTAGGTACTTCTAAGTTTCATGGAAGTCATGTAGGAGGTAGGAAGAGAAGTCTTCCATTTTGGTATCTCTAAGTGTTCACCACTACACTTGATGTAAAAACATACAAGAAGGGTCATGAACTATGAATAATACAAGAATATAAACAACTACACTATGAGAAATCATCAAGCAATGTGGGGATTTTATGTTGGACAACCCAAGTTAGTCCATAATCACACCTGCATTAAGTCTTGGACTTAAACATTACTTGTGGGTTAAAAACCCTAAACAAAACAAAATGTATATGAGGTTTAACCTCTGATTTTGAATGTCTCAACCTTGTTTTTAAGCCTAACTAACCATAGAAGTGGTTATAAGCATAAGGACATAGGTTTGAGATGAGTTAGACTCAAGTTGAACAAGTATTAGTAAATATTAGATGAAATCAGAAATGAACAGTGAACTTTGGAGCCTTTTTTCTAGAGTTCCAGGGACTTATTTACTGTGAATCACCCATGGAATCGAAGCTAAGGTCAATCCAAGCACATAGGAAAAAGAATGAGCCAAAACGGAAAAGAAAAGAGTGAGTTATGCTCACTTTAGTGAAGATGGATGCTTCTGTCCGAACTTGAGTTTGCAGCTACGATTTTGGTGATTTGAGAGAGTTGTGAGGATGTTTGTAAAGTGAAAATGGCTTGGGGAAGCTTGGGTTTATATAGGGAAGGATTAGGGTGGGTGTTAGTTGTGTATTTAATGCCCAAAACCCGTTTAAACTCAAAATAAACTCAAATCCCGCTCAAAATCACGAAATGAAAAGAGGGAGTCTGATCTGGGGGTTTGCTCGCGGCCAGCGAAGACTTATAAGGGGGTCTTCGCTCCTGGAAACAAGGGATCAGGCACAAGTTTCATTAAATTGCAATTTGACCCCTGAAGTTTGTTATTTAGGGTTTTAAGGTGTTTTAGGGGCTATTTTCGTCATAAAAGCATAGTTTAAAGACAAAATGAGTATGGAGAACATAAACCAAATATAATTAAGTGTATGAAGGTCGTATTTATGTATTGTTTACGATTAAAACACGTTTTAGTCATGAGTTTCACATATTTGCAAGTTTAGCACATAGTTTCCAAGAATTACGAATAAGCATCAATTGTTTCATGAAATTGAATGTATGAGCACGTATAAAGTATGTTCAACATGAATTTAACAATATACGAGTTTTATTTATGATCCAAGTCTCGGATTTTACAACGGTTACAGAGAAAGAATGATTACAAGAACACAAGACTTCCAAAAATAGAAGTACAAGCAAGACCTTCTAAATATGGAAAGTACGAAGAAGCAGGGCGTTACAATAATGGTCATCCAACTATAGTTCTAGAGGCTGTTGCGTCACAGGATCTCTAGATCTGGCATGCTTTTTTGGTCTACCTGGTTCACTTAATGACCTTAACATCATCTATCAGTCGCAGATATTTGACGATGTAGTGATAGGAATAGGTCCAGACACCAGTTTTACGGTTTCGGGGGTGGAATACAGGCGGGGTTACTACCTTGCGGATGGAATATATCCAATGTACTCTACAATCGTTAAAACTATTCCGCACCCGACAGACGATAAAATAAAGAAATTGGCGAAGTTTCAAGAGAGTGCGAGAAAAGATGTTGAACGATGTTTTGGGGTTCAACAAAAAAAATGACATATCATTGAACATCCAGCACGTTCTGCTACACCAAAGAGTTTGCGACACATTATGTACGCTTGTATCTTGCTGCATAACATGATCATCGAAGACGAAGGTAGAGCGATTTGTGAGTACGACGAAAACGCGTCTAACGGGAATTCTGTTCCAGTTAGTTAGTTTGGAACAACAAGATTTAAATGGATTCTCTCTACGTAACGAGTACACACATCAAAACCTACAAACGGACTTGGTGGAGTACATTTGGAATAACGCACAAAACGAACCTAACGACCACATGCCAGATGAAGACTAATAGTTTTTAATATTTTTTAAGAATATGTTGGTTTTTTTAATATTTGGTTTATAATATTATGTAATTTTAGTTTATATTATTTTTAGTTTTATGTAATTTTTGGTTTATAATATTATTTAATGTTTGGTTTTTAATATTTATGAATTTATTTTTACCTCTTATTTAATAAATGTTAAAAAGTAGATAAATGTAAAAAAAAAATTAAGTTGCTGGGGTAGGCTCATCCTCCATTTCCAGTGTTTCTACCTTGGTGGGGCATCTTCCAAGGACTATGATGTGGCGCCTACGTGGCGGATCATCCTCTAAGGATTACCATACCGCATAGCCTTATAGTATGTGAAGCCGTAGTAAGTGATTACGTAACTACGTAACAATAGTTGACTATGTATTTATTACGTGACTACGTGATTTTGAATACCCATTTCGTGATTACGTGATTTCATTATAGTATATTTTATGTGAAACCACACTGAGTGATTATGTTATAAGCATAATTCTGATAACATTAGTTATAACAAATCTTACTGGATGTGTAATCATGTAATGAATTTATATTGAATGTGTAATCATGTAACAGTTTATGTTGAATGTGTAATCACGTAATGAGTATTCAAAATCACGTAGTCATGTGTTGGGTATTCAAAATCACGTAATCACGTAATGAACTAATGGGTATTCAAAATAATGTAATTTTTTTAAGAAAACCTTAGCAATAGGGTGCTCGAATTAAAGAGAATGAAATGCTCGTTAGTACGGTGTAATTATTTTTTATAATTTTATCGTATGAAAAAATTATAGACGTTTGAAAATCAGAGAGAAAGTTGTTTAATTGAGAAAGAACTAAATTGCCCTTCAAGCCAATGATACTTGTCCTTCTTTAATTCTCATGTACACTTTCTATGAAATTGTTGTTTTGTACCAAATAATAGTAATAGTAATAGTAATAGTAATAGTAATAGTAATAGTAATAGTAATAGTAATAATAATAATAATAATAATAGTAATAATAATAGTAATAATAATTTAGATAATTAGTATATAATTAGTATATTTTCTAAGAGATATGGAGTCAAAGCATTGTACACTTCCTATGAAATTGAAAGTTTCTGAAGTTTTTTTTGAACTGTCAACGAATCCTTCAAATGGTTTACTGGTGAAATTCACCATATCAGGATACACTAACCTTCGAACCGAGGAAAACCCTCACCTAGGGCCAAAACCCGTGAACACTCACCCGAAGGTACGACAGTGCGGTGAGGTAAAACCTGCTCATTTCAAGGATCGAACTAGCAATCTCCACCTATTCGTCTAGTCTCCCATCATCATCAAGTGTTGAAGAAAATAATGGAAAGGACAGGATTCGAAACAGGGTCTCTTAGAACACTAAGTCTTGTGAATTACAACAACAAAAATTTTAACACAATTAGGAAGGTTATATTATCCAAAGTAGCACCTCGGTTGGTTCTTCAAAAGGAACCATCTAACCAATAAGCACATATTTTAGTACATTATAGCCATATGGACCACAAAAAAGTGTGTAACCTGCACCCAATCACTCAACCCGTGAGAAAGATTAGATACCCAGATAAATGGCAATGATTTCATAAGTATTGAACAGTTTCTAGGAAGAAGCTATAAAACATTGAGGACAAACACCATTAATGAACAAAAGTTAAAATTACACCATTTATCCCATCAAACAGACATGAAATTCCCCCAACAATTTACCTAGGCTGGCACGTTATCTTTTTAGACTAAAGTGACACGTTTCCCCCAACAATTTACCTAAGGCCGGTGCATTATCTTTTTGGACTGAAATATGTGCTTATTGGTTAGATGATTCCTTTTGAAAACCAACCCAGGTGCTTCTTTGGATAATATAACCTTCCTAATTGTGTTAAAATTTTTGTTGTGGTGCTTCACAAGACTTGATGTTTTAAGAGACTTAGGTTTGATTCCTACTCTCCCCTTATTTTCTGGGGCACCTGGTAATGATGGGAGACTAGGCGAATAGGTGGAGATCGCTAGTTCAATCTTTGAACTGAGCGGGTTTTACCTCACCGCACTGTCGTGCCTTCGGGCGAGTGTTCACGGGCTTTGGCCCTAGATGAGGGTTTTCCCCTGTTCGAAGGCGAATGTATCCCGAAGTGGTGAATTTCGCGACTAACCCATTTAGAGGATTCCTTCACCGTTCAAAAAAAAACTGCAGAAACTTTAAGATCTGACTAGTTTCCTAGTCAAAAGGATGAATTTTATAAAAGCAATTAAACCATACTTTTATGTTTGAAATATTAACCACATAAAAGGGTGAGAGGGTTCCTCCCCTCTGTGACAACTGTGCTCTGTAATCATCGTATAATGTAAAACAATATTGCTTATCAATAAAACAATGTGCTTTGGTGTTATTATATGTGTTTTGGTGTTATTATATGTGTTATTGTGTTTGATAATTTTACAATTTGATTCGATTCCGATTTCAAGCTTTAAATCACTTTCTAGAAGGTTATACGCAAACTGGTGCATAAACGCAATCAGTTTAACGCGACGTACACTCCGGAACTGTGATATAAGACAAACATACCCTAAATATCCTTTACATAACTTAGAAATAAGTTTCGAAGGATTCGGTATGACAAAAACATGTTTATTTGAACTAAAGAACTATTTACGACAAAACTGCGAAACGAACAGTGGTGACCGCCCGGTAATATGTAAACCCAAAAAAATATTCTGTTATGATTAAAATTTATTTTTAATCAGTTCCGTGTTGAAAAATAAATTAAAACGCTTAAAAACATTATTTTTCAAGTTTAAGCGCGTACCGCGTGTTTCTGCGCAACATAGTACTTCTACTGCAAAACGCAGACAACACAGCCAGTCTCGGCAACTGAAATTTATTTCAGTAATACTTTGGCGAGTTTGTTTTTATAGAATAATAAAAATAATTTAGAACGCCATAAACCGGGATTTAAACGCTAGATAAAATACCCGGTATCCAGTTAAATACCTATTTTTATCTACTTTACCATCAAAAATTACACATACCCCCCCCCCCCCATATGAGATTTACGGTCACAATATTATGTGGCCCCCAGCAAATATTTCATGAATTTTGCAAATATTCTATTAGATCTTTGGTGGACACTTATTGTTGCATGACAATCACATATCTTCCATATAATCCTTCCATATCACTTCATATCTTCACACAAGATTATAATCCTTCCTACAACACTCAAGATCCTCACTCTCTCTCCCTCCTAAAACCGTACACCCCTCTCACTCTCTCCATCTTCAAACCTTCAAACTTTGTTTTTGAGAATCAAGTCCCTTTCCAAGCATATTTCAAGTGGTTGTGAAGAATCAAAGGTGTTTCCAAGGTGTTTTCAAGTGACTTCAAGCTTCCTATCATCAAAATCTCATCCAACAACTTACTTGAATCTTGAAGGTATAACATTTATGTTTAAATCATACTTTTGATTCTTAGTTGTTCTTGATGACTTGAAGTTTCTCTTGAATCTTGGGATTTTCACAAACTTGAAATCTAAAATGAAATGGGTCATGATACAAATAAAAAAGGTGGAAATATGTATGTATATATAATCGTACATATATACATGTGTATATGAGTTTTGAAGTTTGATTTCTTGATAAGCACTTGTTTAAGTTGTTGCTTGTTCTTAAATAATAGTTAAAATGCAAGTGATTGATGATCTATGTATGATATGTTAAATGACCAAGTACATCAGCAAATAAACCTGAATATATCACATATTTGATGCATTTAGATTAACATAAAATGATGATGTTATGATAGTATGCTTTAGGCATTTGTACATAAAGATACATGTTGATGTAAAGCTCAAGAAATGGTAAAAAAGGGTTGTATGACAAAAATGTTTTAGATCAGGTTACAAACACTAAAAATAACATTATTTGGTATGTTATAATGGCATGAAACTTTGACATAGGTTTGATAGCTTTGCATGTTGTACATATAGCTTAAAAAGTGGTAAAATATGTGAAATTTGCATGATTTATGTGCTTTACTTAAGACCTGCACTATCATGAGTATAACCATTATTTTATTCAGTAAATAACATGGGTTATGTCAAAATTTCAAGTCGTTTCGATTTGGGATGGTTTGGGTAACGTTTGATGCAAAACTATGCGGTAAAACGGTAAAAATCGCATTTTCGGAGGATTTTTATTAAATTGTTTTAGATCAGTAACCGAACTGATATTTTTGATATAAAAGCAAGTATTTTAACTTAAAATTATGTTTACTTGGTGTTTGGTTAGTCATACGTGACTTCCGACGCCCAAAAATGTCACAGAATCGCTAAAATAAGTGTTTTTCGACATACACTAGAATGGGTTGTTCATGAATAAATTTTATATGTTACAATGTGCTATGTGTTTTACAATATGTGTATGATGATGTGTTAATTTTGACAAGATTATGTGTATCACGCTTGAGTACATATATACAAATACACCAAAATAATAAAAAATAATAACTTTTCGAAAAATCTCAAAGTTATGTGAAAATTCTAAGTATCGGAGAAACCTATGTATTTTTGTTGGTTTTTGATTATTAAACCATCCTTATTTAATTTAGGACGAATAAACAATTTGAGGGATTGTGTTAACATATTAAAAGGCACCCAAAGGTGAGTACATAGATCCCTTTTTTTACTGTTTTCGATTGTTTTGGGGTGATTCATATGTATCAAAACGATTTCGATGTTTTAACGATGGTTTCAAAACGAGTAAGATGGTTTATACTAAACTAATAACGATTTCGATAATGTGAACGAGCTTGTTGGTTGTAGTTAGATAACGAATGACATTCATTAATTTTGGCCGAACCGACCAGTATTAGGTTATGGTACCATAGGATCCGACAAATCCCGTTATCAGACTGCACCCATGGTTATGTGTGGGTAAAGTGGGTAACGACTCAACCTGATGATTGTTAACTTACCCTTTTGTGGTTTGTTAATACGAGAACGATTTGAACAATGAACGAGTCACGAAGGTTTGAATGTTATTAGCGAGACGACCAAAAGTAGATTTTCACAATTAAAACGAGAACGATTTGGAACGAGAACGATATTAAACGATTGTACGATTTTGAGCGATTGAACGATTATGAATGATTTAAACGAATGAACGATGATCTATAACGAGAACGGGTTAAACGATGTCACACAACGATGTTTACGAAACTATATAAACCATACGAGTTTTATTACGAGAACGATTTATGATTTGGTTTACATAAACAAATGTTTTGGGTTAATATTCATGGCATCGAGGTTTATAAAATTATAACCAATATGTTTTGACTTAGTTATTCATTTTACAATACAAATATTTTACAAAACAAGGTTTCAAATATCGATTAACGAAGTTGTACGAGATATTTCAACGAGCCATGAATCTGACACTCACACAAAAACTATGTGCTCGCCAGCATTTCTTTGCTGACTTTGTTTTTACATATGTTTTAGGTGATGTTGACTAATGTTGATTGCGAATAGGATGCATGCTCACTTAGGACTGGACGAGGCCTTAGTGATTTAATAACGATGATAGACTATGTTTGACTTGCTTATTTAACTTTAAGACAATGTTTAATATTTAATAAAACGAAACTCTTTGTATCCATGGTATGAAACAATAATTATGTTACAACACTCCCCGACGTTTCCACCACGATTTGTTGTTTTACGTCGTCGAGGTGATACAGAAGAAGTTGGTATCAGAGCCAATGGTTATAGGGAATTAGGTTATTAGTAATGTTTTGACCTAGACTATAACTTTCTAGGACCCCAACGCAAGTTGAATTGCGTTTAGATTTTTAAGAAAACAAAATCCGAATCTGCTTCGAAAATTAATCATTCGTTCTAGGATGATTGATTACTAGGTTTTGAACCCACTGTTGTAAGGTTTTGAACCCTTCCAGTTTGACTCATTTTTGGCTTAGTGCCTTCTGATTTTTCAAAATCTCGTCAAAGTTTGGGTCTAAATAATGTGAACACGTGCAAACTGGAAGAGTGAATGCCTGTACCCTAAGTTTTCTGTCTAAGGCTAGAGTGTTCGTACAAATCCACATAATCGGACCAGTCACTCTTACCTGGGAACTCTTGGGGTGAGTGTTCACTTATAGGTGAGCATGTCTTCGCGATACATTATTTTGATTCATTACTTTGATTAGTCACTGCGTGTCGTTTGTTTGTTCGAGGTAACGAACAAATGATCGCCTTCCTTATGTTTCGTCGATATTTTCAATATCTCTTTTGTTTTTCCTAATTGTCGACCTCACTCGTTTCTCATATTTCCTTGTTAGACAATGCCTCCTCGACGTGATGCACAATCTTTTACTGCTGAAGAAGTCGCAGCCCTTGTCTCTCAGCAAATGGCTGCTGTGCTTCCAGGCGTTGTGACCCAAATCCACGAGCTGTACAACAACAACAACAATAATAACAATGCACAATGTAATTTCAAGAATTTCAATTCTGCTAAGCCGCTAAAGTTTTCTGGGTCACAAGGAGCAACTGCGCTCCTTCAATGGTTCGAAAGTATCGAGAACACATTCAGACATGTGCAATGTCCGAATGGGCGTAAGGTTGAATTTACATCAAGTGTGTTTGAGAAGCGTGCTCTTACGTGGTGGAACGGAGTGATGCGTGACAGGGGTGCCGAAGTGGCATTGGCGCAAACATGGGAAGAGCTTCGAGCTCTCATGATGAGAGAGTTTTGTCCCCGTCACGAAATCCGAGCTTTGGAACGAGAGTTTGACGATCTAAAACAAGATGGGGGAGAACACCGTGCGTACACGGATCGATTTGAGGAGCTCAATCTTTTGTGTCCTACTATGGTTACCCCGTTGGAGAAAGCGATAGAGAGGTATATCGATAGTTTACCCGATTCCATACAGGATATTGTGACTGGCGTTAATCCTACTACTGTTCGTCAAGCGATCGAGTTATCTGCTACCCTGACTGAGTCACAAGTCAGGAAGGGTAAACTTACCTGCAAGGGTGATAAGAAGAAGTCGACCGAATCTGTCAAGGAAAAGGGTAAGGGTAAGAAAGGTGAGTCGTCCAAGAAGTCGAGAAAGCGAAAGGGGGCTCAGAACTTTGCAGTTACTGCTCAGAACCCTCAGAACGCACCAACTCAACCTCCTACGAAGAAAGTGTATGCTGGCACCGCACCTCATTGTACTCGCTGCAACGGTCATCATGTTGCACAACAAGCTTGTAGGCAATGCACAACGTGTGGTAAGCTTGGGCATCTGGCCAACGTCTGTCGTTTGGGCCAGAATCAGATTGTTCAGAATCAAGCTCCAGTTCAGGGGAATGCTGCTAGATTCCCACCGGGTTCATGTTACAATTGTGGAGAGTTGGTCACTTCCGCAACAACTGTCCGAGGCTAGTGAATGCAAACGCGAATGCTAATGCGAATCTGAACGTGAATGTCAACGCAAATGTGAATCCCGCTAGTGGGCGAGCGTACAATCTGAATGCTAACGAAGCGAGGGCTGACAACGAGGTGGTTAATGGTACGTTTCTTGTTAACAATCGGCCTGCATCTATTCTTTTTTTATTCTGGTGCCGATAGAAGTTTTGTTTCATTATCTTTTGAACCTTTGCTTGCGATACCTAGAACTAAACTGAGGAAACCCTTATCTGTCGAAGTTGCTACTGGTAAACCTCTTGTTCTCGATTCTGTTATTCGTGATTAGCAGTTAAACCTTGATAACCATTTTTTCCCATCGACCTCACACCGATGCAACTTGGGAGTTTCGATATTATCGTGGGGATGGATTGGTTAACCAAACATCATGCTGAGGTGGTTTGTTTCGATAAGATTGTTCGTATTCCTCTTCCGTCTGGCGATGTTCTGGAAGTTCGTGGCGAGAGGCCATCTGGTGGTTTGAAGCTTATGTCGTGTACAATGGCCCAAAGTTATTTGCGAAAAGGATATGTTGCTTTACTGGAACATGTCACCGAGGAGAAAGGCAAGAGCAAGAGTATTCAGGATATTCCGATTATTCGGGATTATCCGGAGGTGTTTCCCGACGAACTGCCTGGTTTGCCTCCAGTTCGTCAAGTTGAGTTTCATATTGACCTTATACCTAACGCCAACCCGATTGCGAAAGCACCTTATCGTCTTGCACCGTCGGAGATGCAAGAGTTATCAAAACAGCTTCAAGAATTGTCTGATAAAGGATTCATCCGTCCGAGCTTTTCGCCTTAGGGAGCTCCTGTTCTCTTTGTGAAAAAGAAAGATGGATCTTTTCGAATGTGTATCGATTATCGTGAGCTTAATAAGCTTACCATCAAGAATCGATATCCCCTACCTAGAATTGATGATCTCTTCGACCAGTTGCAAGGTGCTTCATGCTTTTCCAAGATCGATCTACGTTCTGGGTATCATCAACTTCGTGTTCTCGAAGAAGATATTCCCAAAACTGCTTTCCGTACAAGATATGGGCATTACGAGTTCACTATCATGCCTTTTGGTTTGACAAATGCCCCAGCTATCTTCATGGACTTAATGAATAGGGTTTGTAAACCTTATTTAGATAAGTTCATCATTGTGTTCATCGACGATATTCTCATTTATTCGAAGTCTCGAGCCGATCACGAGCAACACCTTCGTTTGACATTGGAACTCCTAAAGAAGGAACAACTTTTTGCTAAATTCTCCAAGTGTGAATTCTGGCTTAAAGAAGTTCAGTTCTTGGGTCATATTGTCAATGAGCAGGGTATCCATGTGGATCCTTGCAAAATAGCAGCTATTAAGGATTGGAATACACCGACGACACCTACAGAGATTCGATCATTTCTCGGTCTTGCTGGTTATTATCGTCGATTCATTTCTAATTTCTCAAAGATCGCGGTTCCACTCACTTCTTTGACTCAGAAAAATAAGCCTTTTGAGTGGGGACCTAAGCAAGAAGAAGCGTTCCAAACGCTGAAACGGAAGCTCTATGATGCTCCTGTTTTATCTCTACCTGAGGGAAACGATGATTTTGTTGTCTATTGTGACGCGTCGAATCTAGGACTTGGTTGCGTTCTTATGCAACGAGGTAAAGTCATAGCTTATGCGTCTAGACAGCTGAAAATTCACGAGAAGAACTATACGACTCATGATCTTGAATTAGGAGCTGTGGTTTTCTTACTTAAAATCTAGAGACACTACCTCTATGGAACGAAGTGTGTGGTTTTCACAGACCACAAAGTCTCCAGCATCTTCTCAATCAGAAGGAGCTGAACATGAGGCAACGACGTTGGGTTGAACTCTTAAACGATTATGATTGCGAGATCCGCTACCATCCTGGTAAGGCGAATGTCGTAGCCGATGCGCTTAGTCGAAAGGAACGAGTCAAGCTTCATTCTGTTCGAACTCTATCTGATATTCAATCTCGTGTCCTTCAAGCTCAACGATCTTGTGTGATCAAGGGCTTATTGAAAAATGAGCTACCGCTTCAACTCGAACTTAAACTCGAAACGAAGGACGATGGGTTGCTATATTTCAAGGATCGTTTATGGATCCCGAAACAAGACGATCTTCGCACCTTGGTAATGGACGAATCTCACAAGTCTCGATATTCTATCCATCCTGGTGCTGATAAAATGTACAAGGATCTTCGTACTCAGTTTTGGTGGCCTGGTATGAAGAAGGATGTTGCCTTGTATGTATCGAAATGCCTAACTTGTCTCAAAGTCAAGGCTGAACATCAACGACCTTCTGGTTTGCTTGTACAACCAGAGATACCGATTTGGATGTGGGAGAACATTGCAATGGATCTCATCACTAAGTTACCGCGTACATCTAAAGCTCACGATGCTATTTGGGTTATTATCGATCGATTAACGAAATCAGCTCATTTTATTCCGATTCGTGAGGATTTATCTGCTGATAAACTTGCGAAGATTTATGTTGATGAGATTGTATCACGACATTATGTTCCTTTGGATATCATTTCCGATCGTGATGCTCGGTTTTCATCTCATTTTTGGAAGACCATGCAATCTGCTTTGGGAACCCAACTAAATCTAAGCACTGCTTATCATCCCCAAACAGATGGTCAATCCGAGAGGACGATTCAAACTTTGGAGGATATGCTTAGAGCATGCGTGATAGACTTTGGTGGTAATTGGGATTCTTATCTTCCACTGATCGAGTTCTCTTACAACAACAGTTATCATGCTAGTATTAATATGGCAACATTCGAAGCTCTCTACGGTCAAAAATGTCGTTCACCTGTATGTTGGAATGAGATCGGTAAAGCTCAGCTTACTGGACCGTGTCCTACTAAAGGAAACAACAGACAAAATCAAGAAAATCCGCGATCGGTGAAGCTTAAAAATGTCCAACATTCGAAGCTCATTCTGGAAACAACAGACAAAATCAAGAAAATCCGCGATAATCTTGTGACGCAAGCCCTTAGAATTTCAAGTCGGAGACCGTGTCCTACTAAAGGTGTCACCTTGGAAAGGACTGGTGAGATTTGGAAAGAAAGGAAAACTTGCACCACGATATGTTGGACCATTTAAGATTGTTGAAAGAATTGGAAAGGTTGCCTATCGACTAGAGCTACATCCGGAGCTTGGAAATATTCATCCGACTTTTCACGTGTCCAATTTGTGAAAGTGTTTAGCTGATGCTGATCTTCACATTCCTGTCGACGAGATTCAAATCGATGAAACAATCCACTTTGTCGAGAAACCTGTGGAGATAGTGGACCGTACATTCAAACAGTTAAAGAACAAACGGATTCGATTGGTCAAAGTTCGCTGGGAATCCAAACGTGGCCCCGAGTTTACTTGGGAATGTGAGGACCAGATGAAGACGAAATATCCGCATTTGTTTTCACAAGTTTCCTCTAAATAAAATTTCGTGACGAAATTTCCTAAAGTAGGGGAGACTGTGACAACTGTGCTCTGTAATCATTGTATAATGTAAAACAACGTTGCTTATCAATAAAACAATGTGCTTTGGTGTTATTATATGTGTTTTGGTGTTATTATATGTGTTATTGTGTTTGATAATTTTACAATTTGATTCGATTCTGATTTCAAGCTTTAAATCACTTTCTGGAAGGTTATACGCAAACTAGTGCATAAACGCAATCAGTTTAACGCGACGTACACTCCGGAACTGTGATGTAAGACAAACATACCCTAAATATCCTTTACATAACTTAGAAATAAGTTTCGAAGGATTCGGTATGACAAAAACATGTTTATTTGAACTAAAGAACTATTTACGACAAAACTGCGAAACGAACATTGGTGACCGCCCGGATAATATTTAAACCCCAAAAAAATATTATGTTATGATTAAAATTTATTTTTAATCAGGTCCGTGTTGAAAAATAAATTAAAACGCTTAAAAACGTTATTTTTCAAGTTTAAGCGCGTACCGCGTGTTTCTGCGCAACACAGTACTTCTACTGCAAAACGCAGACAACACAACCAGTCTCGGCAACTGAAATTTATTTCAGTAATATTTTGGCGAGTTTATTTATATAGAATAAATAAAAATAATTTAGAACGCCATAAACCGGGATTTAAACGCTAGATAAAATACCCGGTATCCAGTTAAATACCTATTTTTATCTACTTTACCATCAAAAATTACACATACCCCCCCCCCCCCCATATGAGATTTACGGTCACAATATTATGTGGCCCCCACCAAATATTTCATGAATCTTGCAAATATTCTATTTGAACTTTGGTGGACACTTATTGTTGCATGACAATCACATATCTTCCATATAATCCTTCCATATCACTTCATATCTTCACACAAGATTATAATCCTTCCTACAACACTCAACATCCTCACTCTCTCTCCCTCCTAAAACCGTACACCCCTCTCACTCTCTCCATCTTCAAACCTTCAAACTTTGTTTTTGAGAATCAAGTCCCTTTCCAAGCATATTTCAAGTGGTTGTGAAGAATCAAAGGTGTTTCCAAGGTGTTTTCAAGTGACTTCAAGCTTCATATCATCAAAATCTCATCCAACAACTTACTTGAATCTTGAAGGTATAACATTTATGTTTAAATCATACTTTTGATTCTTAGTTGTTCTTGATGACTTGAAGTTTCTCTTGAATCTTGGGATTTTCACAAACTTGAAATCTAAAATGAAATGGGTCATGATACAAATAAAAAAGGTGGAAATATGTATGTATATATAATCGTACATATATACATGTGTATATGAGTTTTGAAGTTTGATTTCTTGATAAGCACTTGTTTAAGTTGTTGCTTGTTCTTAAATAATAGTTAAAATGCAAGTGATTGATGATCTATGTATGATATGTTAAATGACCAAGTACATCAGCAAATAAACCTGAATATATCACATATTTGATGCATTTAGATTAACATAAAATGATGATGTTATGATAGTATGCTTTAGGCATTTGTACATAAAGATACATGTTGATGTAAAGCTCAAGAAATGGTAAAAAAGGGTTGTATGACAAAAATGTTTTAGATCAGGTTACAAACACTAAAAATAACATTATTTGGTATGTTATAATGGCATGAAACTTTGACATAGGTTTGATAGCTTTGCATGTTGTACATATAGCTTAAAAAGTGGTAAAATATGTGAAATTTGCATGATTTATGTGCTTTACTTAAGACCTGCACTATCATGAGTATAACCATTATTTTATTCAGTAAATAACACGGGTTATGTCAAAATTTCAAGTCGTTTCGATTTGGGATGGTTTGGGTAACGTTTGATACAAAACTATGCGGTAAAACGGTTAAAAATCGCCTTTTCGGAGGATTTTTATTAAACTGTTTTAGATCATTAACCAAACTGATATTTTTGATATAAAAACAAGTATTTTAACTTATATTAAGTTTACTTGGTGTTTGGTTAGTCATACGTGACTTCCGACGCCCAAAAATGTCACCGAATCGCTAAAATAAGTGTTTTTCGACATACACTAGAATGGGTTGTTCATGAATAAATTTTATGTGTTACAATGTGCTATGTGTTTTACAATATGTGTATGATGATGTGTTAGTGTTGACAAGATTATGTGTATTACGCTTAAGTACATATATACAAATACACCAAAATAATAAAAAATAATAACTTTTCGAAAAATCTCAAAGTTATGTGAAAATTCTAAGTATCGGAGAAACCTATGTATTTTTGTGGGTTTTTGATTATTAAACCATCCTTATTTAATTTAGGACGAATAAACAATTTGAGGGATTGTGTTAACATATTAAAAGGCACCCAAAGGTGAGTACATAGATCCCTTTTTTTACTGTTTTCGATTGTTTTGGGGTGATTCATATGTATCAAAACGATTTCGATGTTTTAACGATGGTTTCAAAACGAGTAAGATGGTTTATACTAAACTAATAACGATTTCGATAATGTGAACGAGCTTGTTGGTTGTAGTTAGATAACGAATGACATTCATTAATTTTGGCCGAACCGACCAGTATTAGGTTATGGTACCATAGGATCCGACAAATCCCGTTATCAGACTGCACCCATGGTTATGTGTGGGTAAAGTGGGTAACGACTCAACCTGATGATTGTTAACTTACCCTTTTGTGGTTTGTTAATACGAGAACGATTTGAACAATGAACGAGTCACGAAGGTTTGAATGTTATTAGCGAGACGACCAAAAGTAGATTTTCACAATTAAAACGAGAACGATTTGGAACGAGAACGATATTAAACGATTGTACGATTTTGAGCGATTGAACGATTATGAACGATTATGAACGATTTAAACGAATGAACGATGATCTATAACGAGAACGGGTTAAACGATGTCACACAACGATGTTTACGAAACTATATAAACCATACGAGTTTTATTACGAGAACGATTTATGATTTGGTTTACATAAACAAATGTTTTGGGTTAAGATTCATGGCATCAAGGTTTATAAAATTATAACCAATCTGTTTTGACTTGGTTATTCATTTTACAATACAAATATTTTACAAAACAAGGTTTCAAATATCGATTAACGAAGTTGTACGAGATATTTCAACGAGCCATGAATCTGACACTCACACAAAAACTATGTGCTCGCCAGCATTTCTTTGCTGACTTTGTTTTTACATATGTTTCAGGTGATGATGCCTAATGTTGATTGCGAATAGGATGCATGCTCACTTAGGACTGGACGAGGCCTTAGTGATTTAATAACGATGATAGACTATGTTTGACTTGCTTATTTAACTTTAAGACAATGTTTAATATTTAATAAAACGAAACTCTTTGTATCCATGGTATGAAACAATAATTATGTTACAACACTCCCCGACGTTTCCGCCACGATTTGTTGTTTTACGTGGTCGGGGTGTGACACCCTCTAGGTGAGCGGTAAACTTTCACCGGAGCCAATCAAATCCGTCCATGTCAACTCCCCTCTTCAACTCCCCTCAAGCACTTAATCATAAGGGGTGTTCCCCTCTAGATGAGTGGCAAACAATTTTTTCTTAAAATAAAAAGAAATGTGTGATTGGTGAGAATGAATGGACCCGCACATGCAAACTCTCTCTCTCCTCATTCTTCATCGTTAACTACTCACCGAAATTTCAATCCCCCACTTACCTAAAGTTGATGGCGGTGGTGTTCCTCTCACCTAAACTCACACCCCGCATGCGCTCCCCGCATGTGCCCCGTTTAACCTAACACACACATTTTAAACTTCTCAACCATAAACTACGTTTGAACAGTTTTAAATATGCGTGGACGGGCCTAAAACGTATATTGAATACACTTGATGATTGAGTGCAACTTTAAAATTATTGGTGAAATATTTCTGAACTTTTCAGAGGAAAAATGTAGACACAATATATTGAATACACTTGTTGGTTGGCCTGGTTTGGGTCGGCTGGTTCGTTGTTAATGAAAGTTACTGTTAAAAAAAAAAAAGAAAAAAGAATACACTTGATGATTGAGTGCAACTTTAAAATTATTGGTGAAATATTTCTGAACTCTTCATAGGCAAAATGTAGATACAATCAATGTTAACTTAAAACGGTTGTCCCGGGTGTAAATGTGAACACTTAACCAACCACCACATGCAATCTGAAAGCTGCGTAAACCTAACTTTAATTTTAATCATTAATATCCCTTACTAATCTTAGTTGATGGAGTGATCATATTTTCAACCATATTTTCAACTCTGACGATGTTTTTAAATTCAGTCTTCAGTTGAATTTACTTTTTTTTTTGAAAGGTAAACTTCATTCACAAGAACACGACGACCCAAGACGGGCCGCCAAAACAAGACAAGATTACATATTTACAAAGTTGATCCAATCCCTCCACTCTACACTTTTGTGTCTAGATCTTTTTGAGAACCAAAAGAAACTAAGAGCCTTTATCTCGGAAACTATGCTATTGATACTAACCGAACCGTTAGAAAATTTAACTTTGTTCCTAGCCCACCAAATGATCCAGCACGATACGATGATAATGCCGTGAATCAACTCCTTTTTCCTTTCCGGAAGCCCACTGTCAGTGTGATAGGTCAGCAAGTCCCGGATCGAAAAGGCATAGATAAAGGGGATATTGCACCAGGTACTGATGGCATTCCAGATGTTCGAAGCGAAGATACAGGCTGTGAAGAGGTGAATGGCTGATTCTTCAACAGAATGACATAGAGGGCAGCCCGGGTCATTAACACCCACGTTTCTCCTCCTTAACGCCTCAGCCGTGGCCACTTTATCTTGCTCCAATCTCCAGCAATGTATGTTGACTTTTCCGGGAACCCAAGCGCACCATTTCATAACGAACCTGTCTTCCTGCACCTGATTACCTATCAGCATGTGTTTAACTGATTTAACCAAAAAAAACCCGTCCTCTGCCGGAGTCCATCTCCACCGGTCAAGCCCAGAAGTGATTTGAACACTGTTTAGGACTTCTTTCAACTGCTCAATCTTGGCTGTTATACCTGGGTCGGACAGATTCGTGTTCCAGTTCCATGAATACTGTTCTTCATTACTTTGCATAATCATCCTGTTCGCAACAGTGGACCTTTTATCAGCTTCTAAATTATACAGCTCAGGAAAAACATATTTTAAAGGTTCATCTAGGATCCACACATCGTGCCAGAAGGCCACTCCTTCTCCATTGCCAATAGAGCCTTTCATGAAGTGCCCGAGTGAACGACCTTCCACCTTTGTTTTGACAAAGTTCTTAGCAATGTTGTTCCAAACTCCCGAGAGCCATTTTTTACTAGGAATGCAATCCCAACCCGATCTACTAGAATGAAGAGCCATGATAACTTTTTTCCACAAGTTGTTTCTTTCCGTCTTGAACCTCCAACCCCATTTAGAGAGCATGGACTTGTTAATCACTTCGAGCTTACTTAAACCCAAACCTCCGACTTTTTTTGGACACGAAACCTTTTCCCATGCAGCCCAATGTATCTTTTTTTCTACCCCGGAACCTCCCCAAAGAAACTTCTTAATCATAGCTTCTAAATCGGATATGATTTTCTTCGGGGCTCTATATAGAGAAAAGTAATACGAAGGAAGGCTTTCCAACACCGATTTTATTAACACCACTCTTCCACCAATCGATAGAAGGTGTGACTTCCATTTAGCAAGAGGAGCTCTAAAACTTTCGACAACCGGATGCCAATTTGATATCCTATTCATATTGGCTCCCACTTTGAGGCCGAGATATTTGAATGGAGGACTATCAAACTTACATCCGACTATAATGGCCATCTCCTCGGTCTCACCCAAACCAACTCCAATACCATATAGAGAAGATTTATCTATGTTAATTTTAAGACCGGAGCAAATGAAAAAACAACGGAGGATTCTCACGACATTGACAAACTCACCTCTTGACCACTCCCCCATAACAATTGCGTCGTCCGCATATAAAAGGTGAGTTATGTTCGGACCGTTGAAGGGAGTGGAAATACCTTTCAAAATGCCTTCATCCTTCGCTTTTTTCACCATAACTAAAAACGCCTCCATCACTATCAAGAAAAGAAAAGGGGATAACGGATCTCCTTGTCTCATTCCTTTCTCACATCTGAAAGTAAACGTTGTCTCATTCCTTTCTCACATCAGTTGAATTTACTTCATTTCCATTTTGTCACCTTTATTATATAATAAAAAAAACTTAGCCTAAATAGTCATACTCAATGTTTTAAAAACCGGTAAATACCGGCCGGTTATACCGGTATTACTGTTTCCAGAAGTAAATCCGGTACCAAACACCCAGGTAAATAAGTGAAACGGCATAATGTTTGTACCGGCGGTAAAATCCGGTATACCGGTTTGAAACGTAATACCGGTACCGGCTCAGGGTTATTTTAGTTTGGGTTGTTACTTATTTTTATTATATATGTTACTTATCTTACGTGATTTTTATATATTATGATTATTCGTAACTAAAAGTTGTTATTTAATATTGTATAAAACGAAAATAGTTATCCTCTAGTTGATGAGGATGACGATAATAGTGAATTTCATCTTTTATGCGATCGTGAACTTAATGTATCCAACACTCAAATGACTTAAACATATCGTACACTTTCATTTAAAAGAGATTGTTGGAAAACTGAATGATTTTCGATTATGTTTTGGATTATTTTTTATTATGGATTTACTTCTGGATCATCTTTTAATATGTAATCATGCATTTTTGGATTAACTTTTGAGTTGATGTTGTAATTTATGAAATTATAGAGTTAGCTAGTCAACCCGGTTGAACCGCTCGGTACAACATGGTTCAACCGATTGAACCATTTTTTAGCCTAATCCGGTTTGATTTAAAAATCGTTTTTTAAAACATTGGTCATACTTTGAAATATTATTAGTCATACTTAAAAAATATTATATTATATATTTCCAAAATAGTCATACTTAAAAAATATTAGGTTTCTATAGGTTTTTTTTAACGGCAAACACACTTTATATATATATATATATATATATATATATATATATATATATATATATATATATATATATATATATATATATAAGGGAAGGCTAGACAGAAAACCCTTAAATTTTTAGAAAACTCTGGAAACTCAAATCTCCCCCCATTTTTACCCAACCTCCCGACATTTTTTTTTGAAAAAAATAACAAAAAAGCGCCGAAGGGATTTTTAAAAAAAAGATAAACAAATTTCAGCAATGTCCGGTTGCCTAACATGTGTTAGGCACAAAAGACAGAAATTGCTGAATTTTTTTTTTAAATCATTCCTTCGGCGCTTTTTTGATTTTTTTTGGCCCAAAACTCTTAAAAACATGTATATTACATGTGTTATTTTTTTCAAAAAAAAAATGTCGGGAGGTTGGGTTTTCTAGGGTTTTCTATATATATAGGGTTTTCTATATAGCCCTCCCCTATATATATATATATATATATATAAAGAACCAGCAAGAGGCTGGAGACAACAACCAAAACGAAACAAACAAAACACAAAAACAGCTTACAATAGGTCTATAATGTCAAACACTTTCCACTTATCCCAAACCGGCTTCTTGAGCTGAGGCATGTTGCATAACCTCAGGAACGCATCCTCCTTGATCCAATCCATGGGCTTACTAACGTGAATGAATACACCATTAAAAACCTTTTCGTTCCGAGCACTCCACAATCTCCATATAGTTGCGAGAACCACCGTACAAACGATCCTTTTCCAAACCTTGTCACCAGGCTGATGCTTGATATAAATAATGAGATCCTTCAGATTACTGATGTTGATGAACCTGATCCGCAGCCAAGAGAAGATATTCCACCAAATACATTTTGCCCATAGACAACCGACGAATAAGTGATCCGTATCTTCGTCCTGCAGACCACATCGGGGGCACTTACTATCACCGAGGATAATACCCCTCCGGATCAGCCCGATTTTTGTGGTAATACGGTCCAACAAGGCCATCTAAAACTAGGGGTGTTCATGGGCCAATCCGATCCGATCGAGGGTCTGCTCGTGCTCGGATTGAATTACAACCGATCCGATCGGATCGAATTTGCAAAACCAAGAACAAAAGTGATGCTCATGCTCGGATTGAATTTGAATCGAGCGGATCGTTTTCGCTCAGTTTTGCTCGGTTTTTCTCAAATCTTAACTAAAATCAAGCGGATCGTTTTGCTCGGTTTCGCTCGATTGAATTATAAGGTTGCATTCAACAACAAAAACAAATCCCAACTTAATTAAAACATCTCCAACACCTTACTAACAAAAGCAATACATAACTAAAATCAGGATTCTAAAAATGTTCTTAACAATATCAAAAAGCACAAAATAAAGTGCGAAATACAAATTGTCATTTAGCTCAAAAGCCATAAACTTCTTTTTTAAGCTTGATCATCTCCATCCACAAAATTCAACTTCAAATCAATATATAACCTATAAACACAAGCATTAAACAAAACCATTAAGTTCTATACATTACATAAACAACTTTTAGAGTTAGATTTTGATATTAACTATTAAGTTGGGCTAGTATATATTTTGGGCTTTTAATTTTTTTGGGCTAGTATATTTTTTGGGCTTTTAATCTTTAAAGTCTATAATATATATAGGAACATCAGGAGAGAACGATTTGAAGTGTGAGAACAGTGAGAACGATTTTCAGCCATAGGATCTTTGTGATTTGTGGTTAAGATGATGCGGTGACATTTTTGTAAATAATGGGAACCTTATAACTACCAGGAGGGGTAAAATTGGAAGATCCAAACAATAGTGCACATGCTAATCACATGCCATTTTCCTCCATCATATTTAAACGCCAATAACTTTTTTATACGTGATTATTTTTCTAAAAAAAGTTACACCATAAAACTCAGCGTTTTTTTTATCTTTCCAACGAGTATACTATTGATATACTTTTCGAAAAAAAATGAAATGGGTTTTATGGCGTTTTTCTGAACTGGGTGTTTTATGGCGTTTTAGACTAGTTATTTTTATGGCGTTTTTCTGAACTATGTGTTTTTATGGCGTTTTAACTAGGTTTTTTCATGGGGTTTTTCTGAACTGAGTATTTTATGGCGTTTTAAACTGAGTTTTTTATGGCGTTTTTCTGAACAGAGTGTTTTATGGTGTTTTAACTGGGTATTTTCATGGTGTTTTTTCTGAATTGGGTGTTTTATTTGAACACCCAGTTCACGTGTGTGAGTTTTTTTTGACAATATTACCCCTTAATGTAATTTAGGATCAATGCCATATGTCAACTCCAAAATCGTTCTCACCGTTCTCACACTTTTCACTGTTCTCTCTAAATCATGACCCCCCCCCACACACACACACATATATATATATATATATATATTAGTTATTAATAAAAATAATTCGAGCGAAACCGAGCGATCGACGAGCGAGCGGACCTTTGCTCATCATGCTTGGATTGAATTTGAATCGAACCGATCCGAGCGGCTCATTTACAAACTGAGCGGGAATCGAACGAGCGTTTTTCGAGCGATCGTCGAGTGATCCTCGATTGTCGAGCAGTTTGGACATCCCTATCCAAAGCAGGTAGTTAGCTTTGGGGGTGGCCCAAGAATTCCACCGGAAAACACTGTTACCCGGGACCTCCTCAGCCGCAACCATATCAATGTCCAATCGGACGTTTTTGACCGAAAAGGAACCATCAGGATCGCTATTCCATTTCCACTTATCGCCATCCAGAACCAGCTTATCTTTGATGTTTATACCAATTTCTATATGTTGACTTAAAGAAGATGTAATGACTAAATATACCTTGGGATGTAAATCCACTATCCATGAAGTGTGTATATGTGTGTTTAATTTGTAATAAATGACTATCTTTTTTCTATTTCCAAACTTAGGTGTTTAAACATGTTTTGTCTTTATCAATTAACCACCATCACATTGATAATATATGACAATAATATCGGTGTGTATTTTTTTTTCCTTTAGAAACGTTAAAAAAGGTATAACAAAAATATAAGGAGGGTAGACAAAAGAAAAATAATGAGAAACGCTTGAAAGCACAATTAAATGAAAACTAGATGAATGCAACAATTAGGGATGAGCTTGATATCAACTGATACTGAAAATACCTAAAAATGGCTACCGACACCAGTACCAAATATACACGGTAGGATACGGTTTGATACCGGCAATTGAGAGTAAACCGGTAAATACCGGTACTGTGCCGGACCAGTACCGAAAACGTTTCGGTTTGCAAAATTCGGTACCAGTACTGGTTCGATACTGATACTAGTTACCATTTGCTCGTCTATAGCCACCATTCACTAATCCTGAATATTTGTAGTTGTTGAATAATCGTGAAGACCAATCATAGGAATTTTGAGAATATTATTATACATATTAAAACAAATTGATGATGAATAGTGTTTTTTAATTTTTAAATAATAGTTTTATTTTTTTAATAATATTTAATTTGATATATATATATATATATATATATATATATATATATATATATAGAACAGGATCAGGAGAAAACGACTCAAAGTGTGAGAACGGTGAGAATGATTCTCAGTCACAAGATCTTAGTGGTTTGTGGCTGAGATTGATGCAGTAACATTTTTATAAATACTAGGGGTCTTAGAACAACAGGAGGGGTAAAATAGGAAGGTCCAAACAACGGTGCACATGAAAATCACATGTCATTTTCCCCGATCATATTTAAACGCCAATAATTTTTTTATACGTGATTATTTTTTCATAAAAATCACACCATAAAACTCAACGTTTTTTTATCTTTCCAACGAGTATACTATTGATATATTTTTTGAAAAAACTGAACTGTGTTTTTTATGGCGTTTTTCTGAACTGGGTGTTTTATGGCGTTTTAGACTAGGTATTTTATGACGTTTTTCTGAACTATGTGTTTTATGGCGTTTTTTTCTAAACTGAGTGTTTTATGACGTTTTCAACTGAGTTTTTCCATGTCGTTTTTCTGAACTGAGTGTTTTATGACGTTTTTAACTGGGTATTTTCATGGCGTTTTTTCTGAATTAGATGTTTTTATGGCGTTTTATTTGAACACTCAGTTCATGTGGGTGGGGTTTTTTGACAATATTACCCTTAGTTAATTTAGCATCAATGTCACATGTCAACGCGAAAATCGTTCTCACCGTTCTCACACTTTTTACCGTTTTCCCTAAATCTTGACTCTCTCTCTCTCTCTCTCTCTCTATATATATATATATATATATATATATATATATATATATATATATAATTAAAACAAAGTCTTCATAGATAATAATTTTTATTTAAAAAAAATTATATATATATATATATATATATAGGGTTGGGCTATATAGAAAACCCTAAATATTTAAGAAACCCGGGAAACTCAAAGCTCCCGACTTTTTTGTTTTTGAAAAAAATAACACATGTAATATACATGTTTTTAAGAGTTTTGGGCCAAAAAAATCAAAAAAGCGCCGAACGGTTTTTAAAAAAAAAAAAAAAAAGTTTCAGCAACTTTCAGCGCTTTTTTGTCTAACACATGTTAGTCAACGAGGTTTTTGGAACTTGTTTATTTTTTTTTTTAAAAAAGTACTCGGCGCTTTTTTGATTTTTTTGGGCCAAAAGTCTTAAAAACATGTATATTACATGTGTTATTTTTTTCAAAAAAAAAAAATGTCGGGAGCTTTGAGTTTCCAAAGTTTTCTAAGAAAGATAGGGTTTTTTGTCTAGCATTGCCCTATATATATATATATATATATAATTACAAAGTCTTGATGAACAATAACTAAGATAAATAAAAAGTTGTTATAGAGTTGGTAGTGGTGTCTTAATTCTTTATCTTTTTTTTTAATTTCAATTGTTCAATTCTTAAAATATTTTTATTTAAACTAAATATGTTTATTTTAGTTTGTTATAATCTTTTGGTTCAACTAAAAGATTTTTTTATCACATATATTATTTATTTATATATTAAAGTAGAGAGAGCATGAAAATAAATAGCTTTTTTAAAGTATTGTTCATTTAATATATTTTTTTAATAATTTGCACACATTAACTTTTTTAAAAAATAATCTAAATACACATCCATGTATTTTTTTTTCAACATTCCGATATAAATCTTATTGAGAATGGATACCATGCTGCTACCATGTCGAAAATAAAACTGACTGAACAACATAAGTGATGGCATTCATATTTATGGTTTTCGGTAAATCTTATTGAAAGTAGACACCGTGTTGCTACTGTACCGAACGTAAAACCAAACGAACAACTTCGATATTTGTAACCGGTATTTATATTTTTGTTTTTAGTTTCAATAAACTGATATTGTGTCGCTACTGTACTTTATTATACCATATTGAGCCGGACCGAACAACATCGGTATTGGCACCATGTTTGTTTTATGGTTTACGGTCGATGTAGAGCCGATGTTGATTGCTATACCGAATGCATGGATTGTGTCGGTACGAAAACAAACCGAATCAATACCGACCGAGATCCCGTCGCGAAGCGAGGGAGAAATCAACTAGTATATATCAAAAGAAGTAGGGATATTAAGGTACCAAATAACTATTTGGTGTCAATAGAATACATAGAAAAGAAAAACGAAAACTAAGTAATTTTAAGATATATCATATATATGATATAATTCAAATAAATAAAAGTAAATGAAACTATTTCGGTATAAAATCGGGTGAAAGGGTATACATTATCTAGTAATCTGGCTGGGTAAACGGGTATAACATCGAATCCAATACAGGTCCCATACCCATGAAAAAAAATAAAAGCTAATCTTATACCTGGTTCCAAACCAGATTACCCTACCCTACCATACCTGTCACAAGTAATTCGGGTTTGCCCATCGGGTTGGGGTTCATTTGCCATTCCTAACAACAACAACACCACCACCACCACCACCAACGACAATAGTGTAAAATACCGAATCCGGCCTGAATTGAAAGCAAAACGCATAAAAATAACATGGGTCATGGTACTACTAATGTTGCTCAGCTAGTAGTTTCGGTTCGATGCAGGTCGGTACTCGGTATAGATTACGATACCAAAAAATACTTTATTTTTAATATAACTTCATTTTCATAATAAAAAATATGATTTTGACAAAAAAACCACAAATGTGTGTTTAGATTAGTTTTTTTAGAAAGTTGAGGAATTGAATACAAGTAATTAAAGAAAAACAAATTCAATGATAAATGAAATATTATTGAAATCTAAATCATAAAATAAATGTTGATAGCGGTATCAATGCTGTTTGTTCGGGACCAGGATTACAATACCAAAAAATACTTTATACCGTAACGTTAAAAAAATTATTTGGTATCGGTATTGAAAATACCGAAATAAAAGATGAGTAAAAATGCAAACCGAACACTATACTAATAGCGGTAAGCGACCGATTCAGTGGTAGTGCAAAATAACAAAAAAAAAAAAAAACCGAAACCAAAATCCTAAAAAAACGAATACAAGTATCGGTAGCAAAGTTATATATCCTGCTGTTAACGAACGTTAAGTATTAGAGAAAATACAAATTAAAATATGAATAAAATATAATCGAGGAAAACAATAAAAATTAATATCACTGCGGGTAATGATGTTGTTTGGTCGATATAAGTTGGGTTTGGTATGATATTGGTATGACATCGATACTCGGTACATATTTTTTTGGAAATTACAATATAGGTACCAACATTTACAAAATGATTTAACCATTGGTACATCACAATTACTAAGACCATGCGTAGTAGGCGTTTTCCCCCCAATCAAGCCCAAAAACGCCAAACACCCACCCCCTGGGCGTGTTTAGGCGTGTTTTTGCAAAAAAATCCCCTCAACGTGTTTTAAATCACGCCAAATGGGGGAATCAATTTACCAATCACATTCAGCTTCATTTGTTTTGTCCAGTAAGATTTTTTAATGTTTTTTTATTTAATTTTATTACAAAGATAATGCCCCACAATCCCCACTACACCCATTTTAGAAAACGCCCCATAATGCTCCATTGCTGACTGGGCTGTCACATGACGCAAAACGCCCAAGGGTGGGGTGTTAACCACTACACATGGTCTAACCATGTAATTAATTCTACAACCACTTATACTAATAGCGAAATAATTTGTAGTTGATACCAATGATGTAATTTCCAAAAATAGGTATAAAAATGGGGAAATCTAATGGCACACCCCCTTTGACCTTTGTCTATCTACACACCTTACATTTTCAATACGCATCGTATAGGCCTATACTGGTCGTATTGCTTTAGTTTTTAGTTTTTTTTTTTACAATTTTTTGTATATATTTAATCATAGTTTTAACAAAGTTTAATAAAAGAATTCTTTTATTTTTAAACAAAAAACATTTTTAAAAATTTATCATATCGTATAGGTTTGGTACATGTTTATTATACTATACTATCTATGTTATAACTGTATTATATACTACACTTTTTTACATATTTTTGTAAACATTTAATCATAGTTTTAACAAAGTTTAATAAAAGAATTCTTTTTTTTTAAACAAAAAACATTTTTAAAAATTTATCATGCATATAGGTTTGGTACATGTTTATTATACTATACTATCTATGTTATAACTGTATTATATAATACACTTTTTTACATAATTTTGTAAACATTTAATCATAGTTTTAACAAAGTTTAATAAAAGAATTCTTTTATTTTTTAAACAAAAAACATTTTAAAAAATTTATAATGCATATGTTTTTAACAAAGTTTTCTAAAAAATATTTATTTTTTTAAATAAAAACTTCCTTAATTTTTTTTAAGAATACCATGTATAATGTAGTATAGTATAGATAGATGAGGTATAGGTCTATACGATGCGTATTACAGAAATAAGGATGCATTCCACGGTAAACGATGCAGTTGATGAAACCAAAGCTATTTTTCTGTTGTTCAGTACTTCCAAGATGATTCAAGTGAGTCCTATGAAGCAAGTGTCTGTCTATTCAATTGAGAGGAATCATTATATGCTTCTTTCCTGATGCATGTCTGTGTCGAACAGTTTCTCCGTCGCTAATTTCTCCACTCACCGTGAAATCGAACAGTTTCTTAATAGATTCCGTCCGGTTTCAAAGCCGGTTGAGGATTACAAGTGTTCTAGACTCGTTCAAGGCATGCTTGTTGGTGCGATTTACAGAAATAAGGATACATTCCACGGTAAACGATGCAACTGATGAAACCGAAGCTGTTATTTCTGTTGTTCAGTACTCCCGAGACGATTCAAGTGAGTCATATGAAGCAAGTGTCTGTCTATTCAATTGAGAGGAATCTTTGCATTGCAACCCTGTTGAAAACAAGTGGTTGTAATGATGGAACCCTTGATTTGAAAAACATTTTTGAGAAATTTATAGTTCAACACGCATCGTATAGGCCTATACGATGCGTATTAGTCGATGATTTTACTGAAATACCCCTGGTTTTCTGATAAATTCAGGGGTATTTTTGAGAAAATTCAAAGTTTAATACGAATTGTATAGGCCTATACGATTCGTATTAAGCTGATATACGATACAACATAGGCCTATACGATCATATATGGCATTATTTCAAATTTAGTGTTATCGTGTTTCCCTCGGTTCGACGCGTATACGTCTCGTTTTTTGCCGAACTTTCGCATATTTTGTCGTTTTATTACGTATACCTTCAACATAAGTCGTTTCGGTGCCGTTCGGTTGCGTGCGAATATCGTATTCTATGATTACGTATAGTTTTGTTTGAAATCCACTTGTACTCCATAGTGCCGTATTATATGTATACGTGTGTGGAAATATCTTTAGTCGCGTACTCCATAGTGCCGTATTATATGTATACGTGTGTGAAAATATCGTTAGTCGCGTACTTTGACGTATTTTTGCGTATTTTGACGTATTCTAACATATTGTTGCGTATTTAATAGTATTTTTTACGTATTTGAGCGTATTCTAACGTATTTTAGCTTATTTTAACCTATTTTAGGGTATTTTAGCATATTTTAACGTATTGTAACGTAAGCTAGCGTATTTTAACGTATTTTAGGGTATTTTAACATATTTTAACGCATTGTAACGTAAGTTAGCATATTTTAACGTATTTTAGGGTATTTTAACATATTTTAACGTATTGTAACATGTTTTAGTTGGTTTCGAATATACCCAAAGTTGTTAAATTCGTTGCGTGCATTCATATTGTTTTAGACAACAACAGATAATGAACGGATTGTTGGACTTCTTGTTCCTAATGTACGCCTCAATTCATCTTTTTACTCTTTTCTTCGATTTCAACAAATCTTTTCAATAATCAGTACGCAACAAAGAGACCGTCTTGTTAATTTTAGAGTATTTTAGCTTATGTTGATGGATAACGCAAACAAGTTCTCCACAGTTTGTTATTCAAATCTCTATTCGGTCATCTTTCCAAACTGCAACACACGATAAGTTCTCTAAAAGAATGCATACACAAATAGTACCGGGACCACTGGAATAGACACATGTCACATAGTTTGAACGAGTCTAGAACACTCGTAATCCTCAACCGGCTTTGAAACCGGACGGAATCTACGAAGAAACTGTTCGATTTCACGGTGAGTGGAGAAATTAGCGACGGAGAAACTGTTGGAATCTCTGGATTTCGGTTGGTTCAGACAGACACAATTTGTTGGAATTTGTGGATCAACAGAAATAACTGAAATAACAGCTTCCTTTTCTCTCTCTGACAACCCTAGACCCAAACCACCGCAATCCACCACGATTATATCTCTTCTAGCCATCGGCACCGACGCATGACCAATCTGTTCATCATTGTTCAAAGTTTAATACGAATCGTATAGGCCTATACGATTCGTGTTAAGCTGATATACGATAAAACATAGTAATTGGACTGCCGCAGATGATTCAGATTTAAACACTTGAAGGATAACCGCAACCGTTTTTTACTACGGAAACGGTGGCTATGCGAAATATAAACCGCAATCGTTTGTGACTATGGGAAACACAAGTTTTCTTTTTGAGCTTGATGGATGTCCGTTATCTCAACGCTCCTCCTTACATTACTGATCTGGAATTGGAGAACCGTTGTGTATTTGCTTACTGATCTGGAATTGGAGAACCATTGTGTATCTGAATCAGGTTCTCAAACAAACACTACTGAAGATGAGTTGGCATTGAACCAATAGTATGAAGATCACGGTGCAGACACGTGGGAAGAAAGTCATTGGACTGCCGCAGCTGCAACTTTATGGCAGACTTACCTTAATCACATGTTCCATGGAGTTACATATCCGATAATAGGGCCAACGGATCTTATGCCCACCCGAGACCGATCTCTGGATTACACGTTGTACATGGTATTTTTAAAAATAATGAAAAGAAATATACGGGACATTTACTACACCTATATATGCTCATAGAGGACCTATACCTCATCTATACTATACTACATTGTACATGGTATTTTAAAAAAAAAATTAAAGAAGTTTTTATTTAAAAAAAATATTATTTTAGAAAACTTTGTTAAAACCATAAACAAATTTATAAAAAAAATTGTAAAATAAAAAGACTTAACCAATATGACCCGTGCTCATATAGGACCTATACCTCATCTATCTATACTATACTACATAATACATGGTATTCTTAAAAAAAATTAAGGAAGTTTTTATTTAAAAAATAAATATTTTTTAGAAAACTTTGTTAAAACCATAAACAAATGTATAAAAAAAATTTGTAAAAAAAAAAAAAAACCTTAACCAATACGACCAGTATAGGCTTATACGACCCGTATAGGTCTAGTAAAAAAGACAAGATCTCACACATCAGTATTTATTGGAAATTGAAAAAATAATATGACCCGTATAGGCTTATACGACCTGTATTGAGGGTGTCGATTTAGAATGTCAGGTGTGCCAATAATACGACCCATAAAAATAGCAAAATAAGTTAAACCACAAATAGTAACCATGTTATTAAATTCTTTCTATATGTATAACAATTCATTTCTAAATCTAATAGGGCGACCTTGGAGCGTTTATTATTCGAACTAGCTTGGAAAATCTAGAGTTCCATTCGAACCAAATTCGAAAATTCAAAGTCAGGTTTCAAATATTTAAATAAGGCCTCGAATATCCGAATTAGGTCTTGAACATTCAAATTGTGTTATTATCTGAACTGAATTTGAAATTCGGTTTAAAAATAAACCGAGACCTAATTCGATGAACTCCTCTAGGTCTATCAGTAGCTCAACTGTAATCAGCTTAGTTCCTCCTCCTTGGACCTTTGAAACTATTGAGGAGATACATTTACATAAGGTATAATTGAGGATATTGAAAACCTAAATGCAAGAAATCTCACCAATTTTTTTTTTTTATTCAATTGAATCAGTGATTATGAAGAATTACAATTTGAAAAATATACACTTTAAAAAAACAAACAATACAAAACATTCTCTCCTAATGCTTATAAACTCCCTTAACTACCCTAACAATTTTCTAACATAAGTTCTTATAAACAAGAGAATGCATACTTTAGGCTAAAACAACTCTACTGGCACAAACTCTTTATTAACATTAGTCCCTGCTAACATCCAGTTGCTTAGGGTGTAGTGAGTGGTTAGACACTTGAAAGTGGTAAACTTCAAAATCAACCAATGAGAGTGTGACATGTCATTCAATGAAAAGTGTTTAAACTATGCTCAAAAGTGTTGCCAATGGTTAGACACTTCATGAATTGGTAAACTATTTAAAAAAAAGGAAAAAAAAGTGTGATTGGTTGAGATGGCATGGACCCCACCACCCACACCCCCTCTCTCTCCTTCTCTCCCTCTCCCTGATCGGTAACCAAACACCGCTTCTCCATCTTCACCGAGCGGCAAAATGGGTCGGCGGTGGTGTTCCCGCTCGGCAAACCCATTTGCCGCTCATGGTTTGCCGCCCACTCCGTATCCCCTTACCACTATAGTTCTCGCCAACCATGATATTTGTTACAAGCCAACTATATTACTCCGCTACAACATTGCTTCCGAGCAATGCATTCCAACATTGTCATCTGCAATTTTGTTTTTCTCAGTATCATCTATACCAGAGTCTATAATTGTATTATTAATGCATATGCGGCATATGTTAAGTATTCTTATATAGGTGTATATCAATCCCCTATAATGTTAATATTTTCCCTGTCCATGACTCTTGGATGTTCAAACAACTTATTAATGCATATGCAGAACATGTTAAAGTATGCTTGTATATGTGTATATCAATCACCTATAATGCAATTTTGTTTGTCTCAATCTTTACTATATAATAAAAGAAACAAATTTAAGGGTATACGGAGTGGTGATCGGCAAGGAGCGGCAAACACGTTTACCGTGCGGTAAACACCACCACCAACATACTTTGCCGCTTCCAAGTTTGCCAAATCGGTGTTCGGTTACCGCGTCGGTGAAGGGAGTGTGTGTGTGTGGTGGGGTGGGGTCCATTCCTATCTCAACCAATCACACCCTTTTTTTTTTAAATAGTTACCACTTCACCAAGTGTCTAAACCATTGCAACACTTTTCACCAAAGTTTAAACACTTTTGACTTATTGACATGGCGCGCTCTGATTGGTCGGTTTTTTGGTTTGCCACTCCAAAGTTTTTAACCACTCCCTACACCCTAATAGGGCTGTTCATGAGCCGAGCCGAGCCAGGCCAAGCTCGGGCTCGGCTCGATTATAAACCGAGTTGGCTCGGCTCGGCTCGGATTTGAAACCGAGCTGAAAATCTAAGCTCGGGCTCGGCTTGGTTTTAAACCGAGCTAGCTCGGCTTGGTTTGGCTCGATTGTATAAAAAAAAACTAAAATATACCTCTTAAAATTTAATAGCCTAAAATATTATTCAATAATTTAAAAGAATATATTCAAAATAAGTTCAACCTAATATAATTCAAACCAAAATCAAGTTTAACAACGCAAAATAAGTTTTAATTTCAATAAAATACAATATTAGTTCATTAGTATGGTAATCAATCTTCAAATATGTCATAAATATCAAATTACAAACCTATATACATGTAAATAATAATCAGTTTTTTGTAATATATTATAATGTATATAAAATTATAACTTATTATAAGTAAAATAATTCGAGCTAAACCGAGTCGAGCTACAAAGCGAGCCGAACCGAGCCAGCTCGGCTCGTTACGAGCCGAGCCGAGCTAGGCTCACTTTCTAACCGAGCTGAGCCGGCTCGGCTCACTTTTAAACCGAGCCAAATCGAGCGAGCTTTTTCCGAGCTAAATCCGAGCGAGCTTCGAGCGAGCTCCGAGCCGCGAGCTTTTTGAACAGCCCTACACCCTAAGACACTTGTCATTATATTAGGGTATCTCTTATAAATAATTATTATTTTAGTTTTATCTTTTTTAATTAATTATAGATAACCCTCCTACTAAATATTATTTAGTTTAATATCTTATAGATAATTATTATTTAGTTTAATCTTCTTCTCTATAATATTATTTATTTGAATTAATTATTACTTTTATATTTATCTATTTACTTCAAATTGAAACTTAATTATCTAATTTGATATTAACTATAAATTTGAACATTTTGTTTAGTTTGGTATCAAATAGATTTTACGAAACTTAAAATAAAAGTAACTAATATTATATATCATTTATATATTAACGGAGTTTTAAATAAAGGGTTAAATTTATTGAGACTTCGTTAACAAATTTTCCAACAACAGAATAATCTATTTTTATCACAAAAACCAAACTTTGTGTTAATATATTAAATGTTTTTATTTTGACTATACAAAATTACATTTACTCGACCCATGTAATACATGAGGTTTTTTAAGATATAACTTTTTATTATTTGATGTATAAAATTAGATTTATTCAATTCGTACAATACACGGGGTTTTTTAAGGATATATATAATTTTTTATTATTTAGTACAGAAAATTACTTTTATTCAAACCATGTAATACACATATTTTTTAAAATGTATTTTTTTGTTATTTTGTATATAAAATTACATTTATTCAACCCATGCAATAAATGAGGTTTTTAAAGATATATTGTTTTATTATTTAGTATATAAATTTATTTATTCAACCCGTGTAATACACGTGGTTTTAAAGATATAACTTTTTTATTTCGTATATAAAATTACATTTATTCAAGCCGTACAATATTGTTCTTATAGATATAACTTTTTATTATTTAATAAATAAAATTATATTTATTCAACTCGTGCAATAAATAAGGTTTTTAAAGATATATGGTTTTATTATTTACTATATAAAATTTATTTATTCAACCCGTGTAATATACGAGGTTATAACCTAGTATCATCTATAATAGAGTCTATAATTGTATTATTAATGCATATGCAAAACATGTTAAAGTATGCTTAGACTATCTCCAATGCTACGGGCGCCCTTAGTCGCCCTTAGCTGCAACATCATATCTTTAAAAATCCTTAAAAACCCTATTTCATCTCCAACCCTATAGATATCCTTACACTTCTTAATTTTCACCTCATTACCTATCCACTACACACACTATATAAGTTAAATATTTTTTTTCTTTTACTTTAGGCCCACTCACATGCAAATATTAATATAATATTAGTATACTGGTACAATAACCTAAAATTCCTATGCCCTTGCAGAAGGATATTGAATGAAACATGGATGAAGATTAATGGGTCCTGAGATTTGGACACATCCACCTCATCACAAGCGGCAATACTTTGGACACCATTAGAGTTAGTCTTATATATGTGTGTATATCAATTATCTATAATGTTAATGTTGATGCAACAAATAAGAGACCGAGGATAGTAGCTATGCTGGTTAGGCAAAAGGGTTGAAGGGTTCCACTTTGCCTAACGCAGGTCGTGGGGTCCCCCCACGTTTGCAAGACGTGGAAGGAGGTTCACTAGTTTATTGTTGTTGTTTGCTGAAGATCCTCCTCTGAAGTATATTCAGATTCGGATGTGGGAGCAAACGGAATGTGTGTGTTGGATGTGAAAGTGAGTAACTCGCATAAAGCAAGTACTCAATATGAATGACCAGAGTTTAAGGAAACAGGCCTGGCCAAGAATGTCCTAACTCAGTAAATGAAGTGTCAATTATATAGGAGAAGACATCTCCCAAAGAGGCATTCATTTGACTAGTGTCCTTGCTTGCAGCGAGGGGCTTGCCCTTTCGGGGGTTGAAGCCTTTTGACCCCTGGATAATAGCGTGTGCTCTGCAGACCTGCATTGCTTTTGCGGCTGTGGGTTGGTGAAGCAATCCCTGGATGTGACTGGCTACTGTTTCAGCATTGCTTTTCCCCACCTCACAGCTTTTCAACCATTGAACCATTTAACCCTTTGAGCGTTTACATATTTAGTCATTTTATTTAGTCTTGGGCTACCCCCGTCATCAGCCCCCCAAGTCAGAGGTTTTTGGGAAAGGAGCTCAAAGACTTCTGACTTTTATACGTGTGTTTTATTGCCCAAAGGCTTCGAAGGTTCAAGGGTCGGAAGGTTGAAACGGTTTTTGAATTTCGGAATTTGACAAGACAGTTGACAAGACCCGTGGCAGTTTGTCAGGCGGCGGTTTTAAATTTCTGCCTGTTGATAATTATCCCTAATCTCATTTATTTTCTCATTTTTATTTTTGAAGAGCATTACTTCTCCTTATTTCTCTCCAGTTTCCCCTTTTTCAAATCAGGTCAGTTTTCTTTGCTTTCTCTTTTTAATTTTCTTATCATGGGTGCTCGTAAGGATATGGCTAAATCCTTTTCTCGAATGACCCAAGAGGAAGTGGATTTATTTTGTATGGAATGGGGGATAGGGACGAAGTATAAACCGGTTGCACCGTCTTGCGATAAATCTATCAATGCCTGTCCTTCTGGTATGAATGCCTTGTATTGTCGTCATTTAGAGTTTTCCAATCTTCGTTATCCGTTTTCAAACTTTGTCTTAAATGTTTTGGAATATTATCGAGTGTCTTTTGGTCAAGTTCATTCCCTTGGCATGGCTAGGGTTTTACATTTTGAGATTCTGTGTCAGGCTTGTGGTTATGATCCTACTCTTTTAGCATTCCGGCACTTTTTCTGGCTTGCTAAGAATGGTGATTGGTTCACCTTTGAAACCAGTCAAGTTGATACTTGTTTAATTTCATCCATGGTTTCTACACTTGGGGTTTGGAAAGATCGGTTTTTCTGGGTGTCGGAGGAAATTGTTCCCTTCAAACTTGTTTGGAGACACCCGGATGCTGTTTTGAACGAGCCGGAGCCCTCTGATTCTGAGATAAACACTCGTTTTTTAGAAATTCTTAGGGAGTGTCCTTCGAGGCTTCGTCCCTTCCCTGAGCATTTGTTGGTGTTGATGGGTATAAGTAAAGTGTGGGAAAAGGCTAACCGGGATCCGGTGCTTATTAGAGATGGGAAGGGTATGCATTTATTCTTTTCTTGCTTTTTTGTTCCTTTCTCTTTGTTTGCTGATGTGCTTTTACATTTGTGTTGTAGCTATGTCTGCCCTCGATTTTATCAAAAGTGATGATACCTCTGACGTTGCTTTTGATGATGTTGCTGCTACCCCTGATGAGAATGCGGAATGTTCCGAATGTTAAAGGCTTCACCAAGGTTACTGCTTCCAAGGGATCTACTCGTCGTTCCCAACGCCATATGAAGAGTGTTGACCAACCTTCTGGTTCAGAGCCTATTGATGTTAGTGATGATATTGAGGCTTCAGGGGATCAAGTTGTGGATGTCGGTAAAGGCAAGGAAAAGGAGTTGATTGTTTCAAGCAAGAAGAAGAAATTGGTTAAGAAGGGTGCCATTCCTGCTATTCAAGGTTCGTCAGCCAAAAGCGTTGAAAGTTTCGAGGGTTCAGAGGACATTTATGTGCCTAATTGGGGGGTTAAGGTTGGTGACAATTTTAAGGATCCTGCTGTTTGTGCCGAAGCCTTGGCTCATTTTGCTCCTCCCGGTGTTCGAAGTGCCATATCTGAGATGGAGGCTGATCATCTTATTTCTAGGATGATGCTCAGTTCCTGCATTCTTTTTGCCTTTTTGGCTGAAGGTGTCACTCGCTTTGCTAAAGGGATGCGGGAATATGAGGAGGCCTCCAAGAAGAAGGAGAAAATGAAAGCTTCAATTGCTTCCATGAAGAAGGAAATCGAGATCTTTTCTGAGAAGGAATTGGCTTGGACCAAGAAAGAGGAGGAGTTAACAAAGAGGCACGGAATTGAGATGGGTGATCTCAAGAAGAGCTTTGAGGCTAGCTTATTGAAAATGAAAGCTGACTGGGAGGCCTTGGCTATGCAAAAGAAGGCTTTTGATAAGGAGAAGGGGGGTTTGAAGACTTTGGTTGCCCAGGCTACTGGAGATAACCAATGGCTCATTGAGCAGGGCTTTCACCAGGTGGTTACCTATCTCTTGCATTCTAAAGAATTTAACTCCGCTCTTGGTGATGTCTACACTAAACTGCTCAATCTGGGAAAACACCAAGGTCTTATTGCGGGTTATAAGCTTCACGAGTCTGGTACCCTTTAGAGAAGTCTCCCCTGTACCGTCCCAAGGCTTCCGATGTTTTTAAGAGTTCCGTTGAGAAAATGGAGAGGCTATCATATCCATATGTAAGTCAGGTTGCTTCTTGTTATGGTAAGCCTCTCTCCGTTTTGCAGGAACTGAAGCCGGATGGTTTGAATGAAAAGTTATGTGCTGAAATGCTTAGCTCCCTTTCAAGGAAGCGTTCCTACTCGGGAGATAGTGAAGATACTTTTCCTGGGGAATCTGATGCTCCGAAGGATGTCAGCTTGGAGGGTTCAGCTGTTGAGGATCTAGGTCCAAAAGCTAAAAAGGCTAAGAAGACTAAGAAGGCCAAAGGTAGCAGTTCTGGGGCTTCTAAGCCTTCTACTGATGCATGAATTCGTAGCTTTCTTAGCACTCTTAAGACAATTTATGGTTTGTAACCTTTAAACAATGTTAGGTTTTCAGGAACCCCTAAGGTTCCTGTTGGTTGTGTTTAAGGCCTGTATGGCCGTTTGAACAGTAGTTAAACTTGCAAGTTACTAGGACTTGCCTTAACTTGTGTTTGAAAGTCTTTTAGGGCTTTCTTTGATATGGTATGATGTTTGACTATTTTCTTTGTGTTATGTTTTTATACTTGTGCCTGTTTCGTTAAGGCAGTTTGTTTGGCATTAACCTTCCAAGCCTTTTGGCTGTTTGTTAGTAGGTTGAAGCCTTTGAGGTTTGTTACCCGGGTGGCTTGAAGCCTTGAAGGCTTCTTAGTTTTGTGATCTGACTTGGTTTGTATCTTTATAATTTTTTGTCTAAGTTGTATTGTTCTTTTAGATTTTCTTTGTCTTTTTGTAACTTTGTCTTTGTCGAGTTTGTGCTGGCCTTATGTTTTTTATACCTTAAAGGGTTCAGTGCTGCAGTCACTTAGCCTTGGTATTTTTAACAAGAAGACATAGCACCTATCCTTTTTATTATTTCCTTGTTCTTCACTTGACTTTATAAGCCTGTTTGTTGAATAAATTTTAAGGCTTAGGGAACATTTGGTGTAGGCTGTTCAAACCTGTCTATGAGACAATTTTATTTTTCTTAACAAGTCTCATGGAGTTGTATTGATTTAGGAACTCACCCCTTATATAGGTTCATTCAACCCTTGAACCTATTGAGCGATGTGGCCTGGGAGCTCATCCCCTTACATGGCCTTTGCCATGGAGTTTTTTGCTAGGTTCTCAACCTGATCTTAGGATAGAAAGACAAGTTTGATAAAACAAAATCATTCATTCAAGCAATACTTGCTTTTTACAAAAGGTATTCATAGTGTTGTCCGAAATACATTTTGATACAAACCAAACTTTCCTGTCTAAACATGGAACCTTTTCAAGGTTCTGCCATTCCAATGCCTTGGAAACCTTTTGCCTTCTGAATCTGCTAGCTTGTAGGATCCACCCTTGTGTGCTTTGAGGATGGTGTATGGACCCTCCCATTTTGGGCCAAGCTTTCCTTGATTTTCCTTTTTGCTAGCTTCATTGTTTCTGAGGACCAGGTCCCCTGGCTTGAATCGTTCATTCTTGACTTTCTTGTTGTAGTAGGCTTCCATTTGTTACTTGTATTTGGCTTCTTGGATTGCAGCTTGATCTCGTGCTTCCTCTAGGAGTTGTAAATTCAACATGGTCTCTTTTTGGTTTGTTTCGGGATCCATGTTGACGATTCGCTGGGTTACAACTCCTATCTCAGCGGGGATCACAGCCTCGGACCCAAATACCAAGCTATAGGGTGTTTTCTTATGGCTTGTTTTTTCGGTTGTTCTAATTGCCCATAGGACACTAGGTAATTCTTCAAGCCAGCTGCTTTCGTATCTTCCCAATCTTGTCTTGATACCTTCCACTATGCTTCTATTCGTCCTTTCAACTTGACCGTTTGATTGCGGATAAGCCACTGAGCTAAAAACCTGGTCAATTCTGTATTCCTTGCACCAAACGCTGAAAGGCTTCTCAGCAAATTGCCTTCCGTTATCAGTGACAAGTACTCCCGGCAATCCATAATGGCAAATGATGTTCTCCCAAACAAAGTCAATAACCTGTTTTCCCGTGATCTTAGCAAGTGGTTTGACCTCGGGCCACTTAGTGAAGTAATCTATTGCCACCAGCAAGAATTTCACTCCTCCTTTGCTTGGGGGAAATGGACCATCAATGTCCATTCCCCATTTATGGAATGGCCATGCCGAGGTTATCGGGACCAAGTCATGCTTGGGACTTTTTGGGATTGGTGCATGAATCTGACAAGCATCACATTTCCTTAACTGTTCAGCTGTATCACGGTGCATTGAGGGCCAGAAATTCCCAAGGTTCATGAGCTTTGCAACCACCGACCTAGCTCCAAAGTGAGCTCCGCATATACCTTTATGAATTTCTTTGATCAAATACTTACTTTGTTCAGGACCCACACATCTTAGCAAGGGAGCAAGGTAACCCTTTTTGTAAAGGGTTTCTCCTTGTAGTACATATTGCCTTGCCTTGATTTCAACCATTTTAGCTTCTACTTGATCATTGGGTAATTCACCATTTTTAAGGAACTTTTTGATGGGAGTCATCCAGTTTGGATCTTCCTCGGTAACTATGTCTTGAACTTCCAATTCATCAATTGATGGAGCCTTCAACACTTCTACCAACACCTTCTTGGTAAGGTGGGCGAAAGTAAGAGATGCAAGCTTACTTAGGGCATCAACCTTTTTGTTTTGAGATCTGGGGATCTATTTGATGTTGCATGCTTGGAAGGTACTCATCAGCTCCTTGGATTTTTCCCTGAATTTTTTCATGTTGGGCTCTTTAGCTATGTAGCTATCATTTACTTGGCTTGAGACCAGCAACGAATCTGTGAACACTTCAAGCTTTTCAACCTTCATTTCTTTAGCTAGCCTTAAGCCAGCTATTAGTGCCTCGTATTCAGCCTCATTATTGGTGGTCTGAAAATCAAAACGGAGAGCATATGTGAATTCCAACCCTTCTGGGTTGATCAAAACTAGCCCAGCCCTTGACCCTTCAACGCTTGAAGCCCCATCGGTAAAAAGCTTCCAGGCTTCAGGGTTGGAAGGTTCAGTGGTGGTAGTGTTTACTTCGGTAATTGCTTGGTTTGGGACTTCCACAATGAAATCAGCCAGGACTTGGGCCTTGATAGCTTTTCTTGGGACATAGGTGATGTTATGCTCACCTAGTTCTATGGCCCATTTGGCTAATCGTCCCGAGTTTTCAGGTCTTTCAAGCACACTCTTAATAGGTTGGTCGGTGACCACTTGTATAGGGTGTGCTTGGAAATACCTTCGAAGCCTTCTAGCTATTTGAACTAGGGCTAGGGCAAGTTTTTCAAGGGGAGGATATTTCGTTTCAGCTAATTTTAAAGTTTTGCTGAAAAAATAGACGGGTACCTGGGCCTTGTCTCGCTCAATGGTGAGGACTGCACTGATGGCCTCGTCGGCAATTGAGAGGTACACCGATATTAACTCCCCAGCTTCAGGTGCCGCAATATCTGGTAAGGAAGCCAGATGTTGCTTCATCTGGCTGAAAGCTTCCTCAACTTCCTCAGTCCATTTGAAATCCTTCTTATCTGAGCAGTTCTTGAGCGTTTTGTAGAAGGGCAGAGATCTTTCGGCCAACTTTGAGGTAAAACGCTTCAAGGCTGCAAGCTTCCCGTTTAAGCTTTCAACCTCCTTCTTGGTTTTTGGTGGTTTGGTTTCAAGGACAGCTTTCACTTTGTTTGGGTTAGCCTTGATGCTTTGTTTCCCCACGATATGGCCCAAGAACTTTCCTTCTTCAAACCCAAATGAGCATTTTTCAGGGTTAAGCTTCATGTTAACCTTTCTGAGATTATTGAAAGTTTCTTGAATATCATCAAGCATTTGATACTCCGTTTTGCTTTTGATTACCAAGTCATCGACATATGCCTCCATATTTTTACCAATTTGGCTTGCAAAGGCTTTGTCAACGAGTCGTTGGTAGGTTGCACCAGCATTTTTGAGGCCAAAAGGCATCTTTTGATAACAAAAGATCCCTTTGTCCGTGTGAAAGGCTGTTTTTTCCTCATCCTCTTCCTTCATGAGGATTTGGTGGTAACCTTTGTATGCATCAAGAAAGCATTTGAACGAGTAACCGGTGAGGGAGTCAACCTTGAGATCAATTTCCGGTAGTGGATAGCAATCCTTAGGACAAGCCTTGTTAAGATCTTTGAAATCTATGCACATCCTCCAAGAGTTGTCGGGTTTCTTGACCATTACCGGGTTTGTAACCCATGATTGGTACTTGACTTCTCGGAGAATGCCGGCTGACACAAGCTTTTCAACCTCTTGGCAGGCTGCCAGACTTCTCTCGGGTGCCAGACTTCTTTTCTTTTGGACCACAGGCTTGACATCCGGTGGTATTCTTAACTCATGCTCAGCAATGTTCCGAGGGATCCCTGTCATGTCTTCTGGACACCAAGCGAAGACATCGATGTAATGTGTTAGCAGCTTTTCGAGATACGGAAGGGTTTCTTGTGAAAGGCTTGGATTGACCCTTATTTTATGTTCAGGATACTTAGGATTTATGATTAGCTTTTGCTTGTCTTCTTCACTTTTGGAACTTTCACCTTCAACTAGGTATGCTTCTTGAGAGGGTTGAAGGGTTGCTATACCCCTCTCGGTGGGAAATTTTACCGTGCCATGGCCAACAGACACGACCATGTAGAATGCACATTGCCCTGGCCTCCCAATGATTACATCATAGCTTGACGGTATGTTGATAGCCACAAAGGTGAGTGTTTGAATTCTTTCCTTCTGACCTTCGCTGAAACGAACATTAAGTGTCAGTTGCCCTAAAGGCCTGAGGGGTATATCGACAATACCTTTTATGGAGGTTCCAGAGGGTTGAAGCCTTGAACGTTCTTCATTACTCAAACGGTTGAAGAATTTTTCGAACATGATTTCAGTAGCTGCCCCAGTGTCTATGTATGCCCTGTGTGTTTGCAACGTTCCCACAGTAGCTTCTACCACAAGAGGGCTAGAGAGAGGACCTTTCTCTGTTGGGGGGAAACAGACACACTGACGCTCCCAAGCTTCCAACCGCTGTCTTTTATGAGGAACCCTTCCATCAAAATCCACCATATTGACTTCCTTGCCTTTTCCTTCAGCCATTTTATCCCTGACTCCCTTTACCAAATGAGCGAGTTCTCTGGACTTAACAGCTTCTTCAATTCTTTTCTTGAGCTGGAAGCAATCATTGGTGTGGTGACCTTTTTCTTCATGAAACTCACAATATTGTGTGGAGTTCTCATTTTTTCTGCTTTTGGGGAGAGGCCTAGGAGGCCGAACGTTCTGTTTGACTTCTTCCGTTGCAAGGATTTCTTGGGGAGTCTTTGTGAGGGGTGTGAAACTCATGCCTTTCTCCCTGCTTGAAGGGTTTCGGCCTTCAGACCTTCGAGGGTCTGAACCCTTTGACCGCCTGTCATAGGAGTTAAAGTTTCCCCTTTTTCTAGCTGGACTATTGCTTCGCCAGCTGGACCCCCTTTTCCTTTGTTCTTTAATGTCTACTGCCTCCTCTCCCCGAATGTGGGCTTCAGCCCTCTCGAGAGCTTCTTCCAAGGTCTTGGGCAGGGACTTGTTGAAATCTCTTGTGAGATATTTAGAGGTGATGGCATTCATGAAACCAGCCACTCTCATTTTCTCATCTGCCCCTACATAAGTCAGACCTTCCTTCTTGTATCGTTCAATGAACGCTCGAAGACTTTCGTCCTCACGTTGTTTTATCTGGAAGATTACTGTTGCGTCTTTAACATATCGCCTTTGTTGGGAGAAATTGGCCAGGAAACCCTTGCAGAGGTCGTCAAAGCTTCGAACGCTTCGAGTAGGTAAGTCGTTGAACCAGATTCTGGCTGATCCAACAAGGGTTTGCATGAACATTAGGCAACATTCAGCGTTTGACCATTTCTCTATCCTTGCTGCACCGGTAAAGATCTGAAGATGGTCCTCGGGATCTTCAGTCCCGTCGTAGGTTTTGATGTGAGGAGGCATCTTGATCTTTGCTTGAAAATCATAATCAGCTATTTGCTGTGAAAAGCATGAAAGGTTACTTGGCTTATATGGTTTGGCCAAGTCTTCTTCAGCCCCTGCACCCACATTATTGCCATTGCCGTTGTTTCCCTGAGTGGCTAGCACCTAATTAATAAAGTATTGCCACGGGAAGCTGGCCATCATCTGGGTCATCATTGAGGGCATGAGGTTGAAGCCTTGAAGGCTTCCAGGTGCAACTGAGCAGCTTACTCCAAGGGGAGTGCTCATTACAGCACTTCGTGCCAAAGGGAGCACGGACAGAGCTTGCTCCCAAGAGGTTGTTGTAGATGCTGGAAAGCTTGTTACTGGGGACTGTAGGAGCTGGTCAAGGGTTAGCTCATGTCCCAAAGGAGCACCACTAGTAATTGGTTGGGAAGAGAAGATGGGATGCACTGTGGGATTCGTCATCGTGGACAGATATGGGTGAGGGTTTGGAGGATTACTGGGACCAGCCTCACTTCTAGTTGTAAAAGGAGGGGGAGGTGGTCCAGGAGACAACGTTGGCTCTGGCTCGTCGTAATCTAGGCGGATCCTTACCCCCTTTTCTCTTTCTCTATTCACATGCTGGTTGAGAAGAGACCTCAGTTCCAGGAAATTGTTGGCAACCCCCTCGGGGGTAAGTTTAACACACGTTGGGGCGTTAGAGACACCGATATTGGGAGAAAGAACTCCGGATCTGGACGGTGTTGGTGTGTTGAAGGTGAGGAACTCGGGTGTGCTTCCCGGAGTTGAGAAAGAAGTTGGTATAGCCACATGAGCTTGGCTACTACCCGAGGTTGAGGTGTTTGGAATCTGATTTACTTCACCCGGGGATCCACTTTCAGACATGGTGATTTTAAGGGAAGAGAGCTACACTACTAGGTCTTTTTTGAGGAGAAATAGCGGCGTAGCCCCATGGTGGGCGCCAACTTGTTGATGCAACAAATAAGAGACCGAGGATAGTAGCTATGCTGGTTAGGCAAAAGGGTTGAAGGGTTCCACTTTGCCTAACGCAGGTCGTGGGGTCCCCCCACGTTTGCAAGACGTGGAAGGAGGTTCACTAGTTTATTGTTATTGTTTGCTGAAGATCCTCCTCTGAAGTATATTCAGATTCGGATGTGGGAGCAAACGGAATGTGTGTGTTGGATGTGAAAGTGAGTAACTCGCATAAAGCAAGTACTCAATATGAATGACCAGAGTTTAAGGAAATAGGCCTGGCCAAGAATGTCCTAAGTCAGTAAATGAAGTGTCAATTATATAGGAGAAGACATCTCCCAAAGAGGCATTCATTTGACTAGTGTCCTTGCTTGCAGCGAGGGGCTTGCCCTTTCGGGGGTTGAAGCCTTTTGACCCCTGGATAATAGCGTGTGCTCTGCAGACCTGCATTGCTTTTGTGGCTGTGGGTTGGTGAAGCAATCCCTGGATGTGACTGGCTACTGTTTACGCATTGCTTTTCCCCACCTCACAGCTTTTCAACCATTGAACCATTTAACCCTTTGAGCGTTTACATATTTAGTCATTTTATTTAGTCTTGGGCTACCCCGTCATCAGTTAATATTTTCCCGGTCCATGACTCTTGGAAGTTTAAACAACTAAAATACGTAAAAAGCCACTGTTTGATAATCTACAAAATGCACGCTATGCATCTCTGGGAAGTCTAGCTACCACATATATAGAGTAGGGCATTTGTAAAATAGTATCTAGTTGCCAATGAAGATATGTTTGGCATACATGCATGAAAACCTCAAAGAAAAAACATAATTAGATATAAAACAAAAATACTTTAGTTTAAGGTATTTTAACCTTTTTAGTAAACTGTCGAAACGTGAAGCATTTGGCATATGAAGGGGTATGGTCCCAGATCTCGCGTCAGCATGGCCGCGAATGACCATTACCCTCATCAAAAACCTCCAACAGCAATAAACTTACCTGTGTCTGCGTGGGCACACGCGAACACAGCGGTCCAATCTGTCCGGTGATGAGAAGACTTACCTTAAGGACGAAAACTAATGTTACGCATAGCGATGCGGCCCCGCACCGCATCCTATGAACATTTTCGTCACGACAAGGGATCTGGACAAACAGTAACAGTCACTCAGCAGGCAATGCGGCATAACACCGCATCCCACGTAAATCATGGATGGAACAACCAACGCGGGTACAACATCAAGGACCGCAAGCAGCGATGCGGCTTGGCACCGCATCCTGCCTACAAGGCAAGTGGGCCCGACACCACAGTGCAAGTGGCACTGGGAACAGTCGCCTACAGGCCCACGTGTATACAACAGTCTGACACCACAGCATGACGTGGCATCACCACAGTAACCGACAGGTCTGACACACCTACAAATAGCTGTGCGATGTCAGGCTAGCTACTCAACTACCCTCCTCCACTCCTCGGCTATAAATACTGACCCCAAACCAGGTTTGAGGTATCACTTCTCAACACTCTCAATACTACTACTATCACACTTTGCTTCCCAAGCAAACTACTGATTCTCACGCCGGAGAGTGGTAACAAGGAGCACCCCCCACTCCATCCTCCTTGTTGCGAGTCACGGTTTGTTTCCTTGTGCAGGAAACCCACCACCAGACGATCCAGCCGGCGATCCTCGGAAAGAAGGGATTAACCCTCCTGACGAGACCAGTGAGTTAACCTACCTGGTTAACCATTGTTTCATCATTGGCGCCCACCGCTACTCTTAGCACTTTTTTCCAACCATCCCTTTCTCTCCAAAGATCATGTCTGATCGTCAAAACAACACCACCGGGGATAACCTAAACCCCGCAAACCAAGGGCCTACGGGAACCATTCCCCTAGCCCCAAATGCTGAACACATTGGCACATCAACGCAAGGGGGCGCATCCCTTACGTTTGGACACGATTTATCACAGTACGCTCCTGTGATACCTGTAGGCATGAACCTTCATGCCTGGTATGACCAACAAGCAGCTATGCTGGCTGCAACATACAATAGATCTTGCGCAGAAGCGCAAGTATCTGTGGGACCCACCCCAGCACCACACACCCCTGCAGGTCGTACTTTACAGTACGAAGGCAGGGCCCCAACACATCCGGCCTCCAGAAGCAGGCACGAAGATCTCGGTTGCTCTTACTGCGAAGTCCGCACACTTGAAGAGGACGACTCCACATATGGGTCCCGCCATAGGAGCCATATACAGAGTCGCCTAGGCCCACACGGCGAAACTAGGCGACAGTCTACAGCCCACCACGGCCTAGGAATTCACAGCCGACTGGGACCCCAGTCCCACCGTGAAGGGCAAGGCTATACCGATCCGGACGATGGTACATACCGTGCGGAATCCCATGCCACCAGCAGCAGACCGGGAGGAATCACCGCGCTACGTACCTCCGCGCTGCAAAGAATCACCGCGGCCAACCCTACAGGCCGAAATCTGCGGCCGAAAACTCCAAGTTCGTCCCAGAAATCGCCCACGCCGATGTCACCACCACAAAATTCCCATTAAACATTGGGAAATACAATGGTTCGACCGACCCAGATGATCACAACAACATCTTCGTCGGCGCCGGGTGCAACGGTAGATGGGACGAACCCACCTGGTGCCATTTTTTCCCACAGACCCTAACAGGTCTGGCCAGGGCATGGTTCGATTCTCTACCATCAGGGTCACTGACCTCATTCGAGGACTTACAAGAGAAATTCCTCGCACACTTTAGCCAGCAACGACGCCATGAACGTGATTCCATGGACGTCATGAACATCTTGCGCAGGGATAACGAATCGCTTGAAGCGTTCGTTGTCCGTTACAATAAAGAATGCCTAGAGATAGGCGATGTCGCCGACCAAATGGCACGTAACCATTTCATTGTTGCCGTTAAAGACGAGCAAATGGTTATGAATATCTCTGGCAAAGATGGTTTGCCTAAGAAGTGGGAGGATGTCATGGCTGCGGTCAAGACATACGCCCAGACCCAGCGGTCCCTAAGACCGCACATGTCAAAGGCACAACCCCAGGCGGAAGGCCAGTCTTCCCGCCAAGAGCCCAAGCGCAGCAATAAGCGCAACCGGGACACATGGAATCGTGGCAGCGATTCCAGACCATATGTCCCACGAAGCAACCAGCCCGACACAAGGGCTACAATCAACGCCCAGCGTGAAAATCGGGCGTCAAAAAAGGAATCGCGGGACCGCAGCTGGACCGAGATTAACCAGTCGCCAAGCGACGTCCTTCTCACGGACGCACAATTCCTGCGACCGGCCCAACCAATGAAGTCCAAAAAGAACCAGGATCTCGCACTCTACTGCGAGTATCACAAGGACAATGGCCACACAACAAACAGCTGCATCAGTCTCCGACTGGAGATGAAAGAGTGTTTGATCCAGCTCCCAACTTTAACCGCACCACGAAAAGATGAGCCACTTATTCTATACCTATCTGCCGCGGACAACGCGGTAGGCGCGGTACTCATAGTGGAGCGGGAAGGAGTCCAAACACCCATCTACTACATCAGCAAAATGCTCAACGACCCAGAGACAAGGTATTCCATCATGGAGAAATTGGTACTGGCACTAGTGCACGCATCGAGACGTTTACGACATTACTTCGCAAACCACGTCATCACAGTGTTAACTAACTACAGGATCGGCCCGATCCTATCTAAACCCGACATTTCTGGTAGGTTAGCAAAATGGGCAATTGAGCTGGGCGCACTTTCACTGAACTATAAGCCGCGCCCCGCAATCAAAGGCCAGGTCTTGGCTGATTTCGTTGCTGAAGTACCAGCAAACCGCATTCAAGAATGTGAAGAAGAACAAAACCCCGCATCACCACCATCCTCCGCAGAAACCTGGGCACTATATACAGATGATGCATCCAATGAAGATGGTGCTGGCGCAGGTTTGCGACTTGTCAGCCCCGATGGCCAAGAGCTAACCTACGCAATCCGCCAAGGGCTGCGGTTGGCAGTCAAACTCGACGTCAAACATTTGGAAGCACATGTCGACTCACTACTGGTTGCAGGGCAGATACGCGGTGACTATGCCGCAAAAGGGGATATCATGATCCTCTACCTCGAACAAGCCTTGCAACTGAAATCAAGGTTCACCTCCTTCAATATTCGCCATATCAACAGGAGTGATAACAAACCTACGGATGCACTATCAAAACTTGCATCCACCAGCTTCCAACACCTTGCAAAAGAGGTACGCATCGAGATTCTGCAAAATCCTTCAGTACCCCTGCGCCAGGTCAATGTCATCCAGTACGGAACAACATCCTGGATGACACCGATAATTGCATACTTACAATCAGGTGTTACTCCCGAAAGCAAGGCAGAAGCACGCAAGCTACAATACAAAGCGTGTCATTACCAAATGGGAGACGGTATCTTATACCGTAAATCATACCTGGGGCCACTCCTACGATACGTCAACCCCCCAGATGCCATATACCTTATCAAAGAAATTCACGAGGGAATATGTGGCATACACGCAGGCCCACGCATGGTCGTGGCCAAAATCATGAATGCCGGGTACTATTGGACGCAGTCAAAGTCTTACGCAAGTGTTTCAATTGTCAGCGACATGCTCCCAAGACCTTGCGTCCCAAGAATAACCTGATCCCCGTCACCACCGCATGGCCATTCCAAAAATGGGCAATTGATGTGGTGGGACCATTTCGAGACGCACCTGGTGCAGTGAAATTTATCATAGTGGCTGTTGATTACTTTACAAAATGGGTAGAGGCAAAGCCGCTTGCATCAACCACCGCTATGATAACAAGGAAATTCGTGTGGGAACATATCATCTGCCGTTTCGGTCTACCAATGTGCATCGTCACCGATAACGGCACCAACTTCGCCGCCGATGACTTTCAAAAATGGCTAAGAGAACTAAACATTGAATACATATTCTCCTCAGTGGCGCATCCACAAGGGAACGGCCAAGTCGAGAGTATCAATAAAAGCTTAGTGGAAGGCATCAAAGCACGGTTGGGAACAGCCAGACGCGGCTGGGTTGATGAACTCCCAAGTATTTTATGGGCTCACAGGACAAGCCCAAAAACAAGCAACGGTGAGATACCCTTCATCCTGGTCTATGGCACTGAAGCGATGATCCCCGCGGAAGTAGGCCTCCCCTCACCTAGAATGTTGGCTATCAACAAGATAGACAACAATGAGGAACGCAGGGTTGACTTGGACCTCTTGGAAGAAAGGCGCGAAAACGCTGCCATCAACGAGGCCAAATACAAAACCAAACTTGAAAAGTTCTACAATGCACGCGTTCGCATTTGTACTTTCAACCCGGGAGACTACGTCCTTCGCGACAATGAAGCATCTAACGCGGAACGCCCAGGGAAACTTGCCCCCAAGTGGGAAGGACCCTACCTCATCCAAGAGGTCCTGGGCAAAGGCGCGTATAAACTTCAAACACTTGAAGGCGAAACTATCGCACGCACATGGAATGCACAACAGCTTCGATGCTGTTATATGTAAGCCATGTTTTTTCTATACGTTCACCATGTAACCTATCAGGCCACAGGCCATTTGCAAATAAATAAATAGATGATTCAATGCAATATTGTTTATTTATTTCTATTACAAATGCGTGTTCCACTCTGAGGTATACACAAAAACAGATTAGCAAAATCTTCATTCGTGATACCCACACAGAGTGATAACCACACGCAACTATTATAATAGGCCAGAAATGGCAACACTGTTTGTCCGACCAGAGACAATTCTTCATACTTGCATATCACCTAGATATGCAAAAGGCAATTACAGATTTAGTGTTACAATAACATTAAACTCATACAAATTCAAACATGCAAGTAGTAAAAACACTTGTACAAATTGAACAGAACAATTCTTTATATTCAAAAAATTCCTACACCTGCGCGGTGCACAAGGAATTTACATAAAGTTTTTTAACATTTACATAAGGAAACAAAAAAAGGCACGTAAGCCAGCCTAGTCTTTCTTTATGCCGCTGGAACCCGCACCATCGGTGCCCTCAACAACAGGTTTCTCCTCACCTTCTTCATCAGCGTATAACACTCGCAAGTGGTCCACATAGTCCTCCGCTTCTAGACACTTTTCAAGATCCTCAAGACCGGAAAGGGTTGTGTCGTTAAATGCCGCAATAGCAGCATCAAGAGGCGCTTCAGTATCCACACCGTTGAACCCGGATCGCTCATCAGTATATCCGCCCTGGGCTACAACATTCATATGGCTAATACAGCGATTATAGCCAGCTTTAAAACCAGCATCCCGGGCACGCTCCTTAATCTCATTAACACCTGATACATTCTCAGGTGCGTCAAGGATGGCAGTAACAATCTGCAAAACAAGAATACAAAGGTTATCAAAGGCAAACCTATAACAAAAAATAACAAAGGCAACGGATGCTTACATGCCCGATCCCGCGCATACGCATCCATTCACGGTCAGCCTTGAGCAGCTCAAGTGACGAAGCAAGGCTATCTCTAGCCTCTTCAGCCTCTCTGGCCCGCGCTTCAACCTCATCAATACGGGCAGAGACCTCCTCAATAGTGGCCCCCCGGGTCCGCACTTCAGCCTGTTAACAAAACAAAAACAAGTATACAAAAATAAGCAACATACTTGTGAGATGAACGCATTCAAAAACAAGAAACTTATACCTGTAGGCCCAAGATAGTTTTGGTTAAATTGGTGCGGTCAACATTCGCCCCTTCAAGAGCCTTTGCAGCGCGGGCCTCCGCCTCCTTGGCCTCTTCAAGAGCCTTGGCGAGGCGAGCTTCCGCTTCCTTGGCCTCTTGGGCAGCCGCAACAGCCGCAGTTTTCTCTTTTGCCAACGTAGAGATCGCTGCCTTGGCATTAGTAAGCTCCTGGCGAACATGAAAGAGAGTTTCATTCTGTTTGGCCCAAGATTCTTTCCAAGTCTTGCGCTCATCAGATAACGTCTTGCGCTCTTTAGAAAGAGTGTCTTTCCAACACTTGCGTTCATCAGAAAGCAGTTTTGCAAGGGTAAGAACATGTTTAAGCTCAGCAGTTGCAGCCCACTCTTCAGTCTGCTTACGCTTTTCAAACGCAGCCTTATCCCTTTCAAGCTGCTCTGCACCCTCACGTGTAGCCTTCACCAACTCTTCAGCTTCGGCATGCAAGCGCACGTTCTCCTCCTCCCTGCGCCCCAACACCTTATACTTTTCCATAATGGCATTAGCCATTACGGAACTCCCAACAAGCATGGAGGAGAGTTGGTTAATCTGAGCCTCACCCGACAAAGAACGGGCCCGGTTGACTTCAAAAGGGGTGCCCAAGCCACCCAAAATCTCCCTACTAGCGGAGGGGTCAGCAGTAATATCATCCCCTTGCAGTACGATCCAGGGGGGGCGGTGGTAAGCCATGGCCCGATCTTCCGTGTAGGTACGGTAATAGTACTCTAATTCAGACTCTTCAGGCTGAATGGGAGTCTCTACGAATCCCGCACCCCCAGAAACGGAACCAGAAGCCTTCTCAGCAGCAGGAGACTTTGGCCTTTCAGTATAAGCAAATTTCAGGTTCAAATCATCAGCATCCTCCGGGGTAATGACATTGTCATGAGAATCCACCGTTGCATGGATCTGGGCCGCAGGCCCCTTCCCAGTATCCTCCTCCCGCAACGAAGCCTCAGGCATAGCAGCCTTATGAACCCCCACATCCGCAGCAGTGTCATGCGGGGGAGGAGGAGGAGGAGCATCAAAGATGGAGAACCCTTCATCTTGGGGTTCTGCAATCAAAGCAAAAACACTTTAAACTACAAGTACGAATACAAAATATTTGACCAAGTAATGCATCACGTACCAGGAACAACCGCAGGCTTCCTTTGTCCCACAAAAGCCCTGCGTCTGGTCTGAATCTTCGGCTTCTTTCCCTCACCAGCATCAACAGCTTTCCTCGCTTTCCTCTTCTTTTCATCAGCAGCCTTTGAACCCGCAGTGGTTCCACCTGTGGCCGCACCAGCACCTGGAACACCCAAGCCCTCAAGGGTGTCAGATACTACCACGTAATCGGTATATCTGCGGAAATGAGATTGAGATATACCTGCTGCATGCGGAACCAAAGGCGGAACAACAGGAGCTTCAGTTTTCTTCTTGCCGCGACCCCGCGCAGGTTTATCCACTTGTTTCTTTTCTGCATGCTTTTTGGGGGCACCCTTTGACTCAAACTTACCAAGGGCCCCAAGAGTACCTGCATGTAGAATATCAGCAACATGAAACTTATAAGGCAAGAAAAGAAGGCTATAAATTATACCTTTGCCCTGCGGCAGGGGTGCATTCAACGCCTCGCGTATAGGAACACGGAAGTTATGGAGAATGGTCAAATTAAAACCTGCACCTTCAGCAGTCTTGACAATATCAACCTTGCCAGTAAAGGTTGGATCAAATATCTTCCACAACTCAACAACAACTTCTGATTTTACACATTCAAATTAATGACAAACAGGAAAATAATGAAACCGCAGAAGAGTAAGAACACTTACCACCAGTTTTATCCCGCACAATGGGCTTTGCATGCTTATCGGCCCTAGTTAATAACATCCGCAGCATCCACAATTCAGTGTTCTTCAGCAGCCTATGCTAAATAGTCCTCAACAGTGGGAACCACTCCGCATTCTCCGCAGTAGGAATGGCAATATCCTCTGCAGGGATACGCTCATTAACATTCCGCAAAGTCATGTTGAGAACAACTGCGGCAGCTTTAACATAGAAAAACTTGCACTTCCACTTTGTAATACCCTTGGGAGGGGTCATCAACTTGGTACTTCCGTACCGTTCTCGGAAAGAGAAGAACCCAGTGTTCACCGTCAACTGATAAAACCCCCGGAAATTATCAACGGTAACCGGCAAACCAAGGGCACGAAAAGTCGATTCGAAGTGTCTAATACGAATAAATCCAAAAGGACTCATCTGGGAGATATGGACCTTGTAATGCTCCAACAAATCAGCAACAAAAACGGTCAACGGTAAACGAAGGTTACCATCAACGAAAGAATCGGCCCACATGGTCACGTGACCGGCTGGAGCACAAGAACCGGTGTCATCGTCTTCAGGGTAAACAGCCCCAAACTCGGAGGGCATCTGTGTGCTAATCATCAGTTGGTCGAACGACGCTTTCGACCACTTCAAGGGTGGTAACCCACCACCAGGGGCACTACCACCATCATCTTCGTCTTCACCGCCCACCGGAGAAGAAACTTCAGGGTTTTCACCCTCCACATTGTGTGGGTTAGATGGTTCAGCTATCAGAAATATGAAGAAGAGAAGTATCGAGTTACACAAAAACTCAGAAAACTCAGAAAGTTGCCGGAAAGAAAAGACAGATTCACCGGAGAAGACGAAGAGAGCACACCCCTTTTCACCAGAGAAATTTTTTGAATTTTGAACAAAGTAAGGGGAACCCAAACGGTTTCCCCTTATATACTCATCGCAATTAATGCGATGGAGTAACCGACTTACAAAGTTCAAAAAGGGCCACTTACGCTTCGCCACGTGTTCAGCGGCTGTTCAGCTGACGGTTATCACGCGCGCGTGGCCGTCCACGCGCCTGATAGAATTGACCTTTACACTACTTGCTACAGTGCAGTTATGACCTCGATCAATACAAACGTCCTTTCAGAACATCACATGTCAGAATTCTACCAACTTTCAACAACCCACACGTGCCATCAGCCACGTAGACAACACAAAAGCGACAAACATTATCCAAACTTAAGCGGCATGCGGTTTTTCTGGTTTACCGCACCATAACCCATACCGCATGTCGTTTTTTACATACCCCTCAAAAAAGGCAAAAATATATATCTTTAAATTATATAAGGGGGTATAAGAAATAACCGCACATACCCACGCGCACACGTGGAATATGCGGAAAGGACACACACCAACCCGCACAGGTCTGTCAGATACTCAGAACCAGCATGGTTCTTTGGGCTGCGAAAACCGCTTCTCAGGATGTGGTAAACCGCACTCCATGTAAGCTTCTTCAAGCTTCAAAACCCTCATTCCCGGTTCACAACCACGGAGGGAACGCAAACAGCTTCTCCTTAAGGAAAAGGACAAGTGTGCTGAGCAACCGCGCATCAGCAACCCCGTCTCCTGAACCTTCAAGAGCTACGTCCAGGCTACAAGACTTCTAGAAGCGAGTTCTTTGCTACAAACCGCAACCTCTCGTGAGTAGTTGCTAACCGCAACTATGCGAACGGTAGCTACGGAAGAGCCACAACTAAAGCACCATGCGGAGGAGCAAAGCTACTTCAAGGAAAACTGCTTTTTAACTAAGCATGAAGGAAAGTGGCTACAAAACGAATGCGGAAGAGTTTCAACCAACTTCCCAAGTATCCAAGGTGATCTCCCCCGGCAACACCACTTAAAGAAAAGCTACTTTCCACCAGAGCGTGAAGGAAAGTAGCTCCAGAACAGTGGTAACAAGTCTGCTTATGACTAGTTACCCACCTATGGACCGCATAGAATAAACAATGGTGGGCACAACCCTGCCTATGACCATGTTTATCTGCCCATAGTCCAGATTCACATTGTTCGACCAAACACGGCCAACAATGGCGCAACTACCCCACGTTCCTCAAACAAACATGGCCAACAAGGTACGGCAACGAGGTAACCACAAAGGACGTGCGGTTACTTGAGAGAAAAACCGCAGAGGACGTGCGGTTACTAGAAAGCTTAACTGGAAAACACGAATACCCCACAAAACAGGGATCATCATTGCATGTCCAGTTGCTGAACATAGAGCTTGAGCAAAGTACTTACAACTTTGCAAAAGCTGACGCAGAGGTTACAACGAGACTGACGAAGACGTACATCTTCAGTCACGATCTTAGAGGTTGGTTCGAACCCTGCGTTCAGTCACCGTCTCAAAGGTTGGTTCGAAACACCAACAGGTGGCTGATGACATCAGGAAAAGGTAGACTAAGAGTCAAGTTCTTGGCTGAGAATTCCGCATCAGACGGAACTTGCTCACCAGACACCCTTCTTAAAGGAAGGAACAATCCACTCGAAAGGCCTACTACATACTGAAAGAAGGAGCCATCTGCATGGCCCATTTTAACCTTCTAGACAACATAGTCCAGTATCCCTCCCACATGCAACTTGCATACGGAAGGAACACTAGACTGGGGGGACTTGAAGGGGTATGGTCCCAGATCTCGCGTCAGCATGGCCGCGAATGACCATTACCCTCATCAAAAACCTCCAACAGCAATAAACTTACCTGTGTCCGCGTGGGCACACACGAACACAGCGGTCCAATCTGTCCGGTGATGAGAAGACTTACCTTAAGGACGGAAACTAATGTTACGCATAGCGATGCGGCCCCGCACCGCATCCTATGAACATTTTCGTCACGACAAGGGATCTGGACAAACAGTAACAGTCACTCAGCAGGCAATGCGGCATAACACCGCATCCCACGTAAATCATGGATGGAACAACCAACACGGGAACAACATCAAGGACCGCAAGCAGCGATGCGGCTTGGCACCGCATCCTGCCTACAAGGCAAGTGGGCCCGACACCACAGTGCAAGTGGCACTGGGAACAGTCGCCTACAGGCCCACGTGTATACAACAGTCTGACACCACAGCATGACGTGGCATCACCACAGTAACCGACAGGTCTGACACACCTACAAATAGCTGTGCGATGTCAGGCTAGCTACTCAACTACCCTCCTCCACTCCTCGGCTATAAATACTGACCCCAAACCAGGTTTGAGGTATCACTTCTCAACTCTCTCAATACTACTACTATCACACTTTGCTTCCCAAGCAAACTACTGATTCTCACGCCGGAGAGTGGTAACAAGGAGCACCCCCCACTCCATCCTCCTTGTTGCGAGTCACGGTTTGTTTCCTTGTGCAGGAAACCCACCACCAGACGATCCAGCCGGCGATCCTCGGAAAGAAGGGATTAACCCTCCTGACGAGACCAGTGAGTTAACCTACCTGGTTAACCATTGTTTCATCAGCATACCTTGGCATGAAATATTGGACACTTCGTATTGGTGGAAAACTAGAACTGAGGAGCCGGCTTCTAGAGTAATAATTACTCCCTTCAAAATTTGTTGCTAATAAGACCTCACCGTTTGCTAGTTTCAAATGTTGGACGGGACTGCTGCTGGAGTACGCTTTGCTATAGATATGCGGTCTTCCTTGCAACGCCATTATTCTCTGGGATAATACTATTGAAATAACATATACAATATATTATATGGTGAGTTAAACTATTTTTTAGCAACATCTCTGATTCACATTATTATTTTAGGTGTCACGTCATGCGTTATACAAAATTAAAAAGTAATTATTGAGTTAATTGCCATTTTCGCCCCTGAGGTTTGGGCACACTTGCCATTTTCGTCCAAAATGAAGGTTTTGTACCATTTTGCCCCCAACGTTTGTAACTTTTTGCCATTTTCATCCAAATACCTAACCAAGTTACTTTATATCTTATTATAGGTTATTTTTAACCTAACCAAGTTAGTTTATACCTTATTATTGGGCATTTTTGAAATTTATCAATTATAAGGGGGTAGTTTATAAATTATCTTCTAGTTATTATTTATCAGCCTTTATAAATTATCTTCTAGTAATAAATTAAATTTTGACTACTTTTGTGTCATAATAAATAAGTTTAAATATAAGAATACACAATTAAGAATGATTGCTTAAAAACTAAAATGATATGTACATTTATGATTAAAGCATTAACATGCAAACAATATTAAAATAAAAATTTTCGGGTTAAATGGTTGTTTTTGCATTAATTCGGGAATATACGTATCGTGTTTGGGTTTATGTACGTGACATCACGACCCGTTTAGTAACCCTAATAAAATCAATAGGTGATTTTGGTTCAATAATTTTGGTGAAAGTCCTACGTTGAATTGTTAATTGTGATCTGTAAAATTACATTTTAATTACAAGACTTTTAAAGTTTAAATTTTTTTTTTTGTAAAACTGTAAATGCAAACATATTAAAGTATAAATGCTTATATTATTAATGTAAAAAAATATATACACAGCTAAAAATCGTGTTATATTATAAAACTGTTAACACCAATGTGATCTTATTTAGGTATACAAACATAGAAATAGATAAAAGCGTAACAATGAACAAAGCATATGTTATCATATGAATTGTATTTTTATAATTCGAATCTTTAATAATAGACCATCTCCAATATATATGCATTAATTAAAGTAAAAATTTAAAATTTAATGTTGGATCATCTTTTTCAAAAATAATAACTAGAAGATAATTTATAAAGGCTGATAAATAATAACTAGAAGATAATTTATAAACTACCCCCTTATAATTGATAAATTTCAAAAATACCCAATAATAAGGTATAAACTAACTTGGTTAGGTTAAAAATAACCCATAATAAGATATAAAGTAACTTGGTTAGGTATTTGGATGAAAATGGCAAAAAGTTACAAACGTTGGGAGCAAAATGGTACAAAACCTTCATTTTGGACGAAAATGGCAAGTGTGCCCAAACCTCAGGGGCGAAAAGGGCAATTAACTCGTAATTATTTGTTTGCTAAACTTATCAGATTGCATGGTTTTCACACAGATGTTGCAACCATGATTAGTTGAGAACAACTTGCTCATGGCTTATAGTTATAAGTGTGGTAGAACTTTAACAAACCAAAAAACCTTAATGCCATTTGAAAAAAAATTCACATACATTAGTGTTGGTTTTTAGTGTTGTAATCGCTATTTTGTTGAAGATCATATAGTTTAGAGATAATCGAATAAATGAAAATAAGTTGCACTTGGAATCTGAATCAACATGATGATATAATCTCTCACACACTACAAGGGTCTTAGTATATGTGTAAGTGCAATAACCTACCGAGTAACTGTGGCTTTATCAATTCTGTGAAAAAGTCTAGGTTTTGAGGAGAAGATAAAGTCAAAGTCAAAGATGAATACCTCTGAAGAAGTTCCAGATTACTTCTTAAGGAGTTCCGGATTTGTTCTCCTGAAGGAGTTCCGGATTATTTCCCCTGAAGAAGTTCTGGATTATTTAGTTCCTTTGAAGAAGTTCTGGATTACTTTATACCTCGAAGTTTTGGTTTTAGTTTTTTTAGGTAATACCTTTGAAGGTAATACTTCTGAAGGATTAAAGTTCAGAGTCTATGGTATCTTGCAAATATATGTGTTATGTAGGTTAGATTTACAGTGAATTCAAGTGAGATAGAACAGTGAGTTTAGAGAGAGAAAGTGATGCTAAACCAGTTTGTAGATAACATGTACTCTTTCAGTGTATATTAATATGTAATGAATGAATGATATGAAAAAGTTTCTTCTACACTTTATTCTATGTTCTATGTTTACGTCTTAAATCAAGTGCAATATTTTTGTTTGTCATCGATCCAAGAGGTCACGAGGAGATTACTATGGTATCAGAGCAATTTGCTCGGTTCAGAAAGGTCTAACCGCCTTCCGGATCACCATTGCTCTTGATTTAATGTTTGTTTCGGCCAAACATCATGAAGACGTAAAATTTTAGTGAGATTTTGATGAATTTGAAGTGTGTCTTTGGATTCTGGATCAAAATTGAGTTATTTGATGTGTTTGTTTTAGTGTTTCTTCTTGAAGATTTGATAAAAAAAAATGGATCAGATTCGTGTGTTTTAGACTGATTTTGGCTGGGTTTAGTTGTTCCGAGGAATAGTTTAGGAGTTTCGAAGATTCAGATGTAAGTTCCAAGTTTTCTGAAGTTGTTATATTTCCGTAGTATTCTATAAATCTTAGTGTGATGTCACGCTCTGATTGGATACTATGGAAGGAATTAATTCGAAAAGTGATATTACGGAAGGTTGAGTACAACTAAACGCTGGCATTCCTAGTTATACAAAGTCTTCCACAAGTATTGATTTTGTTTAGTATATTTAAAGACTCAGAAATATTGATGCAAGTTCAGAGGTATTGAATTTGTCCAAAAGTATTGACTGTGTTCAGAAGTATTGAATTTGTTCAGAAGTATTGAATTTGGTTAGAAGTATTGATTTGTCAGAAGTATTGAGTTAGAAGTATTGTTTTCTGAAGTATTGAGTTAGAAGTATTGGTTTAGAGGTATCATATTGTTCGGAAGTTTGTACATCAGGGAGTGGTCCGAAGAACTTTGTTTGTTCCAGGTTTTAGTGGTTTGTTCACTCTTACGTTCCGGAGAAATGTAGTTCAGGATTAATTGATGTTCCAAAAAAAGAGTGGCTTAGACTTTAGATTTTTTTGCAAAGGAAAAAGGCGATTAATTTTTTTTACAATTATTTGTTACTTTTCAAAAACAAAAAGCACGCGGTGTTTAATAGATACAAGTTCGTGTTATAATCTTAAGATTAGCTAAGGGTTGATCTTACTGGTGGCGAAATGTTTAATACACGAGACATTTATGAACTCACGTGGGTGATTGATTTGTTATCAAGTATGTTCATGTTTTAATCAAGTCTGTTCGTGATGAAGTTGATTTCTCTATTGGCAATTAGTTGAAGGTTGAGACTTTATCTTATGTAGGTTAGAGTAGAGAAGATCAGTATTCTTAGTCCCACTTCCAAGATTCGGTGCTAGTCGGATTCTCAAAATAACTTTTAGATTCTTACTTTCAGGGGGAGATCGGAAAAGAAAGCCATCAGGGATTTAGTTGATTTGTGAAGATATGAGATTGAATCATGAAGATACGTGACGAAAAGAGATCATACATGTAAGGTTGAAGACTTTGATCAAGCTTTGGTGGATGTACGTTTTCGGAGTTCCCTTTGTTATTCACTTATCGAACTAAACTTCATGTCTTTGTGAAGTTTGAAGTATTTAATGTTGGGCATTGGAAATCCGCCGTTTCTATCTTTTTCTAGTTAACCTTGAAGATCACAGAACGAGCAATGTTCTTACATTAGGATGTAGGATGGTTCGCGTTAGTTTGATATAGGAGTAGATTGGGGGGGGGGTAGGATTTACAGTGTTTGAAGTTTGATTCTTTGGTCTACATTTGGTTGTAGGATGGTTCGCATCCTTTCTATCTTTTGCTAGTTAACCTTGAACATCACGACCATTTAAGTGATCGCCAGCAAGTCTTTCATTAAAATGGTTGAAGATCGTTGTGCTCTGCCGGAAAGATCAAGTCTTTGACAGTGGAAAGTAGCCGTGATATCATCAGTCAATGGGGAGTCTGTAAGTGCAATACCTTGTGACCAAAGATTATCAATGTCATACAAAATTGATAGCAACAGTTAAGGGGAGTCTTTCCAAAAGATAATTGCTAGTGGCACAAATACTCCCTACATGCCATCTTCATCGTATTGTCGATGGCAAAACATAGGAGTGTCGTCGATATGTTAGGGCTAGACCCCTTCGAGTGCTCCTTATAAGTAGTCCTAAGTTAATGTTGGACGATTCACCTCGCTAGCGAACGATGGAAGAGTGTTAATTCACTTTGAGCGCGATAACCTCCTCGATGAACCTTCGAGGCCATACAGACCAGACGATTCTTGTAGATTTACAACGAGAGTTGTAGATTTTAAGTTCCTAGCAAAGACCAAGATGCCGAATAATGTTGAGAAGTATGATGGAGCAGGAGACCCGGATGATCATTTATAGCATTTCTCGGGAATGACTAAGGTGGAAGAGTCGTCTATGCCATCGGGTGCCATATGTTTAGCCAAACCATATTAAGGGCGAGCAGCCCGAGTATGGTACAATGACATACTCGAAGGAACCATTATAAATAGTTTTATAGATTTAATCAAGAGTTTATTAACCAATTTTAAGCAACAACTAAACCAATGAGAGTCCCCACTTTTGTTCATGGGGTAAGCCCTAAGCAACTCTGTGAAGAGATATGTAAACCTCCTCCCAAGAGGATGGAGTAAGCATTGGAAATGGCAAGTGAGGCTTTAGGCTATAACTAGTAATATGTCCTCTCCAAATCGATATAACTCCAAATCGTTATCCTCTCCTGAATGTAGGAGAAGATATGAGAGAACTCCCTACCCGGGATCATGAGCGAGAAACAAACGCCATAAAAGGCTTGTGGAGCTATATTCATTGAGCTGACAAAGTCTCTAAGGGAGATCCTTGCCACCGATAAGGCATGGTTTGGTTTCAAACCTCCCAAGTCTATGTCAAGGAAAGGCAAAGATAAATCCATGTACCGTGACTTCCATGTAGCAAAAGGTCACAACACAAATGATTACTACCAACTTAAGAAGAAAATTGAAGATAATGTTCAGTTGGAGGAGTAACCCACCTGATCAAGAACATAAGGGACAAGAAACAGCCAAACAACTCTAAAGACATCGAGAAGGCCAAAGAGAATTTTGTGTACATGATCCGCAACTTGAGAGAAGGTGTACAATCAAGGCGAGGAAATTTTTGGGCTCGTAGGAAAATCAACTCCCCCTACCTAGAGGAGGACATTCCTCATTACCTATGATCATCTAGGCCTAAGTTGAATGACATGAGGTCCTTCAGCTATACATAAACGAGGAGCATTGATTTCAACAACTAAAAAAAGAAGTTAATCAAGTGACCATTTGGGAACCCAAGTGACAAATTGGTGGTCTTCAGAATGCTTACCGCAGGTACTTCGGTGAGCCCCCGCAGTTCCCATTTGGGAACCCATGTGACCATGGCGGGGCGGGCACATCGGGCACCAGTTGCGATGCCGACGATGAGTAGGGGAGGAGCTTCTGATTTGGTGTTTCTGATGGTCTTTTAGTAGTTTGTTTTTAGGTGTTCATTTTGGTTATTATTGTAAACACCCTCGGATATGTTTCTTTTTATTTTTCAGACATTGTCTTTTATTTTCTTAGTTTATTTATTGATGCTTATTATTATTATTATTATTATTATTATTATTCTTATTCTTATCTAGTATATGTTTTATGTTGCGAACAGATATTGCCCCGTGTTGTGTCTTGCGTGGTGACGTCTATGTAGGTTTTTGGAGCACATGTTGGACCGGAAAGAAAGAGAAGAACTGGAAGTGGAGCATCGTACCATCTTCATTCATCTTCAAGGGAGTGTTATTCTCCTTTTCTCTATATTTTGGGTTTCGCATTAGGGATAATGCGAAGTTAAAGTGTGGGGAGGAGGTTTAACATTGTGACTTTGTTTATCCTAAAAAAATTGTATGTATTTTTATTAAATAAACCGGTTAGTTGTTGTTTTAGAAAGTTTTGAAAACGATAAAGAACCGACAAGCCAAATAAATTTTGAAAAAGATAACTAAAAAACGTGACAAACAAAGAACGACTTGCATGTTAATTTTCGCACTTTTGGAGTAGGAGTGAGCCGGATGTCTCGTGTAGTTTAGAACTTGTCACTAGCATGCTTTTCGAGAACATAAATGTGTGAGATTGTGTAAAAATGATAGAGGCACTTAGAAAACCTTTTGTTATTATCCTTTTTCTTTTGACTATCTTCCCTAAACCCTACGTTACCTACTAGGATTAACTATGTTGAGCCTTTTCCCTTGTTTTTCTTTCTTTTACCCAACCAATTAACCCACTTAGCCAAATTTAGCATTTTTACTTTTAAACCTTCGTGTTAAAACTCGGTTAAAGTTACCGTTTAACTAGCGTTCTTTGTAATTAGTTGTTCGTTGTACAAAAGCATTAGGATATATATAAAAAAATTCAGAAAAGCAGAAAATAAAACGCCCTAAAATAGGGTGAAGACGATAAGATTCGAGCAATTATAAGTGCTAAAATAGTGAAATTTCGTCGATTAGCTCGATAACATAAATGTTGTGTTTTTAAGACGTTAGTTGTGTATAGTTTTGTTGTTTATGCTTGTTAAACGCAATTACCGAGTTTTAACCATTTAGTCACTTAAAATTTTCCATTCCACACCTTTCACCCTAGCTTATCGTTACAACTCGTGAAGACCTCTTGATTTACGCTTTTTCGCATGTTAGTTGGTGGAGATGAGATCTTGTGACAAACTTATGATATTACACATTTCATTTTCTTGGCATCGAGCGTTTACACATACACATTTTATGTATGTTTCACAAATATAGCCGAGTGTGTGTGAACATTGCGAGATGTGTGAAAATTAGCATGCTAAGTCAATCGGAAGTGAAATCACGGCTTTTTGGTTATCTCTACATATATTTGCATGTGCTTGTTTGGTTCGAGTCCTTTGATGTTGCCTTTCGAAAAACCGGCTAACCGTATGTATGTGTATTAGTATGTAGTGTGTAAATTAATTTTCTCGTTAGAAACTTTCTTTCATTCTATTTTAATTTTAGCTTGCTTGAGGACAAGCAAGGTTCAAGTGTGGGGAGGTTTGATATTCGCTAAAATACACATACTTTATTCCCTCATTTTACCCCTATTTTACGTGTTTTCGGCCATAAAACTGAGGATTAGACACCTAATCATGTATACTTTTGTCTATAGGCCTCAAACAGCATGCCAAACAAGAAGATGAAGAAAACGAGGATTTTTCGGGCGAGACGGCAGAATTACGAAGATTCTGTGAACATTCTGCACCTTGTGGCACGCCCGTGCCAATCCGGTGATCAGACACAAGCTCGGAGATGCACTGCCAGTGCGATCAGCAGTGCCAACAATCCTCGGAGACGCATGACCGTGCGTTGGGTGGAACGACCGTGCCGGTCCATTGTTCTCGGAAGCACTACCAGTGCAGCTGGCAGTGCCAGCCACTTCCCGGAGACGCACGACCGTGCGTCGGGCGGTATGACCATGCCGATCTGAAGACCGGTCCAAGATCTGCTGACGTCATAAGATTTGCTAAACAGTGCATGGTCGTGCCCTTTAATGGCACGACCGTGCCGATCGAAAAAGTTATAAAAACAGTAGGGGGCAATCAGTTCGATATCTGGACTTTTGGGAGCTCACTAGGCGATTTTACAGGCTCCGAAGGATACGTCTTTTGCCCGGATTCAAGCCATTATCGTGCCTAGAAGCTCCGTTATCATCCGGACCTTTAATCTTGTGCTTGTTTATGGTTTGATTCTTGAATCTTTCCATTGTTTTGTTATGATCCAAACATTTTGATTGATGATTTATGTAGTATTGTAGCCTACGGGCAAAAACACTGGTATTCCTTGCTTCATAAACAACCATTAGTATGTTAATTATGTTTGTAATAACACTTAAGCATTTTCTATGCTAATCCTTGATGATTAGTTTGCAACCTTGTTTATTGATGTTGGATTCTTGATTATAGTCAATTGTCTTGGATGATTAGTATGTGGTTAGTTGAGATATTTGCAAAAAGAAGCTTAATTAATCATTTATTAGTAGGATTTTAACTTGTTTAAAATGTTTACACCATGATACTAGAAATAGTTAGTGGTTTAATAAAGGGTAATTAATATTAATCAAGAATGCTTTCCCTCACGGAAGGACCTTAACGGGTTAGATGGTGTTGTTATGAATTCTTGACATAAGTTGTTAACTTTGTTAGTAATTTAGGCCAAAATTGCTTTCTTGGTGAATTTATGTTCAAGATTTGTAAAATGAACTCGGTTGTGATTTAATCTAGTTTATGCTTGCCTAGGTGGTTACATTGTATTTATCGGTGTCACTTTCCTTGATTAAGTGAAGTTAGAAAACTCCTAACGGATGACTAACTTATCGTTAGGGGATTTTCATAGACATTTATGAATTGGACGTTAAAGAACAATTTTAGGTGGTTAAAGTGTGTTTTATCGTTTTAACTTTCCAAAGAGATATCATGTTAGGAAACCAGAAAGGGATACTAATTGTCTTTGAAAAACAGGAAATTGATCAAGTGTTTTCATGGCAAAACCGACTTAGTTAACATGTTCTGTTTGTTCATAAAACAATGCTATTTATCTATTTTTATATTTGGAGTCTTTTATGTTTTAAAAATATATGTTTAGTCATATTTTAGTTTAAACAAATTATCCACTTATCTTTTTACCGGTAATTTAATGACGAAGGTTTAGTATTATTGCATCCGCCCACATCCTTAGATGGATACTTGGTTCTTACCAATACTTTACTACATATATGATGGGGTATACTTGCCCTTTCGTGTGTATTTTAATGTTGAAGTATAAATCATTTTTATAAATTTAAAACCGAATCGTGTGTAAAATTCATTGTAAAAACATGTATATACACGCACACGTCACCTATTTAAAGGATTGTTTCACCGTTCAAAAAAAAAAAAAACTTCAGAAACTTTAAGATCTGACTAGTTTCCTAGTCAAAAGTATGAATTTTATAAAAGCAATTAAACCATACTTTCATGTTTGAAATATTAACCATGTATAAGGGTGAGAGAGGTGTTCCCCACTAGGTGAGTGGTAAACTCTCATCGGAGCCAATCAAATTCGTCCATGTCAACTCCCCTCTCCAACTCCCTTCAAGTACTTAATCACAAGGGGTGCTCCCCTCTAGGTGAGTGGTAAACAACTAAAAAAAAAATGGATGATTGGTGAGAGTGAATGGGCCCGCATATGCAAACTCCCTCTCTCTCCTAATTCTTCATCGGTAACTACTCACCGAAATTCCAATCCCCTAATAACCTAAAGTTGATGGCGGCGGTGTTCCCCTCACCTAAACTCACACCCTGCATGCACTCCCCGCATGTGCACTGTTCAGCCTAATACACACATTTTATGTTTGAACAGTTTTAAATATGTGTGGACGGGCCTAAAACGTATATTGAATACCCTTAGGGTGTTCGGGGCGTTCGCGGGGACGGGGAGCGGTGACCCCTTTCACCGCGGGGGCACACCGCCGCCATCATTCGGGGGGGAGGTGAATTGGTGGACTAGTCACCGCATGGAAGAATGGAATGTTTGGCCGGTCATGGTGAGTTTTATTTAATGTTTTTTTTATTTTTTATTTAATGTAATGTTTTTTAGTAAGTTTTTTTAATTTAATGTAATATTATTTTGTTAAAATTATTTCATTTCATTTATTAATTAATTAAAAAAGAAAAAAAATAGTTTCTCTCATGAGGGGTGCACCCCGTACTTTTTTGGTCAGGAAGAAAGTTAGAGAGATGAAATGACATGGCATTCTATGATTGGGTTAAAAAATGATTCCCCTCACCTTATTAGGGCGCCCCCTTCACCCTTATTGATTGAGTGCAACTTTAAAATTATTCGTGAAATATTTCTGAACTTTTCATAGGCAAAATGTAGATACAATCAAGATTAAACTACAATTTTACCCCCTAGGGTTAGAGCCTGTTGATACATTTTTTAGTGGACGCGACACGTTCGGTTCGAGCCTTTAAACAACATGAAGACCAAGTCGGATATCCTCCTATCCTACTTGGGTCCGACAACTTTATCTCATTTGTTTTGTAACGTTAAACGAACAATGCATGTTGCATTTAGATTATTAGTTGTCTGTATGTGTGTTTATATAGTCTTTGGGCCAAAACCTTCTTTGGGCCTTGATTTCGTTGGGCCAAAACTCCTACTGACGAAACTCACATGATGAAACACAAAGTGTTTCATCACACTACAAGACAAAACCATGATGAAACAAAGTGTTTCATCATGCTACAGGACAAAAGCATGACGAAACTCTCCTGTTTCGTCGTATGCTGGGCTTAGTCAGGCCCAATGTCTGGCCCAATGTTGTTTCGTCGAGCCCTTTTGTGTTTCGTCGTAGTTAAGGCCCAGGTTGCTATATAAACAGCTTTCTGGTTTCACTTTGAAACTAGATGAGAGCATACCCTGAAAGTTATTCTGTCAAACTGTGTGTGTATCAGTTGATCTTGGTTCTCATCCCGTTTAATCAATAGATTGTGTTTCATTGGTTATTCCATATTGTTACTATCTGTGTTTGGTTTGACATCGTTACGGGGATTCCGCACCCGTGACATTGTTTGTGATAAACAAGGATTCGGTTTTCGTTATCGATCCTCAGATTTCAGGACCTACAAGTGGTATCAGAGCTTTGGCTCTAATCCTTGTTTAAAACCAAACATAGTTGGATTTCTTCAAGTGTTAAAACCTTGTGATTTTCTAAAAATTTTTGTTCTTGAAACTCGTATATTTGTAGAAAAATCTTCAGAAAATCAGTTGGATCTTGTTTGTTTTGCCAAAGTTTTACCAAAAACCTTGTTAGTGTTCATCTTTATATAGTAAAACTTGGTTTTAGTAAAAGTTTTAAGCAAAATTTGTTATTTGAAAAAGTCTTCGTGTCCAGAAAATTTCATATCTTCATGAAACCTTCAAAAAGTTCTTGTGTGTTCTTTATGCCATCCACTTTTTGATCCTTTGTGAATTAACTGTTCAATTTGTTTTTGAATTAAAAATTCATATTTGTTTGAAAATGTGTAGTGAAGGCATGGTGGGTTGCTTTTTTTGGTAAGAAAGATAACGTGTAGGTTGAAAATTGTCACCAACTTTGTCAGAATAGGATAAGGTCCCTTTTGAAAATATCTTAAAATCTTATCCCAAAAATCACACAGTTTCGTCAATCACAAACAGTCAAGGTTTCTTCAAATTGAATTGGGCTTCAAACTGAATTGGGCTTCATTCAGTTTCGTCGCATTAAGATCCAATTACATCGTGTTTCGTCACAAGCAACATAGAATTTGGCCATTATCACATATCATTCAGTTTCGTCGCACAAGAGACAGTCAGCGCGTTTCGTCAAATCTGAAATTCATCTTTGAGTTTCGTCACACACATTATCAAACGAGTTTCGTCAACCTTCTCTTCACCAGTTTCGTCGATCATTTATTCACAATCAGTTTCGTCGACATAGTTCAATCAAAACAGTTTCGTCGCCAAGATCTCAACTTCTGTTTCTTCGATCAACACACATCAACCAAAACAGTTTCGTCACCAACATCATCAGAGTTTCGTCGATCAATTATTACATTCCGTTTCGTCGATCAACTCAATCATCACAAGTTTCGTCGATCAACTCAATCATCACAAGTTTCGTCGATCAGGGTCTTACAATTGAGTTTCGTCGGACCTTATCCATTCAGTTTCATCGACATAGTTCAGCCTGAGTTTCGTCGTTCATTATCAAAAAGAGTTTCGTCAAGATACTTGTCATTTTTAACAGAAGACTTGCAAAAGTGTTTTAGCAGTTTGTTATTAAGTGTGTGACCAGGTTTTCACTTTCATATATCAAACATGAGTTGTACTAGCCCTTGGGATTGGAGTACGGACCCACAACTAGGTCAAAAACAGACTTCGATGGCCGAATATTTAATGAATTCCATACCTAGACAACAACAGTTAATAAGTGCAAATCAATGGGCATTGGTGTTGAATCAAAATCAAAGCATTCAAAATCTATTGCTTAGTGAGAGTGAGATAGGTAGCAACAATCGCCCGCCAAAGTTAAATCACATGAACGACTATCCATCATGGAAGGGTCGTTTCCATAATTACGTTCAAGGGCAAAACACAGAATTGTGGACGTGTTTCACCTCTGAATATAATCAAGCTCTTGAAGAAGCAGGATCAAATGCGACAACTTTCAATAATATGCAAGAAGCCGACAAAAAGGCATATGATCTGGAGAAGAAGGCGTATGCTATTCTCACTCAAGCACTTCACAAAGACATCTTTCATCAATTCTCTTATTGTAAGAACACGAAAGGTTTATGGGATGCATTGGTAGCGAGAGGAGAAGGAAATGTTGCTACTAGAAAGATACGCCATGATTTATTGAAGAAAGAGTTTGAATCATTTCAGTTCTTGGAGAATGAAACTCTAAATGATATGACTTCTCGTTTTTATCATTTGATTAGTGAAATGAGTTCTTATAATGTTAATGCAACTCATCAGGAAATGATCGCACGGTTTGCTGATGCTCTACCTCCTAAGTGGAGTCCATTCATTGAACTTCTAAAGCATACGGGCGCTATGGATACAGCCAATGGCACTCTCTATGAATTCATTCAGAAGTTGGAGCACAAGAACGAAGAGGAAATTCGGAAAGCTAAAAGGATTGCAATTGCACCTCCTCAAAACACAGAAATGTATTTGCCTGGTTTTGGTCCTTCAGCTAGTTCTAGTTCCATTCAGCAACCGAAGCTTCAAACGGCGTTTGTGTCCAATACAAGCTCATCTCCGTCTCCACAGTTCAATCAAGCCCAACCACAGTGGGATCAAAGTGCTTATCTTTCACAATCCATACCTCCACCTCAAGTTACCACTACTCAACAACAGTGGAATCAAAGTGCTTATCTTTCACAATCTATACCCAAACCTCAAGCCCTACCACAACAACAACAAGCACATTATCCTTTACCCCAAAACACCAACACTGTCAGAGTTGATACTTCTAATCTTTCAAAAGTTAGTGTAGAAGTTGCAAAGGAACATTTGGAACTTCTCAACACAATGTTCAGTTCCTACTGTGGATTGGTAGCAGGTTAAATTGGAAACATCAATATGACCAATGAAGATTATCAGTAGATAGACCGTGATGAAATGGAGTTAATGGATATCAAGTGGGTGTTTGCAAGTGTTGTTAGAAGGGCAAAGGATTTCATGACTCGAACTGGAAGAACAAGCTTGGATGGCAAAAATGATACGAAGTACGGGTTTGATAAAGATGCGGTTACATGTTTCAATTGTGGCGAAAAGGGTCACTTCAAACGTGAGTGCACCCGACCAAGCAAACAAGGCAATCAGAATCCGTTCAGAAATCAGACGAGTACTTCTGATACAAATCAAGACAATCGTGAACGAAGGATAGTAGCGGTGAACAACAATCAGAACCAGAGCATTAGTTGTTCAAGCTGATGAAGGGTGTAATTGGTCTGTACAATTCGGAGATAATGATCAAGGAGGTGGAACCGCATGCTATGCAAAAATCATCAATCACATCAAGCATGTTCACAAGGAAGAGTTTTCTGAAAGTGATGATAGCTCGGGTTATAGCGGGAGTTCAGATGAAGAAAGCTAGAATGCGGGAGATTATAATTCTGAAGATGGATCTTTTTCTTATCAGACTGCCTTTATGACAAAAGTCTCAGCCTCGAAAAGTCAGGTAAATTCTGATCCTCCTGCTCCTAGTGTTTGTAATGTTTGTGCAGAATTGAAAGATGAATTTGAAAAGGTTCACAGTCATAACCAAAGTTTGGTTGTTGAGTTGTCTAAGTGTAAGGAGGCAAATATGGCTCTAGCTAGAAACGAAAAAGAATTTAAATCTGTGATTGAGACTTTAAAGAAAAGTGTTTCCGAATTAACAAAAACTGTTTTCAACAAACAAATTGGTATTAATAACTACATTAATATCATTGAGGAAACAAAGAAAGAGCTAGCCGTTGCCAAATGCGAGCATGATGCGATCAAGCTCAAATTGGATAGTTATTCTAACTCCCGATATGTGCTTGATCACATCATAGATGTTCAAAAGCTGAAAGGGAATGTGAAAGGCGTTGGGTATAAGTCGTGTCCGCCCCCTTTGAGACACAACTAAACCAGAATGCCCGATGAAGAGGATATGCCTTGTTTTGAACCTAGTGTGCCTCTTGATTATGAGGAAGTTACTACTGGCCTAGGGTTCAAATCGGACAGTTCTTCAAGTACATCATCTGAGCAAACAGAAACTTCAACATCTACGAAACAAAGTCCTCCAATCATTGAGGACTATGAGTCGTCTGATGATGAATCAGAATCAGATATGAATGACCAGGATGAATCACTTGATAAGAAGAAGGGAATAAAATTCCAATTGAGAATCATATTCTTTGTGATCCTCCTATTCCTGTTGTGCAACAAGTTGCCAAACAAGTGATTAATCCTGTCAAGGAAGTAAAAGAATCTGTGTCTACCGTTAAGAGTAACAATGTGTTGTATACTTTGGTTGGTGATACCAAAATTTATTCAGACAAGGACTTTCCAATTAAAAACGTCAATCCATCTTTAATTGACAAAATTTTTTAAGATAATACAAGCAAATTTTTGGGAAAGACGATCCCTGGAGTTGTTGCAACTCAATGTGATCCCATTCCAAAATCCGAAGTCAGAAAACAATTTGGAAGTCAAAAATCACCAACAAAGCAACAACCTTTTGCTCCTAAGGGCAAACAACCAGTTCAACGAGCTCAAAGACCTAACGTTCCTAAATCAAAATATGAAACAAAAGGAGCTCGTTATCAGAAGAAAAGCAATGATGTTAAATTTGTAGCATCAAATGGTACTGATAAAATTGAGACTTTTGAAAACAAATCAAACACCGATTTTGTACAACAAGTCAAGATTTTAAAACGTAACAGCCAAAACAATTACACTCAACATACAAACGGGTGTGATGAAAAAGCAAGTACCTCAGGTTCTGCGGGTACGACATCTGTTGGTCGATCAGATTCTCCTAAGTTTGTGTAAAGGAGAACGTGTTTTAAATGTGGGGAGTTTGGGCATATCATTAAGAACTGCTCAAACACTCCAAAAGAGAAATTTGTTGAGAAAGCACCACCTGAAAAGGTTCATCCTCAATGTCGTCCCGTTTCACCAAAACATGATAAAAGAACTGTTAATGAACGAGAAACGAAACAACGACGTCAAAACGTCAAAGCTGTTGAAAAAGCTTTAAAATCTGAAGACAAATCGGTCAACAGGGAACCAAGTACACCACAATCATTAAAACCAGAAGTTTCAAAATCTGTTTACAAAACTCAATCTGGTAAACAAAAACAAACTTGGAAACCTAAGACGAGTGAAAGTTCAGGGGGAGGTGCTGTGTTTGAAAATCATCAGGAAATTGATATTACATTTCTTGATTCTAAGGGGCAACCCAAGTCTATGAAGGCTTGGGTCCCCCTCTCCATCTAATCTCTGAGTGAGTGTGCAGTATGTTCCAGGAGGAACTTTCGATAGTCATAGGATTATTGATAGTGGAATGTTCATGCACAAGATCGGCGACAAAAGAAATTGTTGCCTTTGATGGAGAGAGAAAAAGAGACAAAGGATGTCTGATGAAAGAAATTGAAAGCTTCGACAAAATGAAAAATCATTCCAAAGTTTGATTGTTAATGGCTTTAATCGAGTCCCCAGGATAGATTCAATCAAAATGTACGCACCTGCAGCACGTCTGAAGTTCAAAATCAACAAGATGAACGTGCAGTGTACATTTCTTCGCGGTGTGATTGAAGAAAATGTGTTTGTTGAACAAACCAACCAGGTGTGCGGATGCTTTGGTGTGGATTGAACAACCGCACACTACTTCTGAAAGAGAAAGACAAAGACCTTCGCTAGTGCAATATGGAAGACCAGCCGAACCCAAAGGTTTATGATCTTGTTGCTGTGAAGAATTTTCTCGGATTAATCGAAGTAGCTGCAAAAGTCGACTTTGAAATCCACACCGGGTGGATATCTAGTTTGGGAGAGCGATCAGATTCCTTGCAATGCACGAAGCAGTTGCAGGATACGGTTTTAAATTTCTAATCTCTCCTATACTTGTCGATATTTAAGCTGCTTTTTGAATTTCTATCTCGTACAACACTCTTTGACTAGACACGTTGAACTCAAATATCACCTCACACGTGATTGTTTCACTATGAAACTCGTCAATGTTGTCATGGTCCGCACCGCTTACCGACATGCCAACTCATTTTTTTTCAAAAATTCGATAAATCATTTCTGATTAACTTATTTTTGGTAAACGGCATTGAGGTAAAACATGAGTTAACCGACATCGGGAAATCGTTTTTGTAAATACCTTTGTGTTTTTAAATTTTATCATAGTTTGTTGATTTTAGGGGGAGTAAATCCAAAATTTAAAAAATTCAAAAACATCGAAAAATTTCAAAACTCAAAAACATGGAAAAACAAAAATGAGTTTCCTGGCGAGAAAAAAAGAGAAAATGATAGTAAATCAGTGGTCTGTCGAAACCTCTTCGAACTGAACTTAAAATGAAAAACGATAAGCAGCTCTATATAAGATGTATCGGTAGGCTCACAATCATTTTAAAGTGTGCAGAGCGATATAAACTTAAATCGACTGAAGACCAGGTGGGAACCATTCATTGGCATATGGTCTTAGTACCGAAATTTCGTTTGAGAGATTGCCGAGGTTCTGAGATATTCGTCTTTATGCTCCTTATCATCTGGGTATCATGGTTGTTTCTTTTACCGAAAAATAACGGAGACGAAGTCTAGGTCTTCCATGATACCATACATACGTGTACATATTGCATTCGACCTCAATAAGTGATCAACAATCACATGTCCAAACAAATAAGTGATAATATATCACATTTATCTGGGAGTCAAGTTCGTCTCTCTGTTGTACGAAAGTACTGACCTGTTCACGGACTTGCTCCTGTGCCCTCATGCACCGAAAATCAAGTTCCTCATCAATAAGTGATTCTATCGCATAGGGCTTGTTTTCAATCAAAATAAGTGAGTTACTCACATTCTTTTATACGGTCAAACAGATGATAATCGGTATACTCACCGGTAAGATGAACTCTCGTGCATACCTTGATACGGGAATGTGTCGTGTATGGATGAACACCGGTCGGTAAGTATAAATCATACTTTAACGTATCCCCTCGCCATGATTACATCTGATAAGTTGAGCTTATGTGGACAACAATACCGATAATTGTTATAGGATGCTTATCTAAATGTTAACTAATTGAACAAAAAGAGTGCTTTGGCGTGACCGTACACTGATATGATTCTCTTACCCTCGAAACTCGCAAAAAGAATGTCTATAAATATTTGTTTATTGCTTTTAGTTTCCGTATCTCTGTATATATTTATTTATTGCTTTCCGTCTTTACATTTGAAAAATGAAAAATTTCAAAAAGATTTTAGGTGTGTTTTAATATAAACTTTATAAAAGCCAAAAAGATTTTGCTTCTAGTTTATTTTTGATTGACCGGTGTTGGAACTCGAGTCTATCCTACCCAAAATCCTGATTTTAAGCCGGAAAACAATTGCATCTTCATAAACAGTCGAAGTTGACAGATTTTGAAAGTTAAAGAATTAAAATTGATTATTTTCTAAACTTTCAAACAGTTGTCGGTCGGTGGTTGATTGAAATAAGGTCACATATGTGTCAGTTGTTTAAATGTTAACTATATTCCAAGTGGTTGTTCTCATTATGCGTTTAGATTTCTTGCATGTGCAGATGCTAAAGGCAAGGAGAACATGTTCGATGACAAGCTTTGGAATGAAGACACGATATGAAGGCACTCAAAGGATAAAAATGATCGAGTTGCTGATGACCCTTCATCAACACCACAAGGATCTGAAGAATTAACGATCGAAAGATTCAGGAGCATAACTCAATGGAGAGTTCATTCTATGGGGGAGTTTGTTAACACACTTCCTAAATGAAAAGGGAGTTTGTTGATACACTTTCTTCTTACAACGTGTGAAGACTTTGAAGATCCTCCGACATGAAAGACATGGAAGTCGAACCATCACAGCAGCGTCCAAGGGGGAGTTTGTTGATACATTTTTTTAGTGGACGCGACACGTTCGGTTCGAGCCATTAAACAGCATGAAGACCAAGTCGGATATCCTCCTATCCTACTTGGGCCCGACAACTTTATCTCATTTGTTTTGTAACGTTAAACGAACAATGCATGTTGCATTTAGATTATTAGTTGTCTGTGTGTGTGTTTATATAGTCTTTGGGCCAAAACCTTCTTTGGGCCTTGATTTCCTTGGGCCAAAACTCCTACTGACGAAACTCACATGATGAAACACAAAGTGTTTCATCACACTACAGGACAAAACCATGATGAAACAAAGTGTTTCATCATGCTACAGGACAAAAGCATGACGAAACTCTCCTGTTTCGTCGTATGCTGGGCTTAGTCAGGCCCAATGTTGTTTCGTCGAGCCCTTTTGTGTTTCGTCGTAGTTAAGGCCCAGGTTGCTATATAAACAGCTTTCTGGTTTCACTTTGAAACTAGATGAGAGCATACCCTGAAAGTTATTCTGTCAAACTGTGTGTGTATCAGTTGATCTTGGTTCTCATCCCGTTTAATCAATAGGTTGTGTTTCATTGGTTATTCCGTATTGTTACTATCTGTGTTTGGTTTGACATCCTTACGGGGATTCCGCACCCGTGACATTGTTTGTGATAAACAAGGATTCGGTTTTCGTTATCGATCCTCAGATTTCGTGACCTACAGAGCCAATTGGCACTCTGACCCCCTCCCTGGAAAAAATGCAATCCCCCCCCCCCCAACATTGTTATTCTGTCGCAAGATTACCCCCTGCCGTCAGTCAACAGTTGTTTGACTGTTAAATGGTATGTAAAATGACTATATTACCCTTTCATATTACCCCCTATGATTTGTTCTACTCTGCAATATTACCCCCGAAGTAAAATGACTATATTACCCTTTCTTGTTACCCCCTATGGTTTTCTGTACTCTGCAATATTAACCCCCAGTGTTATATTTTCTTGCAAACATTACCCCCTGCAGGAAAAAACCTTTCCCGCCTAAAAACCTGCTGCAAAACACATATATCATAGTAACCTGCTGCAAATTGTTGCCTGTTTGTTGAGGTAGAACAACACAAATTGTGAGTTACTTGATCCCATTGGTTAGCAGGGTATTGGCGTGGTAGTAGGTTCTCATGGTTACCATAGAACTGTAAACTATAAAACTCTATCAACTGTCTGCAACTGCAACTAGCTTTTGTTCACTGAACCACCAATAGTTACAGCTCCAAATATATCCCATGCTCGAATAATTTATAAATTTTGTTACATTTCTCAACATAATTTATAACAAAAGGTACATATATATGGTGACCTGTGAGTGACCACATGCTAACTGAAGATAAGGTTAAGGAAATCAAGACCTTGTGATAGAGCAGTATAATGTTTATGAAATTTCATTATGATGGAAAGTAGAAAATCTTCTTTTCTGAAGTTTGTCTTTAGTGACTTCTTTTGAGAGCCAAGGTGACCTTTATCATCAACTTTAGGACTCAAGCACTACCTAATATACCTTCAGAAGCATGCTGAAGCTGACCTTTATACCTAAAGCCTTACTATTGGGTGATTGGGTGCTTCACTTTTTCTCAATATCTAGTTTTTTATATAAATCTCAAAAGTTTAAAACTTAAACTATTTAGCTAGCTTATTTACATGGTTTGTAACTTGTATGACAGACTTGGGACCTCAAGAAAATAGAAAACTTAGTAGTTAGTTATTAGACAAGAAAGTTGGTCATAAGCACAACTTAACATATTACCAGCTTACAAATTCCACTGCTCTCATAAGTTTAATCAATATATATCTATTTCAAAACCCTAGTTAGGACTCAAAATTACCCTACCTTGGATCATAAACACAACGAGTAAACCCTAATCCAACCAGACACTGGCTAGTACCTAATTAGGTCAACCAAACCTATATAAAAGAGCATACATATGACTCAAATCGACTAAACAAACTAAATTCAGTGAAAAAAATATCAACAATTGTGGTCAATTGAAAGTATATAAGCTGAAAAACATAACAATGAGTAGCCATCAATCCCAGCTTGTGGATTCATGTGTGTAGTTCCATAAGCAAAGTACTGACCCGCGCCTTGTGTAGTTCAACCAAAACCGGGCTAGAAATGTACTTCACCTTTACGCTCTTGTCTCTAGCTTCTGGTGTCGGATTGGAATGGCGGTGGTGGTGAATCACGTTGATTGCCAAACAAACCCTTCAATCTGACGTTGCAGGTGTATATTTGTGTTGGTTGTGGTGGGGATGTTGGTTGTTACAATCGAACAGATCCAGATTGAAGAAAATGAAAACCCTAATTTGGTCAGCTGAAAAAGAAGAAGATGAACAATGGTTTTGGGGATGGTGATGCAGGTGTGTTATAAACAATAACGATAACGATAACGATAACGATAACGATAACGATAACGATAACGATAACGATAACGATAACGATAACGATAACGATAACGATAACGATAACGATAACGATAACGATAACGATAACGATAACGATAACGATAACGATAACGATAACGATAATAATAATAATAATAATAATAATAATAATAATAAATATGGGGTAAGATTACCAAAATACCCTTATCTATAACAGTCAAACAACTATTGACTAACGGCAGGGGGTAATCTTGCGACAGAACAACAATGTTGGGGGACAAATTGCAATTTTTTAGAGAGGGGGCCAGAGTGCCAACTGCCTTAAACCCCATAGGATAAAATTGCAGTTTACTCTACAATCAATGTTAACTTAAAATGGCTGTCCCGGGTGTAAATGTGAACAATTAACCAACCACCACATGCAATGTGAAAGCTGCGTAAACCTAACTTTAATTTTAATCATTAATACCCCTTACTAATCTTAATTGATGGAGTGATCATATTTTCAAGTTCAACCATATTTTCAACTCTGACGATGTTTTTAAATTTAGTCTTAAGTTGAATTTACTTCATTTCCATTTTGTCACCTTTATTATACAATAAAAAACTTAGCCTAAATAGTCAAACTTCGAAATATTATTAGTCATACTTAAAAAAATATTATGTTATATATTTCCAAAATAGTCGTACTTAAAAAATAGTATGTTGTATATTTCCAAAATAGTCATACTTAAAAAATATTAGGTTTCTATAGGTTAACTTAAACAAGATGTAATGACTACATTGGGATGTAAATCCACTTTCCATGAAGTGTGTATATGTCTGTTTAATAAATGACTATTTATTTTTTTCTATTTCCAAACTAAGGTGTTTAAACATTTCTTTACCAATTGACCACCATCACATTGATAATATATGACTATGATATCGGTGTGTATTTTTTTCTTTTAGAAATGTTAACAAAGGTAGATAAAAGAAAAAAAATGTGAAACGCTTGAAAACACAATACGGAAACTAGATGAATGCCATCATTATGGATGAGCTCGATACCAACCGGTACTGAAAATCCCCAAAAATGGCTACCAACAACGGTACCGAATATAACCGGTACGGTACGGTTCGATACTGACATTCGAGAGTAAACCGGTACTGTACCGGACAAGTACCGAAAACGTTTCGATTCAGGAAATTCAGTACCGGTACTGATCCGATACCGATACTCAATACCATTTGCTCATCTCTAGCCGCTATTCACCTATTTTGAATTTATGTAGTTTTTGAATAATTGTGAAGACCAATCATAAGAATTTTAAGAGGTATTGAGAATATATATTAAATGAAGTAGGGATATTATCTATACTATATAATAAAAGAAACCATTTAGAGGACACTTGTCATCATATTAAGCCATATCTTATGGATAATTATTATTTTAATTTAATCTATTTTTAAATATGTATTTAAAAACACAATATTATTAAGTTTTGATATTAATCAACCAAACGTAATATTTCTTTTAAGTTAATAATAGATTTAGATTTTAGATAAGACGTATAATATTGTTAGTTTTAAATATGAATTTAAAAATATAATATTATTAATTTTTTTATCATAGTAAATTAATATAATAGTTTTAATAATTTATTTTTCTTTATTTTAAAATTAACCCTTTGATTCACGATAAGGAATAATTTTATATAGATTTAGAAAATAACATAAGAATGACAGGTAGACATGCAACAAGCTGTACCGTAACTCATTTTTTAATAGCAAATCCAATTCTATCGAAAACACAACTTTGATTCCTCGACGTTGAAAATTGTTTTGCACGACATTTTTCGCAATCATCATATCTATCGCGTACCGAGTTATATCCATTAATTTTTTAAATATAATTTTCTTATTATTTGGTATATAAAATCATATTTATTCAAGCCGTGTAATACACGAGAGTTTTTAAAGATATAACTTTTTTTTATTATTTGGTAAACAATATTACATTTATTCAATAAGTGTAATACACGTGGTTTTAAAGATAAACTTTTTTATTATTTGGTATATAATACAATTACATTTATTTAACCCATACAATATGGTTCTTATAGATATAACTTTTTATTATTTAATATATAAAATTACATTTATTCAACCCGTGCAATAAAGGAGGTTTTTAAAGATATATTGTTTTATTATTTAGTATATAAAGTTAATTTATTTAACCCGTGTAATACACGGGGTTATAACCTAGTTATTATATATATCAAATTACATCGCATGATTGCGCTAGTTGTTTTTTTAGGTTTACAAATTTGGCCACCGTAGTTTGTCTTTTGAAATTGTTGCACCAATAAAGTTAGAGAGAGATTGTTTCCTTCAAACCCTGTGCACACAACTACATGCAACCCCTATGCTCTTCTTCTTCTTCGATTACACACACACCCACCCCTGATTCCCACCTCTTCACCAGCGATTAGCTGGTGCCGGCCGAAATTCCAGCCACCAGCGCCCCTCTCTCCGGCCGTCGCTCACCCACAATCACCTGCAACTCCTGGATCATCTGCAAACACCCCCCCTTCATCTCATGTCTCCGGCACACATACACCACACGCACACCCTGGTTTCTTCCGGCAACGAGACAAACAGAGAGAGAGAGAGAGAGAGATCGGGGATCGACACGGAAGACCAGAGTGAGAGAGATAGAGGAGGAACACGCTGACGTCACTCAGGCTGCCGGAAACGGCGACGAGGCTGATGACGCCACATGGAGATGATTATGATGACGGTGCCGTTGATGATAACCTGATTTCTCCGGTAAGAGCACCTGCGTTCCTTCGATTTTTTTTTGGGTAAAAATTTCTACTTAAAAACAAAGCAGACCCATTACCATTTACAATTTACACATTCAGGTATACACATTCAGGTACGATGCTATGTTGATAGTAAAATTGTCAATTTCTGCTTTATGTGTTTTAATATGATCTTGGTGCTACTTTCGATCTACTTCATAAACATCGTAATTTTTCAAAGACTAGATCTGTAGATGCCTTAATGCTTGCAATAGCAGCCTGCTGAAGCACTTGAGAAGCTTTTCTTTCTTTCTTTAACTCATTTAATCAGCTCTTAGTATATGCTGGTAGGTTTTTGCCATTTTGATTATGGTTTGTGTTTCATTTTGGCATTGACTAAAATTGTTCAATTTTTGTTTACCGTAACATCCATGTATAGATGTACTGAGAAAAAAACCTCAATTTAAATGGATAAATGCATAATTTCATGTTTTTAAGTGTTTGCTTCCAACAATGCAAATCTACCCATCTCAAAGAAATCATCTTATTCATGAACAACAAGGCAATCGTGATATTTTGAAGGATTCTAAAAATTTAGCCAAGCAAAGGATGATTAATTCTTAACAAAAATAGGTCGAAGCAATTCGCTGTCATAAAATCCCAATGACCCGTTATGTGCAACTTGTGGCAAAAGAACTGTTATTCGTTTGTGGTACATTGACCCGTCATGTTATAAAAACACTTCAATTAGAAATACTTCGGGTAACACAGCACATTATGTTTTTTTATTTATATCTACTTGGTTTATGCCATAATGATTTTTGCTATGGTCGTAGGCTTAAGGGTTTTACACCCAGTCCGTCATTCGGTATAAATTCGAGTCTGTCGATGTGTTTACATCACATAATTCACTTGATCTTTTTTCCGGTTTTGATCATTGTTGGGTTACTACTTAGCATGTTTTTACGCCTCCAACCTCTAATAGCACTGCTTTACGCCCCCCCCCCCCCCCCCCCCCCCCCCGCAACGCGGAGGGCTCAATTCTAGTTATATATATATCAATTGTCATTGCACTTTTGCGCCGGTTATATTTTTGAACTTTGGGTTTTAACCACAGCAGTTTGCTTTCTTTGATTTCCCCATGCTTTTAACAAATATACTTTATATTATAATATAGTTTGACAAAAGATTAAATACAAATACGTTTAACGTACGAACTGAAGGTTTTCCTAAAAAAACGCGATGACATTTTTGTAATGATTTACTCGTAGAGTAATTATCAAAATTACCTTACAAATGATCTTTTAGGGTAATTTTGACATTGTAGGGTAATTTTTAAAATGATCTTGTAGAGTAATTTTGATCTTTGAGGGCAATTTTGTAGAGTATCATAATTACTTTATAAATGATTTTGTAAGGTAATTTTGATCTTGTAGGGTAATTTTGTAGAGTATCATAATTACTCTACAAATAATCATGTAGTGTAATTTTGAATTGTATGTTGTTTAATATACTAGTAGAGTAATTTTGATACACTTGTCGAGTAATTTTGATAATTACCCTATAAGATCATTTTACAAAATTACCCTACAAGATCATTTGTAGGGTAATTTTGATAATTACCCTACGAGTTATAATTACGAAAATGTTACCGCTATTTTTTTTTACTTTTTCATGTCTTTCATACATTTTGAACGATAAGGCTATTTGTCTGCAAACTTTTCCTTATATAGTTTACTTACTTTTTGTTTTACTTTGGTAATGAACTTTATTTAAAAATTGAATAGATTTTCAGTTATATTTAATGTATCATTATGTATCATTTACGTTAATTTTTCTATATTAATATGTATTAGCTTTTTTATTAAAAAAAGATGAATACGCAATTGTGGTATGGTAATCTTTACGAGTGTCTGTATGGTAATGAACAACGATACCTGCGTTTGTATTTACTTTTTAAAAAAGGATAATACCTAGTTGTGGTATGGTAATCTATACGAGTGTCAATATTGTACCGGTACTGTGACGAACCATACTGATTCCAACCTATCAACATCGGTACCGATATTGGTATTACCTAACCGGCCACCATTATTCATTTATATAATTTATGATTAATGTAAAATACATATTGATATCCTTTTAGGCTTAACGACTTTATTTATTGAGTTTTCTCTTCCCCTTTGTTATTATAACGAGTGCTGTACTGTAACGAAACTGATCTATACTGTTTAAATTTTCGCCGCGTAACGCGGGATATTCCACTAGTTTAAATCAATAACAAACTTAAGTTGACAAGTAACTATTTCTTCATGAAACTTTATTTTACATATGTGTAAATAAACTATTTACATATATGTAAATAATACGATATATTCATAACATAAGAACCAAAAAATAAAAAATAAAATTTAAACTATCTAGGGTACCAAATAACGATTTGGTGTCAATAATAGAATAGAAAGAAAAGAAAAAAGAAATCCAAGTAATTTTAAGATATATATATTGAATTTACTTCATTTCCATTTTGTCACCTTTATTATACAATAAAAAACTTAGCCTAAATAGTCATACTTCGAAATATTATTAGTCATACTTAAAACATATAATGTTATATATTTCCAAAATAGTCGTACTTAAAAAATAGTATGTTGTATATTTCCAAAATAGTCATACTTAAAAAATATTAGGTTTCTATAGGTTAACTTAAACAAGATGTAATGACTACATTGGGATGTAAATCCACTTTCCATGAAGTGTGTATATGTCTGTTTAATTTGTAATAAATGACTATTTCTTTTTTCTATTTCCAAACTAAGGTGTTTAAACATGTTTTGTCTTTACCAATTGACCACCATCACATTGATAATATATGACTATGATATCGGTGTGTATTTTTTTCTTTTAGAAATGTTAAAAAAGGTAGATAAAAGAAAAAAAATGTGAAACGCTTGAAAACACAATACGGAAACTAGATGAATGCCATCATTATGGATGAGCTCGATACCAACCGGTACTGAAAATCCCCAAAAAAATGGCTACCAACACCGGTACCGAATATAAACGGTACGGTACGTTTCGATACTGACATTCGAGAGTAAACCGGTACTGTACCGGACAAGTACCGAAAACGTTTCGATTCAGGAAATTCAGTGCCGGTACTGATCCGATACCGATACTCAATACCATTTGCTCATCTCTAGCCGCTATTCACCAATCTTGAATATATGTAGTTTTTGGATAATTGTGAAGACCAATCATAAGAATTTTAAGAGGTATTGAGAATATATATTAAATGAAGTAGGGATATTATTATATATATCAATTGTTATTGCACTTTTGCACCAGTTATATTTTTGAACTTTAGGTTTTAACCACTGCAGTTTGCTTTCTTTATTTTCCCCATGCTTTTAACAAATATACTTTATATTATAATATAGTTTGACAAAAGATTAAATACAAATACGTTTAACGTACGAACTGAAGGTTTTCCTGAAAAAAACGCGATGACATTTTCGTAATGATTTACTCATAGAGTAATTATCAAAATTACCTTACAAATGATCTTTTAGGGTAATTTTGACATTGTAGGGTAATTTTTAAAATGATCTTTTAGAGTAATTTTGATCTTTGAGGGCAATTTTGTAGAGTATCATAATTACTTTATAAATGATCTTGTAAGGTAATTTTGATCTTGTAGGGTAACTTTGTAGAGTATCATAATTACTCTATAAATAATCTTGTAGTGTAATTTTGAATTGTATGTTGTTTAATATACTAGTAGAGTAATTTTGATACACTTGTCGAGTAATTTTGATAATTACCCTATAAGATCATTTTACAAAATTACCCTACAAGATCATTTGTAGGGTAATTTTGATAATTACTCTACGAGTTATAATTACGAAAATATTACCGCTATTTTTTTTATTTTTTCATGTCTTTCACACATTTTGTACGATAAAGCTATTTGTCCGGAAACTTTTCCTTATATAGTTTACTTACTTTTTGTTTTACTTTGGTAATAAACTTTATTTAAAAACTGAATAGATTTTCACTTATATTTAATGTATCATTATGTATCATTTACTTTAATTTTTCTATATTAATATGTATTAGCTTTTTTATTAAAAAAAGATGAATACGCAATTGTGGTATGGTAATCTTTACGAGTGTCTGTATCGTAATGAACAACGATACCTGCGTGTGTATTTACTTTTTAAAAAAGGATAATACTTAGTTGTGGTATGGTAATCTATACGAGTGTCGATATTGTACCGTTACTGTGACGAACCATACTGATTCCAACCTATCAACATCGGTACCGATATTGGTATTACCTAACCGGCCACCGTTATTCATTTATTTAATTTATGATTAATGTAAAATTCGTATTGATATCCTTTTAGGCTTAACGACTTTATTTATTGAGTTTTCTCTTCCCCGTTGTTGTGACAACCCGCACTAAACCAGGTATCCGTACAACTTAATTACTGATTAATTACTGCTTAATTACTGTGCTTGTTTAAACTAGCTGATGGACTGCTACTTGAATACTGATACATGAACTTACTTGCATCATACTTGCTTGCTGTCACTACGTTATTTACATGCTGAACCCTAATGACAAACATGATGCACAAAAAGCACAGTAGCACTAAACGGATACACAGTGAACATGCTGATATAACCAGCATCAGGCAGATACTGCCTCTAAGGCCTGTTAAGAGCCTCAAATATTTTGGCTACACTGGTAGTGAGTGTAGGGATATAAGGGTTGTGGTACCGCGTCTCTAGGAATAAGATACACTGATTCGGATGTGCCAAAAACGTACTTTAAGTACCAAACACAGCACTTTAATAATTAATCCAGCTTCTAGCTGACTAGTAAAGTGCCAGAATATGAGAAAATAACACTAGACACTTTCTAAAGTGTCGGGGAAAACAAATTGTGTCACTAAAAATTGTTAATAACGACACTTTAAAGCTTTTGTAACGCTTTAACGGATTACTATCCAACCGGACACCCGGACTTTACCCGGAACATGAAAATATTACTATTTTCACTAATTATATTTTTCTGAGCCAGTTAGGGTCTCTGATTACCCTAACACCCGTCATAACACATAACATACAACTAACTAAGTTAAATACTTAGTTAACCTATTTAACCTAACTAAACACCAACTAAACTAGTTAAAATCGGTTAGGAAACCCCCCCCCCCCCCCCATAACCGAGTTCGGTCCCCTAGGGGACATACTAGTACCTTGTATGATTTGTAAATCTTGGTTGTTGGATATCAAGACTACACATGGACCATTGGTTAATCATCTTATTTTTGCCTATAAGTTAACCACTAATCTCATGAGCATTATCACATAACCCACATTTCACCAAAACTCCCTCTCTTCTCTCTAAACTAGCTACGGCCAAGCATCCCTATCCATCCATAAATTTTTTGGTTCTTGTCTTTCATATTCCAAGATCATACACGCGTTAAGGATCACGTATTAGGAGCTTTGGTGCAAACGGAACGCGAAGGACCTCTACCGTTAGCTTTTATCCACGCGATTTTCATCAAGAATCTTCCCTAGCTTAGAGCTAGAGGTATAACACTTAAAACTTGTTCTTGAACTTATCTAAAGTGGTTAAAAGGAACTTTATCGGTTAAATATCGATAACTTACGTTTTGAAGCTTTAAAGTCTAGTAAAAACACTAAAATGGTGGTTAATAGCTTGTAACTTGTGTAAAAGATGTAGTATTTGGAATTTGTGATTATTGAGGCCCGATCTATGATGTGGTAGTTCGGATCATCGTTTAACCCGACTTTGTAAGATCATGGATCTTCACATAAGCTTGTTTTTTAGAAGAAACAAGGGTTAAAAGGTGAAACTCTACCACACATGAAACACGAACTTGTGTAAAAATGCTTTACTCGGGTAAAAGTGTTTTAACGTGTACAAAAGTTGTTTTCTTGTTTAACCCGCTAATCGGACACTTATAACACGATTTAATAACATCTAAACCGCAAAACAGCAAGCTGAGTCACTGTTTCAGCCGCCTTCATCAGGCTGTAAACGGACTTTAAAAACTCGAAAAACGGAATTTCAAAAGCCTAAATCGTGTCATTTCGAAAAACGAAGAAAATGGCGCTGGAATCGTATTTTTCTGATGTCGGTTACTATTTTAAAAACCTGTTTTCGTGACAGCAGCTAAGGCTGTTTGTTACTGCAGTAAATTGGGCTGTGCGTTTTCGATCACAACTTAAAACCCGAACCGAACCAGCCCCTGAAACTTTTATCTAAGATGGTCACGGATGTATTTGTGACCCTCAAACTGGAATTTCGATAAACGGACATACGAGGAATTTTTGACGAATTTTTCCGTAAACTGTGATCAGAATGTGACAAATCTGATCACAGTTCGGTAAACGATTTTCTATAAATTATTGATAAGAAACTGGACCCCGATATTTTTATACAATCATTTTTGGGTCGATTAGGACGACCCGTAAAAATTAGGGAATTTTTGGAAAGGGTTACGTATTTTATTTAGTCGTCCGAAAACAGTCCAGTTCCCACATAGTGAAACTGAAACGACAAGGGTAGCGTTTCGCGTGTTAAAACGTAAGGGTTGATTGTTGATGATCATGGGTTGTTTTCAAAAAGAAAATGATACGCTTGAAAGCGTGGCCACCTCCAGTTACAGAGGAAACTCTGGCGAAATTTCCTAAAAACCTAACACTTAGACTTATTTACACTACAAGTGTTAGAACTATTTTCGACATATTTTCGAAACATAAATTTCGCCAGAACTTTAATTACTAAATATTCGGAGGTGGGATTTTCACAAAGATTAACGCGATAAGTATATTTTGTCACAACACTGTTTATGGTTATTTTGTGAAAATACATAAATATTATTTTAGAGTAAAAATAATATTTACAAGCGTTAATGATCCCAGAACTTTGCGAACGCTTCCACATTAACATATAAGTTACACCGGTAATTACATTACCACACAACTGTTAAAACGTAACTTACGCACATGTATTGTATCCCCCATCCTTGGGAAGAAGTATAACTACCAAGTGTATACAGAACATAAACACGAAATAGTTGTCTAACTATTTCCCGAAGACTTAAACTATAAAGCTAAAGCACGGCCGTCCGTCTAATAGAATTAGCACTTGTAGGTCGTTGCACAGCTTACTGTATTGGAGACACTTGGTAGAGACGCGCATTCACTGTGAGTTCATGTCCCCCTTTTCTCTAACTGTTTTCAGTTTTCTTAACTGCGGGGGTGAAATACATGTTACTTTGTTTACAAGTACTATTATACACGGTATGATTAACGTAAGGAGGTTTTAGATCATGTGAATGGGTAGTTAGAACACCGAGGGACTTAAGCGGTAGATCTATCTGGGTGTAGCGAGCCCAACCCCTGAGCCCGCATAATGGACCAGGTGGTGACTTTGTGCCCCAACGCCAAATACGCTAGGTTTGTATCTTCCTACTTGCATTTCACAACATGCTAATGGCCTTGCAAACCATTGGTGATCACAAGTCCTCTTACACTGCTACATACCAGGGAACTTTTATACTTACAAGTGTTTTTACTTACTCACTTGCACATGAACTCGCTCAACATTATTGTTGATTTTTCAACTTACATGTATTTCAGGAAATTAACGAGATCTGGCACGGTATGGCATGTTTTCCGCTGCACTAGTTTCCAAGGTCATCCGGGGTTTAGGGGATGTGTCTCTTTCCTGGACAAGACACAGTCCTTAAACCATGTTTATGTTATGTTTCAAGTTGTAACGTCTGTTGGACAAGGTTATGGTTGTTGGTTAAAACAATGGTATTGTGTTTGGTTTTCAAAACTTAATGGATGATCTTGCATGTTTTTAACTCATATAGCTTTGGTATGATTAAGCTATGGTATTAAGAAGTCACACCAAAATTAACCACGCTTCCGCAAAGCCAGGGTGTGACAGCTTGGTATCAGAGCTCTGATCATAGCGAACTAGGATTCTTTCTCGAGTCTAGACTATGATCACTAGGGCTCTCACGAAAACATTTTTCTGCATACCACTTAAGTCCAGATCCACAACTTTTTACAAACGAATGTTGAGCACATTTTATTAATTATAGGCTCAGCTTGGAGGGCTGAGGATCGATCTGGAGGATCGAGGTGATCAAGGTAGTCGAGCACGTTGGTTTGTTATAGGATCGATCTGGAGGATCGAGGTTTGGTTTAAGTGAAGGATAGAGCAGTCTTGTAGACTGGATGAAATTGGCTAGTAAGACTAGGAGAAGTATGTGATACCTTACTTGGTGACTTATGTGATTAACTGATTATATGATTATTATACGTATATGTGTTTGTGTTACAAATGTTATGCTTTCATCAAGTACTAGAAAGATGGGCACTACGAACCCCATGACCATAGTATCAGACGACATAGTTCAACAGGGCACGAGGTGTGCATTTCTGATACTACCGGCACAGACAATGACGACTTTCAGCCCTTTGTGCACTGCCTGAAGTCGTAGCAGAGCCTACTGATGGCCATCTTGATGGGAATTTACCACTGGCGGTGATCCCTGCTCCTGTGCCCCTTGCCGCTTATCTTGTTGTTGATATGCCCCCGACGTTGTCTCTGAAGACGATGTCGAACGATTAAGAGGAGAACCCACTTGAGGGCAAGGCCCTCTCGCTGCTAGCATTAGACTACTGCATGCGGACGCTCCTGTAGGGGAAACTCCTTCCCCTACCCCAGACTCATTTAAGTCTCTGACATCCGCATCTTCGCACATACAGGGAATGCTGCACTACTTACACGACGCCGACCCTGATATGGCATCACCAGCTGCACCGGATCCCGCACACAGATTTGAGTTTGATCGCGATTATGAGGACAATTCTGTTTTTCCGCCGGGTGTTGATCCAGACCATGACATTGAGTTCATGCACTTAGACCAGCCCTTGGGGGATCCTGTAATCCCTGTGATTGTTGATCCAGCTGATTTTGAGATGGAGTTTTTGATTCGAAGCTAGCCGTGGCCCCTGAGCCAGGCATTGCTCCTGACCCCGCATTGGAGTATGACCCTGTTCATGCCAATGCACCGGCTGTTGCTCCTTGATTGATCATCTGCTTGGATGAGAGAAAATTTGGGGTAACTGTGCAAGACAATTTATTATTACGGGGGCCCACGTAATAACGATTTGTAGTGCACAGAAATCCTGGTGGACTCTGCAGGTCAAGCTGATGATAACCAATGCAGCAGGAAATAACTTAAACACAAATGACCTAGGCGATGTAGCCTCGAGTTCATTCTATTACAAGCAACAAGCCAAATTGACAAGCCTATGTGAAGGCTCAGGAATTTATTTCCCCACTGATACAGTGAGTACACTTACGTGTGAAATGGGGTGATTACATGATGGCTTACGTTGCTATATATACCCCATCGACAATTGAAACGTTGTCCAACCCGCTTCACACTATTTCGTCATAAGGGAATGTCACCCAGACGTGACACAAACACCAGTACGTTACCAAGGACAGAAGCCGAGCTGCAAGAACGCATCTCACAGGCAAATGCACGACCTGAAGCCCTCCGCTCTAAGCACAACGATGGTATTACTGGAAATAACCCTCCAACTGGCTGCACCTATAAACAGTTCCTGAACTGCAAGCCTTTGGACTTTGATGGAGCAGGAGGCACCGTTGCATTTGTTCGTTGGTCCGAAAAGACCGACTCCATTCTAAGAATAAGTAACTGTTCGCCCCAACAGAGTGTTACCTACATCTCAGGGATATTTCTAGATGGCACACTCTCTTAATGGAACCTCCAGGATTAGATCCCTGGTACAAGATGCTACTTATGCACTGAGCTGAGACGAGCTCAAGGGAACGATTGAGAAGAAAGGTTGCTTTAAGGCTGGAATTCAGAAGCTTGAGGTAGAGTTCCAGAATTGAAAATGGACGGACCAGAGATTCCGGAATACATCCAGCAATCTCACGACTTGTCTAGGGTCGTCCCCTACTTAGTCAAACCGGAGTTCAAAAGGATTGAACGATTCACTTGGACACTTGCACCCCAGATCAGGGGTATGGTTACTACCTCGAAGCCTCGACCATTGCAGGGGCTAATTTATTTATAACATGAGGTGTTATGTGGATAAATTATTGATAGCATGAGATGTTATGTGTTGATATTGTTAATGCATACGTGCATTTTGGTTGCGATGACCTAACCTACGTGAAACATCTTTTAGGAAATGCCTCCAAAACGGGGTGTACGCATACCCACCAACGAGGTGGAACTTCAGGGAATCATTACTGCAGTCATCGCACAATACGAGGCCCATCACTCCGAGCGCAACGGAGGTACCTCAGGAAAGAACCCACCCAACGGCTGTACCTACAAGCAATTCTTAGACCACAAACCTCGAGAGTTCGACGGCACCGGGGGTGCCTTAGCCTTCGTACGCTGGGTTGAAAAGACAGATTCTGTTTTACGATTGAGCAAATGTGACCACGAACATCAAGTCAAGTATATAACTGGGCTATTGATGGATGAGGCTCTGTCATGGTGGAACCATCAAATTCGGACGATGGGCGAGACTGCTGCGTATGCTATGACGTGGGACGAACTGAAAAATCTGATGCGTGAAAGATATTGCTCGAGGACAGAAGTCCAGAAATTGGAAACAGAACTGTGGGACTTGAAAATGAAAGGACCAGAAATAGCAGAGTATGTGCAGAGGTTTAACGAATTATCACAAGTTGCCATACTCCTGGGGACACCAGAGTTTAAGAGAATTGAACAGTTCATAAGGGGATTGGCACCTCAGATTCTAAGCCTGGTAACAGCATCAAAACCCTCAACGATCACCGAGGCTATCAACATAAGCATAGCACTCACAGAAGAAGCAGTTAGACAAGGGAAATTTTCCACTGCGGAGGAGAAAAAGGAGACTGCTATAAAGGCATCTGGGGATAACAAGAGGAAGCTTGCAAATTTCAAGATGGTTACTCGGGTAAGTAACAAGAAGAAGGCCAAAAAGGGAAAAGATTACAAGGGTATCCTACCTAAGTGCGACAATTGTTTACGTTATCATGTCGGGCGATGCAAATATGGAAATTGTGGTAACTGTGGCAAGGTGGGACATGTCAAGGAAACTTGTTGGCAAAATACTGAACTTAGTAATGGGGGCCAAGACGGTAGTGAGAATCACGAAGGGGACAACGACAATGATAATTGTCAAGGCAGAATGAGTGATAAACAGAAGCGTGCTCGAGGATGTTTAAACTGTGGAAGCAAAAAGCATTTCAGAAGATATTGCCCGAAAAGCAATCAGGCGCAAGGATGAAAGCTCCCCATCGGAGCTAGGGAGGCACGCCAGAGATCCAAACATGGATAGCGGTACGTCCCACAGTACTCAATATTATGCGTCTGTATTGCCAACTACTGTTGCAAATTTTACGATTCACAATTCTAGTATTCAAGGACATAATTGGTTTACGTAGTGAGTGAGTAGTTATTCCAGTACCCATTAGAACTAGCTTAGGGGAAGCTAGTGGAAGCCAACGCAGTAACTGGAATCGGCACGATAGAACCCGGAGAGCGTAAGTTTACGCTAAGATCTATTGCCAGTTGAGTTTGGAAGCTTCGACGTGATGGACTGGTTGACGAACAACCATGCGGAGATTGTCATCCGCGCCCCGACAACGAACGAAGAAATGATCGTGACTCATGGAGCAGGATACGCTCCTACGGATTATCAGACTAGGGAAAACCCAAAAATTCTCGCACAAAGGATGTGTTACATTCTTGGCTCATGTTATGGAAAAGGAAGTCAAAGAACCAAAACTCGAAGATATCCTTGTGATTGGAGAATACCCTGAAGTCTTCCCCGAAGACTTGCCGAAATCATCTCCTCACGATTAGTCGAATCCCGCGTCGATTTAATTCCGGGCACGGCACCCGTAGTCGATGCATCATAGCAACTTACATTTTCGAAGATGCAAGGATTGACAGAGAAGTGTTGGCAATGGTTAGAGAAGGAAGATAACAGACCAAAAATTTCCTTTTGGGGTAACCCCATTTCTACTCGTCAAAAGGAAGGATGATGATTTTCAAATAAACATCAACTACAGAGAATTGAACAAGCTGACGATTAAGAATAGATACCCTCTGCCAAGAATCAATGATCTGTTTGATCAACTGCAAGGCTCAAGCTTTTATTCAAAGATCAACTTACGATCTGGATACCATCAGTTAAGGATACAAGAGGAGAGTATCCCGAAAACAGCCTTCCGAACTCGTTATGGACACTACGAGTTCCTCGTTATGCCGTTTGGTCTGACAAACGCACCTGCAGTCTTTATGGACTTGATGAATAGAGTTTGCAAGCCATACTTAGACAAGTTCGTGATTGTGTTTATTGATGACATCTTGATTTACTCAAAGACGAAGGCTGAACACGAACAACATCTTAGAGCCATTTTGGAGCTGTTAAAGAAGGAACAACTGTACGCCAAATTCTCCAAGTGCGAGTTTTGGCTACGCGAAATCCAATTCCTTGGGCACGTGGTGAATGGAGATGGAATCCATGTTGATCCCACAAAGATCGAGGCAATCAAGAATTGGGAAACGCCTACAACGCCAACCGAGATTCGACAATTCTTGGGTTTGGCTGGCTACTATCGAAGGTTCATCGAGGATTTTTCGAAAATCGCTCAACCGTTGACGCTCCTCACCCAGAAGGATAAGACGTTTGATTGGGGAATCAAACAGGATGAAGCATTCCAGATACTGAAGGATAAGCTTTGTAACGCGCCAATCTTAGCTCTACCAGAAGGTACTGACGATTTTGTGGTATACTGCGACGCATCGCGTCAGGGATTGGGTTGTGTGTTGATGCAACGCCAAAAGGTCATTGCTTACGCATCACGCCAACTGAAAGTGCACGAAAAGAACTATACCACCCACGATTTAGAGCTCGGCGCAGTGGTTTTTGCACTAAAGATCTGGAGACACTACCTGTATGGTACGAAGTGCACAATCTTCACAGATCACAAAAGCCTACAGCATATATTCAACCAGAAGGAGTTGAATATGAGGCAAAAACGATGGGTTGAGTTGCTAAACGACTACGACTGCGAGATAAAATATCATCCAGGGAAGGCGAATGTAGTCGCCGATGCCCTAAGTCGTAAAGAAAGAATCAAGCCCATAAGGGTTAGAGCCTTGGAAATGATCATACGAACCGATCTTTCCTCGCGCATTCGTGCTGCACAAAAGGAAGCTCTCAAGGAGGGAAACCTTGAGGAAGGATATCTCCGTGGAATGGAAAAGCTTTTGGTACCAAACGAGGAAGGAACGTTATGTTTTGAGAAAAGGATTTGAGTTCCTCTGTTTGGTGGATTAAGGAAAGTTATTTTCGACGAAGCGCACAAGTCACGGTACTCTATCCACCCTGGATCGGATAAGATGTACCAGGATCTCAAAGGTTATTATTGGTGGCCTAGGATGAAAGGCAACGTTGCTGTTTACGTGAGCAAATGTTTAACGTGCGCTAAGGTTAAAACGGAATACCAGAAGCCTTCGGGACTTCTGCAACAACCTGAGATTCCCAAGTGGAAATGGGAACAAATCTCAATGGATTTTGTTACAAAACTGCCAAGAACGCCAAGAGGCCATGATATGATTTGGGTGATGGTTGACCGCCTAACAAAATCCGCACACTTTCTGCCGATCAAGGAGAAAGACAGTACTAGTAAACTTGCGGAAATTTACATGAGAGAGATCATAGCACGCCATGGAGTACCTCTCTCAATCATCTCTGATAGAGACGGAAGGTTTGTGTCAAGGATATGGCAATCCTTCCAAGAATCTTTTGGCTCACAATTGAATCTGAGCACTGCGTTCCATCCGCAAATAGACGGCCAGAGCGAGCGAACGATACAAACCTTGGAAGACATGCTGAGGGCATGTGTTATGGATTCGGGAGGTAGCTGGGATAAACACTTACCTTTGGTCGAATTTTCATACAACAACAGCTACCACACCAGTATTGGTGTCGCGCCATTTGAGGCCCTATATGGACGCAAGTGCCGATCACCACTATGTTGGTCTGACGCAGGTGATAGGCAGCTTGCTGGTCCCGAGATCGTCCAAGAGACGACAGACAAGATCGCGCAAATACTTAAACGCATCGAAGCCGCTCGCCACAGACAAAAGGCCTACGCGGATCCAAACCGGAAACATGTGGATTTCCAAGTTGGGGAAATGGTGTTATTAAAGGTTTCACCCTGGAAGGGGGTGGCACGCTTTGGTAAGCATGGAAAGTTAAATCCGCGCTACATTGGTCCCTTCAGAATTCTGGAAAGAATTGGGACAGTAGCATACAAGTTGGACCTACCTACTGAACTGAATGGTGTTCACGATACATTTCATGTATCCAATTTAAAGAAAAGTCCAACTCAAGTTGACGTTGCCATTCCTACCGACGAGATTCAGATTGACGACACGCTCCACTTCGTAGAAGAACCTGTCGAGGTCACAGATTGGAAAGTTAACAAGACCCGCCGGAGCAGTGTCAAACTCGTCAAAGTTCGTTGGAATGCCAGACATGGTCCTGAATTCACATGGGAACGTGAGGACCGGATGAAAGAGAAATACCCCCACTTATTTCCTAGGAACCCTGCTTCTACAAGCAGAACTTAAATTTCGGGACGAAATTTATTTAACGGGGGGAGAAAGTGACAACCCGCACTAAACCAGGTATCCGTACAACTTAATTACTGATTAATTACTGCTTAATTACTGTGCTTGTTTAAACTAGCTGATGGACTGCTACTTGAATACTGATACATGAACTTACTTGCATCATACTTGCTTGCTGTCACTACGTTATTTACATGCTGAACCCTAGTGACAAACATGATGCACAAAAAGCACAGTAGCACTAAACGGATACACAGTGATCATGCTGATATAACCAGCATCAGGCAGATACTGCCTCTAAGGCCTGTTAAGAGCCTCAAATATTTTGGCTACACTGGTAGTGAGTGTAGGGATATAAGGGTTGTGGTACCGCGTCTATAGGAATAAGATACACTGATTCGGATGTGCCAAAAACGTACTTTAAGTACCAAACACAGCACTTTAATAATTAATCCAGCTTCTAGCTGACTAGTAAAGTGCCAGAATATGAGAAAATAACACTAGACACTTTCTAAAGTGTCGGGGAAAACAAATTGTGTCACTAAAAATTGTTAATAACGACACTTTAAAGCTTTTGTAACGCTTTAACGGATTACTATCCAACCGGACACCCGGACTTTACCCGGAACATGAAAATATTACTATTTTCACTAATTATATTTTTCTGAGCCAGTTAGGGTCTCTGATTACCCTAACACCCGTCATAACACATAACATACAACTAACTAAGTTAAATACTTAGTTAACCTATTTAACCTAACTAAACACCAACTAAACTAGTTAAAATCGGTTAGGAAACCCCCCCCCCATAACCGAGTTCGGTCCCCTAGGGGACATACTAGTACCTTGTATGATTTGTAAATCTTGGTTGTTGGATATCAAGACTACACATGGACCATTGGTTAATCATCTTATTTTTTCCTATAAGTTAACCACTAATCTCATGAGCATTATCACATAACCCACATTTCACCAAAACTCCCTCTCTTCTCTCTAAACTAGCTACGGCCAAGCATCCCTATCCATCCATAAATTTTTTGGTTCTTGTCTTTCATATTCCAAGATCATACACGCGTTAAGGATCACGTATTAGGAGCTTTGGTGCAAACGGAACGCGAAGGACCTCTACCGTTAGCTTTTATCCACGCGATTTTCATCAAGAATCTTCCCTAGCTTAGAGCTAGAGGTATAACACTTAAAACTTGTTCTTGAACTTATCTAAAGTGGTTAAAAGGAACTTTATCGGTTAAATATCGATAACTTACGTTTTGAAGCTTTAAAGTCTAGTAAAAACACTAAAATGGTGGTTAATAGCTTGTAACTTGTGTAAAAGATGTAGTATTTGGAATTTGTGATTATTGAGGCCCGATCTATAATGTGGTAGTTCGGATCATCGTTTAACCCGACTTTGTAAGATCATGGATCTTCACATAAGCTTGTTTTTTAGAAGAAACAAGGGTTAAAAGGTGAAACTCTACCACACATGAAACACGAACTTGTGTAAAAATGCTTTACTCGGGTAAAAGTGTTTTAACGTGTACAAAAGTTGTTTTCTTGTTTAACCCGCTAATCGGACACTTATAACACGATTTAATAACATCTAAACCGCAAAACAGCAAGCTGAGTCACTGTTTCAGCCGCCTTCATCAGGCTGTAAACGGACTTTAAAAACTCGAAAAACGGAATTTCAAAAGCCTAAATCGTGTCATTTCGAAAAACGAAGAAAATGGCGCTGGAATCGTATTTTTCTGATGTCGGTTACTATTTTAAAAACCTGTTTTCGTGACAGCAGCTAAGGCTGTTTGTTACTGCAGTAAATTGGGCTGTGCGTTTTCGATCACAACTTAAAACCCGAACCGAACCAGCCCCTGAAACTTTTATCTAAGATGGTCACGGATGTATTTGTGACCCTCAAACTGGAATTTCGATAAACGGACATACGAGGAATTTTTGACGAATTTTTCCGTAAACTGTGATCAGAATGTGACAAATCTGATCACAGTTCGGTAAACGATTTTCTATAAATTATTGATAAGAAACTGGACCCCGATATTTTTATACAATCATTTTTGGGTCGATTAGGACGACCCGTAAAAATTAGGGAATTTTTGGAAAGGGTTACGTATTTTATTTAGTCGTCCGAAAACAGTCCAGTTCCCACATAGTGAAACTGAAACGACAAGGGTAGCGTTTCGCGTGTTAAAACGTAAGGGTTGATTGTTGATGATCATGGGTTGTTTTCAAAAAGAAAATGATACGCTTGAAAGCGTGGCCACCTCCAGTTACAGAGGAAACTCTGGCGAAATTTCCTAAAAACCTAACACTTAGACTTATTTACACTACAAGTGTTAGAACTATTTTCGACATATTTTCGAAACATAAATTTCGCCAGAACTTTAATTACTAAATATTCGGAGGTGGGATTTTCACAAAGATTAACGCGATAAGTATATTTTGTCACAACACTGTTTATGGTTATTTTGTGAAAATACATAAATATTATTTTAGAGTAAAAATAATATTTACAAGCGTTAATGATCCCAGAACTTTGCGAACGCTTCCACATTAACATATAAGTTACACCGGTAATTACATTACCACACAACTGTTAAAACGTAACTTACGCACATGTATTGTATCCCCCATCCTTGGGAAGAAGTATAACTACCAAGTGTATACAGAACATAAACACGAAATAGTTGTCTAACTATTTCCCGAAGACTTAAACTATAAAGCTAAAGCACGGCCGTCCGTCTAATAGAATTAGCACTTGTAGGTCGTTGCACAGCTTACTGTATTGGAGACACTTGGTAGAGACGCGCATTCACTGTGAGTTCATGTCCCCCTTTTCTCTAACTGTTTTCAGTTTTCTTAACTGCGGGGGTGAAATACATGTTACTTTGTTTACAAGTACTATTATACACGGTATGATTAACGTAAGGAGGTTTTAGATCATGTGAATGGGTAGTTAGAACACCGAGGGACTTAAGCGGTAGATCTATCTGGGTGTAGCGAGCCCAACCCCTGAGCCCGCATAATGGACCAGGTGGTGACTTTGTGCCCCAACGCCAAATACGCTAGGTTTGTATCTTCCTACTTGCATTTCACAACATGCTAATGGCCTTGCAAACCATTGGTGATCACAAGTCCTCTTACACTGCTACATACCAGGGAACTTTTATACTTACAAGTGTTTTTACTTACTCACTTGCACATGAACTCGCTCAACATTATTGTTGATTTTTCAACTTACATGTATTTCAGGAAATTAACGAGATCTGGCACGGTATGGCATGTTTTCCGCTGCACTAGTTTCCAAGGTCATCCGGGGTTTAGGGGATGTGTCTCTTTCCTGGACAAGACACAGTCCTTAAACCATGTTTATGTTATGTTTCAAGTTGTAACGTCTGTTGGACAAGGTTATGGTTGTTGGTTAAAACAATGGTATTGTGTTTGGTTTTCAAAACTTAATGGATGATCTTGCATGTTTTTAACTCATATAGCTTTGGTATGATTAAGCTATGGTATTAAGAAGTCACACCAAAATTAACCACGCTTCCGCAAAGCCAGGGTGTGACAGTTGTTATTATAACGAGTGCTGTACTGTAACGAAACTGATCTATACTGTTTAAATTTTCGCCGCGTAACGCGGGATATTCCACTAGTTTAAATCAATAACAAACTTAAGTTGACAAGTAACTATTTCTTCATGAAACTTTATTTTACATATGTGTAAATAAGCTATTTACATATATGTAAATAATACGATATATTCATAACATAAGAACCAAAAAATAAAAAATAAAACCTAAACTATTTAGGGTACCAAATAACTATTTGGTGTCAATAATAGAATATATATATATATATATATATATATATATATATAGGGAGCCGCTAGAATGAGAACCACCACGAGTTATGAGAACCGCGACCTGCGGGTGGCCGTTGACCACAAAATTTTTTTTACACCTAGATCCGTATATTTTAACACCAGGTGTAAAGTTTGGGTTCAAACGGCGCGCCCGAGGGGGTAGTTTTTTACGCCCAAAGTTTGGTTAAAAAAAAGAAAAATTAAAAAAAAATAAAAAAACCCAAACTTTGGGCGTAAAAAACTACCCCCTCGGGCGCGCCGTTTGAACCCAAACTTTACACCCGGTGTTAAAATATACGGATCTAGGTGTAAAAAAAATTTCGTGGTCAACGGCCACCCGCGGGTCGCGGTTCTCGTGGTTCTCATAATTCGTGGTAGTTCTCATTCTAGCAGCCCTATATATATATATATATATATATATATATATATATATATATATATATATATGTGGGGACCGCTAAAATGAGAACCAACTCCAGTTGTAATAACCGTGAGAACTACACCGTACGGGGCGAGGTGGACCAATTTTTTTTTCATAAACGTAGATGCATGTATTATAAACACATTTGTAAAAAAAATTCAAAAAAAAAAATGTCAGGTGTGTTGTTTTGAGCACCCAAAGTTTGCGTTTACGGGACCCGTAAAGTTTATTTAAAATTTACGTTACCCGTAAACACACTTGTGGTGATCAAAACTACACACACGGCATTTTTTTTTTTTGAATTTTTTTTTTACAAATGTGTTTATAATACAAGTATCAATGTTTATGAAAAAAAATTTTGGTCCAACTCGCCCCGGATCAAAAAGTTGTCACGGTTCTTACAACTGGAGGTGGTTCTTATTTTAGCGGTCCCATATATCCCCTATATATATACCTATATATATATATAGTGTGAGGTTCATTGGGGAACACTAAAAAAGTGGGGAACAGTGGGGAACCGACTCAAACGAACTCCGATTGGACTCATTCCAGCGGCGTTGGAACCGTCTCGTCGAACCCTAACTAGGATCTCTTAACCCTAAACCCTAAATCATAACCCCTAAACCCTAAATATATTAAGGTTTGTCTTTTAGGGTTTAGCTTTAGAGTTTAGCCATAGGGTTTTTTAGCTTTAGGGTTTAGCTCTTGGGTTTAGCTTTAGGGTTTACTTTAGGTTTAGCCTTTAGGGTTTAGGTTTTAGGGTTTATAGTTTAGATTTTAAATTTTAGCTTAGGTTTTAGCCTTATTTTTTAGCTTTAAGGTTTAGAGTTTAGGAGTTAGGATTTAGGGTCTAGGGTTAAAAAATAGTAGTTTGGGTTCGACGAGCCGGCTCCAACGCCGCTGGAATGAGTCCAATCGGAGTTCGTTTGTGTCGGTTCCCCGCTGTTCCCCACTTTTTTAGTGTTCCCCAATGAACCTTCCCCTATATATATAAAGTATATCGTACATTACAGCTTAACGTACTTTACGTACGATAACGTGCGTGATTTGTTCTATAACATGTGTGATTTTGAATTTTTGAGTTATAACGTGCGTAATTTTAAAATGAACGTGCGTAATTACCTGTCGTACGAGATGTACGTTAAGCCGTAATGTACGTTAACCTTCCTCTCTCTCTCTCTCTCTATATATATATATATATATATATATATATATATATTTGACATAATTCATTCAAATAAATGAATAAATGAAATTATTTCCGTATAAAATCAGGTAAAAGGGTATAAATTATCTGGTAATATGGTTGGGTAAACGGGTATAATATCGAATCCAATACCGGTCCGATACCCATGAAAAAAATAAAACTAATCTTATACCCGGTTCCAAACCCGATTACCCTACCCCATACCTGTCCCAAGTGATTCGGGTTTGCCCATCGGGTTAGGGTTCATTTGCTATTCCTAACAACAACAGCAACAACACCACCATTACCGCCACCAACAACAATAGTGCAAAATACCGATTCCGACCTGAATTGAAAGCAAAACACATGAAAATAATATGGGTCATGGTACTACTAATGTCGCTCAGCCAGTAGGTTCAGGTCGATACTCGGTATAGATTACGATATCAAAAAATACTTTATTTTTAATATAACTTCATTTTCATAATAAAAAAAAATATAATTTTAACAAAATAAAAACCACAAATGTGTGTTTAGATTACTTTTTTCGAATATTGGATTTTAATAATCCCAACTATTCGCCGTTGGCCGCCAACGGTTCCAACTTTAAAAATAACCACTGACAGTCCAAACTTTTAACATATTGGCCTCCAATGGACCCTGACTAACAGAACCCTAACGCCGTTAGTCTCCGGTCGCCAGAAAAACTTTTTTTGGCCGGAAAACTCATTGTAACCTTATTATGTACCTTTGGGAACCTTTTTCTAGTAAAAGCCCCAATTATTAAAGTCGCCGGAAAACTTCTTTTTCGTCAGAAAACTTTTTTTTCGCTGGAAAACTCAATTTTTTGGCCGGAAAACTCAACGTTTTCGTCTCAAACCTCTTTGTAACTATAGATCGGATCTTTAGAAACCTTTTTCTAGACAAAAAAACAGTTTTTCGGTGACCGGAGACTAACGGCGTTAGGGTTCTGTTAGTCAGGGTCCATTGGTGGCCAATATGTCAATAGTTGGGACTGCTACTGGTTATTTTTGAAGTTGGGACTGTTGGCGGCCAACAGCGAATAGTTGGGATTATTAAAATCCAATATTCCTACTTTTTTTTTAGAAAGTTAAGGAATTGAATACAAGTTATTAAAGAAAAACAAATTCAATGATGAATGAAATATTATTGAAATATAAATCATAAAATAAATGTTGATAGCGGTATCGATGTTGTTTGTTCGGGACCAGTTCGGTACAGGTACTAGGTATAGATTACAATACCAAAAAATACTTTATATCGTAATGTTAAAAAAATCATTTGGTATCGGTATTGAAAATACCGAAATAAAAGATGAGTAAAAATGCAAACCGAACACTATACTAATAGTGGTAAGCGACCGATTCAGTGGTAGTGCAAAGAAAAAAAAAACCGAAACAAAAATCTTAAAAAATGAATACAAGTACCTGTAGCAAAGTTATATATCCTGTTATTAACGAACGTAAAGTATTAGAGAAAATACAAATTAAAATATGAATAAAATATAATAGAAGAAAATCATAAAAACTGCGGGCAATGATGTTGTTTGGTCGATATCAGTTTGGATTGGTATGATATTGGTATGACATCGGTACTCGGTACATATTTTTTGGAAATTACACTATTGATACCAACATTTACAAAATGATTTCACCATTGGTACATCACAATTACTAACCATGTAATTAATTCTACAACTACTTGGACTAATAGCGAAACAATTTGTAGTTGATACGAATGGTGTAATTTTTTTTAAAAAATATGTATGAAAATAGCAAAATAGGTAATCCACAAATAATAACCATCTTATTAGTTCTTTGTATATGTATAACAATTCATTTCATAGTTTCATTTTTGTAACTTGATAGTACTATATAATGTGCCTGTTGAGTCCTTAAATTTGGCGTATTCATATATGCTAAATCTAATAGGGCTACATTGGAGCGTTTATTTGTTTTTTTTAACCGCCAACGAATCTTCCAAATGTGCTACTAGCAAAATTCATCACATCGGGATACACTCATCTTCGAACTAGGGAAAAACCCTCACCTAGGCCAGAAGCCCGTAAACACTCGCCCGAAGGCACGACAATGCGGTGAGGTAAAACCCATTCAGTTCAAGGATTAAACTAGCGATCGCCGCCTAGTCGCCTAGTCTCCCATCATCACCAGGTGCCGCTGGAAACTAATAGGGAGAAGCAGGAATTGAACTTGGGTCTCTTGGAAACCCAAGTCTCTCCCTTAACACTCCACCACAAGCTCACTGGCCCTTGGAGCGTTTATTATTCGAACTAGCTTGGAAAATCTAGAGTTCCATTCAAACCAAATTCAAAATTTCAAAGTCGGGTTTCAAATATTTAAATCAGGTCTCGAATATCGAAATTGGGTCTTGAACAGTGTTGTAGAGATCGCTAGGAGCCAGTCGAGCGGTGGAGTACTGACTAGGGATTAATCGGATCGGAATTTATATATATAATATTTAAATTTATATATATACACATACATTAATATCAATATAATACTTAAAAATTGTTCAAAATTCAAACAACTAAGTTTAAAACATAGCAAATCAAGTATTTAAATATTCAATACACACGTTAATATCAATATAACGCTTAAAAATAGTTCAAAATTTAAACAATGAAGTTCAAAACATAGCAATTTATGTATTTAAACATTCAAACATTACCATTTCAGTCATGGCCTCATGGAATATGTTTTAGTGGGTTAAAAACATGTTTTTTTTGGGCTAGGTTGGAACTAAACAACTTGGGCCATGTATTTAATGGTTAAAAACATTTATTTGGGCCAGATTTAAACTAAAAAAGAATGGGCTGACTAGAAACGATTTGGCCGACTTGGGCCGATTTGGGCCGCCTTGCACCGACTTGGACCGACTACCGACTAATGGTCCGACTAGCTCAAAATTAATCAGTCAACGCCCGACTAGCGCCTAGGCGCCGATTAATTCCGATTTTTACAACACTGGTCTTGAATATTCAAAAAAAAAAATTGTGTTATTATCTGACCCGAATTTGAAATTCGGTTAAAAAAATGCAAAACTCGAATAACATGATCTGAATAAACCGAGACCTGATTCGATGAACTCGTTTAGGTCTATCAATAGCTAAACTATAATCAGCTTAGTTCCTCCTCGTTGCACCTTTGAAACTATTGAGGAGATACATTTACATAAGGTATAATTGAGGATTGAAAACCTAAATGCAAGAAATCTCACCAACAATTTTTTATTTAATTGAATAAGTGATTATGAAGAATTACAATTTAAAAAAATACACTTAAAAAAAACAAGAGTAAACTGTAATTTTATCCCCTGGGGTTTAGGGCAATTTGCATGTCTACCCCCTAAGGAAATAAATGCAATTTTACCCCCCACTGTTTGGGGTTATGTCGCAACTTTACCCCCCCCCCCCCCCCGGACCATTTCAACGTTATTATTACCGTTAGTCTGTACAAAGTACCATTCATCTTCCCCATTAAAAGCTTGAACCCTCAATTGACTGCCCTAAACGTTGTTCTTCTTCAATCGACCCCCAATTCAAGCTTGAATCCCTCAATTCATTGCCCTCAAACTACTTGGTCCTGAACATGTCTTCATGTTCTTCCTCTGTGCTTCGATTCAAGGGCAAAACTCAAGATTCATACATCATTTGTCCTTGTGGTGGGAAAACAGTGGTGAAACAATCAGAATCCAAAGCTAATCCTGGTCGATGGTATCTTCGATGGGTAAGTTTCTTCTGTTTTATGATTATTGAAACTCAAGTTTGTTTGAAACTCTTGCTTATGATGTCCGATAATAGGTTGGAGGATGTGGATTCCTCATATGGGCTGATGTTGGTGAAGAACAGGGATGCCCGATTTGTCGAGAGGTAATGCCTGCTTTAATTCAAAGCATTAAAGATAAGGATGAGTTGGCTAAGTGCAAAGACCAGTTGGCTCGGTACAAGAATGGCGATGTGTTCAAACTGAAGATGTACTTAGGGATTACTTGGGTCTTGATTGTTCTACTTTTTTTGCTTAAGTAGTTAAATGTGGAGAAATTGGATTAGTTTGTGTATTTTGACTCTAACTGTATTTGAGTTATGAGTTTTCAAGTTTATGCAATGGCCCTTTTCAAGTTCTTATATGTTTGTTTTGGTAGCCTGCTTGTAATTCTGTAGGTATTGCTGACAAAGAGAATGATATAGTTGAGAATGAGAAAGATATTGCTAAGGATGAAGACGTCGTTGCAGCCGAAGAACCAGACAGTTATGTATACTTTGAGGATCAAGACTCTGAGATACTCAGACCTTACATGGAGCAAGAAACTGATTATGAAAAGACATTCGGAGATCCGACAAAGGATTATGACCCTGAAGTGCTGGAACATGCATGGGATTACACATATTGGGATGAAGAGGATGATTGGTACTTTGACCCATATGAAGGGGAGCATGGTTCTGATTCGGATTGGTCTTGTTTGGATGATTGTCACTGGAAATAGGCTAGATTTGTTTGGTTGTATGTTTGTATTTTGGACCTCTTATTTGTACTAAATGTTGCAATGTAATCGAATCACTTTCCGCCAAAATTCGGTTTGAACACATTATTTGTACTAAAGCAACCATATACAAACCATACATAAAGATTGTAAACCAAACATTGTAAACCAAAATAAACAGCCATATGTAAACCAAACAGTTGTAAACCAAACATTGTAAACCAAAATACAAGCCATATACAAACCAAACATAAAGCAGCCATGACAACATAACCATCCGTCACTCATAAAGATTCCAAACCAAACATTGTCTTGAACAAACTTAACAAACCAAACATTGTCTTGAACAAACAAACATACTCTAAAGTTACAAACCCCCATGTTCCCACATTTACCACACTTGATGCTGGTTCCCTTTCTGGTCATTTTGCCTCCTTTGTCGAACTCCTGCTCAAGCTCTTTTTCACAAAATGCCTTCCTTCGTTTCTTCATTGGCCTTCCAACTTGTGTATGATGCTTTGGTGGGATGAGTGTTGTTGGACACTGTGAAGGAGTCCACATGTCCAGCCCATTGATTGGCTCTATAACATTGTCATAAACTTTCTTCCATGTTGACAGTCAATACACATCAGAAACCCACTCTTCTGGTATGCCAGCATCAATGCTATTCCATGACATATCCCATATAGATGCAACTGCATGTTTGCAAGGCATCCCTGTCAAATCCCACTTCCTGCATGCACAAGTTTTATGTTTAACATTCACAACACACTGTGATCTTGGACCTGTTACTTGATACTTGTCTGAATAAACCATTAAAACAGACATTTTAGCAGCCTGTTTCTTGATCTCATCGAAGACCTCAGTGGCATGAGGTGTCAGTGGCCCCATACACTTTGCTTGCAATTTCTTGACATTCACTATCCTCTTGGTCATGTACTCCCTAATGAATTCTAGGCATGTGATAATCGGCTTGTCCCTTGCTCCTACGATTTGTCTGTTAAAAACCTCACATATGTTGTTCAGCAACATATCACATTTAGCACTTCCAGAAAAATATGCTCTTGACCAATCTGTGTATGGGATCTCATTCAGCCAGTCATACATAGCTCGTTCTGTTGTCTTAATTTCTTCCATAGCTTTGTTAAAATATGGAATAGATGTCTTCCTTCCGGCTGACCAAAGCAAATTCTTGTAAAGATCTCCACGCCACTTGGATTTCATGTTCTCATGGATGTGCCTCAAACAAAATCTGTGCTCACCATTAGGAAAAACAGCTAGCATAGCTGGAATCAGACCCTGTGATACAAAATGCAATTAATCCTAATATTTTGCAACCAAAGTTATTTGCAAGTTATTAATTAACATATAAGAAGTCATTACCCTTTGTTTGTCACTGATGAATGTGAAACAAGACTCAGCCGTACACCCTAGGTCATCTCTCAACAGTTGCAAAAACCATTTCCAGCTTTGGGTTGTTTCTGCCTCAACAAGGGCATAACAAACTGGATATATGCTATTGTTCCCATCTATACCAACAGCACTCAAGATCTGTCTAGGAAATGGACCTTTCATGAAACAACCATCCACACCCAGTAATGGTCTTCCAATCATCTTAAATCCTCTCATCATAGAGGCAAAACAAACATAAACCCTTCGAAACTGCCTTGTAGGACTACCTAAGTTACCACATGGCTCCACATCAATTTTAATTGTACTACCTGGGTTGGCTTTTAGAAATTCATTACATCACAGTATAACCTTAGCAGACCATACTGTTCTTGGTAATCACCATAGATCCTCGTAGTTGCTATCCTCTTGGCTCTGAAGACCTTATGTAGTGATATTTCTAGTTGATGCTTCCGAAGCAGTTGACTTTGGATTGCATGAATTGGCATGTCTGGATTGCTTTCAATCATAGGTTGGATCTCTTTGGCAATCGAACTCATTGTGTTCAAAGAAACGACCCTTGTTGTCAGACAATTATGTTGATTATGAATGGTCTTCACACACCACTTATCCTTGTCTGTATTTCTTGAGATGTGAACTGCCCAAGGACAGGTGGGCTTGATATGCCTTTTAGGGTGTTTGTATTTTTTCCCTACTTTGGTGCATTTACTATTTTGCCCTTCATCCCCCTTCTTTTTTACAGGACCAAGTAGTGGTGGATTACTTCCAAAACATACTACCATATACCTTAACAATTCGTTTTTTAGAATAAACACATCCCTCCTTGCCTTAAGAGCATAATCTTTCACCATCTGATTCATCTTTTTTTTTGTCATCAATAAGCTGACCAACAAAGAATGGCAGATCATTTGGACCTTTTAAAGCACCCTTGTTTCTCCTCCTTATCTTCCTGGTAACCTTATCTCTAAGGCTTGAATTGTCATCAGACCCACTTTCAAAGTCCACCAGGTCTACAGGCAGATGACCTTCTTCGCTTCTCTCATCATCATGATCCCCATCAGTTGAACCATCCAGTTCTTCCCTAGTAAATTCAACATTAGCCCTGAACCTCTGCATATCCACCTCTATTTCATAAACCAAATTATCTTCCTCAATATACTCATAATCAGGATCACTTCCTTCACTCTCTTCATCATGATCTTCAATTTCTTCCTCATCTTCATTCATACTATGATTCTGATTATTTATTGTAAATGATGCTGGAACAATTGATTTACATGTTCTATCAACAGGAACTTCACTTGACCCAATCAAGATTGTTGACCTCCGGTGTTCAACATACATGTCTATAATGTGGACTCCTTGACGCACATGATCAAAGATAGGCTCTAAGTCAACATCATATTTTAATGTCCTAAGACCAAAATCCAACGAACAGTACGGTTCCTTATAATGAATGCAGAAAAACAAACCATCATTGTATCCTAATATCTTAACCATCTCCTCTAAAATATCAGTATTCAACACTCGAAAATCTACATGATCAATGTAGTTCATCTTCCCACCAAAGTAATTCCTATTTGGGTTTTCTACAAAATTACCTCCATGGTGAAATTTTATGGTAAATTGAGATTGGGTTTGACCTGTAAACAAACAACAATAACAAATTAACACAGAAAAAGGTTCAAATTTTACCTAATTCAGAACCTGTGAGCTTGCATGTCACTTACGGTACATTTCATCCGGTTCGAAATACTGGTCTTCAGCTCATAGCTTCCACAATCGAAGATCCATGCTCGTAACAGAGTTCTAATCCACTGTAATTCTTGAAGATCGCCAATGAGCAGCTCTTGAATTTAGAGGTAGGTTATGTTGAGGGTTTCAAAGTGATGGAATGGGAATTTTCTGAGGTTGCAGCTGAAGCGAAGGGTAATAGCTGAAGACAATGGTGATTTTACATATTTGCCCTTTGACCATTAAAAGAAAACGGTGATATGTGACGGAAAGATGGTCCGGGGGGTAAAGTTACGACATAACCCCAAACAGTGGGGGGTAAAATTGCATTTATTTTCTTAGGGGGGTAGACATGCCAATTGCCCTAAACCCACTGTTGCAGAAATCGGCCTAGGCGGCCGATTAATCACCGCCTAGGCGCTAGTCGGCTAGTAATCGCCTAAATTTGAGCAAATCGGTCAATTAATCGGTCCAGGTCAAAATCGGTCCTAGTCGGTCAAAAGTCGGTCCTAGTCGGTCAAAAGTCGGTCTAGTCGGACTAATCGGACCATGGTTTTTTTGCTCAAAATCGGTCCTGGTCGGGATTAATCGGTCCTGGTCGGGATTAATCGGTCCTAGTCGGGATTAATCGGTCCTAGTTGGTCAAAAGTTGGTTAATTTTTGAATTTTTATGTGAATTTTGAAGTATTTATGTGAATTTTGAAGTATTATTTTTATATTATTGGGTATATATATATAATTTTGAAAAAATACATATAAAAATCCCATTCTGATTAATCCCGATTAATCCCGATTAATCCCTAGGCTGTACCTCACCGCCCGACTAGCGCCTAGCGCCTTCTACAACATTGCCTAAACCCCATGGGGTAAAATTGCAGTTTACTCAAAAAACAAACAATACAAAACATTCTCTCATTAGTGCTTATAAACTCCCTTAACTACCCTAACAATTTTCTAACATAAGTTCTTATAAACAAGAGAATGCATACTTTAGGCTAAATAACTCTACTAACACAAACTCTTTATTAGCATTAGTCCCTACTAACATCCAGTCGCTTACCACTATCGTTCTCGCCAACCACGATATTTGTTACTAGCCAAATATATTACCTCCGCTACAACATTGCTTCCGAGCAATGCATTCCAACATTGTCATCTGCAATTTTGTTTTTCTCGGTATCATCTATACTAGAGTATAAAATTGTATTATTAGTGCATATGCCGAATATGTTAAAGTATTCTTATATAGGTGTATATCAATCACTTATAATGTTAATATTTTCCCTGTCCGTGACTCTTGGATGTTCAAACAACTTATTAATGCATATGCAGAACATGTTAAAGTATGCTTATATATGTGTATATCAATCACCTATAATGCAATTTTGTTTTTCTCAGTATCATCTATAATAGAGTCTATAATTGTATTATTAATGCATATGCAAAACATGTTAAAGTATGCTTATATATATGTGTATATCAATTACCTATATTGTTAATATTTTCCCGGTCCATGACTCTTGGATGTTCAAACAACTAAATTACTTAATGTAAAAAGCCACTGTTTGATAACCTACAAAATGCACGCTATGCATCTTTGGGAAGTCTAGTTACCACATATATAGAGTAGGGCATTTGTAAAATAGTATTGCAATACAACATTGTCCACCTAGGTTACATACAAACCAAACTACAACCCAATAGTTTCATACTAATGTGGAGAAACAAAAATCTTGTAATTAATGGCATTGAAGACAAGTGCTTAAACATCTCACTAGCTCAGGTGTCTGTTGGTGGGCTTGGTCAGATCGTAAGTACTTGGCTCCATCTAGCATGCTTTAAACTATCTTAACATATTCAAAGTTGTTCATGTCTACTTCAAAGAAAGAGAGAGCATTGTATTGATTTCAGTAGTACTCCTTTGAGAATTCTCTTCATATATTCCTTTATTTTGGCTCAGCCTAAGCTGCAAATCAGGCTTTCTATCTCTATCTTGCCACCCTTTTTCTTGTCTTAACTAAACATAAATAAAATTACAATGAAAATTGTTATAACATTTTAGATCCCAACATAAGAAAGACATCATGTCAAGATAAAATTTAATGATACCTCATTTTGATATGAGGCTTCAAGCTGTGAATTCACTGCTGATCTAAAATGATTGAAATATGAATGAGACTGCACAATATTTTTTTCCTTCTCACTGCAATACAGTTGATACTGAATAACACTTAATGGGCCAAAAGAGCTATTTCTGGCACAAATATCGTTTGTAGCATGTGACCATATGTCTTTTCTTTGATCCTGTGATGGGCAGTTATTGTCCTTTAGAAACTGGCTAGGTCTCACTGGCCCATTTCTAGTTCTTGAGTCGGATGAGTGGAATGTTTTTGAATTGGAAGATCTGTCTTTTATGTGGTTCATAATATCTTTCATCATATTGTTCGTATGTCCCAAGTCTCTACTCAATTGTGATGACACTTGACTTTGATTTGAGAGCCGGTATTGGAGCCTTTTTAGAGAAATATATATTCACAAATATGTGAGATGTCTGAAAACTGAACATGGAGACTATTATTTTTGTTAACACTTGTCACTACATGTGATCACATCCCATGATAAAATTTCTTTTGAGAAAAAAAAGGTATTCTACTTTCACTGACTTTAAGACTGAAAGGTTGGATCTCCCTAAAAGCACTTTTTAGTCAATTTAAATTTTTTTACAGTTTACTTTTATAACATCCATGACCAGTCATTGGCTTTAAAATAAAAACATATATCTTATTGCACGCATATTAGCTATATGACTATATGAGAAAATTAATCTAGTGAAAAAAACTAATGAGAAACTAGCAATGCAGTCCATAACTAAAAGTAGAAAAATCACCCTAACACATCTACTAGCAGAAATAATAACCCTCTCGAAACACAACTCAAACAAGTACCTACACACCCACCCAGAGGACATAAACACACTGATACAACAGCTACAGTACCATTTAACCTATTATGCAACACTTTGGTCATCGATCAACTTGTACCAGATGAAAGTAATAAGTACAACTCATCCTCTTTGGAAACTAATGCAACCGATGGTGCAAGTCATGTTTATATCAGCCCATTGGGCCAGACCAGTTCCACATACCCGGGTTAAGGCCGAGGCCCAGTACACACAACGAGCGGGAGCAGCAGGTCAAAGAAGGCCCGTGCTAGAGGAGGGAGGCTGAAGACTTGCAGAACAAGCTGGAACCTTTATTTTTATGAATTATATTGTTTGCAGTTTGTCTCAGATTATGTTTCCTTTTATTTAGTTTTGGGGTTTCCTTTAAAGATTTTGGTTCTTTTTCATTATAAGCAGGAAATTTTCTTTGAGTTTGAATACTATTAGGTTCCAGCTTTTATTCGTGTGTTATTGTTCCAATTTGCCTGTGTGAGAAACTGCATCATAAACTCTTTCAGTGCTATTAGTAAAATGTGTTGTATATACTTACATTTTTCTAAAATAGCTTGAGGAGAGATAGTAATCTATGGCCTCACTAACACAACTTAAAAAAATTGTGTTACTATCGGTTCAAGGTTCAATCTTAACTCCAAATATTTTATATGTATCTAGTTGCCAATGAAGATATGTTTGGCATACATGCATGAAAACCTCAAAGAAAAAACATAATTAGATATAAAACAAAAATACTTTAGTTTAAGGTATTTTAACCTTTTTAGTAAACTGTCGAAACGTGAAGCATTTGGCATACCTTGGCATGAAATATTGGACACTTCGTATTGGTGGAAAACTAGAACTGAGGAGCCGGCTTCTAGAGTAATAATTACTCCCTTCAAAATTCGTTGCTAATAAGACCTCACCGTTTGCTAGTTTCAAATGTTGGACGGGACTGCTGCTGGAGTACGCTTTGCTATAGATATGCGGTCTTCCTTGCAACGCCATTATTCTCTGGGATAATACTATGGAAATAACATATACAATATATTATATGGTGAGTTAAACCACTTTTTAGAAACATCTCTGATTCACATTATTAAATTTTAGGTGTCACGTCATGCTTTATACAAAACTAAAAAGTAATTATTTGTTTTCTAAACTTATCAGATTGCATGGTTTACACACAGATGCTGCAACCATGATTAGTTGAGAACAACTTGCTCATGGCTTATAGTTATAAGTGCAGTAGAACTTTAACAAACCAAAAAACCTTAATGCCATTTGAAAAAAAATCACATACATTAGTGTTGGTTTTTAGTGTTGTAATCGCTATTTTATTGAAGATAATATAGTTTAGAGATAATCGAATAAATAAATGAAAATAACTTGCACTTGGAATCTGAATCAACATGATATAATCTCTCACAAACTACAAGGGTCTTAGTGTGTGTAAGTGCAACAACCTGCCGAGTAACTGTGGCTTTATCAATTCTGTGAAAATGTCCAGGTTCTGAGGAGAAGATAAAGTCAAAGTCAATGATGAATACCTCTGAAGAAGTTCCGGATTACTTCTTAAGTAGTTCCAGATTAGTTCTCCTAAAGGAGTTCCGGATTAGTTCCCCTGAAGAAGTTCTGGATTATTTAGTTCCTTTGAAGAAGTTTTGGATTACTTTATACCTCGAAGTTTGGGTTTTATTTATTTATTTATTTATTTTTGAGTTAATACATCTGAAGGTAATACTTCTGAAGGATTAAAGTTCAGAGTTTATGGTATCTTGCCAATATATGTTTTATGTAGGTTAGGTTTACAATGAATTCAAGTGAGATAGAACAATGAGTTTTGAGAGAGAAAGTGACGGTAAACTAGTTTGTAGATGACGTGTACTCTTTCGGTGTATGTTAATATGTGATGAATGAATGATATGACAGAGTTTCTTCTACACTTTATTCTATGTTTTATGTTTACGTCTTAAATCAAGTGCAATGTTTTTGTTGGTCACCGATCCAAGAGGTCACGGGGAGATTACCGTGGTATCAGAGCAATGTGCTCGGTTCGGAATGGTCTAACCGCCTTCCGGATCACCGTAGCTCTTGATTTAATGTTTATTTCGGCCAAACATCATGAAGACGTAAAATTTTAGTGAGATTTTGATGAATTCGAAGTGTGTCTTTGGATTCTAGATCAAAATTGAGTTATTTGATGTGCCCGTTTGAGTGTTTCTGCTGAAGATTTGATAAAAAATGGATCAGATGTGTGTGTTTTATACTGTTTTTGGCTGGGTTTAGTTGTTCCAAGGAACAATTTAGGAGTTTCGAACATTCAGATCTGATAACTGCAAGTTTCGAAGATTCAGATCTGATAACTGTATGTTCCGGCTTCTGAAGTTGTTATATTTCCGTAGTATTCCTTAAACCTTAGTGTGAAGTCACGCTCTGATTGGATACTACAGAAGGAATTAATTCGGAAAGTGATATTATGGAAGGTTTAGTACAACTGAACTCTGGTATTCCGAGTTATACAAAGTCTTCCAGAAGTATTGATTTTGTTCGGTATATTTAAAGAGTCATAAATATTGATGCTAATTCAGAGGTATTGAATTTGTCCAAAATTATTGAATGTGTTTAAAAGTATTGACTGTGTTCAGAAGTATTGAACTTGTTCAAAAGTATTGAATTTGGTTAGAAGTATTGATTTGTCAGAAGTATTGAGTTAGAAGTATTGTTTTTAGAAGTATTGAATTAGAAGTATTGGTTTAGAAGTATCATATTGTTTGGAAGTTTGTACGTCGGTAGTGGTCCGGAGAACTTTGAGTGTTACGGGTTATAGTGGTTTGTTCACTGTTACGTTCCGGAAAAGTGTAGTTCAAGATTAATTGATGTTCTAAAGAAAGAGTGGCTTGGACTTTAGATTTTTTTGCAAATGAGAAGGGGAGTGAATTTTTTACAATTATTTTGTTACTTTTCAAAAACAAAAAGCTACGGTGTTTAATAGATACAAGTTCGTGTTGTAATCTTAGATTAGCTAAGGGTTGATCTTACCGGTGGCGAAATGTTTAATACATGAGGCATTTATGAGCTCACGTGGGTGATTGATTTTTATCAAGTATGTTCATGTTTTAATCAAGTGTGTTCGTGATGAAGTTGATTTCTCGATTGACAATTAGTTGAAGGTTGATCCTTTATCTTAATTAGGTTAGAGTAGAGAAGATCAGTATTCTTGGTCCCTCTTCCAAGATTCGGTGCTAGTCGGATTCTCAAAATAACTTGGAGATTCTTACTTTCAAGGGGAGATCGGAGATGAAAGCCATCGGGGATTTAGTGGATTTGTGAAGATATGAGATTGAATCATGAAGATACGTGACGAAAAGAGAACATACATGTAAGGTTGAAGACTTTGATCAAGCTTTGGTGGATGTACGTTTTCGGAGTTCAGTTTATTATTCACTTATCGAACTGAACTTCATGTCTTTGTGAAGTTTGAAGTATTTGATGTTGGGCATTGGAAATCCGTCATTTCTATCTTTTGCTAGTTAACCTTGAAGATCAAGCGATGTTCTTTCATTAGGCTGTAGTTCGCGTTAGTTTGATTCAGGTGTAGATTGGGGGTGGGATTTAAATTGTTTGAAGTTTGATTCTTTGGATCTACATTTGGTCGTAGGATGCATCGTTTCTATCTTTTGCTATTTAACCTTGAAGATCACGGCCATTTAAGTGTTCGCCAGCAAGTCTTTCATTAAAATGGTTGAAGATCGCTGTGCTCTGCCGGAAAGATCAAGTCTTTGACAAAGTGGAAAATAGCCATGATGGGAGTCTGTAAGTGCATTGCCTGTTAACCAAACATTATCAGTGTTATACAAAATTGATAGCAACAGTTAAGGGGAGTCTGTATGTGCAGTAACCTGCCGAGTAACTATGGCTTTATCAATTCTGTGAAAAAGTCCAAGTTCTAAGGAGAAGATAAAGTCAAAATCAAAGTCAAAGATGAATACCTTTGAAGAAGTTTCCGATTACTTCTTAAGCAATTCAGGATTATTTCTCCTAAAGGAGTTCCGGATTAGTTCCCCTAAAGAAGTTTCGGATTACTTAGTCCATTTGAAGAAGTTTCGTATTACTTATTACCTCTAACTCTAAAGGACAAAAGTTCAGAGTCTATGGTACTTTGCGTATATATGTGTTATGTAGGTTAGATTTACAATGAATTCAACTGAGATAGGATAATGAGTTTAGAGAGAGAAAGTGAGAGTTTAGGTTGTGACCTAAACCAGTTTGTAGATGATGTGTACTATTTTGGTGCATAAGAGGTCACGGGGACATCACAAGTATTCATGAGACTATCTTATGAGGAAGACCCTACTGGTGCTTCGAGTTCCACTTCAACTTAGCAAAAAGGCTAGCAGATCCTCTCATGATAACCAGGGGGAACTCCCCATAACATTTGGTGTTATCTACGTCGACAAACTATTCAAGACTAATGGTGGTAATCCCTGAATCCATGTCAACACCATTCATGGGGGTAGTATCACAAGGAACATCATACGCCCTAGCTAATCTAGTGAAGACTTCAGTAGGGAATTATCTTTCCAAAAGATAATTGCTGGTGGCACAAATACCCCTTACATGCCATCTTCAACGTATTATCGATGGCAAAACATAGGAGCGTCGTCGATATGTTAGGGCCAGACCCTTTGAATGCTCCTTAAAAGTAGTCCTAAGGTAATGTCGAACGATTCACCTCGCTAGCGAATGATGGAAGAGTGTTAATTCACTTTGAGTGCGATGCCCTCCTCGATGAACCTTCGAGGCCATACTGACCAGGTGATTCCAGTAAATTCACAATGAGAGTTGTAGAGTTTAAGTTCCTAGCAAAGACCAGAATGCCGAATAAGGTTGAGAAGTATGATGGAGCAGGAGACACGGATGATCATTTATAGGATTTCTCGGGAATGACTAAGGTGGAATAGTTGTCTATGCCGTCGGGTGCCATATGTTTAGCCAAACCATAATAAGGGCGAGCAGCCCGAGTATGGTACAATGACATACTCGAAGGAACCATTACAAATAGTTTTATAGATTTAATCAAGAGTTTGTTAACCAACTTTAAGCAACAACTGAACCAATGAGAGTCACCACTTTTGTTCACGTGGTATGCCCTAAGCAACTATGTGAATAGATATGTAAACCTCCTCCCAAGAGGATGGAGTAAGCATTGGAAATGGCAAACGAGGCTTTAGGCTATAACTAGTAACAGGTCCTCTCCAAATCGATATAACTCCAAATCGTTATCCTCTCCTGAATCTAGGAGAATATATGAGAGAACTCCCTACCCGAGACCATGAGCGAGAAACAAACGCCAAAAAGGCAAGTGGAGCTAAATTCATTGAGCTGACAAAATCTCCAAGGGAGATCCTTGCCACCGATGAGGCATGGTTTAGTTTCAAACCTCCCAAATCCACGTCAAGGTAAGGCAAATATAAATCCATGTATCGTGACTACCATGTAGCAAAAGGTCACAACACAAATGATTGCTACCAAATCAAGAAGAAAATTGAAGATAATGTTCAGTTGCACCTGATCAAGAACATAAGGGAAAAGAAACACCCAAACAACTCTAAAGACATCGGGAAGGCCAATGAGAATTTTGTGTACATGATCCGCAAACGAGAGAAGTTGTACAATCAAGGCGAGGAAATTTTTGGGCTCGTAGTAAAATCAACTCCCCCTACCTAGAGGAGGATACTCCTCATTACCTATGATCATCTAGGCCTAAGTTGAATGACATGAGGTCCGTCAGTTGTACATAAACAAGGAGCATTGATTTCAACAACTAAAAGAAGAAGTTAATCAAAAGTTGAGAATCTTAGATCCTCGTAGTTGCTATCCTCTTGGCTCTGAAGACCTTATGTAGTGATATTTCTAGTTGATGCTTCCGAAGCAGTTGACTTTGGATTGCATGAATTGGCATGTCTGGATTGCTTTCAATCATAGGTTGGATCTCTTTGGCAATCGAACTCATTGTGTTCAAAGAAACGACCCTTGTTGTCAAACAATTATGTTGATTATGAATGGTCTTCACACACCACTTATCCTTGTCTGTATTTCTTGAGATGTGAACTGCCCAAGGACAGATGGGCTTGATATGCCTTTTAAGGTGTTTGTATTTTTTCCCTACTTTGGTGCATTTACTATTTTGCCCTTCATCCCCCTTCTTTTTTACAGGACCAAGTAGTGGTGGATTACTTCCAAAACATACTACCATATACCTTAACAATTCGTTTTTTAGAATAAACACATCCCTCCTTGCCTTAAGAGTATAATCTTTCACCATCTGATTCATCTTTTTTTTTTTTGTCATCAATAAGCTGACCAACAAAGAATGGCAGATCATTTGGACCTTTTAAAGCACCCTTGTTTCTCCTCCTTATCTTCCTGGCAACCTTATCTCTAAGGCTTGAATTGTCATCAGACCCACTTTCAAAGTCCACCAGGTCTACAGGCAGATGACCTTCTTCGCTTCTCTCATCATCATGATCCCCATCAGTTGAACCATCCAGTTCTTCCCTAGTAAATTCAACATTAGCCCTGAACCTCTGCATATCCACCTCTATTTCATAAACCAAATTATCTTCCTCAATATACTCATAATCAGGATCACTTCCTTCACTCTCTTCATCATGATCTTCAATTTCTTCCTCATCTTCATTCATACTATGATTCTGATTATTTATTGTAAATGATGCTGGAACAATTGATTTACATGTTCTATCAACAGGAACTTCACTTGACCCAATCAAGATTGTTGACCTCCGGTGTTCAACATACATGTCTATAATGTGGACTCCTTGACGCACATGATCAAAGATAGGCTCTAAGTCAACATCATATTTTAATGTCCTAAGACCAAAATCCAACGAACAGTACGGTTCCTTATAATGAATGCAGAAAAACAAACCATCATTGTATCCTAATATCTTAACCATCTCCTCTAAAATATCAGTATTCAACACTCGAAAATCTACATGATCAATGTAGTTCATCTTCCCACCAAAGTAATTCCTATTTGGGTTTTCTACAAAATTACCTCCATGGTGAAATTTTATGGTAAATTGAGATTGGGTTTGACCTGTAAACAAACAACAATAACAAATTAACACAGAAAAAGGTTCAAATTTTACCTAATTCAGAACCTGTGAGCTTGCATGTCACTTACGGTACATTTCATCCGGTTCGAAATACTGGTCTTCAGCTCATAGCTTCCACAATCGAAGATCCATGCTCGTAACAGAGTTCTAATCCACTGTAATTCTTGAAGATCGCCAATGAGCAGCTCTTGAATTTAGAGGTAGGTTATGTTGAGGGTTTCAAAGTGATGGAATGGGAATTTTCTGAGGTTGCAGCTGAAGCGAAGGGTAATAGCTGAAGACAATGGTGATTTTACATATTTGCCCTTTGACCATTAAAAGAAAACGGTGATATGTGACGGAAAGATGGTCCGGGGGGTAAAGTTACGACATAACCCCAAACAGTGGGGGGTAAAATTGCATTTATTTCCTTAGGGGGGTAGACATGCCAATTGCCCTAAACCCACTGTTGCAGAAATCGGCCTAGGCGGCCGATTAATCACCGCCTAGGCGCTAGTCGGCTAGTAATCGCCTAAATTTGAGCAAATCGGTCAATTAATCGGTCCAGGTCAAAATCGGTCCTAGTCGGTCAAAAGTCGGTCCTAGTCGGTCAAAAGTCGGTCTAGTCGGACTAATCGGACCATGGTTTTTTTGCTCAAAATCGGTCCTGGTCGGGATTAATCGGTCCTGGTCGGGATTAATCGGTCCTAGTCGGGATTAATCGGTCCTAGTTGGTCAAAAGTTGGTTAATTTTTGAATTTTTATGTGAATTTTGAAGTATTTATGTGAATTTTGAAGTATTATTTTTATATTATTGGGTATATATATATAATTTTGAAAAAATACATATAAAAATCCCATTCCGATTAATCCCGATTAATCCCTAGGCTGTACCTCACCGCCCGACTAGCGCCTAGCGCCTTCTACAACATTGCCTAAACCCCATGGGGTAAAATTGCAGTTTACTCAAAAAACAAACAATACAAAACATTCTCTCATTAGTGCTTATAAACTCCCTTAACTACCCTAAAAATTTTCTAACATAAGTTCTTATAAACAAGAGAATGCATACTTTAGGCTAAATAACTCTACTAACACAAACTCTTTATTAGCATTAGTCCCTACTAACATCCAGTCGCTTACCACTATCGTTCTCGCCAACCACGATATTTGTTACTAGCCAAATATATTACCTCCGCTACAACATTGCTTCCGAGCAATGCATTCCAACATTGTCATCTGCAATTTTGTTTTTCTCGGTATCATCTATACTAGAGTATAAAATTGTATTATTAGTGCATATGCCGAATATGTTAAAGTATTCTTATATAGGTGTATATCAATCACTTATAATGTTAATATTTTCCCTGTCCGTGACTCTTGGATGTTCAAACAACTTATTAATGCATATGCAGAACATGTTAAAGTATGCTTATATATGTGTATATCAATCACCTATAATGCAATTTTGTTTTTCTCAGTATCATCTATAATAGAGTCTATAATTGTATTATTAATGCATATGCAAAACATGTTAAAGTATGCCTATATATATGTGTATATCAATTACCTATAATGTTAATATTTTCCCGGTCCATGACTCTTGGATGTTCAAACAACTAAATTACTTAATGTAAAAAGCCACTGTTTGATAACCTACAAAATGCACGCTATGCATCTTTGGGAAGTCTAGTTACCACATATATAGAGTAGGGCATTTGTAAAATAGTATTGCAATACAACATTGTCCACCTAGGTTACATACAAACCAAACTACAACCCAATAGTTTCATACTAATGTGGAGAAACAAAAATCTTGTAATTAATGGCATTAAAGACAAGTACTTAAACATCTCACTAGCTCAGGTGTCTGTTGGTGGGCTTGGTCAGATCGTAAGTACTTGGCTCCATCTAGCATGCTTTAAACTATCTTAACATATTCAAAGTTGTTCATGTCTACTTCAAAGAAAGAGAGAGCATTGTATTGATTTCAGTAGTACTCCTTTGAGAATTCTCTTCATATATTCCTTTATTTTGGCTCAGCCTAAGCTGCAAATCAGGCTTTCTATCTCTATCTTGCCACCCTTTTTCTTGTCTTAACTAAACATAAATAAAATTACAATGAAAATTGTTAGAACATTTTAGATCCCAACATAAGAAAGACATCATGTCAAGATAAAATTTAATGATACCTCATTTTGATATGAGGCTTCAAGCTGTGAATTCACTGCTGATCTAAAATGATTGAAATATGAATGAGACTGCACAATATTTTTTTCCTTCTCACTGCAATACAGTTGATACTGAATAACACTTAATGGGCCAAAAGAGCTATTTCTGGCACAAATATCGTTTGTAGCATGTGACCATATGTCTTTTCTTTGATCCTGTGATGGGCAGTTATTGTCCTTTAGAAACTGGCTAGGTCTCACTGGCCCATTTCTAGTTCTTGAGTCGGATGAGTGGAATGTTTTTGAATTGGAAGATCTGTCTTTTATGTGGTTCATAATATCTTTCATCATATTGTTCGTATGTCCCAAGTCTCTACTCAATTGTGATGACACTTGACTTTGATTTGAGAGCCGGTATTGGAGCCTTTTTAGAGAAATATATATTCACAAATATGTGAGATGTCTGAAAACTGAACATGGAGACTATTATTTTTGTTAACACTTGTCACTACATGTGATCACATCCCATGATAAAATTTCTTTTGAGAAAAAAAAGGTATTCTACTTTCACTGACTTTAAGATTGAAAGGTTGGATCTCCCTAAAAGCACTTTTTAGTCAATTTAAATTTTTTTACAGTTTACTTTTATAACATCCATGGCCAGTCATTGGCTTTAAAATAAAAACATATATCTTATTGCACGCATATTAGCTATATGACTATATGAGAAAATTAATCTAGTGAAAAAAACTAATGAGAAACTAGCAATGCAGTCCATAACTAAAAGTAGAAAAATCACCCTAACACATCTACTAGCAGAAATAATAACCCTCTCGAAACACAACTCAAACAAGTACCTACACACCCACCCAGAGGACATAAACACACTGATACAACAGCTACAGTACCATTTAACCTATTATGCAACACTTTGGTCATCGATCAACTTGTACCAGATGAAAGTAATAAGTACAACTCATCCTCTTTGGAAACTAATGCAACCGATGGTGCAAGTCATGTTTATATCAGCCCATTGGGCCAGACCAGTTCCACATACCCGGGTTAAGGCCGAGGCCCAGTACACACAACGAGCGGGAGCAGCAGGTCAAAGAAGGCCCGTGCTAGAGGAGGGAGGCTGAAGACTTGCAGAACAAGCTGGAACCTTTATTTTTATGAATTATATTGTTTGCAGTTTGTCTCAGATTATGTTTCCTTTTATTTAGTTTTGGGGTTTCCTTTAAAGATTTTGGTTCTTTTTCATTATAAGCAGGAAATTTTCTTTGAGTTTGAATACTATTAGGTTCCAGCTTTTATTCGTGTGTTATTGTTCCAATTTGCCTGTGTGAGAAACTGCATCATAAACTCTTTCAGTGCTATTAGTAAAATGTGTTGTATATACTTACATTTTTCTAAAATAGCTTGAGGAGAGATAGTAATCTATGGCCTCACTAACACAACTTAAAAAAATTGTGTTACTATCGGTTCAAGGTTCAATCTTAACTCCAAATATTTTATATGTATCTAGTTGCCAATGAAGATATGTTTGGCATACATGCATGAAAACCTCAAAGAAAAAACATAATTAGATATAAAACAAAAATACTTTAGTTTAAGGTATTTTAACCTTTTTAGTAAACTGTCGAAACGTGAAGCATTTGGCATACCTTGGCATGAAATATTGGACACTTCGTATTGGTGGAAAACTAGAACTGAGGAGCCGGCTTCTAGAGTAATAATTACTCCCTTCAAAATTCGTTGCTAATAAGACCTCACCGTTTGCTAGTTTCAAATGTTGGACGGGACTGCTGCTGGAGTACGCTTTGCTATAGATATGCGGTCTTCCTTGCAACGCCATTATTCTCTGGGATAATACTATGGAAATAACATATACAATATATTATATGGTGAGTTAAACCACTTTTTAGAAACATCTCTGATTCACATTATTAAATTTTAGGTGTCACGTCATGCTTTATACAAAACTAAAAAGTAATTATTTGTTTTCTAAACTTATCAGATTGCATGGTTTACACACAGATGCTGCAACCATGATTAGTTGAGAACAACTTGCTCATGGCTTATAGTTATAAGTGCAGTAGAACTTTAACAAACCAAAAAACCTTAATGCCATTTGAAAAAAAATCACATACATTAGTGTTGGTTTTTAGTGTTGTAATCGCTATTTTATTGAAGATAATATAGTTTAGAGATAATCGAATAAATAAATGAAAATAACTTGCACTTGGAATCTGAATCAACATGATATAATCTCTCACAAACTACAAGGGTCTTAGTGTGTGTAAGTGCAACAACCTGCCGAGTAACTGTGGCTTTATCAATTCTGTGAAAATGTCCAGGTTCTGAGGAGAAGATAAAGTCAAAGTCAATGATGAATACCTCTGAAGAAGTTCCGGATTACTTCTTAAGTAGTTCCAGATTAGTTCTCCTAAAGGAGTTCCGGATTAGTTCCCCTGAAGAAGTTCTGGATTATTTAGTTCCTTTGAAGAAGTTTTGGATTACTTTATACCTCGAAGTTTGGGTTTTATTTATTTATTTATTTATTTTTGAGTTAATACATCTGAAGGTAATACTTCTGAAGGATTAAAGTTCAGAGTTTATGGTATCTTGCCAATATATGTTTTATGTAGGTTAGGTTTACAATGAATTCAAGTGAGATAGAACAATGAGTTTTGAGAGAGAAAGTGACGGTAAACTAGTTTGTAGATGACGTGTACTCTTTCGGTGTATGTTAATATGTGATGAATGAATGATATGACAGAGTTTCTTCTACACTTTATTCTATGTTTTATGTTTATGTCTTAAATCAAGTGCAATGTTTTTGTTGGTCACCGATCCAAGAGGTCACGGGGAGATTACCGTGGTATCAGAGCAATGTGCTCGGTTCGGAATGGTCTAACCGCCTTCCGGATCACCGTAGCTCTTGATTTAATGTTTATTTCGGCCAAACATCATGAAGACGTAAAATTTTAGTGAGATTTTGATGAATTCGAAGTGTGTCTTTGGATTCTAGATCAAAATTGAGTTATTTGATGTGCCCGTTTGAGTGTTTCTGCTGAAGATTTGATAAAAAATGGATCAGATGTGTGTGTTTTATACTGTTTTTGGCTGGGTTTAGTTGTTCCAAGGAACAATTTAGGAGTTTCGAAGATTCAGATCTGATAACTGCAAGTTTCGAAGATTCAGATCTGATAACTGTATGTTCCGGCTTCTGAAGTTGTTATATTTCCGTAGTATTCCTTAAACCTTAGTGTGAAGTCACGCTCTGATTGGATACTACAGAAGGAATTAATTCGGAAAGTGATATTATGGAAGGTTTAGTACAACTGAACTCTGGTATTCCGAGTTATACAAAGTCTTCCAGAAGTATTGATTTTGTTCGGTATATCTAAAGAGTCATAAATATTGATGCTAATTCAGAGGTATTGAATTTGTCCAAAATTATTGAATGTGTTTAAAAGTATTGACTGTGTTCAGAAGTATTGAACTTGTTCAAAAGTATTGAATTTGGTTAGAAGTATTGATTTGTCAGAAGTATTGAGTTAGAAGTATTGTTTTTAGAAGTATTGAATTAGAAGTATTGGTTTAGAAGTATCATATTGTTTGGAAGTTTGTACGTCGGTAGTGGTCCGGAGAACTTTGAGTGTTACGGGTTATAGTGGTTTGTTCACTGTTACGTTCCGGAAAAGTGTAGTTCAAGATTAATTGATGTTCTAAAGAAAGAGTGGCTTGGACTTTAGATTTTTTTGCAAATGAGAAGGGGAGTGAATTTTTTACAATTATTTTGTTACTTTTCAAAAACAAAAAGCTACGGTGTTTAATAGATACAAGTTCGTGTTGTAATCTTAGATTAGCTAAGGGTTGATCTTACCGGTGGCGAAATGTTTAATACATGAGGCATTTATGAGCTCACGTGGGTGATTGATTTTTATCAAGTATGTTCATGTTTTAATCAAGTGTGTTCGTGATGAAGTTGATTTCTCGATTGACAATTAGTTGAAGGTTGATCCTTTATCTTAATTAGGTTAGAGTAGAGAAGATCAGTATTCTTGGTCCCTCTTCCAAGATTCGGTGCTAGTCGGATTCTCAAAATAACTTGGAGATTCTTACTTTCAAGGGGAGATCGGAGATGAAAGCCATCGGGGATTTAGTGGATTTGTGAAGATATGAGATTGAATCATGAAGATACGTGACGAAAAGAGAACATACATGTAAGGTTGAAGACTTTGATCAAGCTTTGGTGGATGTACGTTTTCGGAGTTCAGTTTATTATTCACTTATCGAACTGAACTTCATGTCTTTGTGAAGTTTGAAGTATTTGATGTTGGGCATTGGAAATCCGTCATTTCTATCTTTTGCTAGTTAACCTTGAAGATCAAGCGATGTTCTTTCATTAGGCTGTAGTTCGCGTTAGTTTGATTCAGGTGTAGATTGGGGGTGGGATTTAAATTGTTTGAAGTTTGATTCTTTGGATCTACATTTGGTCGTAGGATGCATCGTTTCTATCTTTTGCTATTTAACCTTGAAGATCACGGCCATTTAAGTGTTCGCCAGCAAGTCTTTCATTAAAATGGTTGAAGATCGCTGTGCTCTGCCGGAAAGATCAAGTCTTTGACAAAGTGGAAAATAGCCATGATGGGAGTCTGTAAGTGCATTGCCTGTTAACCAAACATTATCAGTGTTATACAAAATTGATAGCAACAGTTAAGGGGAGTCTGTATGTGCAGTAACCTGCCGAGTAACTATGGCTTTATCAATTCTGTGAAAAAGTCCAAGTTCTAAGGAGAAGATAAAGTCAAAATCAAAGTCAAAGATGAATACCTTTGAAGAAGTTTCCGATTACTTCTTAAGCAATTCAGGATTATTTCTCCTAAAGGAGTTCCGGATTAGTTCCCCTAAAGAAGTTTCGGATTACTTAGTCCATTTGAAGAAGTTTCGTATTACTTATTACCTCTAACTCTAAAGGACAAAAGTTCAGAGTCTATGGTACTTTGCGTATATATGTGTTATGTAGGTTAGATTTACAATGAATTCAACTGAGATAGGATAATGAGTTTAGAGAGAGAAAGTGAGAGTTTAGGTTGTGACCTAAACCAGTTTGTAGATGATGTGTACTATTTTGGTGCATAAGAGGTCACGGGGACATCACAAGTATTCATGAGACTATCTTATGAGGAAGACCCTACTGGTGCTTCGAGTTCCACTTCAACTTAGCAAAAAGGCTAGCAGATCCTCTCATGATAACCAGGGGGAACTCCCCATAACATTTGGTGTTATCTACGTCGACAAACTATTCAAGACTAATGGTGGTAATCCCTGAATCCATGTCAACACCATTCATGGGGGTAGTATCACAAGGAACATCATACGCCCTAGCTAATCTAGTGAAGACTTCAGTAGGGAATTATCTTTCCAAAAGATAATTGCTGGTGGCACAAATACCCCTTACATGCCATCTTCAACGTATTATCGATGGCAAAACATAGGAGCGTCGTCGATATGTTAGGGCCAGACCCTTTGAATGCTCCTTAAAAGTAGTCCTAAGGTAATGTCGAACGATTCACCTCGCTAGCGAATGATGGAAGAGTGTTAATTCACTTTGAGTGCGATGCCCTCCTCGATGAACCTTCGAGGCCATACTGACCAGGTGATTCCAGTAAATTCACAATGAGAGTTGTAGAGTTTAAGTTCCTAGCAAAGACCAGAATGCCGAATAAGGTTGAGAAGTATGATGGAGCAGGAGACACGGATGATCATTTATAGGATTTCTCGGGAATGACTAAGGTGGAATAGTTGTCTATGCCGTCGGGTGCCATATGTTTAGCCAAACCATAATAAGGGCGAGCAGCCCGAGTATGGTACAATGACATACTCGAAGGAACCATTACAAATAGTTTTATAGATTTAATCAAGAGTTTGTTAACCAACTTTAAGCAACAACTGAACCAATGAGAGTCACCACTTTTGTTCACGCGGTATGCCCTAAGCAACTATGTGAATAGATATGTAAACCTCCTCCCAAGAGGATGGAGTAAGCATTGGAAATGGAAAACGAGGCTTTAGGCTATAACTAGTAACAGGTCCTCTCCAAATCGATATAACTCCAAATCGTTATCCTCTCCTGAATCTAGGAGAATATATGAGAGAACTCCCTACCCGAGACCATGAGCGAGAAACAAACGCCAAAAAGGCAAGTGGAGCTAAATTCATTGAGCTGACAAAATCTCCAAGGGAGATCCTTGCCACCGATGAGGCATGGTTTAGTTTCAAACCTCCCAAATCCATGTCAAGGTAAGGCAAATATAAATCCATGTATCGTGACTACCATGTAGCAAAAGGTCACAACACAAATGATTGCTACCAAATCAAGAAGAAAATTGAAGATAATGTTCAGTTGCACCTGATCAAGAACATATGGGAAAAGAAACACCCAAACAACTCTAAAGACATCGGGAAGGCCAATGAGAATTTTGTGTACATGATCCGCAAACGAGAGAAGTTTTACAATCAAGGCGAGGAAATTTTTGGGCTCGTAGTAAAATCAACTCCCCCTACCTAGAGGAGGATACTCCTCATTACCTATGATCATCTAGGCCTAAGTTGAATGACATGAGGTCCGTCAGTTGTACATAAACAAGGAGCATTGATTTCAACAACTAAAAGAAGAAGTTAATCAAAAGTTGAGAATCTTAGATGCCCCTTCGTCATTTTTTCAGGAGAAAAAGCTCATCAAGTATGAAAACTAGATCCCAAAATTACATTAGAAAAAGGGAGAGGAGCTCGAATAGAGGAATTGACGATTTAGTCAGATCCGTCTCCAGCTATGATATCCTGATTCGAAGAACATACATCAACACATTTGGAGCAGTTGTCTTCATCGCCCATTTGAGGACTAATTTTCCTACTATGGTAGGAGTAACCACGATTTTATTCAACAGAAGAGAAGGGCAAGTTTTCTCAATCAAAAGGAATGCAGGCAAAGGTCACCCAATAATGTCTGCATCAATGAAGAGTATCCTGATCAAGAAATGAAAGCTCTTTGTTCTAACGGGGGAGGCGAGAAATGGAAGCGTTCTTGAAAAGAACAAAAAATGTGTTTGCATGGTGTCATGCGAATATGATCGGTGTTCCTCGATACATTGCTGGACATTCTTGAAATATACTCCCTGAAACTCCTCCCGTGGTGCAAAAGAAAGAAGGCATGTCCAAAGATCGAGCAAAGTCACTAAAGATAAAATTAAGAAGATGATCGGGGATACATTTACAACTTTAAGGAAGGGCCAAACTATCTGCACACCTTGGTTGGCTATCTACACACTTATGGTTTACCTACGCTGCGTATAGAGCTATACTCAGCGTATATAAACCATGGATTTCAGAGCCTTATCAGCAATCATTGCACAGAAAACAAAGGCTTATATACGCTGCGTATAGAGCTATACTCAGCGTATATAACCCATCAGTTTTTTTTGTTGCTATTTTGATGTGTTTGTGGTATAAATTCTCACTCGGTTCCAACGTTAAATCGCTTAAAATATATAATCGTTAATGTTATACAAATAATATTATATAACGTTAAATTGTTTTGGAAAACGTATATACGGTTCGAATATACTACACTATACGATACGATATAACGCCCGTATACGCATATAGGTGTAGTATATGTCCCGTATAGGCCTATAGGCTTATACGATACGATGCAACACGATACGATACTATAGGATACCATACAATACTCGTATAAGCCTATAGATGTAGCATAGGTCCCTTATAGGCCTATAGGTGTGGTTTAGGTCCCGTGTAGGCCTATAGGCATATAAAAGGCCTACATGGAACCTATACGAGACTTATACTATACACTATATGATACGATGCAACACGATACGATACTATAGGATACAATACAACAATCGTATAAGCCTATAGGTGTGGTTTAGGTCCCGTGTAGGCCTATAGGCATATACAAGACCTACATGGAACCTATGCAAGACTTATACTATACACTATACGATACAATGCAACACGATACGATACTATAGGATACCATATAACACTGGTATAAGCCTATAGATGTAGTATAGGTCCCTTATAGGCCAATAGGTGTGGTTTAGGTCCCGTGTAGGCCTATAGGCATATAAAAGGCCTACATGGAACCTATACGAGACTTATACTATACACTATACCATACGATGCAACACGATACTATACTATACGATACGATATAACACCCGTATTGGCCTATAGGTGTGGTTTAGGTCACGTATAGGCCTATTGGTGTGGTTTAGGTCCCGTGTAGGCCTATAGGCATATACATGACCTACATGAGACTTATATGCGGCTTATACGAGACTTATACTATACACTATACAATATGATACGATGTAATACGATACGACACTATAGTATAGTATAGGCCTATAGGCAAATACAAGACCTATATGAGACTTATACGAGGTTTATACGAGACTTATACTATACGATACGATACTTAAAAATGTTTTTTTTTTAAATTCACCCTTTATATACGCTGCGTATAGGCCTATACGCAGTGTATATAAAGGGTCAAAAAGACAATTTTACCCTTGCATATGGCTGCGTATAGCCCCAAATGCAGGGGTAAAATGGTCTTTCCCACTATACGCTGCGTATAGACCCATACGCAGCGTATATAAAGGGTCAAAAAGACAATTTTACCCATGCATTTGGCTTTGTATAGCCCCAAATGAAGGGGTAAATGGTCTTTTTGACCCTTTATATACGCTGCGTATGGGTCTATACGCAGCGTATAGTGGGAAAGACCATTTTACCCCTACATTTGTGTGATATCGTATCGTATAACGTAGTATATGTCCCGTATAGGACTATAGGTGTAGTATAGGTCCTGTATAGGCCTCGTATATGTCCTTGTATAAGCCTATAAATGTAGTATAGGTCCCGTATAGGCCATACAACACTCGTATAAGCCTATAGATGTAGTATAGGTCCCTTATAGGCCTATAGGTGTGGTTTAGGTCCCGTATAGGCCTATAGGTGTGGTATATGTCCCGTGTAGGCCTATCGGCTTATATGAGACTTATACTATACACTATATGATATGATACGATGCAATACTATAGTATAGGTCCTGTATAGGGCTATAGGCAGATACAAGACCTAAACCACACCTATAGGCCTATACGGGTGTTATATCGTATCGTATAGTATCGTATCGTATAATGTAGTATAAGTCTCGTATAGGTTTCCTATAGGTCTTTGTATATCCATATAGGCCTATACGGGACCTAAACCACACCTATAGGCCTATACGGGTGTTATATCGTATCGTATAGTATTGAATCGTATAGTGTTGTATAAGTCTCGAATAGGTTTCCTATAGGTCTTTGTATATGCATATAGGCCTATCCGGGACCTAAACCACATCTATAGGCCTATACGGGCGTTATATCGTATCATATCGTATAGTGTAGTATAAGTCTCTTATAGGTTTCCTATAGGTCTTTGTATATGCATATAGGCCTATACGGGACCTAAACCACACCTATAGGCCTATACGAGTGTTATATTGTATCGTATCGTATAGTGTAGTATAAGTCTCGTATAGGTTTCCTATAGGTCTTGTATATGCATATAGGCCAATACGGGACCTAAACCACACCTATAGGCCTATATGGGACATATACTATGCTATACAATACGATATCATACTTATAGGCTTATACGAAGTCAATACGTGACATATACTATGCTATACGATACGATATCACACTTATAGGCTTATACGAGGTCAATACGGGACCTAAACCACACCTATACGATACGATATCACACTTATAGGCTTATACGAGGTCAATATTGGACCTAAACCATACCTATAGGCCTATACGGGTGTTATATCGTATCGTATATTATAGTATAAGTCTCGTATAGGTTCCCTGTAGGTCTTGTAATTCATAATATTTGTATTATTTTTAATTTTTATAATTCATAATATTTGGATTATTTTTAATTTTTATAATTTATATTTGTATTATTTACCAATAATATTGTTTTTTTATAAATAAACATGGAAATACCCCAAAATACACACAATTAATTTTTTTTATAAATAAACAAAGGAATACACAAAAAAAATACAAAAATGGAGCTTTATATACGCTGCGTATAGATCCCTACGCAGCGTATGAAACAAAAATGACACAACTACCCTTGTATTTGGCTTCGTATAGCCTCAACACAAGGGTATAAAGGACATTTTCTGACCTTTATATACGCTGCGTATAGCTCTATACGCAGTGTATATGAACCTTGTGAAAACTGATGTTTCAAACCCACCAAAATGACCCCAAAAGTTCAGATGGTTTATATACGCTGCGTATAGAGCTATACGCAGCGTATATAAACCCTTGTTTTCTGTGCAATGATTGCTGATCAGGCACTGAGATCCATGCTTTACCTACGCTGAGTATAGGTCTATACGCAGCGTATAGGTGTAACCCTATACGCTGCGTATAGACCTATAGCAGCGTAGGTAAATCCTGGTTCAAGTAGGGTTTGGTGTGCCAATAGGCACATTGGTGTGCCAATAGGTACACCCTTAAGGAATCAAGAAGATAACCAGGGAATGAAAAATAAACAAAACGGTGATGAAGACCAGTGCACTAGTCACAGAACCGAGAATATTTATAGAAAAAGAAATGGGGAACGAATGCAAAAAAGAATCAAGTGGAAACAAAATTTGCAGATGATTTGAATGAGAAGAGGAAACACATTTGAAGCCAAATCTTAGAAGAAGTAAGGAGTATGTATAAAATGAAAGTAAGAATGATGTTTTGAAATGGATAATAAAGACCACACAGATAAAGATAGCAAAACTCAAAGCATAATGAATTGCAAGGTTGTACAGGGGTGAGAATAGAATAAATGCAAGGTTGCCTTCACAAATATGATGTTATTTTTGTCAACTATCTAGACACTTGTTGAAGTACTTCACAAGGAAGAAACAATGTAGAAAGAAAAGAAGAGCTAAAAAGAAACACCATATGATATTGAATAAGGTTGATAAGATAAATGAGAGAAACAAATCTGGGTTGGATCAAGATACAGACCAGAAGATTATTAAAGAGAAGAAAGAAGAGAGCGTGGGAACAAAGATCCATAATGTATCACAAAGAAATTAAAGTTGAACCCGCATTGTTGGAACTATTCAATCAACACTTATACCCTAAGTTTATTGTATCATTATCTATGTCCTAAGTTTGCCATTAGTTAGTTATTTGTTTGTTAGCATAAATACAACCATCATGTAGTAAAATAACAATCAGTTCTCAAATCTAGAATTTCGTGTTTGATAATTCTTGAATTATATAATCGATGCTCAGGCTAGAAGGGGTATTAGAGCCGAGGTTAAACATTCAAGCGTTTAGAGAAAGTTAATTCTTCAAACAATGAGAAAGTTAAAAACCATAGATTAAATAACAGACCAGGTGAGTATAACTAACAAGTAACGGACAAAGGGTCCAACTCTATGCAGACACTCAAGAAAGCCACATAAAAGAATTATATATGATTTCAACAGTGCTAACCCTACTTCATATATGGTTAAAAGAGAATTAGAAATCAATAATGAGACCGCAAGAAGAATTTCAATATTAAAGATTAAAAACATGAAATCAAATCAATGAAGGTAGGGCTAGAAATCATCAAAACAAAGTCAAAGAAGTTCAAAATGAATCAATGGTTAAAAGCCAAATAGAGTTCCAAAGAAGAAGGCAAACAAAATTTGCACAGATTGCAAGGATGGATTAAAAAAAAACAAAAGTTCGCCTATCATATTGTAAATTAGCAATCACTTATATTACATAGATTTTGTGTTTCATTATTCTTGAGTTATATAATTGATCCTGAGAGTAGACTACATAGGATTGTGTTAGAATTCTAGAAGAAATATACATTTATGTAGGTTGCATGTACTATAGAAATGTGATTAAATGATTTAAGAAGACTTTTTGATCAAGTGGCCAAGTCCCATTAATTGGTCATAACAATATCCTCCAATTGTTGCATAGACCCATATATATAGGAACACAAAAAGAATCACCTTGATACTAAACCATATCGAGCCCGGGTGTCTTGGTTTATAAGTGATTATTGCAAGATTAAAAATTTTAGGCCGGTTCCACCAATACGATGGTGAAGAAGTTAGTTCATTAGAGGTTTATATTTGAATGTTGAAGGAAAAGGTGGATAGAAATGTGTATCATAAAATGATATATGGAGTTTGGTGGCCAAAGAATTGCGTTACATGGTGAGGACCTTAACAAAATTGAGGTTTGAGGTTAGTTTATATCAAATATATGGATGTTTTATGTTGGTTTTATAAGATAGTGAAAAACAATAAATTGTTGTTTGGATCCGCAAGTCAAGAGGACTTTGGGAAATTAAGAAAATTATAAGATAGATGAATCAAATTAAGGAATGGGACTTTCAAACAAGTCTACTATTAAGGAGAAGAAACTCAGAGATAAAGAACAAAAGGTCAATGATGGATTTAGAAGTCAAAGTTACGAAAAATTACAAGGAATTTGTTAAAGGAAATTATGGATACCATCAAATTAGGCAAAAGAAGAAAATAAAAAATAGTTGTATGATCAAGTGAAAAGAACATGATGTAATGCCTAAAGATATATAGTTAAATGGTTCTATATCTTGGAAGGAATGATGAATGAAAACACAAATGGTGGCACTAAAACAGCTGCATTGTTTGTTGATTTACATAAGAAAATGAAGGAATTGGATCTTGCACATCTATCCCAATAAAGAAGAAAATAAAAATAAAGAAGGTTAATCAATTGATATGTCCAATGAGATGGTTACCGGGTAAAGTATGTCATGTTAAGCAGACAAGAAATGAGAAACATGCAAGACAACAAACACTTTAATCAGAAATGGCACACATTAAAATCTATTAGTGATTGTAAACAAATTCTTGATAATATAATATGCTTCAATGATCAGGAGATGAATTTGAAGAAGTATTTTATAAAAATATTGCATGGTTCCTAAACGGGTTGCCGTTTACCTCCAAAACCTATCAATAGGGATGCTTTTAACCTTTTTGTATTTTATGTCGATGTCCAAAAAGAAGGTGGTCATAATTAAAAGTGTTAAAAGAAGCTAGAATGTGATTTCTACAAGACTTGGTCATGATTAAGCACAAGAGTTAGGTTTAATAAGTTGTAATTTTCACTTCACTCCTTTATGTTCTTTTTCTCTCAAATTGATTGTAGTTTTTTATTCTTTCTTGAATCTTTGAATGAAACCCTAAGCTTTCGATTGATTTGTTCTTTGTTTTCTCATTCAATTACGTTCATTTTCTTTGTATGTTAATCATGTAATTCCGCTATAACATTAACAATTGGTATCAGAGCTACGGCTCTCGATCGATATTTACTAGTTTTTTTGTCTGGTGATTGTATAGAAGATTAAAGAATGGTGAATGTGAGTTTGATATCAAGAAATTTGTTGGCAAGAATGATTACAGTTTTTGGCATGTGAAGATGAGGGCTCTTCTAGTTCATTAAGGTATCAGTGATGCTTTTTTGGGAGAAAACAATCTACTAACAGATTTAACTGATAAGAATAAAGACATACTAGAAAAGGTGCACAATGCTATTATTCTGTGTTTAGGAGATCAGGAGTTGAGAGAGGTTTCAATTCATTCCAATATATTCTTTTTCTCTCAAATTGATTGTAGCTTTGTATTCTTTCTTGAATCGTTGATGAAACACTAAGCTTTCGATCGATTTGTTATTCGTTTTCTCATTCAATTTCGTTCATTTTCTTTGTATGTTAATCGTGTAATTCTGCTATAATGGGTTTTACATATATCAAACACATAATATAATTCAGGTTTATAGTTTATTGTTTATCGTAAACCTACCAATATTAACCCACTTGAATCTCCATGTTTATCCACTTATCCGTGCATAATTTTATCTCTATTCTTGTCGCAAGATAATGTTCAATATGCTTATTTGTGTATCATAATTATTATAAGGTTCTGATTGTTGTTTGATTTTTCATAACTATTTAATCATCAATAAATTACTTTATATATTGTAAGACATATAGTGAATAGTTCAAAAAGTACTCCATAAGTTCCTAGTGGTGAAAGTAGTATGTTTGTTGCTCTGCCAGGTACATGTTTTTCTTATGTGACGGATGTGTTTGTAATTTTAGGGGCTTTTTTTTTTAACGGCAAGGTGTCACAATTTTTTGGGTGCGAGACACCCCGCACCCCCCCTTCCCCCCCGCATCGGGGAGGCCCGTCACCCCTCGCCGGCGTGAGTGTCTTAACCGTGCCCCAGCTAGCATCAAAGAGTGACCGGCGTCCAATGGAAAAACCCCACAGGTGCCTCGCCACATCGAATAGGGCTTGGCGGATTGAGAGCCGCCACAGAGGGGAATAAACCGCCTCAAGTGGGGATCGAACCCGGGCATCATGGGCGCCTCAAGTGGGGATCGAACCTGGGTATCATGCGTAAAACCCTGGTGCGAGACACCCCACACCCCCCCTCATTTAGAGCCTTTTTTTTATTCATCCAAGTAAATGATTGCTTATTATCCTCTAAAAAGGTTAATTTTTTTTCAAGATCAAGTGTCATGGCGTACCTCGACCGGAATCATCAAGCTTCTTGCTTCTATACATCTGAAATTAAGAAGAGATTCTTGATCAAAATTGGATAAAATTTGGATAATGCATGCAAAGAGCTCAATTACATTGTTAAAAGTTTATGGACCTGCAAATGACTTTTTACATGAGCGATGCTTAGTCCTCGCACATTCATAGACTGGAGAACTAACTTGGGAGTAGCTTCTGCAGTAAGGCCATAATAATTTGAAGTTTTGAAAAACTAAAATCATTAATGAAATAAAGTTTATAATCAATTGAAGATGACCAAGTAGACATCAAGTTTTCAGATGAACTTTTAAAAAGTTTTTCCTTTTATACGGAACAAATGCAAAACTAAAGAAATAACTGAACTAAACAGGTATTGTGTGTCCTACTTTTGATCCTTTCGTTGCAACAAACAATAGGAACACCGTCAATGAACTAGTGGTGGAGTGGTAAGGGAGAGGCATGGTGTTCCAAGTGACCCATGTTTAATTCCTGCCCCCCAGCATTTTGTTTTTGCGGCACCTGGTGATGATGAGAGACTAAGCGAGTAGGCGGCGATCGCTAGTTAGATCCTTGAATTGAGCGGCTTTTACCTCACCGCATTGTCGTGCCCTCGGGCGAATGTTCACGGGCTTCGGCCCTAGGTGAGGGTTTTCCACGGTTCGTAAGGCGAGTGTATCCCGATGTGGTGAATTTCGCCAGTAGTCTTTGAAGGATTGGTTGGTCGTTGAAAAAAATAGGAACACTTAGAAAATACATATATACATGGCCGGCCTTGAGGGTGGGCGGGGAGGATGTTGATACATATTTTGTGGACGCGACTTGGTTCGGTTCAACTCGGTTCGCTTCGGCTCAAGCCCGACGTCACGACATTCCTCCGTCGTGCGTCCCAGAGTTCGACACGCGAAGCACGAAGTGCCGCAAGCCGGTTCCCGCTGCCACATCATCATGACATCATCATGATGATGTCATGATGATGTCACTACTTGTCTAAACATACAATCTGCATGTGTTTACGTAAAGAATGGTTGATGGGCCATTACTTTGGGCCTTTGACCAACCTTGGGGCCGGACACAAAGCCCCAATCGCACATCATATTAATACCGAAATCAAGTGTGATTTCGGTAGAGTGAAGACAGCGAACATATCAGAAGAGAGAAAAGAGGCAACAGACAAGGGTAAAAGGTGTGTGTGCAAAACAGTGGACAAAAGAGAAGGGCATCGCACAAGAGAGACCCGAGAGATTTGTTTGAGAGTTTGCAAAGATTATTTTGTAAACATTGAGCTTGTAACTGACTTTTCATACGTATTAATACATTGGTGTTAATCGTTGAGTCTCGGTGTCCATCTCGTGTTCTTGTCGTGTTCGATCTCGGTTTGCATCTCCGGTTGGATTCCGCACAACCGGGCGTGTTTGACAACAAGGATTAGGCGACTAGATCCTCCCCTAGCCGGACCTACAAGTGGTAGCTCTGATACCACTTGTTAAAACCGAGCGTTTTCGGGTTGTTTTCCGGGTTTTTGAAGTTTTTATTTTTCTTGAAAATCTGCTTGAAACTTCGAAAATCTGCATTTTCTGCTGAAAGTTCTTATAAAAACCTCTTTATTTCTCACTTTCTCATGTTAAAAATTGGTTTTTAGTGAAGTTTCAAGCAAGAATTTGTGTTCGGAAATTTGTCGGTTCACCGGAAAACTCATAAGTTTGCCGGAAAATTCAAATATTCTGGGTTTGTTCTTCTTATATTCAAGGAACATTCAAAGTGTTCTTGAATATTCATTGTTTTCAAAATTAAAATTAACCTCTTTAATCTTTTGAAGTTTGAATATTCAGTGGTTGTGCATTGGAACTTGTTGTTTGATTAGTATATTACAAGGCCATCATTTGGTTGGTACATTGAGCAAGTGTGTAGCCGAAAGTTGAGTTGAAAAGTGGGTATACTTTGTGTCAGTGGATGATAGAAAGTCAGACCAGTTAGTCGCACAAGATAGCTGTATCACACAACCTTCAATCTCACACAAGCAAAGTGGATCGCACAAGGTTATTCAGTCGCACAAGTTGCTGGATAACTGGGCCTGCACAACTAGAACTGGGCTTGCAATAAAAATTGGGCTTCTATTCTGGTCGCACAAGATATTTAATCACACAACATTTGACTCGCACAAGGTTCATTAGTCGCACAAGAATTGGACCTTTTCAACAAAATCAACTGTGGGCCTAATTCACTTCTGGGCCTTTTAGAAGTTCTGGGCTGAAATCATTACTTGTTGTCGAAATCTATTATCATTTTGTCAACGAAATCAGATTCTGATAGAAAGTTCAAGAGATTGACTCACACAAGTTTTAATTCAGTCACACAAGATTTGAGTCGCACAAGATAGGTGGAACGTACAAGAGTTTGATTACTCGCACAAGATCCAGTTAGTCGCACAAGAAGAATTGGGTTCTACACATACGTGTTTGGGCTGTTTCGTCGATCTGGGCCATTCTTATTTGTTTCGACGAATTTGCTTCATCGAAATTATTGTCTTTCGATCAAGGATCCTTCGGCTGGTTGTTATCATTCGAGATATTAATATAGTTTGTGAAAATTAATTTTATTTTAAATCAATTTTCACTTAATATATTAATTTTTATAAAATGGGAACAAACGATCAGTGGGATCCAACCGCGTGGACTCTAACATCTTCACGATCATCAGTTACACAACCTGAGCCAGAATTCGACAAATCTGCATGGATGCGAGCTATTGCACCAACTCAAGCTGCAATGATTACTGCAAATCAATGGGCATTGGTCACAAATCAAAACAGCAGCATTCAATCTATGATGCAGAACGACAGTGAAACTGGTACAAGCACAAAACCGCCAAAGCTAAATCACATCAATGATTGGGGATGGTGGAAAGAAAGGCTGAGAACTTATGTTCAGGGGCAAGGTCAAGATCTATGGATGTGTTTCTTCACTCCATTTGAAAACGAGTTGGAAATTGCAGGATCAAATCCAGAAACTTACAGCACTCTGACTGATGCAGATAAGAAGAAGATTGAATTAGAAAAGAAAGCATTCATGATTCTCACACAAGCTCTTAACAGAGACATTTACCACCAGTTTGTTTATTGCACTACTACTAAAAGCTTGTGGGATATGCTCACGTTAAGATGTGAAGGAAATGCTCAATCAAGAAAGATCAAGCAAGATTTGCTGAAGAAAGAGTTTGAAGGATTCACGTGTATGGAGAATGAGACTTTGGCAGATTTATCTACAAGGTTTCATCACTTGTTGAGCGAGATGTTTGCATTCAAAGTCAATGCCACTCCACAAGAAATGACAAAGAGATTTGCTGATAGCTTACCAGCAAAGTGGAGCAGTTATCTTGAGATTCTCAAAGAAAACGGTGTTTTAGACACAATCACCGTTTATGATTTAATTCAAAAACTGGAGAACAAGGATGTGGAAGAAAAACTGAAGGCAAAAAGAACACTTACTCCTCAAAGTCCAGAGATGTATTTTGGGATTGCAGGGGGTATCAGTGGAGAAAAACCAGCTTCTCAACACGCAAAGCTTCAAGCAGCTTTCATCTCAAACACTGGTCCATCAACAACAGATCAGTTTGATCCTTCAGCATACTTGATGTATCCAAGACCAGATGTGAAACCGACAGCTCCTCAGCAGCAACAACCGCAACAGCAAGGGTTTTATGGAAGCTCTTCAAACATTCATGCCACTTCCAATCCAAACACTGTCAGATTAGACACTTCCAACTTTTCCAAAGTCAGTGTCGAAATAGCCAAGGAGCATATGGAGATGTTGAATACCTTGGTTAGTGCTTATTGTGGATTGATCGCAGGTCAGATTGGGAATATCAATCTAACCAATGAAGATTATCAGCAAGTGGATAAAGATGAGTTTGAGATGATGGATATCAAGTGGGCTCTTGCTAGTGCAATTCGAAGAGCAAAGGAGTTTATGGAAAGGACCGGGAGAACCAACTTGGAAAGCAAGAAAGACACCAAGTATGGGTTCGACAAGCAAGCTGTAACATGCTTTAACTGTGGTGAACGTGGTCATTTTAAAAGAGAATGCACAAGACCAGCTCATCATGGAAACCAAAATCCCTTCAGAAATCAAGGCCAGAACAGGAACAATGTTCGTACGTTGGTACCTGTCAACAACCAAAGCCAACCAGGGTCATCAAATGCCAACCGGGGACTCGTGGTTCAAATGGATGAAGGTTGTGATTGGTCGCTTCAGCTTGGAGAAGGAGGAAATGGTGGAACAGCTTGTTATGCTAAAGTAACAGAGAAGGTAGTAGAACCCGTGTCTGCTGGTGAATCTTCAGAAGATGAAGATAGTTCGGGTTACAGTGGAAGCACAGATGGAGAATCACTTGATGTTGGTGATTTATCAAGTGATGCTTTAGATTTGAAGGTTGATGAACTTTTGGCTGAAGCTGAAGTATTATGCAAGAGGAGATCTATTCTATGCCAGAAATCTGCTGGAACTTCCGAGAAGCTTGCTAAGTTCTTCTCTGAAGATGGATCTTTTTCTTTCCATTCAGCCTTTACGGCTAATGTCGACAGTTCATCAGGTCAGGTAAGTGTCGATGAACCCACTGTAGTTAGCTGTAAAAATTGTGATAGCTTAAAGGTTAAATATGCTGAACAGGAAAGTAAATTTGAAGTCACACACAAACACAATCAAGAATTGATTGTTGATCTTTCGAAAGCAACTGAAGCTAACTTGTTTTTAACCAGAAATGAAAAGGAGTTTAAAGCAACAATTGCGTCATTAAAACATGATGTTTCTGAATTACAAAGGGCTGTTTTGAGAAAACAACATGTTAACAATGATTTAATTGACACAATTGAAAAGCAAATGGTTGAGTTAGCAACAGCTAGATGTGAATGTGAGACAATTAAGCAGAAATTGGAAAGCTATTCCAATTCCCGCTATGTTTTGGATCACATTATTGATGTTCAGAAGAAAAAGGGGGATAGGAAGTGTAATGGATTCAAATCATGTCCTCCCCCAATGAATCACAATTACTCCAAATCGCCTGATGATGAGGATATGCCCCGTTTTGAACCTACAGTGCCACTCAATCTAGATGATTTTGCAGCAGGCCTCGGGTTCACAACTGGTACATCATCCTCTGGTCAATCTGAATCTGAATCTGAGAATGTGACAGATTCATCGTGTGTTAAGGAACAGAGTCCTCCCACTGTTGAGGATACTGATTCTTCGGATGATGAATCTGATGATGAGTCTGTAGTGATTGTGAACCAACAGTCTAACTCGGTTACAACAGATATTCCAATCGAGAATCACATCTTATGTGATCCACCAGTGGAACCGAGTAAGACTGAAATGTCAAAAGGAATGGAGTCCCTTGTTTCTAGTTGTGAAGGGAATAACTTGTTGTATACGCTCAAAGGAGATGACAAAATCTACTCTAACAAAGATTTTCCAATTAAAAATGTAAATCAAGATTTAATTGAGCAAATTTTTGAAGGATGTATTGATAAGTTTTTGGGGAACAAAAGTGGCAAAGTTACCGTCACTCAATGTGATCCAATTCCGTCTGAACAAATTAGAAAACAATACGGAAACCAAAAACAACCAATTGAGCGAAAACAACAAGTGAACTCCGGAAAGGGTAAGGTACAGGGAAAGAAGGCTCAGAACAAGAATGTTCAAGCACCTAAAGTTCAACAGCAAAAGGTGCAAAACAAAAGAGCTCCTGTTAAGAAAAGAGACCAGAAAGTGAACTTTGTTGGATCCAAGGGTACAGATAAACTTGAAACATTTCAGGATAAATCTAACATTGATTTTATAAAACAAGTTAGAATTTTAAAACGAAATGATCAGAATAATTACACCCAACACTCCAACGGATGTGATTTAGGTCCAAGTACATCTAGATCACAAAGTTCATGGTCTGGTTCTTCGTCTGGTCATCAACATGTTTCTCCGAGGTTTGTCGAGCGGAGAATGTGTTTTGAGTGTGGCACAATTGGGCATATTGTAAGATACTGCCCATACCTGCAAAAGTTGAAGGCTCCCCAAGAAACCAATTACCAAAAACGATCAGTTTCCCCGAAACAAGACCCACGTGTCTTGAAAGAAAGGGAAAAGAAGTTAAAACAAAAGAATCAAAAGGTAATTGAAAAGGCCTTAAAGTCAGAGGTCAAAGAAGAAAAACCTATTCAAGCAAAATCTACAACGGTAAAACCAGTAAATGCAAAAACAATTAATACAAATACTGGTAAAACAGCTTGGAAGCAAAAACAGGTAATTCAATCAGGGGGAGCACCGCAGGTTCTTTTTCCTAATCATCAGGAGATAGAAATCACTTTCCTTGATGATCAAGGACGACCCAAGTCCACAAAGGCTTGGGTCCCCCTCTCCAACTGATCTTTTAAGTGAGTGTGCAGAATGTTCCAGGAGGAACTATTGATAGTCGTAAGATTGTTGATAGTGGAGTGTCCATGCACAAAATAGGCGACAGAAGAAATTGTTGCCTTTGATGGAGAGAAGAGAAGAAAAGGAAAAGAGAAACAGAAGTGTCTGTTGAATGAGTTTGAAAAGCTTCGACTAAAATGCAAAGCCTTTTACAATCAAGCTTTGATCGGGTCCCGAGGATAGATTCAATCAAAATGTACGCACCTGCAGCACGTCTGAAGATTCAAAATCGACAAGATGAACGTGCAGTGTACATTTCTTCGCGGTGTGATTGAAGAAAATGTGTTTGTTGAACAAACCAACCGGGTGTGCGGATGCCTTGGCATGGGTTGAACAACCGCACACTACTTCACAAGAGAAAGACAAAAACCTTCGCTGGTGCAATGTGGAAGACCAGCCGGAACCAAAGGTTTTTGATCTTGTTGCTGTGAAGAGATTTCAGTAGCTGCAAAAATCGTCTTTGAAATCCTCACCGGGTGGATATTCAGTTTGGGAGAGCACTCAGATTCCTTGCAATGCACGATGCAGTTGCAGGATACGGTTTTAAATTTCTAATCTCTTCTATACTTGTCGATATTTAAGCTGCTTTGTGAATTATTATCTCGTTCAGCACTCTTTGGCCAGACAATGTTGTCATGGTCCGCACCGCTTACCGACATGCCAACTGATTTTTCCAAAATTCGCTAAATCATTTCTGATTAAAACTTAATTTTGGTAAACGGCATTGAGGTAAAACATGAGTTAACCAACATCGGAAAATCATTTTTGTAAATACCTTTGTGTTTTAAATTTGTCTTAGTTTATTGATTTTAGGGGGAGTAAATCCAAAATTTGAAAATCCAAAAACATCGAAAAATTTCAAAAGCACAAAAACAATAGAAAAACAAAAATGAGTTTCCTGGCGAGAAAAAGAGAAAATGATAGTACATCAGTGGTCTGTCAAAACCTCTTTAAACCTTAAATGAAAAAGCGATAAGCAGCTCTATATAAGATGTATCGGTAGGCTCACAATCATTTTAAAGTGTGCAGGGTGATATAAACTTAAATCGACTGAAGACCAGGTGGGAACCACTCATTGGCATATGGTCTTAGTACCGAAATTTCGTTTGATAGATTGCCGAGGTTCTGAGATATTCGGTCTTTATGCTGCTTATCATCTGGGTATCATGGTTGTATCTTTTACCGAAAAATAACGGGGACGCAAGTCTAGATCTTCCATGATACTATACATACGTGTACATATTGCATTCGACCTCAATAAGTGATCAACAATCACATGTCCCAACAAATAAGTGATAAAATATCACATTTATCCGGGAGTCAAGTTCGTCTCTCTGCTGTACGAAAGTACTGACCTGTTCACGGACTTGCTCCTGTGCCCTCATGCATCGAAAATCAAGTTCCTCATCAATAAGTGATTCTATCACACAGGGCTTGTTTTCAATCAAAATAAGTGAGAATCTCACATCATATACGGTCAAACAGATGATAATCGGTATACTCACCGGTAAGATGAACTCTCGTGCATACCTTGATACGGGAATGTGTCGTGATGTGGATGAACACCGGTCGGTAAGTATAAATCATACCTTAATGTATCCCCTCGCCATGATTACATCTGATAAGTTGAGCTTATGTGGACTACAATACCGATAATTGTTATAGGATGCTTATCTAAATGTTATCTAAAAGAACAACAAGAGTGTTTTGACGTGACCGTACACTGATATGATTCTCTTACCCTCGAAACTCGCAAAAAGAATGTTTGTAAATATTTATTTACTGCTTTCGTTTCTTTATCTTTGTATATATTTATTTATTGCTTTCCGTCTTTACATTTGAAAAATGAAAAATTCCAAAAAGATTTTAGGTGTGTTTTAATATAAACTTTATAAAATCCAAAAAGATTTTGCTTATAGTTTATTTTTGATTGACTGATGTTGGAACTCGAGTCTATCCTACCCAAAATCCTGATCGTAAGCCAGAAAACAATTGCACCTTCATAAACTGTCGAAGTTAACAAGTTTTGAAAGTTAAAGGACTAAAATTGTACATTTTCTAAACTTTCAAACTGTTGTCGGTTGGTGTTTGATTGAGATTTGATCTCATATGTGTCATTTGTTTAAATGTTAACTATATTCCAAGCGGTTGTTCTCATTATGCGTTTAGCTTTCTTGCATGTGCAGATGCTAAAGGCAAGGAGAACATGTTCGATGAAAAGCTTTGGAATGAAGACACGAAGTGGAGGCACTCAAAGGATAAAAGGATCGAGTTGCCGCTGTCCCTTCATCAACACCACAAGGATCTGAAGAATTGTCAAGTCAAAAGATTCACGAGCATGACTCAATGGAGAGTTCAATCTAAGGGGGAGTTTGTCAACACACTACCTAAATGAAAAGGGGAGTTTGTTGATACACTTTCTTCTTTCAACGCGTGAAGACTTTGAAGATCCTCCGACATAGAAGACATGGAAGTTGAACATCACGAGTAGCGTCCAAGGGGGAGTTTGTTGATACATATTTTGTGGACGCGACTTGGTTCGGTTCAACTCGGTTCGCTTCGGCTCAAGCCCGACGTCACGACATTCCTCCGTCGTGCGTCCCAGAGTTCGACACGCGAAGCACGAAGTGCCGCAAGCCGGTTCCCGCTGCCACATCATCATGACATCATCATGATGATGTCATGATGATGTCACTACTTGTCTAAACATACAATCTGCATGTGTTTACGTAAAGAATGGTTGATGGGCCATTACTTTGGGCCTTTGACCAACCTTGGGGCCGGACACAAAGCCCCAATCGCACATCATATTAATACCGAAATCAAGTGTGATTTCGGTAGAGTGAAGACAGCGAACATATCAGAAGAGAGAAAAGAGGCAACAGACAAGGGTAAAAGGTGTGTGTGCAAAACAGTGGACAAAAGAGAAGGGCATCGCACAAGAGAGACCCGAGAGATTTGTTTGAGAGTTTGCAAAGATTATTTTGTAAACATTGAGCTTGTAACTGACTTTTCATACGTATTAATACATTGGTGTTAATCGTTGAGTCTCGGTGTCCATCTCGTGTTCTTGTCGTGTTCGATCTCGGTTTGCATCTCCGGTTGGATTCCGCACAACCGGGCGTGTTTGACAACAAGGATTAGGCGACTAGATCCTCCCCTAGCCGGACCTACAGAGGACCACCGGACAGGGCCCGATATTCGAAGGGTACGTTATTCTAAAAAAAATCGAATATGCATATGTAAAAAAAAAATTAATAGGGTATACCCATACAAACACCAACATAGGCTCACATACAAAACTATTTTTATGGTTTATATTAGTTATTAGCCCATTGACATTAGGTTTAAATCTTTAGTGAGCCCAATACTCAATTTCGTTAAGGCCTAAGGGCACGTTTTTTCAAGCTCGAACAGGGTACACGAATTCTCAGGGCCAACCTATACCGTTCGAATGTCATAAGTTTTATCAAATTCTTAGGACTCACACCCACATAAATATTGAAGTGTTTTCAAGTGTTTTCATATACCTCACCGATAAGTTAACGCAGAAACAAAAGACTTAAACCCTAAAGCTTAAATAAAATGAAAACTATTAATTGATTAAATCGCTAAATATACTGAAACAGTTTAGAGAACTTACTATCTTGTCCACCAAGCCTTTCAATAGCATTAACAAAGGCGTGATGGAGTTCACGAGTCCAACGAAGTCTTGGCATATTGGAGCGTACATATCGCCTAACCGGGCCTTTTATATTCATTGATGAACTTCCTGCAGCTTCGGCCTTCTTCTCATGCTCAACTGATGAGCCATTGCCTTCCCGGCTGTTTGCTTCTTCATTTAAGTCAAAAGATGTGACATGCTTATTTAACGAAGAAATACATGATGTGTTTTCTCCGTGTTGATCAAAACTAATTTCCTCCTTACTCCCTAGTATATCCAAATCTTCTGACATGGTTCACTTCTGCAAGTATATAGAATTAAAACATTGTTGTTTAAAATCTGTAATTGTGCAGAATTATTAGTAGTTAAGAAAAAACTACGGGTACAATGTAAAATGTATATATAATATAAGGTAGCAGATTTGAAAAGAATGAAGCAGAATGTATGGATCAACTAACTATTATTGTAGAGGACTAACAATTAATTTAACTAAATAAATGCAAAGACACATGCAGATGCAGTAAAATGTAATTTTATAAACAACTTCTAGAGCTATTATCACACATGTATATAGGAATTAGATCTATATGTGATTTTTTTTTTAAAATTAGAGTACTACCCTACCATGAATAGCCTAATTCGTTAAGTAGTTAATAGTTTAATACCATATTTACAGTCTTTTATCTACTTCCATAATAGTGAGGGAGACATCAATTTCGTAGGAAATCCATTAACTTCTTTGCAACTTCTCTCTCTCTTTTTTTTATATATATATGTAAACTCAGTGGTCTATGTAATTGGGCTTGGAATTGATCAAAATCATATATGACGTTTATAAAGACCGATCAAAACATGCTATATGTAGGGAATATAATACATCAACTTACGCCTGTCTTTAATGGTGCTGGAACCCTAGTTTCTTTGTCCAAAAAAAAAAGATCGGTATGATGAATTATTCCAAAAGATTGAGCAACATCTAAACAGTTGAATCCAAATCAACTAACCTAAAATGAAAGAAACTTTATTTTGAGAAGTTGTATTTTTTAAGGAAAAAAAGACATACATAACAAAACTTAGAAAGGTGAGAAGAAATTATGTTTAAATTCAAATTTTTAAACAAATATATAGATGCTAAGCATCAGAACACAGGTGGTTAAGAAACCTGAAGAACAAATATATATATAATATATATATAAATACTATAAACACCAGGCTGAGAACACGAACTCAATCATATATATAAACCCTAAGGCACAGCAAGTTTTTTTTCTCATTCCTACTTTTTATGGGCAGCAGTTTGAGAGTGCTGATCAACCCTTCTTTTATAAAATACCTTCATGAGTGCTGCTGACCACTTTACAGAAATGAATCAAACAAATACGTTATTGAAGCTCATCACGCTAGAGAGAGAGAGAGATTTTTGTTTTTCTGTGGATGTTGGGAAGCTTTCCTTTAATTTAGAAATAGAATAAAATCATCATTTTGTCAAACCAATTATAGATGCATATTAATATTCCCTGAAGACTTTTGTTTCTTGAGGCTTTTATTCTTCTTTAAAACTCAATAAAAGGCTTTGTCGGACGCTCCACTTGCATGATTGATGACAAATTATAACTCGGTTAAATTTCATTGTATGACCGATGAGTGAAGCTTATTCTTATAAAATGAACTATCATGTGACTCCAATAAACCCTTTTGTTCTTCTCTACCTGCCTTTGACAGTTGTCTTACAATAGTTAGACCTTTGTTACATACTCTATTAGTAACTAGTGGCTAACCCAAGTGTTGCGGGTGTGCTGGTTGTAAAATCGTGTCAAATAGTAAGTAAACGACGAATAAAACCGGAAAAAATCATAAAACAAAGGGTGAGGGTATTGATACATCCCTACTTTTTATGTGCACATCCCCCTCAGAGGTGGCGTATAGGCAATAAGGGGAGTATAGAGTGTCAAAGCATTAAATGCGCCAGAAAAAGTGCTTTGATAAGCCTCTCATTGTCCTATGAGAGGCGTATAAGGTTGTGGTAGTTGGAGCATTAAACCCTATATGCCTCTCATTGAGCAATGAGAGGATTATCGACACGACTTTTGATGAATTTAAGATATAATTACTGACATGCAGAGAGTTCAGTCTTAAAAAGCGTGAAAGAGACCCATACGACCCTTATCGACCTATATGACCCTTATCGACCAAGAATGTTTATTTACCCAAGCATATAGGATTTATTTGATTCAAAATTTTTCAAACTCATAATAATAATAATAATAATAATAATAATAATAATAATAATAATAATAATAATAATAATAATAATAATAATAATGTTACTTAATAAAAATAACATATGCACATTTAAAAAAAAACGATGATATAACTAGACCCGGCAAACGGGTCGGGCTGGGGGTCGGGTAGGGTCATGGGTCAAAGACCCTACCCGACCCCCGACACGACCTGTTTGCTGGGACTAGTTATAACTTTGTTTTTTTATAAATGTGCATATGTTTTTTTATTAAGTATTATTATTATTATTATTATTATTATTATTATTATTATTATTTTAAACTTCATATTTTATGAAATGAATTGTGTGTATTATAAAATGTCAAATTTTTTATTTATCAAACTTACTTCCCGTTTGTTCGATGGTCCGAAGGTTTACCCGAACAATTCCATTTTATAGAACGCTTATGTAGAAGGTGTCTATTTCATCGTGGCTAAGTTAACGGGATGATTGCCCGGTGCCGGTACGAGATGGACTTTGAAATATCTCACCGAAGTATAAAAGCTATGGAATGGGTGACAATGTACATGTCTCGTATTACACAGGGTAGGGCGTTACTAGGTAGTAATAGAACTTCACGAAAAAAAAATTGTTAACTTGGCAAAGGTGTAACATCCGTGAAATATAGTGTACGCAACAATTTTTTTTATAAAAATAATATTAATTAGGGTGTTTTATAACATAAAAACACTTAATTACCACATTTTTTTTTAAAATTAATATCATATGAGTCGTATAGGGCAATAAGACAGATATACAACTCATAAAAGGTGCTCATTGACCAATAAGCCTCCCATGGTGGACACACTATGAGTGTCTCATTGACCAATAAGCCTCCTCTGATGGTTTCTACTTTTATCAAAGGTGGAATAGTTCAACCAGGGGAAGCTTATTGGCCAATGAGACACTCATAATGTGTTCACCAGGAGAGACTTATTGGTCAATGAACAACTCAATATGTGCATATGCTTTATTATTATTATTATTATTATTATTATTATTATTATTATTATTATTGGTCAATGTGCAACTCAATATGTGTATATGCTTTATTATTATTATTATTATTTGTCAATGAGCAACTCAATATGTGATATGCATTATTTTTATTATTATTATTATTATTATTATTATTATTATTGGTCAATGAGCAACTCAATATGTGATATGCTTTATTATTATTATTACTATTATTATTATTATTATTTATTATTATTATTATTATTATTGTTTATTATTATTATTATTATTATTATTATTATTATTGGTCAATGAGCAACTCAATATGTGATATGCTTTATTATTTTTATTATTATTATTTATTATTATTATTATTTAAAACTTCATATTTTATTAAATGAATTGTGTGTATTATAAAATGTCAAATTTTTTATTTATTAAACTTACTTCCCGTTTATTCGATGGTCCTGAGGTTTACCCGAACCATTCCATTTTATCGATCGCTTATGTCGAAGGTGTATATTTCATCGTGGCTAAGTTAACGGGATGATTGCACGATGCCGGTACGAAATGGACTTTGAAATAGCTCACCGAAGTATAGAAGCTATGGAATGGGTGACAATGTACATGTCTCGTATTACACAGGATAGGGCGTTACTAGGTAGTAATAGAACTTCACGAAAAAGAATTTGTTAACTTGGCAAAGGTGTAACATCCGTAAAATATAGTGTACGCAACAATTTTTTTATAAAAATAATATTAATTAGGGTGTTTTATAACAAAAAAAAACCCTTAATTACCACAATTTTTTTTTAAATTTATATTATATGAGACGTATAGGGCAATGAGACACATATACAACTCCTAAAAGGTGCTTATTGACCAATAAGTCTCCCCTGGTGGACACATTATGAGTGTCTTATTGACCAATAAGTCTCCTCTGTTAGTTTCCACTGTTATCAAAGATGGAATAGTTCAACCAGGGGAGGCTTATTGGTCAATGAGCAACTCAATATGTGCATATGCTTTCTTATTATTACTATTATTAGTATTATTAGTATTATTGTTATTGTTATTGTTATTGTTATTGTTATTGTTGTTCTTGTTGTTGGTGCATTTATGTCTATCGCCTCCGTCAAGACAGATCGTAGCGGAAACAACGTAATGTTAGACTTTATATTGTAATAATTAGATAGAAATAGCAAGGTGGCATTTTGGTAATTAATGAGAAGTCTCATTAATTCCAAGGCCTATAAATAGAACTCTTAGGGTTAGAGTTAGAGACTTTTGCCATTTGGAGCTTTGGAGATCTAGAGTTAGAGAGAGAAAGTCTAGAGAGAGAAAGTGCTCCAAGGTGATTCTCGGTGCTTTGTAATTGTCGTACGATCAATAGAATCACGTTTATAGTACGGTCGTGTGTTCGGTCACGTTCCTGTAAGGATTCCGAACGTTACACGAGTCGGTTCGCAATTGTTTCGGAGTCAAAACCGGTCCTACAAGTGCAAGTGTCCAAATCTGAAACCTGTTGATGTTGAGACGATAAAGAAGTCCGATGATGTTGAAAAAAAAATCTGAGGATGTGAAACAAAGGTCAACCAGATTTGATTCAAAACAAACTTGGAGGTATAACACAAACAAGTTTGCTTCGAATCAAACTTGGAAATTGTTGATACATATTTTGTGGACGCGACTTGGTTCGGTTCAACTCGGTTCGCTTCGGCTCAAGCCCGACGTCACGACATTCCTCCGTCGTGCGTCCCAGAGTTCGACACGCGAAGCACGAAGTGCCGCAAGCCGGTTCCCGCTGCCACATCATCATGACATCATCATGATGATGTCATGATGATGTCACTACTTGTCTAAACATACAATCTGCATGTGTTTACGTAAAGAATGGTTGATGGGCCATTACTTTGGGCCTTTGACCAACCTTGGGGCCGGACACAAAGCCCCAATCGCACATCATATTAATACCGAAATCAAGTGTGATTTCGGCAGAGTGAAGACAGCGAACATATCAGAAGAGAGAAAAGAGGCAACAGACAAGGGTAAAAGGTGTGTGTGCAAAACAGTGGACAAAAGAAGGAGCGCACAAGTGAAGAACACACACCAGAGAGAATTGATAGAGAGTTTGCAAAGATTATTTTGTAAACATTGAGCTTGTAACTGACTTTTCTTACGTATTAATACATTGGTGTTAATCGTTGTGTCTCGGTCTTGTATCTCGTGTTCTTGTCGTGTTCATCTCGTTCTCGGTTTGCATCTCCGGTTGGATTCCGCACAACCGGGTGTGTTTGACAACAAGGAGTAGGCGACTAGATCCTCCCCTAGCCGGACCTACAAGTGGTATCAGAGCCTTGGCTCTTCTCCTTGTTAAAACCGAGCGTTTTCGGGTTGTTTTCCGGGTTTTTGAAGTTTTTATTTTTCTTGAAAATCTGCTTGAAACTTCGAAAATCTGCATTTTCTGCTGAAAGTTCTTATAAAAACCTCTTTATTTCTCACTTTCTCATGTTAAAAATTGGTTTTTAGTGAAGTTTCAAGCAAGAATTTGTGTTCGGAAATTTGTCGGTTCACCGGAAAACTCATAAGTTTGCCGGAAAATTCAAATATTCTGGGTTTGTTCTTCTTATATTCAAGGAACATTCAAAGTGTTCTTGAATATTCATTGTTTTCAAAATTAAAATTAACCTCTTTAATCTTTTGAAGTTTGAATATTCAGTGGTTGTGCATTGGAACTTGTTGTTTGATTAGTATATTACAAGGCCATCATTTGGTTGGTACATTGAGCAAGTGTGTAGCCGAAAGTTGAGTTGAAAAGTGGGTATACTTTGTGTCAGTGGATGATAGAAAGTCAGACCAGTTAGTCGCACAAGATAGCTGTATCACACAACCTTCAATCTCACACAAGCAAAGTGGATCGCACAAGGTTATTCAGTCGCACAAGTTGCTGGATAACTGGGCCTGCACAACTAGAACTGGGCTTGCAATAAAAATTGGGCTTCTATTCTGGTCGCACAAGATATTTAATCACACAACATTTGACTCGCACAAGGTTCATTAGTCGCACAAGAATTGGACCTTTTCAACAAAATCAACTGTGGGCCTAATTCACTTCTGGGCCTTTTAGAAGTTCTGGGCTGAAATCATTACTTGTTGTCGAAATCTATTATCATTTTGTCAACGAAATCAGATTCTGATAGAAAGTTCAAGAGATTGACTCACACAAGTTTTAATTCAGTCACACAAGATTTGAGTCGCACAAGATAGGTGGAACGTACAAGAGTTTGATTACTCGCACAAGATCCAGTTAGTCGCACAAGAAGAATTGGGTTCTACACATACGTGTTTGGGCTGTTTCGTCGATCTGGGCCATTCTTATTTGTTTCGACGAATTTGCTTCATCGAAATTATTGTCTTTCGATCAAGGATCCTTCGGCTGGTTGTTATCATTCGAGATATTAATATAGTTTGTGAAAATTAATTTTATTTTAAATCAATTTTCACTTAATATATTAATTTTTATAAAATGGGAACAAACGATCAGTGGGATCCAACCGCGTGGACTCTAACATCTTCACGATCATCAGTTACACAACCTGAGCCAGAATTCGACAAATCTGCATGGATGCGAGCTATTGCACCAACTCAAGCTGCAATGATTACTGCAAATCAATGGGCATTGGTCACAAATCAAAACAGCAGCATTCAATCTATGATGCAGAACGACAGTGAAACTGGTACAAGCACAAAACCGCCAAAGCTAAATCACATCAATGATTGGGGATGGTGGAAAGAAAGGCTGAGAACTTATGTTCAGGGGCAAGGTCAAGATCTATGGATGTGTTTCTTCACTCCATTTGAAAACGAGTTGGAAATTGCAGGATCAAATCCAGAAACTTACAGCACTCTGACTGATGCAGATAAGAAGAAGATTGAATTAGAAAAGAAAGCATTCATGATTCTCACACAAGCTCTTAACAGAGACATTTACCACCAGTTTGTTTATTGCACTACTACTAAAAGCTTGTGGGATATGCTCACGTTAAGATGTGAAGGAAATGCTCAATCAAGAAAGATCAAGCAAGATTTGCTGAAGAAAGAGTTTGAAGGATTCACGTGTATGGAGAATGAGACTTTGGCAGATTTATCTACAAGGTTTCATCACTTGTTGAGCGAGATGTTTGCATTCAAAGTCAATGCCACTCCACAAGAAATGACAAAGAGATTTGCTGATAGCTTACCAGCAAAGTGGAGCAGTTATCTTGAGATTCTCAAAGAAAACGGTGTTTTAGACACAATCACCGTTTATGATTTAATTCAAAAACTGGAGAACAAGGATGTGGAAGAAAAACTGAAGGCAAAAAGAACACTTACTCCTCAAAGTCCAGAGATGTATTTTGGGATTGCAGGGGGTATCAGTGGAGAAAAACCAGCTTCTCAACACGCAAAGCTTCAAGCAGCTTTCATCTCAAACACTGGTCCATCAACAACAGATCAGTTTGATCCTTCAGCATACTTGATGTATCCAAGACCAGATGTGAAACCGACAGCTCCTCAGCAGCAACAACCGCAACAGCAAGGGTTTTATGGAAGCTCTTCAAACATTCATGCCACTTCCAATCCAAACACTGTCAGATTAGACACTTCCAACTTTTCCAAAGTCAGTGTCGAAATAGCCAAGGAGCATATGGAGATGTTGAATACCTTGGTTAGTGCTTATTGTGGATTGATCGCAGGTCAGATTGGGAATATCAATCTAACCAATGAAGATTATCAGCAAGTGGATAAAGATGAGTTTGAGATGATGGATATCAAGTGGGCTCTTGCTAGTGCAATTCGAAGAGCAAAGGAGTTTATGGAAAGGACCGGGAGAACCAACTTGGAAAGCAAGAAAGACACCAAGTATGGGTTCGACAAGCAAGCTGTAACATGCTTTAACTGTGGTGAACGTGGTCATTTTAAAAGAGAATGCACAAGACCAGCTCATCATGGAAACCAAAATCCCTTCAGAAATCAAGGCCAGAACAGGAACAATGTTCGTACGTTGGTACCTGTCAACAACCAAAGCCAACCAGGGTCATCAAATGCCAACCGGGGACTCGTGGTTCAAATGGATGAAGGTTGTGATTGGTCGCTTCAGCTTGGAGAAGGAGGAAATGGTGGAACAGCTTGTTATGCTAAAGTAACAGAGAAGGTAGTAGAACCCGTGTCTGCTGGTGAATCTTCAGAAGATGAAGATAGTTCGGGTTACAGTGGAAGCACAGATGGAGAATCACTTGATGTTGGTGATTTATCAAGTGATGCTTTAGATTTGAAGGTTGATGAACTTTTGGCTGAAGCTGAAGTATTATGCAAGAGGAGATCTATTCTATGCCAGAAATCTGCTGGAACTTCCGAGAAGCTTGCTAAGTTCTTCTCTGAAGATGGATCTTTTTCTTTCCATTCAGCCTTTACGGCTAATGTCGACAGTTCATCAGGTCAGGTAAGTGTCGATGAACCCACTGTAGTTAGCTGTAAAAATTGTGATAGCTTAAAGGTTAAATATGCTGAACAGGAAAGTAAATTTGAAGTCACACACAAACACAATCAAGAATTGATTGTTGATCTTTCGAAAGCAACTGAAGCTAACTTGTTTTTAACCAGAAATGAAAAGGAGTTTAAAGCAACAATTGCGTCATTAAAACATGATGTTTCTGAATTACAAAGGGCTGTTTTGAGAAAACAACATGTTAACAATGATTTAATTGACACAATTGAAAAGCAAATGGTTGAGTTAGCAACAGCTAGATGTGAATGTGAGACAATTAAGCAGAAATTGGAAAGCTATTCCAATTCCCGCTATGTTTTGGATCACATTATTGATGTTCAGAAGAAAAAGGGGGATAGGAAGTGTAATGGATTCAAATCATGTCCTCCCCCAATGAATCACAATTACTCCAAATCGCCTGATGATGAGGATATGCCCCGTTTTGAACCTACAGTGCCACTCAATCTAGATGATTTTGCAGCAGGCCTCGGGTTCACAACTGGTACATCATCCTCTGGTCAATCTGAATCTGAATCTGAGAATGTGACAGATTCATCGTGTGTTAAGGAACAGAGTCCTCCCACTGTTGAGGATACTGATTCTTCGGATGATGAATCTGATGATGAGTCTGTAGTGATTGTGAACCAACAGTCTAACTCGGTTACAACAGATATTCCAATCGAGAATCACATCTTATGTGATCCACCAGTGGAACCGAGTAAGACTGAAATGTCAAAAGGAATGGAGTCCCTTGTTTCTAGTTGTGAAGGGAATAACTTGTTGTATACGCTCAAAGGAGATGACAAAATCTACTCTAACAAAGATTTTCCAATTAAAAATGTAAATCAAGATTTAATTGAGCAAATTTTTGAAGGATGTATTGATAAGTTTTTGGGGAACAAAAGTGGCAAAGTTACCGTCACTCAATGTGATCCAATTCCGTCTGAACAAATTAGAAAACAATACGGAAACCAAAAACAACCAATTGAGCGAAAACAACAAGTGAACTCCGGAAAGGGTAAGGTACAGGGAAAGAAGGCTCAGAACAAGAATGTTCAAGCACCTAAAGTTCAACAGCAAAAGGTGCAAAACAAAAGAGCTCCTGTTAAGAAAAGAGACCAGAAAGTGAACTTTGTTGGATCCAAGGGTACAGATAAACTTGAAACATTTCAGGATAAATCTAACATTGATTTTATAAAACAAGTTAGAATTTTAAAACGAAATGATCAGAATAATTACACCCAACACTCCAACGGATGTGATTTAGGTCCAAGTACATCTAGATCACAAAGTTCATGGTCTGGTTCTTCGTCTGGTCATCAACATGTTTCTCCGAGGTTTGTCGAGCGGAGAATGTGTTTTGAGTGTGGCACAATTGGGCATATTGTAAGATACTGCCCATACCTGCAAAAGTTGAAGGCTCCCCAAGAAACCAATTACCAAAAACGATCAGTTTCCCCGAAACAAGACCCACGTGTCTTGAAAGAAAGGGAAAAGAAGTTAAAACAAAAGAATCAAAAGGTAATTGAAAAGGCCTTAAAGTCAGAGGTCAAAGAAGAAAAACCTATTCAAGCAAAATCTACAACGGTAAAACCAGTAAATGCAAAAACAATTAATACAAATACTGGTAAAACAGCTTGGAAGCAAAAACAGGTAATTCAATCAGGGGGAGCACCGCAGGTTCTTTTTCCTAATCATCAGGAGATAGAAATCACTTTCCTTGATGATCAAGGACGACCCAAGTCCACAAAGGCTTGGGTCCCCCTCTCCAACTGATCTTTTAAGTGAGTGTGCAGAATGTTCCAGGAGGAACTTTCGATAGTCGTAAGATTGTTGATAGTGGAGCATCCTTGCACAAAATAGGCAACAGAAGAAATTGCTGCCTTTGATGGAGAGAAAAAGTAAAGGAAAAAGATAAGAAGTTAAACATTCCGATGAAGGAATGATGGTGAAAGAATGTGGTTGAATGAAATTGAAAGCTTCGACAACATGAAAATCTTTTCAAAATGTGAATGTTCAAGGCTTTGATCGGGTCCCCGGGATAGATTCAAATCAAAATGTACGCACCTGCAGCACGTCTGAAGTTCAAACTCAACAAGATGAACGTGCAGTGTACATTTCTTCGTGGTGTGATTGAAGAAAATGTGTTTGTTGAACAAACCAACCGGGTGTGCGGATGCCTTGGCATGGGTTGAACAACCGCACACTACTTCACAAGAGAAAGACAAAAACCTTCGCTGGTGCAATGTGGAAGACCAGCCGGAACCAAAGGTTTTTGATCTTGTTGCTGTGAAGAGATTTCAGTAGCTGCAAAAATCATCTTTGAAATCCTCACCGGGTGGATATTCAGTTTGGGAGAGCACTCAGATTCCTTGCAATGCACGATGCAGTTGCAGGATACGGTTTTAAATTTCTAATCTCTTCTATACTTGTCGATATTTAAGCTGCTTTGTGAATTATTATCTCGTTCAGCACTCTTTGGCCAGACAATGTTGTCATGGTCCGCACCGCTTACCGACATGCCAACTGATTTTTCCAAAATTCGCTAAATCATTTCTGATTAAAACTTAATTTTGGTAAACGGCATTGAGGTAAAACATGAGTTAACCAACATCGGAAAATCATTTTTGTAAATACCTTTGTGTTTTAAATTTGTCTTAGTTTATTGATTTTAGGGGGAGTAAATCCAAAATTTGAAAATCCAAAAACATCGAAAAATTTCAAAAGCACAAAAACAATAGAAAAACAAAAATGAGTTTCCTGGCGAGAAAAAGAGAAAATGATAGTACATCAGTGGTCTGTCAAAACCTCTTTAAACCTTAAATGAAAAAGCGATAAGCAGCTCTATATAAGATGTATCGGTAGGCTCACAATCATTTTAAAGTGTGCAGGGTGATATAAACTTAAATCGACTGAAGACCAGGTGGGAACCACTCATTGGCATATGGTCTTAGTACCGAAATTTCGTTTGATAGATTGCCGAGGTTCTGAGATATTCGGTCTTTATGCTGCTTATCATCTGGGTATCATGGTTGTATCTTTTACCGAAAAATAACGGGGACGCAAGTCTAGATCTTCCATGATACTATACATACGTGTACATATTGCATTCGACCTCAATAAGTGATCAACAATCACATGTCCCAACAAATAAGTGATAAAATATCACATTTATCCGGGAGTCAAGTTCGTCTCTCTGCTGTACGAAAGTACTGACCTGTTCACGGACTTGCTCCTGTGCCCTCATGCATCGAAAATCAAGTTCCTCATCAATAAGTGATTCTATCACACAGGGCTTGTTTTCAATCAAAATAAGTGAGAATCTCACATCATATACGGTCAAACAGATGATAATCGGTATACTCACCGGTAAGATGAACTCTCGTGCATACCTTGATACGGGAATGTGTCGTGATGTGGATGAACACCGGTCGGTAAGTATAAATCATACCTTAATGTATCCCCTCGCCATGATTACATCTGATAAGTTGAGCTTATGTGGACTACAATACCGATAATTGTTATAGGATGCTTATCTAAATGTTATCTAAAAGAACAACAAGAGTGTTTTGACGTGACCGTACACTGATATGATTCTCTTACCCTCGAAACTCGCAAAAAGAATGTTTGTAAATATTTATTTACTGCTTTCGTTTCTTTATCTTTGTATATATTTATTTATTGCTTTCCGTCTTTACATTTGAAAAATGAAAAATTCCAAAAAGATTTTAGGTGTGTTTTAATATAAACTTTATAAAATCCAAAAAGATTTTGCTTATAGTTTATTTTTGATTGACTGATGTTGGAACTCGAGTCTATCCTACCCAAAATCCTGATCGTAAGCCAGAAAACAATTGCACCTTCATAAACTGTCGAAGTTAACAAGTTTTGAAAGTTAAAGGACTAAAATTGTACATTTTCTAAACTTTCAAACTGTTGTCGGTTGGTGTTTGATTGAGATTTGATCTCATATGTGTCATTTGTTTAAATGTTAACTATATTCCAAGCGGTTGTTCTCATTATGCGTTTAGCTTTCTTGCATGTGCAGATGCTAAAGGCAAGGAGAACATGTTCGATGAAAAGCTTTGGAATGAAGACACGAAGTGGAGGCACTCAAAGGATAAAAGGATCGAGTTGCCGCTGTCCCTTCATCAACACCACAAGGATCTGAAGAATTGTCAAGTCAAAAGATTCACGAGCATGACTCAATGGAGAGTTCAATCTAAGGGGGAGTTTGTCAACACACTACCTAAATGAAAAGGGGAGTTTGTTGATACACTTTCTTCTTTCAACGCGTGAAGACTTTGAAGATCCTCCGACATAGAAGACATGGAAGTTGAACATCACGAGTAGCGTCCAAGGGGGAGTTTGTTGATACATATTTTGTGGACGCGACTTGGTTCGGTTCAACTCGGTTCGCTTCGGCTCAAGCCCGACGTCACGACATTCCTCCGTCGTGCGTCCCAGAGTTCGACACGCGAAGCACGAAGTGCCGCAAGCCGGTTCCCGCTGCCACATCATCATGACATCATCATGATGATGTCATGATGATGTCACTACTTGTCTAAACATACAATCTGCATGTGTTTACGTAAAGAATGGTTGATGGGCCATTACTTTGGGCCTTTGACCAACCTTGGGGCCGGACACAAAGCCCCAATCGCACATCATATTAATACCGAAATCAAGTGTGATTTCGGCAGAGTGAAGACAGCGAACATATCAGAAGAGAGAAAAGAGGCAACAGACAAGGGTAAAAGGTGTGTGTGCAAAACAGTGGACAAAAGAAGGAGCGCACAAGTGAAGAACACACACCAGAGAGAATTGATAGAGAGTTTGCAAAGATTATTTTGTAAACATTGAGCTTGTAACTGACTTTTCTTACGTATTAATACATTGGTGTTAATCGTTGTGTCTCGGTCTTGTATCTCGTGTTCTTGTCGTGTTCATCTCGTTCTCGGTTTGCATCTCCGGTTGGATTCCGCACAACCGGGTGTGTTTGACAACAAGGAGTAGGCGACTAGATCCTCCCCTAGCCGGACCTACAGAAATCAAACTCGAGCAGGCTTGATTCTAGACAGACCTTGAATTCTCACACACCCAGATTAAAAACAACACAAAGTTGGAAAACAACTGTTGACATAACGAAACCAAATCAGTTTTGTAAACCAAAAGTTGTTGAAAATCAAAATATTCGAAAAGATTCACATTTTTACAAAAGAGGTGCTCCAAAAGGTCAAACATGGACAGTTAAGAAACAAATGATTTCGGTAAATGAAGAAAAAGATGATGTCAAAATTGACAAAGTCTTTGTACAAAATGACAAAGATTTTCCGAAGTTATATGATGCATTTTGTGTTGAAATGCCTAAGGTCAAACAGACCTGGACTAAATTGTTCAAATAATTCAATAGTTGAATGTGCAGGTGCTCAAGAAAATTGAAGGCTGTGAGAATGGAAATGGGAGTAGCCTGGCACTAGGCGAGGAGACGGCTGCCGGTCCCTGCGACTGTTGAACAGAGAGTTAGTTTGATTTCTGTAAATAAATAAACAATATTTCAAAAAACCCTAAAAATTGAAAATTTTAAAAACCAAAAATATGTTTTTATTTTATCAAAAATTTGAAAAATCAAAAAATATGTTTGTTTTTAAATTTTGTCAAAAATTCAAAAATTTTAAAAATATGTTGATTGAATATGCCGAAACCCTCACGGCTGAACAAACATGATTACTTTCACAAGATTGAAAAACGGGTTTCAAACTGTCGAAAATCAATGGGTTGTAAATCATGGGGGTACATTATATTTTCTGCAAAACAGAGCATTAGAAGCAGAAAATGGATGGCGAGACAAAGCTATCAGTATCGGGTTGTCAAATTTTCTTTAAATGGTTTTGAATTTTAGGGGGAGTAAGAAATTTTCAGAAAATCCAAAAACATTAGAAAATTTGAAAAAGCTAAAAACATGATAAAATTCAAAAATGAGTTTTGTGTAAAAATAGGAAATGATAGTACATCAGTAGACAATCACAGTACGCTAAAGAAATGGAAAGTAAAATGTGATAAACGGTCTCACTGATGATATGCCAGTAGGTTTTTACACGCTTAGGAGATTGTTTTCGAGATATAAACCTAAATATCAAATACTTACTTATCTCGTGGCGAACATCTCTCGGATATATGGGTAACCCCCCAAAATCTTGTTTGAGAGATTTCCTGATTCTGAGATACTAGGTCTTTATACTGTTTGATATCTGGGGTATTATACCTGGTCTTCTGATATTGCGGAAGCAATGGCCTAGACCTCGTATAATACTTTAATGCGCTTTTAAAGCCTACCCTCTGCACAAAAATTGAAAAATATCGAAAGATATGAATCAATTGCAGTTGAAGAAAAGATTCCCTAAAGGAACTATACCTAAAGTAGAGCCTTCATCTCTTTGACTGAACGGAAGTTCATACCTGAGCTCTCAAGGTCTCGCACTAACCCATATACAAATATCAGATTGGTATACTTACCTATAAGACTGAATCTAGGGAATTTTGATACGGGAGTATATTCTGAGGTGGGACACGCGAATAAGTTTAAGTCCTTAAAACACTAAATCGTATCTCGAATCAATTGAACTTTGTGTGAAAATTTAAGTGGATCATTATACTGACAATCTAAGTGAATCGTTTAGAACTTAAAGTGTTTAAAGATCAACGGTGCTAGTGATTTGTCAAAAACTGATATGATCCTCTGACGCGAACTCAAACAAAAATACAGTCTGTAAATATGTTTGTAAATATTTCTTTACTGCTTTACGTTCCAGAAAAATACAAAAAGATTTTGATTTCATTCTATTTTCGACAACCGATGTCTGAAAGCCGAGTTTCAAAATCTAAAGTATGCTGATCGTGTTTCTAAAAATAAACAAGTTCATTAATTTGAAACTTGAAGTTTTTTAATCAAAAATAAAAAACAGTTTGTGATATCTTCAAGGTCATTAATTTGGACTTGGATGATTAACTGTGAGGGATTTGGATTCTTATACTGCTAAAATGTAATGTAAAAGAGCCAGTTTTCGATCTTGTTCGCTAAAACTGCCAAAACTTTGAAGATTGTTGATAGGGGGAGAGAATCAAGTATTCCTGGATATATTCATATTATTATATTTTAGAGCCAGGATCTTGATTTAAAAGTTTTTGAGGGCCAGGTCACGATTCCTGGTAAATCAAAAATGCTTTCACTGTTGAAATATTTTAGCATATGTTAAGAGAGCCAGGTCATCAATCCTGGACATTCAAAATGTTTTTGCTTATAACTGTTTGAGAAATTACAGATGTTGTACCAGACTACGATCCCGATAGCCGAGTCTAAGGGGTAGTCTGACGACGAGCTCAACGCAAGGGGGAGCGTGCATTCAAGGAGCCAGGTAACTATCCTGGAGGAGCTTATATCCGGAAAGCCAGGTGTCGATCCCAAAAGCACGGAAGCTTGTCGAAAGGGGGAGCCTGAAGAAAAGAGTCTACTGAAAGGGGGAGCTGAAGCTGAAGACAGATCCATGGGGATTCTGTTTGAGCAAGAGGGAGTCTGTGTTTGCTGAAAACGTGATAAAGCTTCAAGAAGACTCAGAGAAAGAAAGAAAGACAAGACGCTACGAGATTGACTGCGGCAATATCCAAGGGGGAGTCTGTTGGTGCATTTATGTCTATCGCCTCCGTCAAGACAGATCGTAGCGGAAACAGCTTAATATTAGACTTTATATTGTAATAATTAGATAGAAATAGCAAGGTGGCATTTTGGTAATTAATGAGAAGTCTCATTAATTCCAAGGCCTATAAATAGAACTCTTAGGGTTAGAGTTAGAGAGTTTTGCCATTTGGAGCTTTGGAGATCTAGAGGTAGAGAGAGAAAGTCTAGAGAGAGAAAGTGCTCCAAGGTGATTCTCGGTGCTTTGTAATTGTCGTACGATCAATAGAATCACGTTTATAGTACGGCCGTGTGTTCGGTCACGTTCGTGTACGGATTCCGCACGTTACACAAGTCGGTTCGCAATCGTTTCGGAGTCAAAACCGGTCCTACAATTATTATTATTATTATTCTTATTATTATTATTATTATTATTATTATTACTATTATTTATTACTTATTATTATTATTATTATTATTATTATTTTTTATTGTTCTTATTGTTTATTATTATTATTATTATTATTATTATTATTATTATTATTATTATTATTATTATTATTATTATTATTATTATTATTATTATTATTATTATTATTGGTCAATGAGCAACTCAATATGTAATATGCTTTATTATTATTATTATTATTATTATTATTATTTATTATTATTAATATTATTTATTATTATTATTATTAGTATTAGTATTAGTATTAGTTGACATGACATTTATGACAGCTTTTCAGTCGATATGCCTCGTATAGCCCGATGAGACCCATATACATCTACTTTTTCTGAAATGTTGACATGACATTTATGACACTCCACTTCCATACGCGTCTCATCGACCCATAAAGGTCTCATTGAACTTCAGTTTCTTTTCTTTTTATAGTTAAAATGAACAACAAGTACATATGTAAAGGTGACCGACCCACTCCTTTATAAAAATAAAGTAACAACCTTCACCCTCCTTCTCAAACCCACCACCTACACCATAAACAAAGATCCATTCATTCTTGATCAGTTCATTCTCTCGATTAAAGCATTTGTTATCTAAACTTACACCACCACAAGCATTAATCGCTCTCGTATCGCTCTATACGGTCGGAATATTCAAGGTTTGTTTTTTTTGGTTTTATTTTGGCCGTTTGTGGTGGTGTTGGGGTTGTGGTGGGTCGGCTATGGTGGTGGTGGTGGTGGTGGGTCGGCTGTGGTGGTGGGTCGGTTGTGGTGGTGGGTCGGTTGTGGTGGTGGTGGTGGTGGGTCGGCTGGGGTGGTTGTGGTGGTGGTGGGTCGGCTATGGTGGTGGTGGTGGGTCGGCTGTGGTGGTGGTGGTGGGTCGGCTGTGGTGGTGGTGGTGGGTCGGTTGTGGTGGTGGTGGTGGTGGGTCGGCTATGGTGGTGGTGGTGGTGATGGTGATGGTGGTGGGTCGGCTGTGGTGGTGTTTTGTTTTGTTTTTTTTTTTTACGATATATTTTCGAATGCCGAGTCTAATGCTAAATTGTATTTTTATTAACAGGATATCGAAAGTCGGTGTTTTGACGGTGGTGGTAGCGTAATAGTTATGGAGAAACTACGTTCGTATTTCAGATTCATGAACTAGAACGCCGATCTAGGATTACGTGTTATCGGAGTAGCCTCTTGCCTCGTCAGCTCCCAGTGACGCTAGCCAACGCAGTCTGCCCTGTAACATGTCCTGCCAAGAGAGGAGTTCATTAGTGTTCTCATGAGCCTTCCACCAACGGGAATGCCATTGCGCTCACCATCCCGAGGGGACGCAGAAGACTGGACGATGGTTGATAAAGGAAATCCCAACTCCACTGCTCCAACCTCCTGATCCCTTGTGCCATCTCAGTGTGGTAGATGTGAAGCAGAAATCTCGTTGGAAGGTAGGGTTCGGTACGCAATTTCAAGACAGCCGGCCTGTCTTTAAATTGTGTATGCTGCACCCATCGTTTTCCTGTACAGGAATTCAAGAATATGTAACAATTAGCGGTTTAGGGTTTGGGGTTTAGTCGTTACATTCTGTATCAAAGTTACATGTTTTGTGTATTAATATAAAACGATGTTTAATTACATTTTGAATTACGTTTCTTGTTGCGTTATGGTTAATAAACGACAAGTGAAAAACAATTAAAGACATAAAAATTTGACATTTTATAACATACACATTGCGTTATGAAAACAATTAAACACATAATAATAATTGATAAATAAAAAAGTTGACATTTAATAAAACGTTATAATATACTCATTTAATAAAATTTGACATTTAAAAGTTTGACAATTAAAGACGTAATAATACTCATTTAGTAATATTAAATAAAACTAATTTTGACAATTAAAGAAATAATAATAATTCATAAATAAAAAACTTTGTTATAATATATACAATTCGTTTTATAAAAAAAATTGACATTTAATAATACTTATAAAAAATTGGCATTTTATAATATACACAATTCATTTCATAAAAATATGAAGTTTTTAATAATAATACTTAATAAAAAAAACATATGCACATTTTTTTTATTAAAAATATACACAATTCATTTCATAAAAATATGAAGTTTTATAATATTAAAACAATTTTTTATAACAACATTTTATAAAAAAATATTAATTTTCTTATATAAATATTTCACAACTTTCTCATTCAAAAACTCTATCAAAATAAAGTTCCTTACATCCCAATCATTGGTAATCATTGGCTGACACCCAATGATTGTCATTAATTAGATGGTAGGGACCATTTTCAAACGTATTGGGCAATGAGGGGCGTATTGGTGGGGCCAGTGTGAGGCGTATTGGGCAATGAGGGACATTTAGGGTTAGGGGATGTGCAAATACTTTTGGGGGGATGTATGGATACCCCCACCGAAAACAAAACCGTGAATTTTTATCATCACTAAAGACAAACGCAAAGTTATACCGCAACCAATTGTAAACATAAAAAAACTCGAATTTATACCGAGAAAGCTTTAATCTTGACCACAAAAGTGGAAAAATTTTATTGGCCAAAAGTAAGAACGTATAAACCCAAGGGACTGAAAGTAAATAACAAACACTTGACTGCAAAACGAATACAATAAAAGACAATAAAAAAGACATCTCAATGTTCCTAACATCCTACGTAAATTGTAATAGTGACTTTCTCCCACGCTTCGCGGTGGAAATTTAGTTGATATATGTTTGGTTTGTTATGATACCAGCACTTGCTATAGTAAAATTATATCGCTACCATACCATATCAAACTAAACAACATCGGTGCGGTATGTATTAATTTTATGGTTTCTTGTTTGATAACAGAGATCGTGTCGCTGGGGTGGGGGTGTTGGTTTTGGGTGGTGGTGTAGTTGGTTTAGGTTTTAGGTTCTTGGACACTTGTCACTCTATAATACCTTCTTACACTTCTTATTTTTAGGAGACTTTGTAAAATAACTTAACTCATATACACATAAGAACTTTGAGATGAACTATGGTATTTAAATAATCCAAGATCCCAAGTGCTAAAGGCTAACCCAAATCCAACGAAGAAACAGAATTCAAAATAGTTACTAGAGCATACCTGATAAAGAAAAAAATATTGGAAGGTAGCATGCTAACTATCGGAACTGTGATATACAAACTTTTTTATAGGTGTTACTATTAAAAAATATACGGTTTCACAGGAATCACAAATACATATTTTTTTTCTACTAGTGTCATATTAGACCGCCGTGCATAAAATCATTTAGCAATACAATCTAATAAGAATAGTACTTAAAAGATACAATTGTAACTTGAAAATCGGGACCACTTGCATACAAGTCAAACGGACATCATACAATTTCTTCCTGCATATACCTAAAACAAAGACTTTCTTACCATTTCAATAAATCCTAAAGCACGTCTCTTTGCTTTCATTCTCCTACGAGTTATATTCACGCCGTGTCACCATTTGATCTTATGATTATTGGACAATGACAATATTTCTCAAGAACTTGGTCAATAATTATGTGCCTTCTACTTTTAAAACAATAACTTCAAATTTTTTATTGGAATCAATCGACATGCATAATTTTTTGCTGATTGAACGGAAACATTTCCTCATGCACGCACAATTTCATAATATCATTATCATACTCAGTAAATCACATCTACACCAAAGCTAAGGTAGGGTCTGAGAAGGGTAAGATGTAGACAACCTTTTCTCTAACCCGTAGGAATTGAGATGCTGCTTCCGGTGAGACTCCCGGCTCGATAGTAGTTTTGCATCAGGCCTGTCTTGGACATAAAGCACATAACGCTCAACAAAGACTGATTAGTACATGTACCCCCTTGTTTTTCGGCTATCAACACCACCAGATGTGGCATGGTTAACCCTCCTCCGCTTTTAACGTTATTTTCATGAAATTAGTAAAATAACGTTAAAATTAGTGCATTTTCACTTTTGCCCCTGATGACCCACACATATAAGTGCATACCGCAAGTAAGGCCTACGCACAATTTGATAATATAATACGTTATCTATGAAAGCATCATCACGTTTTGATTGATAACTTTGACTTCACATGCTATCATACTTATAAAATGTATATTAATAATTTAACTAGGTTATTTGATCGCGCGTTGCGGCGGTGCATTACTGCGGGCATTGGATTGGTATCGGTTTAATTCGTTAAAGTACCTGGACGATTGAATTCGATATAGAAATCAACACGTGTTTACTTCGATGTTGTTCGAATAGTATCAATTGGTTCAGATCATCACATAATTGGTATAGATATTCATTTATCATCGCAGACAAGTTGTAAAAATAAAAATTATCAAAACCTGATACTATCAAAATGAATACAGGTACCGGTACTGATTTTGTTCGGTACAGTACGGTAGCCATCTGGTGTCACAGCTTATTGAAAGCAAAACCAATAAAAATAAATATTAGTATAGAGTTGTATAAATGAAAAATAAATACTTCAAATAATAAATTACTATTCATCGCCGGTTACGGTTTAGTTTGATGTGAAAGCGATACATTATTCATTTACAATAATACTTATATCAAAATGTTAAAAAGAAAACATGGATGCGGAGTTAAATGTTTTGAAAAGTTAACGAACACATGTTATTAACAAAAATTGAATTATAAATAAAATATTTTATAGAAAAACAAATAAATGTTGAAAATAGGGAAAAAATGAAACTTTAAAATATTAGAAACTTTTAAAATATAAAATCACATTTCATGATGACTTTAAATTCATATGTATAATATAATCGAGAATATCTTGTAAAAATAAAGAGACATAAAAATGGAATGGAAGCGATTTGATTTGAAACGACAGAAATTAACAAGGGTAAATATACCGATAAATATTATATTTTCTACATAAACATGTAAACCGAACTTAACTGAAATAAAGAGACGTAAAAATGGATGCGATTTGATTTGAAACGGCAGAAATTAACAAGGGTAAATATACCAATAAATATTATATTTTCTTTTTTTTCCTACACAAACGTGTAAACCGAACTTAATTCTAAATAAGGGTAGCGATGGTACATAGCATTTATATTAATAGTCATTTATAACGTCCTCCTTCAAACATATTATCGCTTATTATACTAAATGGGTACGTTTATTTGTTTGTGTATACACTATTAACAACATACTTTATTAACAACATACTTCATAATTCTTACAAACTAGGATTTTGACCCGCCGCGCGTTGCGGCGGCGTCTAAAGTTAAAGTAACTCGTATTTATACTGTATATATGACCCGACTCTTTACTTAAAAAAATTATATCGCCATCGAATGAAAATGTAGTATATTTGACCCGACTTGCTTTCAAATACAGTTTACGAACGAACACAAAATAATTAGAACATAGATAAAAAAAAGTATAATAATTTGTCCACGTTACGGTGTAAAGTTGTAAAAGTCATTTAAACCAAAGGATGTGTCAAGTTATTAAGTAGAAAAGGTTAAGAAAGTCAAAGTTGTTAATTACTGAAAGTTAGAAGTGAATGTGCAACTTACTTGAAGATAAAGGTTAATAGTATTTCATGTCAAAAATAAGGGTGTAAAGTGGAAAAACTTGAAATTATAATGGTCTTTTTTGTTGGTTCAAAACTTTAAAGAAAAGAAATGAAAATGTAAAAAAAAAGTCAAAGGAAGCAAGAGAGGTCCGGCAACTCTAAACTCTAGAACTCAGTCATTGAAGCAACATTTGTTTTGTCTTTTATGGAGGATATAAAGACAAAGGTCACCGACCTTTGTCTTTAATATTATATAAATGTTAAAATTAAAACTTTAGGACTTACACAATAAACTAATAATATTGTATTAGTTTATCTCGTTAAAAACCTTACTAACAAATGTGAGAAGAATTAATCAAGGGAAAAATAGTACAACGTTAAAAATGTTTCCATGAATTAGTTAGGGGTTGTTTGTTTACCTCTTAATGAGGTTCTTAATGGTTCAGATCTTACTGGTTCAATACTTAATGGTTCAGACTGTTTGTTTCAAGAGCAGATGTCTGAATGATTTAGACATTTGCCTCTGAATGGTTAACATTTATACAGAGTCTGAATGGTTAAGACCTCTAATCTGAATTGGTCAGACATTTGCCTCTGAACGGTTAAGCATTATACAGGCTCTTAATGGTTCAGACCTCTTATTGGTTCAGCACTTAATGGTTCAGACCTCTGGTTCAGCACTTAACCATTTAGAAATTTCAAGGTCTTTCTTCTACGCATCACTTCTTTCACAATCCTATTTTCACAAATCGTTTTACGTTATATCATGTGCCTTGTGTATGAATGATTAAGAGTATTATTATGTTTGGTTGTTGCATGAAAACTTAGGAATAAGAATGGTTTAGTGTTTGATGTTTGGTCATAGCATGTACATAACACACTCGGCGAAGAACTCATGGCGACGAAGAACTAGGGTTCTTCGTCACATGCACACCCTGACGAAGAAGGGTTCTTCGTCACAGCCAATCCCAGGCGATGGATGGTTCTTCGCCAGGAGGTCTTTCACCAAAAAAGGGCCTTGGCCCAGGTTTATTCGTGGGCCTGACTGTCACTTTGTTTGTATAACCCTTCATAATCTATGAAACTTAGAACAAACGTAAAACCCTAAAGTTTTCTCTCCCTATCCTTTGTGCGACGGCAGTTTTGGGAATCTCGAAGCTTTTCTATTTCGTTTAAGCTAATCTCTCCGGTATCACGGTTAGTGTTCATCCTTGTCCGTTACTAAAATCCTGATGTTGTGACCTTGCGTAAACTAGGGTTTCATCTATAGGATTGTAAATCTAGAATATGTGATTGATTATGGTTTGAAACTATGGTTGAATTTGGTGACTAGAATCTTGGGGTTTACAAACTGATGTTTTATCGGTTAGCATGATGATTCACATTATAAGTTGTTAACTGTGATTAGTAAAATAACAAGTGTTGTAACTGTTATGTTTTGAACGGATTGTTGAATTATTGATGATTGTTCATAATTAGGGTGTATGATCTTGGTTAAAAGAGTCGTTTAATCTGATTTGAGAAACTGTCAAACCTGTTAGCATCTATCACGGCTGGAACTAAGGAAATTGTAACTTACTGTTGAAGACAGCGACGAAAGAGTCATTCCACGAAAAACGTAGTTTGACAAAGAACCTGGTTCTTCGTTGACCGATTCCTGACGAACCACCAGGGTTCTTCGTCAAGCATAATTACGGCGAAGGACAGTTCTTCGCCATAGGGTTCTTCGTCAAGGAAGCATCCCACGAAGAACTAGTTCTTCGTGGTGATGCTGTAAGTGAACAATTAAACAGAACTGTCTGTGATGATGAATAATTATGATTCCAAAACTCTATCTGTTGCATGTTAATAATGTTAAATAGGAATGAGGAACTTGATGTGACTCGTGTGAGTAGCCAATTCATCTGTTAATGGATTTTTATGTGATATGCACGTGGGATGTGGACTTAAATGAGAATTGAATATGTGCTATGTGTTGTGATGAATGCAATCTGTGAAAAACTAAGTGACTTGATTGATTATGAAACTAATTACATTGGTAACCTCGGTAGGGTTTGGTTGACTAACTGGAACGGGTAAATTATTATACTGAGCAAATCTAATGACCTTAATCATGACCAATGCTTAGATAGGGGGCATTGGGGACGGGCAAAACAATCTGGAAGCCATCTTGTACGGTACTCGAGTTATTATCAACATTAACATCAATGAACTGAACTAAACACTTGGTAACTAATGTTTTCGTAAAACTATGAACTCACCAGCGTTGTCTGATACACTTGTTGCATGCTCGCAGGTCGATAGATTTCATGGACAAGGAACTTGCTGTCTGGATTAGCTGGAGTGATCATGGGTCGTACTGCGTGGATACACATCATGGGCTTACTGTTTTTACATACATTTGGTTTTGAAATATTTAAACAATGATTTACTTTCTGCTTCCGCTGAACCTGTTAAACTTGTGATATGATTTGGAATATTTGATTCAATAAATGGGAGTTTATTTTAAATAGTTCAATGTGATTGGTGGCTAGATCCTGGTACGTCACACGCCTAGCGGGGTTTCCGCATGTGGAATTTTGGAGGTGTGACACTTACAAAACAGAAAGTTTGGAGGCAATAAACACCTCCTAATTTGTGTGAAACAACCTTGATTAAGCTCACTAATCATGGACTTGATTAAGGGCATAAAAACACAAGTTTGTTTGAAGAAAACACAAGTTTAAAGAAAGTTTATGAAGATTTCTTCCAAAACAGAAAGTTTGGACCTCAAAATGGTGATGTTCCACCTTGGTTTTCCATGGAAAACCTGTGGAAACACTACTCGAGGTTTTCCAGACTTTGTAGAGGAAGAAGTGAAGAAAATGGAAGAAAGGTGAGTATGAACTCACTTTTGTAACTTGTATAAATCTGCCATGAATCTAATTATAATCTTAGAATAAGCTGCTAATTGAGAGTGTTTTGAGTAAGATTGAAGTGTTTGCAAAGTGGTAAAAGAGTGGGAATGAGGTGGGTTTTATAGTTTAGCTTTAGGGTTAGTTAGGGGAGTGATTAAATGCAAGAAACACACTAAACAAACACAAGAATGACCAATACATGACCAGATCACAACTTTCTGCGGATAGGGGGTGGCGTCGCGCGACAGTGGACCCTTATCCCCGTCGTGCAACGTGACGGGTCCATTCTCCAGACATAAGTTTGGTTGTTTGCAGTTTTAGTCCCTTGTGTTTATATTTGTTATTTTTAATGTGTTTTAGGGTGATTTTTGTATAAAAGCATAAGATTAGGTGGTTTGATGTAACTTTAACATAATGACAAGTATAAATAAGTATGCGCAAGTGTGCTAAGAGGTATAAACATGAGTGAAAGCGTAGAAGTCATGTATGTATGACAAGTATTCGTAAGTTTAACAATTTCTCAAGAATCACGAATAAGTCGTCTAACGTATATCGAATTAAAACGTATAAGTGTAACGAATAAGTAAGGTCTAATTTGGAATAAAACAATGGATTTTATTATGATTAAAGTCTCTGATTTTACGACGTTACAACGAATCACGATTACAAGGAATACAAGTTTCTAAATATAGAATTACAAGACAAGCTTTCTAATTAAGGAAAGTTACGAAAAAGCGGAGCGTTACATCTTTCATGTATCACTATTGAAGCAGGCCAATGGTCCCCTAGCCGTTATTGTGCCTATTCCCAAAACTGTCAGGTTTGATATTCAACTAACAAAAGTTCTAGATCATCGGATGATAAGAGTAGGAAGAAAAAGGGTGGCTCATGTGCTCGTTCAATGGATGGGTCAACCTATGTTAGAAGCAACTTGGGAAAATAAGCATGACTTCAAAATGAGATTTCCAGATTTTCAAATGTAATTTAATGTTTTTTTGCTTGTAATTGTGTTGTTTAGAACCCTCGTGGACAAGGTTTTTGTTACGGGGGTGGGGGTGGTATTTATATGTCACAATAAGTTAGTTTGTTAAAAGTGTTAGGGGTGAGTTGTAATAAAGAGATAGTTAGAGGGTTTGAGTTGTAAATGGTTGTATTAGTTTGAAACATCATTAAATGCAAATTTTGTTTGATAGCTAACTTTCTGCCCTTAAATCATATACTAAATTACACATTCCAATGATTGTACCCTGATATTCCTATGAGAGACGATTGCTCTTGACCACTATGCCAAAGCCTAAATAGACTACAACGATTACGCTTGATTTGGAATTTCCTCTGTCTCTAGTTTCTCTTTCTAAGCTATCAAATTAGGATCTAATCCATAAACGGTATGAACCACAAATTACAACCTTTAGCTTGCCAACCGAAAGTTGGAGATCAACAAACAAAGTTAGAATTTCCTTTATGTCATGAGGTTAGAATGCTCGAAACCTATAAATTCCATCGTTTAGAGACACAAACAATGAAAAAAGGTAACTTTTAGGTTCTTGGTCTTCATCACATGACGGACATATAGCAAAGTGTATGTTGATCCCACGAATGTCAAACTATTTCGTTGAGGGACATCCTTAGAAATTCTGGAAGAAGATATGTTCACTTTTGATGGAATAGCGTTGTTCCACTTGAAGTTTCTAAGTGTCGAGGAGATCGCATTGGCATCACTTTGACAAAGACTTGGACTATCTAAAGCCTCAAGGGTGTAGGCCAGTTTGTTGGCCCATCTTAGAAGCCCAGCTCCCTTATGAAACTACTCAACGGCAGCCTTGAAGCCCAACTATGCAAAAAGTATCGAGGATGAATACAAAAAATTTACACAAAGTTAACATAAAATTAGTAAATTTTATTTATTTCTAATAGTTACTTTTGGTAGAACCTTAAAACATGTTTAGCTAGAATGGTTGTGTTCGGGTCCTTTTCGGTGGTTTCAAGGGTTGACCCTTTAAAATTCTTAAATATGTCATAATAACTTAAAGTAATTGGATATTTGTTGCCTTAAAAGATTAAAAAAAATAATTTATGGATCAAGTTTTATAGATTAAGTGTATTAATTTAAATATAATTTTATTTTATGTTGTAAAACTTAATCGAAAGATAAAATAAAATTTCGGATTAAATGGGTTATATTTGTGTGAACCTGTGAAAAATTAGTATTGTGTTTGGATTCATGTGAATGTCATGGTCTGATTTACATACTCATGTTGTGTTTGATTGTTATAAAAAAATTGATTTTGCGTGTTTAACCTACAAACACGATCGATTTAACACCCCTACTAGATAAAAATTACAAAAAGTGTCATTTCAGATGACACGTCAGCAAAATAATGACAAATCAAATGCCACGTCAGCAAAAAACGAAAATGGGTTAGGGTCAGAGAGTTTGAGAGTGCCAGAGGAAAATAAGATGAAAGTTAGGAAAGGCTTGGTACAATTCGTAAGTTGAGAGTGTAATCAACTAAGCAATGAAAGTTAAGGCTAGTTAATTCTAGTTTCCCTTAGACCGTGGGGTATGGTGGGCTTGGGTTGGGGCATTTGTTGACACGTGGAATGGGAAAAAAAACCCACGCCCATGGGGTATGGTGGGGCTTGGGTTGGGGGCATGAGTTGACACATGGGGGCATGTGAAATGGCTAGTTTGGTTTGGCCATTGAGAGCCCGACATGTCACCTTGCTAGTCCGCCCCACGCCCGGCTTCAAACCCACGCCAAAGGGGCCACGCCCAAACCCAAGCCCCAACCCAAGCCCCCGAGGTGGTGGCTTGGGCGTTTTCAGCCAACCCACGCCCCAACTCAAGCCCCATACCCCACAGTCTTATATCTTATACGTATTATATATGTATTTAGCATTTTAAAGATACTGATTTATTCATTATTTTCTACACCAGTTAAAGAGATACTAAGTCACCTCGTTATGGTTCTTAAATTTGTGTTTTGTGTTTGTCTTTTGTATAGATACATCAGTCGTTTACATATTATAAATATTATATAATTTCAATAAAGTAATTATCAACTTGAAGAATAAAAAATGACAAGATAATATATAAATAATAACCCTCATGGATATTATATATCTCTCATCTTTATATAAAGTTGTGATGAGATATTGACAAAGCAAATAACATCCACCGCAAGTACGTTTTCAAGATTTTTATCACTTTTCATAGACAGAACGTGCAGGTGATACAGGTGATTAATTAATTATATACTTTATTTTTAAGGGGGTTCTATTTGCATACCTCATTAGGCACACGGGGTGGTACGTTATACAACCCCTATCACGCGTGAAACAATCACGCTACACCGCCGCCGGTACAAGTTTAACGTGTTATGTTTGTAACGCGTGGAATGTTTAACGCGTTGAACTTTTGAAAATTTTGACCGTTGTTGATTTTTTGATCGTTTTAAAACGGTAACATTCTTTAAAAAAAAAAAAAACTTTAAAGCATTTATCTATTTATATCTCCATTTTAAACAATTTTACACACACCAATCTACATCTTTTAAACCCATTTCACATAATTTTTATATCTTTCTCAAATGGAATTCCCTACGGATTCGACGTTTCCGATGTCTAGCGATAGTGATACCGAGTCGTCTTCCGACAACTAGACGCTAAAATATTTTGTGTCGGTGTATAACGAGCTTGATGCCGAGTCGTCCCGCCCAAAGAAGAAGATGGTCGACCGTGATCGTATACGTGCCAACGAAGTTTTGATGAACGATTATTTTGTGGAAAATCCGCTCTACAATGCCGAAACGTTTAGAGATCGGTTTCGTTTACCCAAAGAATTATTTTTAAAGATTGTTGGAGACATCGAAGCAAGCGAGGAATGGTTTCAAGAAGGTTACGATGCGAGGGGCAAAGCAAGTTTCACGCCGATACAAAAATGCACGTCCGTCATTCGCCAACTAGTGACAGGTAACCCTCCCGATCAATATGATGAATACCTAGCTATGTCGGAAAGAAGTTCACGTGAATGTTTGCAATTTTTTTGCAACGCGGTCATTATGTTGTATGCTAACGAGTTTTTACATAAACCGACGAGCCACGACATCTCACGAGGCTAGATGGCATTTTCCCGGGATGCTCGGTAGCATCGATTGTACACATATCGAGTGGAAAAATTGTCCAAGAGAGTTGCGAGGGGCGTATGTTAGGGGAGACATCAAAAGACCAACCATCATACTAGAAGCGGTGGCGTCGAATGATTTATGGATTTGGCATTCGTATTTCGGTGTTCCAGGTTCAAAAAACGACATCAATGTGTTGCATACGTCGCCGTTGTTCCAAAGCGTAACGGATGGTACCGCACCTTCCTCTCCTTTCTATGTTAACGGTCGACATTACAGACGAGGCTTTTTTCTTGTGGATGGTATCTACCCGTCTTGGTCTGTTTTTGTGAAAGCTCCCTCATTTCCTGTCGAGCCTAAACAAAAGGCGTTCAAAAAATTGCAAGAATCGGCAATAAAAGATGTTGAGAGGGAATTTGGTGTTTTAAATGGTAGATGGGGTATACTACACCGACCGGTTCGTGCTACGAGCAAGAAATCAATTCATAGCATAGTGTATGCATGTATCATATTGCACAATATGTTGATCAAAGAAGACGGACGTGCAATATCCCCGGATTGGGTGCCGGATCCTCCTACACAAGTTCAAGTTCCACAAGATATCCATCTACATTTGCGTAACGAAGAAACTCACTTTCGGTTGAGATACAATTTAATCGAACTAGTAGGTTCTCTAGGTTTGGAGTTTCATGATTCGGACGAGGAGTAGTTTTTTTTTAAAATTGTATGTTTCTAGTATGTTAAATTGAAGTAGTATGTTTTAACTTTAATGAAATTTTTAATTTTAGTGTTTTATTGTTAATTTCTAATTTAAAATAAAAAATTAAAAAAATTTGGGAGTGATAGAATTCCATCACTAGTGATACCACCCCCTACATTTCTATCACTAGTGATAGAATAGTTGGTGATGACATGGCATGATTTGATTGGATAGTGGGAGCGATAGAAATCTATCACTAGTGAACCACCCCTCTTCCCCTTATCTATTCGTACACTATCCTTTTTCAATACGCGTCGTATACGCCTATACGATACGTATTGAAAAGGTAAAAAACATTGCAGACTGATAGGTGCATGTGTTGTTTGGCGGCTGGCATAATACGCATCATATAGGTCTATACGATGCGTATTAACGCACTGAATTTTTGAAGCTTATTTTTGGTTTGTTGTGTTGGGTTTTTGGTGTTTTGGGTTTGTTATTGGTGTTTATTATTGGTTATTTTTGTTTTAATGAGTTTTAGAATCTTTATTATTTTTTTATCGTTAGGTATCGTATTATAGCGTATCGTATCGTATCGTATCGTATCACATCTTTATTATTTTTATATCGTGAAGTATCGTATTATAGCGTGTCGTGTCGTGTCGTATCATATCATATCTTTATTATTTTTATATCGTTAATTATCGTATTATAGCTTATCATGCCGTATTGTATCACATTTTTAACTTAATGTCGTATTATAGATTGTACGTAACCAAACATACCAATCTAAACAGTTAAAAAAAATCACAAATACAAATAAACTGAAATTGCAAATTTAATTACATAATAAGTTTGTACATACACAGGACATTGTTCAAAATACATAAACCGTCAAAATACAAGAAAGTACAACGATCCTAAACCTATGGATCCTGAGTGGTGCCTGAGGCCCCCGCCCCCTGAGTGTCTTAGGTCCCCGGCCCCTGATCCACATCCTCTCTAGGGACAGGTGACAATGGCGGTATCGAAAATGGCTGCTCACCACGCGTCATAGCCGCCCGTATATCGCCCTGGATCGCCCGTATGATAATACACTCCATACGGTTGTGAGCGGCGTCCATCTGCGCCTCCAACCGATCTAACGCACGTGCCGTAGCTGGATCGAGCTCGTCGTCGAGTACGTTCTAGGGGTACTGAGGCACCCCATGTGGTTACGGCTCCGGTGGCGGAGCACCTATCAGAAATGGAGGTTGCGACGGGATTCGTGGGTCAGCGTGGTCACCATCGTCATCATCGAAGGAGCAGGAGCAGTCGTCGCCCTCTGCGGCATCACCATCTGTTGGCTGACCCTGACCCTGTGCCGGCCCTCGACGGAACTATGGTAACTCTCCTGGGAGAGCGACAGGGACGAACACCTGTCCGTCGGCCCCTATAAATAGCTGCCCGAGCCCAGGGAAGTCATGCGTCACGTGCTTGCCGATCAGGGTCTGGCGGGCCAACCTGACCGGCTCCACCACGCCCCCTCCAAGAATAATGGGTCCTGCTGGGGAACAAGGCCCAAGGAGATGGCGATACGAGTGATGTACCCCCCCCCCCCCCCCCGTACAACACAGACCTGTCCTGCCTGTGGAACGCCACCGCGAACCACTAGGCTAGGCAGCGATGCAGGGCGCGCGTCTCCCCCCATATGAGACAGTACAGGTAAAAGAGATCCCCCTGATTGCACCACTCGCGACTCTTCTCGCGTGGTGCAATGGATGTGGCAATAAGCTTATGCAGGTAACGGTACAGGGGATCGGTGATCCAGGAAGCCCTCGACTTCGACTTCAGGCCGAAACGATGGGTGCTGATCGTCTGCCAGAACCTCAAGATAGTCGTACGGGGGGCCATATGGATGCCGTCGGCGTAGATGGCGGTGTCTAACTCTTCCACCCTGTAAAGGCCGTAGTGCACGGCAAACTCTTTGAGTGACATCGCATGCCACTGGCCGGCTAGACGAAAGCTGACCTCTATCCACGGGTCGTCGGGGTCGTCAAGCTCCTCCGGCTGGTCTACAGGCCGGGGGGTGAAGTCGAAAGTCGAAAAAAACTCACACACCATGACCTTGTACAACGGCGTGTATGCAATATTGTAACACCCCAAAAACGGGTTTGGTAATCAAATCACGTTAATATTAATGACGAGTAAAATACCGTTAGTGGTGAAAATTTACCCGGTAAATATTAGCATTTAAGTAAATAAACCTAATATTAATTAAAAGGAGAATAAATGCTTTGAGAAAAGTAAGTTTACAAGAAGCCCGAGTTAACGGGACTTAAAATAAAACGGGTTATAACTCTCGGAACCCACTAAGTAACTAGGAATATCAACCTAGTTAATTATGTGCTTTGAAAACAATAAAGAAAACTTGGTTTATAATCCTTTTGGTAACTTTAAAAACTTGAGGGACTAAATGGGTTAAATGAGAAAAATAGTTTTAATTTAATAAAAATCAAAACACCAAAACACACACTCATGTGTGTGTTCTGGTCGTGATTTACACAGGAGCCAAGAAAGGGTTCTTCTTTTGAACCCTAAATCACCAAAAATCAGCCAAATTTATGGGGCAAATCAAGTCTAAATGGAAAACCAAGCTGAAATTAGTGATCACCAACCTAGGGGATCACAAGGTATGTCAAAATTCGTTGTCTGGTTCCATTCAAAATTCTGGATGAACAATTATAATCCGAAATTAGTATTGCATGAATGTTGTTTGGATGAAATTTAGAATGAAATAGTGTCTAGGAACGAACCCTAGATGTAAACTTGTTGATTTAGCGCCATAAATTTGTGTTTCGGTCAACTAATTATGTAGGTGCTAAGTGGGTTTTATGATAAAAAGATGAACACTTGAATTAAAATGTTAAATGGATGAACATTGATGATGTGATGCTAGTTCTAGATGTAGCTCATGTACACTAGACATAGGGGCTTGATTTTGATGCTAAAACTTAGTGACATATGTGTATTTGTAATGATATGTTGATAAAATTTGGGGCAAGGTGTTCAAGAGATAGGATAGAGACTAATCTTGAATACGAAACCCGCCAAGTGTTCGATGAAATGCTTAAATAATATAGTGCAGACCTGAATTTTAAAAATTCACTATAAATCACAGAAAAATCGTATGGGTGTGTACTTTATATGCCTAGAAAGGTCTCGGAGTAATTTGCATTTCGTTAGTTAACATGATGAATTGGTTCTGATGTTAAATGGGTCAAAAACGTCGAATTCAGTGACTATTTTGAAAAGACAGCATGTTGTTTGGGCTAAAAATAAGCTGCTGTCTTGATTTTGTAAAAATCATATAAAATCATAGAAAAATCGTTAGAAGACGTACCATATATGCCTAGAAAGCTATTTGAGAGTTCTACGATCCATCTTTGAACATTTTGATCTAATTCAGCTTTTAAATGGGTCAAAATGGCCAATTACAGCAGCTGAATACAAAATCGCTGCACAGGGTGTAAAAAAAAAGACCACAGGGTGATGGCCATTGTAAAGAATGACCAATCTAACCATCTTATGGATGTTATGATATAGTTTGACTCTAAACAAGCTAGGTGAGAGCTTGGAAAGGAACGGGTCAACGGATGATGGATGCGAAGGATGTTTGCGAGGACGTGAGGTAAGTAAAGCTTACACCTTTATCGTAAGATATGTATTTATTTATAGATTATAAATACGACAAGGTTATATTCAAAATATGATTTTGACACGAAAAGATACGGGTCGGAACGTATCAAAAGACGAAAAACCATGTTTAATGGTACAATTGGTGAAATGGTAATTTGGTCATGGGATGACATAAATAAAAATGAGTTTTTCAATGGCTACTTTCTAAGTAAGCCTGAGCGAATAAAAAAAAGGGTAAAATGGTGATATAGTCAAATATAAGCGCAAAATGTTAGGTCGTTTAGACCAAACGGGTCAAATGTTAATGTTGATACCATTTGACGATTAACGACTAATAAGTGTTTGTGGAGTTTTATGCACACAGGATAAATCGACTTATGAATTAGAGATGCTATGAATTAGCGATTATTGAGACAATGTATTAAAACGGGTCAATATGTTGATCTGAGCCAGGTACGCATAAATAAGTTTATAGTAAAAAAAATGGGTCATTAGCGTAAAATGACTAACTGAATGGTAAAACTTAGGATAATGGGTTCAATATGTTAAATCCACCACAAAAATAGTGGTGGCGGAACATAAGTAGATATTAGAATATGGGAATATGAAGTTAGAAATGAATGAGTATGGCTTGTGCGTAAAAGCGCTTAAATACCCTTAACGGGTCAAAACAAGCGCATAAGTATAAACGGCTTAATGATGTATAATAACCCGTGATTTGAACCTCGTGTGATAGGAAACCTTAAAATATGATATCCACGAGAATTTAGGGTGTAATAAACAAGTTGGTCTGATGATAGTATAAACGGGTCAAAAGCTTTGTTAAAAATTTAATAACTAAAATTAAGCCGAAGGCCTAAAACCTAGAAAATTGTAAATCCGGATGTTGGATTTCAACTCCATATGATGGGGAATCAAATTACGAACGCATAGGAAAAAGAATCGCGCAAATCGGACAAGTAGATAAATAGTTATGCACCTTAGAAGTTGAAAAATTGAAAGAAAATGGTGCTGGGCAAATGTGCAGGATTTTAACCTGCAACCGCTGGAAAACGGTCTCCCTCGCGGCACGCGAAGGGAGTCACTTGTTCTGGCGCGACACGCGGGCGCGCTCGCGGCCCGCGAAGGATTGAAAGGAATCTGTCGCGTGGCGCGACATATCAAAAATCTGAAATTTTATTCTTTTGTTATTTGTATGATACCGGAACTTGTTTATACATGTTATAAAGTTGTCAAAACTAACAATTTATGTGGTTTTGACCTTAGGTGATGTTCGTCTCATTCCGGATGCCGATCAAGCAAGAATTCAAGAACCTAACACAAAGTTGAAAGCTTCCGCGTTAATCTAATCTTGTTTTAGACAATGTTTATTTTGTAAACACTAAACTTAATGTTGAACGTTTAAACTAGTTAGTTTGTAAACTAGAATACCATAACCATGTAAACTAAGTTTTGAAATGATGCATTTTGAAATTAAAAAAAAAACTAATGCGTGATTTTAGTTTAAAATATTAAAAAAATAAGATGGGTGTTACAAGTTGGTAATCAGAGCTCATGGTTAAAGAGTAAAGTGTGTTCGGTTCGAGGCTTGATCGCAAATCCGGTAAGTACATGTATATCATTGGTTTAGTATGATTAAAGTGTTGAGAACAACACATATGGTTATCGTGTAATACACGTTATACCAATAAAAACGATATGGAGTAGATATAGTTAACGAAATTACACGCGTTGATGCGCATAGTAAAAAAAGCCTTGTATTACAATACGGGCGTTTATTAATGTTGAAATTACTAACTTTTGTAAATGTTTAGTTGAAGGACACTCGCATCTGAAGATAGCGGGAGAGTAATAAATCTCGGATATGACGGAGGAACGGTCTGAAGTATGACGAGCAGAGCGTACTCGCCAAGTACCTATATCGTGTAACAGTCGTGAGTAAGGCGAATAGCAAGGAAAGCCCGTTAGGGCAAGCATTACAGGTGCACGTTTTAAATTTTTGCACGAATAGTAATATGCAACGAATACGTAGAGGCTGACCGTTGCATATGTAAATTAAAAACTTGGAAAAACCCGAATAGAATACCTATCTAGGATATTATTTCTAAGAAAACTAAATAGAGGCGTTACTTACATGGGGTGTAATGCGAAAATTATAAAAAGGACATGTGTGTCATGTGTTGATCGCTTACTTTGGCCAAGTAAGTAGTGAACACATGATGTCATGAACTTTTATGATGGACATGCTTACATCCGATGTAGTAAGAACGGGGGTGAGTGGGGCAAAATTAAAAAGTACCCAAATGAATCAAATAAATAAAATGTTTGATAGTAAACGTAAACGCAAGTCGGACGACGGAAGCGTATTACGTAAGAATGACGAGCCCGAGAGAAGGGACAAAGATTAAAGTAAATGAAAATACAAACCAACTAATGAGAATGCTAAGGCATAGAGATAATAGTTTGACTGTTACGAGTGATGAAATTCACACGGACAAGTCAAATGAATTAAATAAAGAATAAATGACTTGAATGAATAAAAGCTATTGATTTCGCTAAGATGAACGAATAAGTCAAAACGAAATTTTAATGCATACCGGAAGGGTTGCAAAAATAGTGACTCCGGTAAAGATACCCGATGGATGGGTAGGGTTGTGAGTGAACGTGTAAACCAAGGGACGGGAACGCGAATTGAAAGTCAGAAGACTCGGAATAAGAGTTATGACTAAAAGATGACAAGATTTTTGCAAACATAAATTTTGATAATGACGTTCAACTATTTTAAAATTGGACGGGTCGAATAAAGAACGAAGTTTGACACTTATAAGTGATGAAAGTTCACCCAAAATGAGTCAAACGAGTTAATTAAGGAATAACGCTTGAAATAGTAAGGAAAACACAAACTAGCGAAACAAAAAAAAATGTTAAAAACATTAAGATAAAGAACCCGGGTAACGGTTCGTAAAGAAGTATAGGTAAGAACCGGGTAACGGTAAGTGTAGGGCAAACCGACGTGTAAATGACGTTAGAAGTTGTAAAGTCGGAAATATAATTCGAAAGAAAACAAATGTAGCCTTAGACTACGGTCAAGGTCAAATGAAATCCAAAAAAAAAGGCAAAAGTAAATAATTCTAAACATAAAAGGGTGGAAATCTAAGGAAAAAGCCTGCGAGGCTAAGTGAAAGAACCTACGAGTCAGTAATGTAAAGCGAGTAGACTGGTTGTAACTCCCTGCGTAAAATAATAACGGAAGGTAAAATTTGTATAAAAGCGATGAATTTCGCTAAGTTAACCGAATGGGTTAAAACTAAGAGATCATGAAAAGTCTGGTTGACAAAAAATGAACGATTTCACTAAAAACATCTAAACGGGTAGGAATGATAAAAGAATTCACAATCATTTAAATTGTGTTATTTCACAAATAGGGCGAAGACAGCACCGAAATGACAACGGAAAGGAATAAATCCTTGGACGTAAATTCCTTGATATGAGAGATTGACATGAGTTAAAGAGAAAACGTTAAACTAAAATTCGGTTTTAGTAAAGAATAACGTTTTAACAAATATAAATATTATGAGAGGAATTGGATAGCACTAAAAGAATGGGTGCATGAAGACACATTCGAAAAGGATATTTTTGATAATGAAAAGAGTATCTAAACTTAAACATGACGTGATACGATCACGGCTAAGAAAAGTAATATGGAATATAACCATGTTATAGTGTGAACTAATAAATGGGGACGATAAAGGTTTGTAAGCCTCGAGAAGGCAATGTGGATGTACCCGAGCGACGGGTATAAGGTAACCGGTGACTAACAAGTCTAACCGCCAAAATAAATAATCAATAAAGATAAAGGATTTAAGCTGAAAGTAACGGCCCACGAGGCCTTACACATGAATGACGTGCACGTCAATCCAAATGATAACTTTAGACCGAAAGAATGAATATCATAAAACAAAACTAAGTTCGTCTAGTCTAAAATTAATGAACTACGTAAATAAGGTTTCGGGGACGAAACCTCTTTAAGGGGGGTAGATTTGTAACACCCCAAAAACGGGTTTGGTAATCAAACCACGTTAATATTAATTACGGGTAAAATACCGTTAGTGGTGAAAATTTACCCGGTAAATATTAGGATTTAAGTAAATAAACCTAATATTAATTAAAAGGAGAATAAATGCTTTGAGAAAAGTAAGTTTACAAAAAGCCCGAGTTAACGAGACTTAGAATAAAACGGGTTATAACTCTCGGAACCCACTAAGTAACTAGGAATATCAACCTAGTTAATTATGTGCTTTGAAAACAATTAAGAAAACTTGGTTTATAATCCTTTTGGTAACTTTAAAAACTTGAGGGACTAAATGGGTTAAATGAGAAAATAGTTTTAATTTAATAAAAATCAAAACACCAAAACACACACTCATGTGTGTGTTCTGGTCGTGATTTACACAGGAGCCAAGAAAGGGTTCTTCTTTTGAACCCTAAATCACCAAAAATCAGCCAAATTCATGGGGCAAATCAAGTCTAAATGGAAAACCAAGCTGAAATTAGTGATCACCAAGCCTAGGGGAGCACAAGGTATGTCAAAATTCGTTGTCTGATTCCATTCAAAATTCTGGATGAACAATTATAATCCGAAATTAGTATTGCATGAATGTTGTTTGGATGAAATTTAGAATGAAATAGTGTCTAGGAACGAACCCTAGATGTAAACTTGTTGATTTAGCGCCATAAATTTGTGTTTCGGTCAACTAATTATGTAGGTGCTAAGTGGATTTTATGATAAAAAGATGAACACTTGAATTAAAGTGTTAAATGGATGAACATTGATGATGTGATGCTAGTTCTGGATGTAGCTCATGTACACTAGACATAGGAGCTTGATTTTGATGCTAAAACTTAGTGACATATGTGTATTTGTAATGATATGTTGATAAAATTTGGGGCAAGGTGTTCAAGAGATAGGTTAGAGACTAATCTTGAATACGAAACCCGCCAAGTGTTCGATGAAATGCTTAAATAATATAGTGCAGACCTGAATTTTAAAAATTCACAATAAATCACAGAAAAATCGTATGGGTGTGTACTTTATATGCCTAGAAAGGTCTCGGAGTAATTTGCATTTCGTTAGTTAACATGATGAATTGGTTCAGATGTTAAATGGGTCAAAAACGTCGAATTCAGTGGCTATTTCGAAAAGACAGCATGCTGTTTGGGCTAAAAATAAGCTGTTGTCCTGATTTTGTAAAAATAATATAAAATCATAGAAAAATCGTTAGAAGACGTACCATATATGCCTAGAAAGCTATTTGAGAGTTCTACGATCCACCTTTGAACATGTTGATCTAATTCAGCTTTTAAATGGGTCAAAATGGCCAATTACAGCAGCTGAATACAAAATCGCTGCACATTAATAATGTTCTTATTAACCAAGAAAAAGGCATAGGATTGTAAATACTTGCTTTAGGCATGAATTATTGATTGTTGGGAACAAATAACACTTTATGTGACGTGCTTAAAATGTTTAAAATCACTTACTAACTAGTTTATATAAGTAACTTCGCTAACGGGTCAAACGGTTAGTGAATGAAAAGAATTATGGTATAAAACTAGTTGTTGAATATATGGCATGTTTTGATTGATAAGTGTGTAAAAAAAAGACCATAGGGTGATGGCCATTGTAAAGAATGACCAATCTAACTATCTTATGGATGTTATGATATAATTTGACTCTAAACAAGCTAGGTGGGAGCTTGGAAAGGAACGGGTCAACGGATGATGGATGCGAAGGATGTTTGCGCGGACGCGAGATAAGTAAAGCTTACACCTTTATCGTAAGATATGTATTTATTTATAGATTATAAATACGACAAGGTTATATTCAAAATATGATTTTGACACGAAAAGATACGGGTCGGAACATATCAAAAGACGAAAAACCATGTTTAATGGTAAAATAGGTGAAATGGTAATTTGGTTATGGGATGACATAAATAAAAATGAGTTTTTGAATGGCTACTTTCTAAGTAAGCCTAAACGAATAAAAAAGGGTAAAATGGTGATATAGTCAAATATAAGCGCAAAATGTTAGGTCGTTTAGACCAAACGGGTCAAATGGTAATGTTGATACCATTTGACAATTAACGACTAATAAGTGTTTGTGGAGTTTTATGCACACAGGATAAATCGACTTATGAATTAGAGATGCTATGAATTAGCGTTTATTGAGACAATGTATTAAAACGGGTCAATATGTTGATCTGAGCGAGGTACGCATAAATAAGTTTATAGTAAAAAAATGGGTCATTAGCGTAAAATGACTAACCGAATGGTAAAACTTAGGATAATGGGTTCAATATGTTAAATCCACCACAAAAATAGTGGTGGCGGAACATAAGTAGATATTAAAATATGGGAATATGAAGTTAGAAATGAATGAGTATGGCTTGTGCGTAAAAGCGCTTAAATACCCTTAACGGGTCAAAACAAGCGCATAAGTATAAACGGGTTAATGATGTATAATAACCCGTGATTTGAACCTCGTGTGATAGGAAACCTTAAAATATGATATCCACGAGAATTTAGGGTGTAATAAACAAGTTTGTCTGATGATAGTATAAACGGGTCAAAAGCTTTGTTAAAAATTTAATAACTAAAATTAAGCCGAAGGCCTAAAACCTAGAAAATTGTAAATCCGGATGTTGGATTTCAACTCCATATGATGGGGAATCAAATTACGAACGCATAGGAAAAAGAATCGCGCAAATCGGACAAGTAGATAAAAAGTTATGCACCTTAGAAGTTGAAAAATTGAAAGAAAATGGTGCTGGGCAAATGTGCAGGATTTTAACCTGCAACCGCTGGAAAACGGTGTCCCCCGCGGCACGCGATGGGAGTCACTTGTTCTGGCGCGACACGCGGGCGCGCTCGCGGCCCGCGAAGGATTGAAAGGAATCTGTCGCGTGGCGCGACAGATCAAAAATCTGAAATTTTATTCTTTTGTTATTTGTATGATACCGGAACTTGTTTATACATGTTATAAAGTTGTCAAAACTAACAATTTATGTGGTTTTGACCTTAGGTGATGTTCGTCTCATTCCGGATGCCGATCAAGAAAGAATTCAAGAACCTAACACAAAGTTGAAAGCTTCCGCGTTAATCTAATCTTGTTTTAGACAATGTTTATTTTGTAAACACTAAACTTAATGTTGAACGTTTAAACTAGTTAGTTTGTAAACTAGAATACCATATCCATGTAAACTAAGTTTTGAAATGATGCATTTTGAAATTAAAAAAAAAAAAAAACTAATGCGTGATTTTAGTTTAAAATATTAAAAAAATAAGACGGGTGTTACAAATATCAAACAACCTGTCACACAGTGTGGTTAGTAGGTATGTCGTATACAAAACAAAGAAAAAACAGTAACAAATAGTATACCTCTCCCATGGAGTATCGTGTCCGATGAACTGTCGGGCTCTCGCCGCCTCCTCAACCTCATAAAGAGCGCCCCAATCGAGGGTGGTGTGGCCATCGATCTCCATACGACGAAACTTTTCACATCTGTGAAAAGCCTCGCTCCCCTGCTCGAACGTTAGATAAGGATTCTCCATCAACGGATCCTCTCCAGGGCCAACGCCATGCCCACGCCGACCTGCCACCGCCATCCCCATCAACGCCCCCAACGTTCCACGTGCACCGCCACGTCCACACCCACATCCGCCACCTCCACCGCCAGCACCCCGGCCTCTCCCTCTACCAATAACAGCATCCATATCTGCATGATTAAACAATTAATCAATTTTTTTCAAAATATAACAAATTATATATCTACGACGTCTTAGGTTTCGACGCTCGTTACAGACCTACGCGCGATACGGACGATTTCGACTAAAAATAAAAAAAATTATATATTTACAACGTCTTAGGTTTGATGCTCGTTACGGACCTACGCGCGATACGAACGACCTCGACTATATATTATAAATATTATCTATCTACGACGTATTAGGTTTCAATGCTCGTTACGGACCTACGCGCGATACAGACGATTTCGACTAAAAATAAAAAAAATTATATATTTACGACGTCTTAGGTTTCGACGCTCGTTACGGACCTACGCGCGATACAGATGATTTTGACTAAAAATGAAAAAGAGTTAATTTCCAAAATCGTCCATGAGGTTTGGGCACGTTTGCCATTTTCGTCCAAAATGACACTTTTGTACCAAATTGCCCCTAACGTTTGTAACTTTTTGCCATTTTCATCCAAACCACTAACTTAGTTTATTTTTTCTGTTTAGTTGAGGATATTTGGATGAAACTGGCAAATATAAAACCACAGGGACGATTTTGGCAATTTACTCAAACTCTTTTAAATTTCTTTTATTTAATTATTTTTGTTACATATATAATAAAAAAATATACATGGAGTTTTAAGAAAAAAAATTAATAGTTTTGTCACATAATTTTTATAAATTTTCATCCAAATCACTAACTCGGTTTATTTTTTCTATTAAGGTGAAGGATGTTTTAAATTTTATAAATTAAGACAGAAATTAATTTACAGCTTCTTTATATAAATCAGTTTTATAAACAGAAAACGTCATTGGTGTGCAACACATAACAATCGATTACAACTTTTAGTATTTATCAGTTGTAGAGATAGAAAAAAATTGTAAAACGTTACATATGTTTTAATTGTATTGAGCACCTAGGAAATATGTTGGTAGAAATAAAATATTTATTTAATTAAGATTATGAGGGTAACTAACTAATACTTATTCTGAGTGGCTTGAGTAAAGAAATTTTTGGTTCATAGCAATATAATTACAGTTTGGTGGGTAATTTTAAGGTTTGGAAACGATACGTTGTTTGATAGGGGAGGGGGCACTGGCTTCTGTTTTTCCTTATGAGCGAATTTAAAAGAGTAGAAGATAAATTACAAACTTAGTACATATGATAAGAATTTTTTTATTTGTCTTTTTTCAATAAGGTCACCAGCATTTTAGTTTTATAAAATTTAGATGTTTAAGTAGATTTTATTTTTAAAAAATTGATCTATACAAAAAATTAGAAATTAGTTTCTCTCTTAGTTTATAAACATCATTCGCCTTAATAGAAAAATTAACTTAGTTAGTGGTTGGATGAAAATTTCTAAAAATTATATGACAAAGCTATTATTTTTTTCATATAAAAATTGCATATATATTCTTTTTTATTATATATGTAACAAAATTAACTAAATAAAAGAAATTTAAAAGAGTTTGAGTAAATTGCCAAAATCGTCCCTGTGGTTTTATATTTGCCAGTTTCATCCAAATATCATCAACTTAACAGAAAAAACAAACTAAGTTAGTGGTTTAGATGAAAATGGCAAAAAGTTATAAATGTTGGGGGCAATTTGGTACAAAAGTGTCATTTTGGACGAAAATGGCAAACCTGCCCAAATCTAAGGGACGATTTTGGCAATTAACTCAAAAAAAAAGTTGTATATTTACGACGTCGTAGATTTCGACGCTCGTTACGGACCTACGCGCGATACGGACGACCTCGAGTATATATTATAAATATAATCTATCTACGACGTCTTCGGTGTCGACGCTCGTTACGAACCTACTCGCAATACGGACGATTTCGAGTAAAATAAAAAAAATATATATTTACGACGTCTTAGGTTTCGACGCTCGTTACGGACCTAAGCGCGATACGGACGACTTCGACTATATAACATAAATATTATCTATCTACGACGTCTTACGTTTCGACGCTTGTTACAGACCTACGCGTGATACGGACGATTTCGATTAAAAATAAAAAATATATATATATTTACGACGTCTTAGGCTTCGATGCTCGTTACGGACCTACGCGCGATACGGACGATTTCGACTAAAAATAAAAAAAAATATATATTTACGACGTCTTAGGTTTCGATGCTTGTTACGGACCTACACGCGATACGGACGACCTCGATTATATATTATAAATATTATCTATCTATGACGTCTTATGTTTCGACGCTCGTTACGAACCTATACGCGATACGGACGATTTCGACTAAAAATAAAAAAAATATATTTACGACGTCTTAGGTTTCGACGCTCGTTACGGACCTACGTGTGGTACGAACGACTTCGACTATATAATATAAATAATATCTATCTACGACGTCTTAGGTTTCGATGCTCGTTACGAACCTATGCGCGATACGGACGATTTCGACTAAAAATAAAAAAAATTATATATCTACGACTTCATAGGTTTCACCGCTCGTTACGGACCTATGCGTGATACGGATGACCACGATTATATATTATAAATATTATCTATCTACGGCGTCTTATGTTTCGATGCTCGTTACGGACCTACGTGCGATACGGACGATTTCGACTAAAAATAAAAAATATATATATATTTACGACGTCTTAGGTTTCGATGCTCATTACGGACCTACGCACGTTATGGACGACTTCGACTATATAATATAAATATTATCTATCTACGACGTCTTAAGTTTCGATGCTCGTTACGGACCTACGCGCGATGCAGACGATTTCGATTAAAAATAAAAAAAATTTATATATTTACGACGTCATAGGTTTCGACGCTCGTTATGGACCTACGCGCGATACAGACGACCTCGACTATATATTAGAAATATTATTTATCTACGACGTATTAAGTTTCAACGCTCGTTACGGACCTACGAGCGATACGGACGATTTCGACTAAAAATAAAAAAATGATATATTTACGACGTCTTAGGTTTCGACGCTCGTTACGGACATACACGCGATACGGACGATTTCGACTAAAAATAATATATATATATATATATATAGGTAAAGTGTGAAATACAAATGCCCTTAACGTACGAACAGTACGCGACATCGAATTCGCATGTTGCAAGAAAAAGCGCGTACACGGAGTTGAAAATTCGCATGTTGTATATGTGTGCTTGAAATCGCATGGATGATTGCATCTCGCATGGATGTGGGTGTGGTTGATGAAATCGCACGGCAAAGTATGAATTCGCACGAGATCGGGTGGCTGTGGTTGTAGCGTACGCAATGTACGATAAGCCATTTTGTACGTTAACTGGCCCCTATATATATATATATATATATATATATTTACGACGTCTTAGGTTTCGACCCTCGTTACGGACCTACCCGCGATACGGACGAACTCGACTATATATTATAAATATTATCTATCTGCGACGTATTAGGTTTCGACGCTCGTTACGGACCTACGCGCGATACGGACGATTTCGACTAAAAATAAAAAAATAGTATATATTTACGACGTCTTAGCTTTAGACACTCGTTACGGCCCTACGTGCGATACGGACGACTGCGGCTATATAATATAAATATTATCTATCTACGACGTCTTATGTTTCGACGCTCGTTACAGACCTACAAGCGATACGGACGATTTCGATTAAAAATAAAAAATATATATTTACGGCGTCTTAGGTTTCGACGCTCGTTACGGACCAACGCACGATACGGAAGACCTCGATTATATATTATAAATATTTTCTATCTACGACGTTTTAGGTTTCGACGCTCGTTGCGGACCTACGCGCGATACGAACGACCTCGACTATATATTATAAATATTATCTATCTACGACGTCTTAGGTTTCGACGTTCGTTAAAGACCTAAGCGCGATATGGACGATTTCGACTAAAAATATAAAAAAGATATATTTACGACGACTTACGTTTCGACGCTCGTTAAGGACCTACCTGCGATTCGGACGACCTCGACTATATATTGTAAATATTATCTATCTATCACATATTTGGTTTCGACGCTAGTTATGGACCTACGCGCGATACAGACGATTTCGATTAAAAATAAAAAAAATATATATATATATATTTACGACGTCTTAGGTTTCGACGCACGTAATGGACCTAATCGCGATACGAACGACTTCGACTAAATAATATATTCATTATATATCTACGACTCGTTACGTTTCGATGCTCATTACCGAACTACGCGTGATACGGACGACTTCGACTAAAAATAAAAACATTATATATCAATTTCTAACTAGTAAAATATTGAAAAAACTAAGATATAAAACATTTGTTTATACTTTTTAAAACAGAAAAGAAAAATATAAGAATTTTGAATCAATACGATGCGTATAGGGCCATAAGCATCGTATCAACTCTTATGTTCTTGAATAAAATTTGAAATTTTGAAATACGATGCGTATAGGTCCATACGCATCGAATTGCTTCATCTGTTCATGAAAAAACCCCAGGTTTTCAACCCCAAAATCACACAAATTCGACGGATAAAATGCAAAATTGAACGCGTATAAATGATGAGGGTTCGGAGATGCATACCTTACTAGTCTTTGATCTTGAAATCTCGACCGTATCTTGACAGTATATATAAGCACCTTATGTGTGTGTATTTGGGAGTATTTTGAATTTTTTTTTTTTTGGATTGTATCAACCCCCTGTTAATCAGGGGGTTATATCGTAGAGAACTTAATACGCATCTTATAGCACTATACGATGCGTATTATATTCCTAAAATTACTAAAATACCCCTGTTTTTTTATAATTTCAGGGTTTAATACGCATCGTATAGCACTATACGATGCGTATTTGTCGCACCCCAAAAAAACCACCTACGGAAACCCCGCTAGGCGTGTGACATACCAATAACGAGCCACTAATCATGTTGAACTCATAACAAGTTTAAAAATGAAATTGCCAATTATTAATTAAATATACCAACAATAAATTTGATGAAATCCAACAAGTTCAGCGGCAGCAATAAGTAAATCATAGTTTAATGTTTCAATGCAAATGTGTAATATCAATAATTCCATCACATGTGTCCACTCAGTTCGACCCATGACCACTCCAGCCACTCCAGATAGCAAGTTCCAAATCCAAGACATCTAACGACCTGCGAGCATCAACAAGTGTATCAGACAAAGCTAGCGAGTTCATAGTTTGTGAAAACGTTAGTTACCAAGTGTTTAGTTCAGTTCATTGATAATAATGTTGATAATACCCCGAATACAAGACGACTCCAGATTTATTTTGCCCGTTCCCCAATGCTCCTATCAAAGCATTGGGCATGACTGGGTCGTTAGTTCACACTCGTCCTCTCAGGTACGGGGTGAGGGTGCCAAACCTAGATAACGCTACCAACTAATACTCTGTTACCTCTCAGGTAACAAACAAGATGGGACTTAAAGGTGATAGGATGAGTATATTATCTAACATTCCCGATTTTACCCACAAGACGTATTCCTCTCAGGAATACCCAATTGATTTACCCAAAAACCTATCCCTCTCAGGGATACCCAATGACTGTCCCAACCATTAACAATATGGCCAAGAAAGTGTACTTCCTGAATCCAGAATCACACTTAGGGAACTTCGTGTAGAGCTGCTCCTTCCGTAGGAACTCCAAGATAAGACGTAAGTGTCGCTCGTGGTCTTCCTTGCTCTTGGAGTAGATCAATATGTCTTCGATGAACACAATAACAAAATCGCCGAGATACGGTTTGCACACGCGATTCATAAGATCCATGAAAACCGCTGGTGCTTTAGTCAACCCAAATGGCATAACCAAAAACTCATAGTGGCCATACCGCGTTTGAAAAGCCATTTTAGGAACATCCTCCTCTCGGACTCGTAACTGATGATAGCCCGACCTTAAGTCGATCTTGGAATAAAAACTTGACCCTTGCAACTGGTCAAACAGATCGTCGATACGTGGTAACGGATAACGGTTCTTGACGGTCACCTTGTTGAGTTCACGATAATCTATACACATCCGAAAGGACCCATCCTTCTTATTCACAAACAGAACTGGGGCTCCCCAAGGCGAAGAGCTGGGTCGGATAAATCCTCTATCCAACAGCTCTTGGAGTTGATTGGACAACTCCTGTAACTCTCCTGGCGTAAGACGGTAAGGAGCACGAGCAATCGGGGCTGCTCCTGGTGTGAGGTGAATCTGAAATTCCACCTGACGATGTGGAGGTAAACCAGGAAGCTCTTCAGGAAACACATCCGGAAACTCACGAACAACTAGAAGGTCTTCGATCCTTCTCTCATCAGGTTGTGATTCGGTAACAAGACTAAAACAGCAGGATACCCCTTTCGTAAACACCTCTGAGCTTGCATAGCTGAAATGATACCAACCATCGCACCACTACGATGACCTTGAACCGACAAAGATTCTCTATTGGGAAGAGGGATACGCACGATTTTCTCTTTACAGAGGATTTTCGCCTGGTGCTTGGACAACCAATCCATGCCAACGACCACATCAAAACTTCCAAGAGTAACAGGGAGTAGGTCAATGTCGAAAATTTGACCCATAAGATCAAGTTTACAACCAAGCAGAACATGCGAAGCTTCAATTGTTTTGCCATCGGCTAACTCTACTACATGTTTGTTTACAAGAGGTGCAGGACTCAACCCTAACCGACGACTGAACTCCATTGACACATAACTCCAATCGGCACCAGAATCAAATAAAACATAAGCAATTAGATTATTCACGAAAAACGTACCAGTCACAACGTTGCCATCATTACGAGCTTCGCCAGCACCAATAGTAAACACTCTCCCGCGCGCACCGTTCCCACCATTGTTACCATTGTTGTTGTTCCCAGCATTATTATTACCAGCATTCTGATTCATTTGAGGGCAATCCCGTCTGAAATGACCCTCTTCTCCACACTAAAAGCACCCTTTGCGATTACCCTGATTCTGTTGAGGCTGTTGCCTCTCCTGTTGCTGCAGGGGTTGCTGCTGCTGCTTTGGGAGTGAGAGCCTGCAGTCTCTAGCCATGTGGCCCACTTTCTTGCACCTGTGACATACTCGGGTGCATGGCCCACGATGATGGAAATTGCACTTGTTACACCTTGGTAGCTTTCCCGAATGCATAGGAGCCCTGATTTGAATTGTTGCTCTAATTATGGTTCATAGAGGATGACTGGCTAAAATTGCGGTTGACACTGTTGTCTGGCTTCTTCTGTGACTGATTCGAGTTGGACGCCTTGTCCACATCATTCCATTTACGCTTGCTGTTAGTGGCGGGAGCAGTAGCTGTAGCCGTAGCAGCAGTAGCAGAAAACACGAGGTGGTAGCGAGCCACGCTCCACCTCCTGATCTGTGATCTTGTGAGCCAAGCGGATGATCTGAGCTAAATTGTTGAGATTCGCCGCAGTAACAAAGCCCTTCACCGATGGGGCTAATCCCTTGATGTACAGTTCAATTCTTCGGTGTGGAGGTCGTGATAAGTTCGGACACATGTTAGCTAGTTCATGTGACCGTTTCGTGTATGCCTCGATTTCTGACCCTACCATTTTCAGATCATAATACTCGTTCTCCAGTTTCTGCACTTCATCCCGAGGACAGTACTCCTCTCACATTAGTTCCTTGAAATCCTCCCAAGTAGTGGCATTGGCCATCTCAGTGCCCAGCATCTGGACTTGGGCATTCCACCAAGTCAAGGCACCATCCTCGAGTGTGCCTGAAGCGTACTTCACTCTGTCCCCAGCAGGACAGTTACACATTGCAAACACCGATTCTGCCTTCTCAAACCAACGCAGTAGCCCCACAGCCCCTTCGGTCCCACTGAACATATGTGGCCTATAATCCATGAACGTCTTAAATGTACAGGCAGGCGGATTGTTTTGATTCGCAGGTTGACCTAAAAAACGAAAGAGAGTACAACATACGGTTAAAATTGGGTATGCAACACAAGGACAAGGAATAATTGGCACATATCGTACCAGCCTGATAAGCCGCTAGGGCTTTAGCCACACGAGTGTTGATCAGATTGGTTAACTCAGCCTGAGGCATAGCATTGTTGCCGCGTCCATGGCCTCGTCCGCTCATGATTCTATAGAAGAAAGGGGGAAGGTTAAATTTCGAGTTTGAGTAGGAGTCAAACATTACTATGACCTCCATAGACTACCGAGTTCTATCATTATGTCAAACAACAGAGCAGAACCCCTTTCACACTTGTCAAGTTTCGCTGGGACTCACATGCACCCCACATTATTATTATGTGTGCACCCATAATAATAATCCAATTTGCATGTTTATCTCAGCTCCTCCCAACTCGTGCTAGAAGGTTCCTCAAATTCGAGTAATAGGACAAAATACACCACAACATAGATTATGAAAGTCCAGAGAAGTGTCACACTATCAAACACATAACATGGGTTGGTAACATAGAAACTCATACCGCAGTGGTAAGTGTGCATTCACGTGTGATGTCATTCATAATTGTACACTAGATAAGCTATGCAATAGTAAACGAGAGACGAACCTTGCAATCTGGAGCCGAGTGTCATGGTCGATTTCAGAACTGTTCGGTTATAGTCTGGTTTTATAAAAATGTTTAAAACCAAGTTCACTATAACCAGCGGCTCTGATACCAAACTGTCACACCCCCAAAAAACCACCTACGGAAACCCTGCTAGGCGTATGACATACCAATAACAAGCTACTAATCATGTTGAACTCATAACAAGTTTAAAAACGAAATTGCCAATTATTAATTAAATGTACCACCTATAAGTTTGATGAAATCCAACAAGTTCAGCGGAAGCAATAAGTAAATCATAGTTTAATGTTTCAATGCAAATGTGTAATATCAATAATTCCATCACATGTGTCCACTCAGTTCGACCCATGACCACTCGAGCCACTCCAGACAGCAAGTTCCAAATCCAAGACATCTAACGACCTGCGAGCATGCAACAAGTGTATCAAACAAAGCTGGCGAGTTCATAGTTTGTGAAAACGTTAGTTACCAAGTGTTTAGTTCAGTTCATTGATAATAATGTTGATAATACCCCGAATACAAGACGGCTCCAGATTTAATTTGCCCGTTCCCCAATGCTCCTATCAAAGCATTGGGCATGACTGAGTCATTAGTTCACACCCGTCCTCTCAGGTACGGGGTGAGGGTGCCAAACCTAGATAGCGCTACCAACTAATACTCTGTTACCTCTCAGGTAATAAACAAGATGGGACTTAATGGTGATAGGATGAGTATATTATCCAACATTCCTGATTTTACCCACAAGACGTATTCCTCTCAGGAATACCCAATTGATTGACCCAAAAACCTATCTCTCTCAGGGATACCCAATGACTGTCCCAACCACCGGGACGCATGCTCAGAGAGATGAACTCACATTTGGTTTGCTCGATAGGATTAATTACGTGTTCACAGTTGATCAGTCAAATCCTAATATCATTTCCAGTAATAGTCAGTTTTATAGCATTTAATCATACATTCCTTATACACACTTCACATGAAATACGCACATAATGTCATACACAGTGTATTAGTTGGTCATGCAATTCAACAATCGATACCATACATCATATCATTACAGGGGGGGGGGTGTGTTTGAATCTCGTACCAGTTTGTTTACACAATCGTTTGTTATAAACGTATCACTATTATCAACAGTACTCATGTGTTCTACTTCCAATTGAAACCCAACCTAAGTGGACCAGGTAACACGCGGCCCACCGTTAAAAGCTCAACACAGTTTGCGGGTACCCGTGATCTGAGCGACCAACCCGACCCAAACTGGTGCATGCCCAGTTTAGCGTCCGTGGCCCAACTCACAAGCCAGGCCCAAGTATATTAATTTGGTATTAGTACCTGGCCCAAGTGTGCGTGTATACATGACTCAGATGTGTAGCGGCCCACTTTAACCCGTGTCCAACGAATCATAGCACAAGTTGATAACACTTGTGTAACCCAACAGTTTGGATCCCAACACATCTTCGTCTAAACCTGGTAACCACCTAGACTACCTTCCTAATGTATCACCACATGTATCACATAACCCAACCATGCGGCCCACTATGCAACATTCATCCAATTATCAAACAGTTTCATACCATGTTATATTCATCTTATTTATCAAACAGTTTCATCATGGAATCATGTTCAAGTTTCAATCATTAACACTATCCTTATTAATACAAAATCATCATTAGGTATGCCAACATCTACCAATATGAATCCTAACATGTCAAGTAGGTACTATTTAACAATCACTGATTTGCATTAACTTGTGCACTAGAATACCATGTCATCCATTACTCATGCAACACATTCAATTAGTCTATAAACATTATACCGGATTATATAACACAATCACACATAAGCACGTAATCATGAACATGGAGCGATAAACCACAAGATGATGCTTATACATACCCGAATACAAGAAGGCTGACGAGAGGGGAAGAGGGTTTCGCCAAGAGGTGTTGCCGTCGGGTCGTTGATGAGAGAAAAGGAGAGAATTAGGGTTTGAAAATACTTGTGATATGTTGTTACGTGAACTTCATGTGTGTGTATGTACGCTAATACTAATAGCCGGCCCCAACTCTAAGATCCATTTGGGCTCTACTAGGCCCAAGCATAAGTCCGATGTAACTGGGTGTATACATGTGCTCAGTTTGGGCTCCGGGTGTGTGTGTGTGTGTGTATGTGCATTACATATCCAAAACGGGCCCAAACACAGCGGGCTTCATTTGGGTCATGTCTTCATGTGCAAGGAGTGGGAGTCTTGGGCTGAGATACAATACAAAAGCGATACGGGTATGGTTCTAGGTGCGTATATGCGGCCCGTTACAAGAATGGCCCTACTAAACACTCGAACATACTCTAACACGTTTTACGCTCGACAATCATATCATAGCAAAACGTTTAACGAAAGTTTAATATATCAAGGACGTGAAATAAGCGAATCATTAAAAGTTAGAATCACAAGTTAAAACAGCACTAACCTTGAAAGTTCGGGTTGTCAACCTGCAATACGATACAACATAAACCTATACGATCGTATATGGCTATATTTGAAAATTTATTTTATCGTGTTTCCCTCTGTTCGACGCGTATACGTGTCGGTTTTTTACAAACTTTCACATATTTTGTCGTATTATGACGTATACCTTCAACGTGCGTCGTTTCGGCGACGTTCGGTTGCGTGCGATTATCGTATTCTATGATTACGTACAGTTTTTTTTTTTGAAATTTACTTGTAATGTATAGTGCCGTGTTATATGTATACGCTCGTGGAAATATAATTACTTGCGTATTTTGACGTATTTTTGCGTATTTTGTCGTATTTTATCGTATTGTTGCGTATTTTAGAGCATTTTGACATATTTGAGCGTATTCTGACGTATTTTAGCTTATTTTAAATATGTTTTTAGGTTATTTCAACGTATTTCGATGTATTTTAACGTATCTCGGCGTATTTTAGCGTATTTTAATGTAATTTGACGTATTTTAGCGTATTGCAATGTATTTTAACATATATTCATGTATTTTAGGGTATTTTAAGGTATTTTGCGTATTTTAGAGTATTTTAGCGTTATTTTAAAGTATTTTAGTGTATTTTCGCATATTTTAGCTTATTTTGACATATTATAATGTAGTTTAGGTTATTTTAACATATTTCGGCGTATTTTAACGTATCTGGACGTAATTTGACGTATTTTCGCGTATTGCAACGTATTTTAGCATATGTTCATGTATTTTAGCGTATTTTAAGGTATTTTTGTGTATTTTAGAGTATTTTAGAGTACTTTAGCATATTTTAAGGTATTTTGGCGTATTTTACCGTATTTTAATGTATCTGATCGTAATTCGAAGTATTTTAGCATTTTGCAACGTATTTTAGCATATTTTCATGTATTTTAGCGTATTTTAAGGTAGTTTTGATTATTTTGAGTATTTTAGCGTAATTTAACGTATTTTAAAGTATTTTAAAGTATTTTAGCGTATTTCAGCGTATTTTTGCGTATTATAATGTATCTGATCGTAATTTTACGTATTTTAGCATATTTTCATGTATTTTAGCGTATTTTAAGGTATTTTTGCGTATTTTAGAGTATTTTTGCATCTGTTAACGAATTTTAGCGTACTTTAGAGTATTTTAGCGTACTTTAGAGTATTTTTTGCGTATTTTCACATATTTTAGCATATTTTCGTGTTACAAATTAATCAATATAATGCATTGTTTTGGCAATAAACAAATGGAATACATTATACAAATAAATTATTCTTTAAAATTACAAATTAATCAATAACATACAATGTGTTGTCAATGTTAGGCTTCATTAGCGTTTCATACCACGCTATCCTTCCTGTGTAGTTTTCCGTCCACAGTGCTGCTTCTTCGCACACGTGTCTACTCCAGAGATAGTTTGGTGGCGGTATTGGATAGTCCCCTTCAAGTTTGACTTCGATGAAATGACTACGATTAACAAATACCAGTGAAACGAACTAATGGGGGACACGTGCGTGCTTTGGATGATATAAGGGGAATACAGTCGAACAACCTTAGATGTCTAATATGTAAACAATCACCCCAAACCTATGGGCAAGAATGAGTCCTGCTTGAGGCATCTCCATCCAATGCTCCATGGGTGCCATTCCAACCCCGGTAAAATTTATTTTCTCTACTTGCGCGTCGTAGTCCCCTAGTATCTCACTATCTAAGATGTACCTCCACATTTCTTTGTTATCACCCGTCAGCTCTTCAAGTAGTTGGTTTCGAACATACCCAAGGTACTCTTGTTCAAGCCCTAAACCCACAGTTACCGCCCGAAACCCACAATGTCCATCCGGCTTGACATCTTTTATTCTTGAAATGTAGGGGTGGAGCACTTTTGGAATTTTTTTTGAATCTGTGCACATATTCAAGCGTTCCACCTTCAGTGATTAACGGAAAGTCATGGTCCTTTCCAGGATCTATTTTCCGTGAAGCCATTGAACGACTGCGTCGTAGTAACGACCCTTGAGACTTTAGAGACATTGTAGACATAGACGGTATTAGGGAATCTTGCGACGGTACATAAGAGTTGTGTCGAGGAGGGTCACACCTACTTTTTTGTCCGGGAGGCCCAACTGAGCTATCTCAAGAAGGTTGTTCTTTTCTTTGTTGTTGGACCTTGTACGTTGGCCACCCGCGAGTGTTTTCTTGTACGACAGGTGGTTTTTTGCCGCCCATATATGGGTTTACCACCGCCATGATCTTCGATATGACGCTTTTCCTCACTTACGGGGGTTGGGTAGACAATTTCTGTTTCACATATTCTAATTCTTTTTCTACATCAACATCTTCCTCGTCAAAATTTGATGGGTTCAGGGCAAGTTTTGTCCAGAAAATGTCTATATCTTCGAGCTGAATAACGCAGTCTGCAAAACAAAAAAGAGCATTAGACAATCATATTAAATTAATACAACAAGACATTTTTTATAAGTCTATAAGTACTTGTATTCTGCAATCTCTCCAGGCGACAAGCACATAACAACCCGCAACCCGAGTACAACTGGCGGCCACATGTTGATCTGAATGACCGCATAGTGGTTATTCTCCGTGTTAGCTCATTTTCTAATAGGTTAAGAGCATGGATGGAAACTTTACGAAATAGGTTGCAAAACAAAGGAGTCTCAAGGTGACTGTTCATTCGCTTGGTGTGGCTTTCTTCCAAGCATTTCTTTATTTGTGTATATTGCTTTAATACCAAGGTATCCACCTTTTTCACCAGCGTTTCCAGACTACATTTCGCTGTAATGAGTTGTTTCTTTAATGCAGCATTTGCGCCTTCAGCTCTGTTTATTGTAGTTTGGTAGAATGTCAGGGTTTGATTGGTCCATGCATATACGAACAAATGGCGGGAGGTGCTTAACCAGTTATTCCATAGGTAATAAAAAACATCTGAAAAAAATAAACATATTCAAATTATATATCTATTTAAATGAATGTATTAACTTAGAGAAAACATACGTTTACGTTGTTGATTGATAAGGTGTCTCTGAATGTTGAAGAGGTTATAATCGAATAACTGCTCGATAGCGGAATCACACACTGTTTTCCATTGACGAACAAAGTCATCCCAATCTGGATGAGTAAACGAATTCTTGCAGTGCTTCACAATATTTTGTAAGATGTGGAACCTGCAGAGATATATGTGTGCGCCAGGGAATATTTTTCTACACGCGTTTATTAGTGCCTGGTCCCTGTCCGTTAGAATTACATGCGGCTCCATGCACTTAGGGCTGTAAACGAACTGAATGTTCAGCGAACAGTTCGTGAACCGTTCGGTGGGAACTTCGTTTATGTTCGTTCGATTAGCTTAACGAACGAACACGAACAAAAAATTTCGTTCGGTTAGCTTAGCGAACGAACACGAACATAGGTCTCGTTCGTTCGACTGCGTTCGTGAACGTTCGGTAATATGTTCGGTTACGTTCGTCAGTGTTCGTTTGATTATATTAAAAATAATAAATAATAAACCTTTTATCTAAACATATTAAAAACTTGAAACCCTATTTTTTTCTAAGTTAGCTAAAATTTGGACATGCTAAGACATTTTTGGGGATAATTATGTCCAAGTTAGTTAAAGTTGATTCATCGTTTGGTGGTATATTAGACTTCTTGTGTTTTGATTTATCATTTGATGGTTGTATTTAACTACTTATATCTAATGTTTGAGGATAACAATATTTTTATTTTTTTATTTTCAAGTTAAATGTCCGTTTGCGTTCTTTTTTATTTGTTTGCGTTCGTTTGTGTTCGAGACCAGTGTTCACGAACTGTTCGTGAACAACTGAATTTTCTTAACGAGCGAACAAGAACATAAACTTATGTTCGGTATGCGTTCGTGAACAGTTCGCGAACATGTTAATTTCCTTAACGAACGAACACGAACATGGTCTTGTTCGTGTTTGTTCGGTTCGTTTACAGCCCTACATGCACTCGTTTAGCATGGACCTGACCATCTCCATGACCCAGACGTACGTTACCTCCTGCTCATTTGAAAGAAATGCTTGCGCAACACAGAAGGTTTGGTTTGTCGACGTCATACCCACAACTTGCAAAAATGGAAGATTGTATATGTTAGTCTTGTAGGTAGCGTCGACCATAAGCACATGCGGGAATGCCCTCCACATTTCAAAGGACTTCTCCCGACAGAAAAATACATGTTGAACGACGTTGGTGGAAGGTTCTGCCTGTATGTAATAGGTCATCTTTTTTTCATGGAGGATTTGTTCCAGCCGCGGCATGGGAGACATTTTTTTCTCGAACTTTGTGGCCCTGATCTTTTGGCAAGCGTTGTGTATGTCTTTCAGAACACATTTGTTTTCAGGGTTCTTTTCGGTTACGACCTTCTAGATTCTATGGGGCTGTATGTCTTGATTTGTCAGCTCTTGCACCAACCTAAACTCATTAGGAGTAAGTCTCCTAGAATATGCGTAACCTTCCAGATGTTCAGCAGGGCCGTGGTTGTGGGTCTCGTTAAAATTTTTGTTCACATAATCTATCCGCCAAGCTCGACGACTTTGGTCGAGACAACCTATCACCATAAAAGGGCACGCACATTTTTTGCTGTCGGTTTTCCTAACCGTGGCCTTACTCTCATGCTCGCCACTACGACAACATTGGAGCTATACCCGGTGATCCTTGGACCGTCTGGTAAAAACAATGTATCCGTTGGCTAAACCCCTTCGTTTTACCCAACCTTCCAAATCATCGCGAGATAAAAAAATTCTAAAAATATACCAAATAATTTAAAAAAATATAACAATTTTTAATGTAAATTTTAATTAATTTTATAAAAAAATATAAAATTTTTAATTAATTTTTTATCCTAATTACAAAATATAACAATTTTGAATGTATTTTTTCATGGCAATTTTTATAATAATTTAACGTGCGAATTATTATTGTTCTTGATTGCAAGGAACGTGTGAATTGTGCATCAGTTTTGAAATGAACAAGGTAACAAGTATTAAAACACATAGAAATTGAGATAACGTAAAAGAGAGGCTTGATAAAACATTGGATTGTTTAAGGTTTAGAAACTTTGACTATTCCAAAGTGAATCGAAAGTCCTTTCAAATTAGGGAATGTGCTTTAGCCTATAGGTAAAATACTCTCGTCGAGAAGAGATTAACGGTACTTTACCCTTCCAGTTACTACACGTGTAACGCCCAGCGTTTCGACTCTCAAAACGACCGATCAAAAAGAGCATGCTTGAAACTTCGTTGTGTTAAACTATGTGTGATACTTTAATCTACGCGATTCTTTTGTGATACTTTATACATGAACAACGTGAATCTTGACTCTTATCATGCTATATGTATATGAACGATGTGAGACTTGACTCTTGTGATGCTAGAAACTTGACACTTGTTATGCTTGATACTTACTGAACGAGAAACTAGCTTTAACGCAAACTTGAAACATGGAAACTTCTTGTGATACTTATGCTACATACAATGGTTACACACAATAATACGCAATGCAACACTGAATCTAGCTCGCAAAATGAACCAAAGTCAGGGAAACTAGCAAACGGGAATCGGTTGTCCGAATAGACATCCGTTCGGATGACCATCCGACCGGATGGCCATTCGACCGGAAGGCCATCCGACTGCCTGCACACTTGCACCGACTTAACCCCATTCGACTGGAGCTGACACTATCACCTATAAATAGGACACTTAACTCTTCATTCTCACCTTTCACACTCCCATCCGACCACCTGTACTCAAGTCACTCCTGGTCACTTTAGTAGCGATTCAAGGCAAACTCGAAAGTAATTCTCCTTAAATCTTGTACAACCTTCATCATTTATCACTTCTACACCATATTCTTCATCAAAATCACACGAACACTTCAACATTTTCTCGAAAACCAACTGATTTGGGCCTCTTGAAGGTGGTTTCCACTCAGTTGCGTATGCAAACGGTGGTGGAGCACCATTTAACAAAGATTGGCCCCAGGTCTAGCGGATTTTCACAACTTTTATACAAGATCTAAAGGAATCTCACACTTATGCACCAGATCTGACAGAATTTCACATGCTTCCGGCTCAGATCTGATAAACTTCACGTTTTACAACTGATTTCCAAACTTTTCTTCAATTTTTATACAAAACATTGGTGAAATCAGACTCAAACAGACTCTCGACTCATTCCTTAGTCGAAAGTTGGCTTGAATACTGATTTCCACCGGAAAACGGACAGATTAACGGGTCAAACATGAAACTCCACTACAAACAGCTCGACTGTCCGATGGGGTGAGACCCATCCGATCGAACGAGCTGGTCCAGTATATTTCTGTTGTTTGACATGTCGCCACACCGTCTCCGTTAACTCGAAACTTAGAAAATTTCACAAAACTTCACCCACTGACCATCTGTTCGAATGGTCCTCCGATCGGATGACCATCCGTCCAGGTGATCTGATTTCTATCACATTTGTTGTTTGTTTTACAGGACACTATGATCAGAAACTTAAAACAGTTCACAAGCACCTACGCACTGTTTGAATGGCCATCCATTCGAATGGTCATCAGCTCGGACGCCCATCCGATCGGATGGAGCCCACCCGTTCGGATGACCATCCGCTCAGGTAGTCTGTCAGACACTTAAACTCGATTTTTCGCACCATTCAACACACTGTTCCTGACCGGGTCAGCACTTAGACGACTTATACTCTGTTCCCCGCATGCAAGCTGATCTTGCGCTCCCTTCGATCCAATCCTACTATGTTTAGGATTTTAAGCACCCACTGTGAGTATACTCGATCCCTTTTTGCTTTAACACTTTTGGGATGCAACATGTATTCTATATCAAAAACACTTGACACTTGAAACTTATTTGAAACATTCTCTATCCGCATTAAACATGAAAACATGATACTTGTGAAACTTGAGACTTATGCTATGTGAACGTTTAATTCTTATGTGTAACTCGCCTTAACAATTGTAGCGCTATCGGGGTAACGCACCGCTCCTTGAGTCTTGGGAGTTTTGTTAAGTTTTGATTCTTGATTCTTTTACCTCCTCTTCGTTGCGACGAAGTAGGAAATGCATGTTAACGCGTTGGAGACTTGGGTTATCATATGAACCGCGTAAACTAGCATGTTGAAACTTGTGATGTGTTGTTCATGTTGGATATGAGTTTTATATGTTTAAACTATTACGCTATGTATTCAAACTTGTATACTCACCAACATTTTTGTTGATTTTATTTTAATACATGTTGCAGGTTGATAGTAGCTGGGAAATCAAGAAATCAAGCTAGGATGAGCTTAGAAACCCATCTTAAATAATTAGACAAATTTTGAACAATATTTGAATCTCTATGTTATTTTGGTACTTTATGTTGGTTATGGAATGTGTTGAAATCTTAGACATATTTATGAAACTTCCTTAATTTATATCGAAACAAGTAGTGTTATGGATTCTCTTGAGCAATCTGATTCGCTTAGTGCCGCGCCCTGATGTTTCCGCCATTGGTTGGGGTGTGACAGTTTGATATCAGAGCCATAACTATAGGGAATTAGGAAAAGTAGGAATGCTTTGCCCTAGTATGTAGTTCTAGGAACTTGTTTCTTATTTGTTGTTTAAAACTTATGCATTCTACCTTACATGCCTTTCCTAAGGCAAGCGCAATACACACTTGGATGCTTTGAAAACACTCTTGTAACACAATCGAAACGACTCATCAAAATAAGGGCGATTCCCGCCTTTGATGACGACTTTCACTCAGCTATGCTTTATATTTTGCACGAAATTTACCCTCAAGTTAGGAATGATATCCAAACCTTAAAGGAGATTTCCATTTCATATTCTAGTAGGTCTTATCCTTGGATAGGTACCAGCTATATTAGGGTACGATGTCATCAAGTTAGAGGTGAAACTCACATATTGATAACTGGTCCCACTCTTTAATTTTCAGTCTCGCCAAATTCTCGAAATTTCACAATTGACTAAGGACGTGTAGTAACCGAAAGGACAAATATCGTAGGCCTAACATCGATGAACTTATTTGTCTAAGTAGGCCAAAGCACGATACCCTAACTCGAAAGGGGCTCGATTTACTTTGGTTAGTCAACGTTTTTCTACCCGAAACAATCCTATGTTTATGAGCCTCTCTTTTATGTTATCTCGATTTACATGGGGTTTTATACATGATGCTTTCTTCATTTCGAGAATGTTACACGAATCGCACTATCTCCGCAATCCAAAACACTAATAATAATCTCTCGAGAACAAACTAAATTTATGATGCCTTATTGATGTGTGTAAAATGCAACATATAAATTACATCAAATGAGGCATAAAACTAACCCTTTTTTAGTACTAATGTTGGAAAAAGTGTGCTTTTGTCTTCCTTTTGTATTTTCAGGATCAAATGAGCTTAAACGAACAAAAGGAACAAATATACAGCCAAAACCAACATAAATACAAAGAAAAGGAAGAAACGTGGCATGCCCGACTCCTCGACAGCATCACACAAAGCAAAAACACCACAAAGCAAGAAGAAAGCTCAACACGGGGCGTGTCCAGCTCAACACGGGGCGTGTCCAGTGAACACGGGGCGTGTCCAGCGAACACGGGGCGTGCCTAAGTGTCAGCAGAAAAGACAAAGTTGTAGAAGCTTCTATCACCCACCAAGGGGGCGTGCCCAGCGGACACGGTGCCGTGGTCAACTCAAAGATTCGCAGAATCTGAGGAAATCTTGATAGTACAGATACACTTCTGCACACGGGGTCGTGCCCAGCGGACACGGGGGCGTGGTCAACTAATGCAGACAAGAGCAATTAATGAAGAAAGAGAAAAGGGTGGACACGGGGCCGTGTCCAGCGGACACGGGGCCGTGTCTAGGCTTCTGTACAGGCTATAAATAGGGATGCTTGGTTCACTTCAAAGGCATCCCTTGGCACACCACCTCTCTCACACTTCACCCACCACCACCATAACACCATCATCCACCACCATCATCCATTGTCCATCGTAGAGTGTGTGAGTCGTCTCGGGATCCAAGTTTGATCGTAAGAGTTCTTGACAATCAAGGCCATGTTTGCCTAAGTCTCTTACATCACTTGGTGAAGACATAGTGTCTAGTGTAATACTTTTTATTTCTAATCTTTTCGCACTTTTTACTTGGTTTTGTATTAATGACTTTAATAACTAGTTGCTTATGTTGAAGGTGATCTTTCCTTATCGTTTGTCCGTGGTGTCTTGGCATTATTTTACTGTCTATATAAAATAAAAGATTTTCACCATTCATATCTCCACGGTCTATATGGAGGTATGTTGGCTACCTGGTCGGGGGTTAAGGGAACGGTTTGGTAAAGGTCTTGCCATTGTTCAGCGTTTAGAGATCCTGCAATGGACCTGGGTCAAATTTAGTAGGACCTCCTTCAATACTTAACGGTATTGGATGGCGGGGGTCCAAACTCTTTGATCCCCTCATAAGTTAACTACTATTAATACTATAACCCGGCTATTTAGGACTGTATCCCTGCTGACTCAGACTACTTAGTCGAGGGTAACGTCACCTCCAAAAGAGGGGCCTACCATAATTTGCATTAATAACTTAATTAATTATCTTCCAATAATCCACCCCTTTAGGATTGTATCCTTACTGACTCAAACTACTGGGGTGAGGGTAACGTCACCTTCAAAAGAGGGGCCTACTACAATAACTAAGATAATCTCTTAAAATAGTGCAAAAGTGCGGAAATAATCAAAGGTTACACTAGATACGAGTCGGAACCAAGTGATTCATCTTGTCTATCTGTTTTATTTTTATTTTTATTTTTCAGCATTTTAGTTAGTTTTTATTTTTCTTAGTTAAAACATTTTTCTAAACTTTTTGATTTGATTAGACGTTGAGGATAAACCGGTACTAAAAGCTCTTGTGTCCTTGGACGACCTCGGTATCTTACCAACACTATACTACGCTCACGATGGGTGCACTTGCCCATATGTGTGTCTAGTGTTAGTAAATATCGTGTTTTATAAATTTAAAACTTGACTAAAAAGTGTTAAAGGGGCTTAAAATATACACCTAATATATATAACACTCGACTACGCATCACTTATTCATTCATATTATCCTACGTGGAAGTCTTGATTAAACTATGTGAAACATGTTTTGTGATGTGTGAAACAACTTGAGTCTTTTATGTGATCATGAGAAACTTTATGCTATGTTATCTAATCATGAAACTATATTATCAAACAAGGACATTATGATCAAGTCTCACCCGACTCTTTGTTGAATCTCTAGATATCATCGAGTCGTCTTAACAACCCTCACAAGAGATCTAAGGCCAACACTCAGAAAAAGATGATGTCTTTCATGGCCGATCAGATCGCATGCATTGTTCCCAAGATTGTCACTAAAATCCAGGGATCAAAAACTCCTCCCTCCTCTGTTGACTCGAAGGCAGCCCAACCTAAGCCTTTCACGGGCAGTGATGGGGTGACTGCAATGTTGGAATGGTTCGATAGCATTGAGGTTACTTTCATTAACAGCGAGTGCCCAGAACATCTCAAGACTAGGAGTGCAACTGGCGTGTTTCAAGGCCGAGCTCTAGAATGGTGGACCAATGAGAGAAACATCCGCTCAAATGATGAGGCTTATGCTTTACCTTGGGCCGAGGTTAGGGAACTGATGATGCTCGAATTCTACCCTCCTCATGAGTAACAGAAACTTGAGGACGAGTTCTGGCATCTGAAACAAGTTGGAGATGACAACCTGGCTTATACTACCGGTTTTAAACAACTCAGCATCATTGTACCTCACCTGGTGTATACTCCCAAACGCATGATCATGAAGTACGTTCGCGGGTTACCTCCTGCTATGCGTGACTCCATTGAAGCAACTCAGCTAGATAACATCGAAGAAGTTTACCATCTTGGGGCAAGTCTGAACAACAACCGTGTACGTGACAAACAGTTTTGAAACCGCTCCCTCGAAACCAGCTAATCGAATTACCCGGCAACCAAGTGGCAGCAAGAATAAGAAACGAAAGTCTCAAAATTCTGGATACAATGCAGTTGTTCCTGTGGCAAATCCAAACCCTGCTTGCAACGCTATTGTGCCTGCTACTACACCAAACCCTCCTGCTCCAGAAAACACCAAGAAGTCGTACACTGGGGTTCATTCCAAGTGTGCCACTTGCAACTATCATCACCCTGCCGGTGCAACTTGTCGTGAGTGTACCAACTGCAGTCGCTATGGTCACACAGCCCCTTACTGCCGTCAAACTAATCAGGACAGCAAGCACCACCAGCTCAGCCAGCGCAGCAGAACCCCAAACCAGCAACCATCGTGCGAGCCTCTACAAGTGTGGTGGTACCACTCATCTCCGTCCCCAATGTCCCCAGCTGAATCAGGAGCAACAGCAAGCCGCTCGAGGACGAGCGTTCAACATCAGTACGAATCAGGCGCGTAACGACAATGACGTCATTAATGGTACCTTTCTCGTCAACGATCTTTACGCTTTGATAATATTTGATACTGGTGCCAATAAAAGCTTTGTGTCCGTTGAATTTGAATCTTTGTTAAACTGTGCACGCTCTAAACTACCTAAGTCGTTCTCTGTCGAGATTGCCGATGGTAAGTCTATTCTAGTTGATTCCATTCTCCATGATTGTTCCCTGACTCTTAATGATCACGTTTTTACTATTGACCTCATACCCATGCAACTGGGTAGTTTCGATATCATAATAGGCATGGATTGGTTGCGTAAGAACTACGCCAAAATCGCTTGTCACGAGAAGTATGTTCATTTACCTCTACGTCTGGTGAAACTTTACACGTCTATGGAGACCGACCTTCTAGAGGACCGAAATTGATGTCATGCACACAAGCGAATAAATGCTTACGTAAACAGTACTTTGCCGTCTTGGCCCACATAGTGGAACAAAAGGGCAAGGGAAAAAGCGTAAGTGATGTTCTAGTAGTGTGTGATTTCCCTGATGTCTTTCCTAAAGATCTCCCTGGTCTTCCTCCTCCTCGATCTGTTGATTTTCATATCGATCTCATACCTGGTTCAACTCCTGTTGCCAAGACTCCTTACCAACTTGCACCCTCCGAGATGCAAGAATTATCTAGCCAACTACAAGAACTACTCGAAAAAGGTTTTATACGTCCCAGTACCTCACCTTGGGGTGCTCCTATGTTATTCGTCAAGAAGAAAGATGGCTCGTTTCGCATGTGCATCGACTACCATGAACTTAACAAACTCACCGTCAAGAACCGTTATCCTCTCCCTCGTATCGACGATCTATTTAACCAATTACAGGGCGCAAGCTGTTTCTCTAAAATCGACCTCTGATCTAGTTATCATCAGCTCCGTGTTCTCGAAGAAGATATTCCCAAAACCGCTTTTCGCACTCGTTATGGACACTACGATTTCGTGGTTATGCCTTTTGGTTTGACCAATGCACCCGCCGTGTTCATGGACCTTATGAATCATGTTTGTAAACCTTATTTGGATCGTTTTGTTATAGTCTTTATTGATGATATCCTTATTTATTCAAAGAACCAAGCTGATCATGCATGAGATTTACGCCTTATGTTAGAACTTTTACGTGGTGAACGCTTATACGCAAAGTTTTCTAAGTGCGAATTTTGGATTAATGAAGTACAATTTCTCAGACACGTTGTTAGCAAACAAGGAATTCATGTTGACCTTTCCAAATTTGAGGCAGTGAAGAACTGGAGTGCGCCTAAATCTGTAGCTGAGATTCGTTCCTTCTTAGGATTGGCGGGTTATTACCATCGAATCATCTCAGACTTTTCAAAGATCGCCGTTCCTCTCACCTCGTTGACTCGGAAAGAGAAACCTTTTGCTTGGGCTCCCGAGCAAGAGGAATCCTTTCAAACTCTTAAGAATCTGCTCTGTAACGCTCCTATAAATACTCTCCCTGGTGGGAATGATGATTTCGTGGTATATTACGATGCCTCAAACCGTGGACTTGGTTGTGTGCTCATGCAGCGGGACAGGCTCATTGCTTATGCCTCTCGACAGCACAAAATACATAAGAAAAACTATACTACCCACGATCTTGAGCTTGGCGCGGTTGTTTTTGCGTTAAAGATTTGGCGACACTACCTGTATGGTACTAAGTGAGTGGTTCTCACTGACCATAAGAGCCTGCAGCACATCTTTAACCAAAAGGAACTGAATATGCGACAACGACGATGGGTAGAGTTGCTTAACGACTATGACTGCGAGATTCGCTACCATCCTGGCAAAGCGAATGTCATGGCTGACGCTCTTAGTCGTAAGACTCATGTTAGTAGCATCTACTGTTTTCAGATCACTAGTGAACTTCATGCTTGTATCCGTGAGGCTCAATACTCGTCAGCCAATGAAGGTAGTCTAATCGTTGAAATACGAGGTTCTTCTATTGACCAGCTTGAAACAAAGTCTGATGGACTTCAGTACTATCTCAATCGCATCTAGGTACCAGATCACGACAACCTCTGTGGGCTCAATATGAATGAGGCCCACAAATCTCGATACTCTATTCATCCTGGTGCTGATAAGATGTACAATGACTTGTGTACATCCTATTGGTGGCCTGGTATGAAGACGGAAATCGCCGCGTACGTCTCGAAGTGTCTTACTTGCTCAAAAGTCAAAGCCGAACACCAACGCCCCTCAGGTCTTCTTGAACAACCCAAAATCCCTGTTTGGAAATGGGATAGTATTGCTATGGACTTCGTAACAAAACTCCCACGTACACCTGCCGGTCATGATAGTATATGGGTAATCATTGACCGTATGACCAAATCAGTCCACTTTCTTCTATTCGTGAAGATTTCAAAGTGGAGAGACTTGCTCAAATCTACACTAAATAAATCATATGTCATCATGGTATACCCATTGACATTATCTCTAACCGCGATAGTCGTTTTACCTCATGTCTTTGGCAAACCTTTCAGTCCGCTATGGGTTCTCAATTAAATCTTAGTACAGCCTTGCATCCTCAAACGGATGGACAGACTAAACGCACCATTCAAACCCTCGAGGATATGCTCCATTCTTGTGTCATCGACTTTGGTGGTAATTGGGATGTACATTTACCATTGATCGAGTTCTCGTACAACAACAGCTACCATTCTAGTATTCAGATGGCTCCTTTTGAAGCTTTGTACGGTCGCAAGTGCCGATCTCCTCTCAGTTGGCATGAGATTGGTGACAAGCAACTGGCTGGCCATGAGATCATTCAAGAGACGACAGATAAGATTCTTAAAATCCACGATAACTTGATCAAGGCTAGGAGCAGACAAAAGAGCTATGCTGACAAAAGGCGTAAGCCTCTGGAATTCAATGTTGGAGATCACGTTCTGCTCAAAGTATCTCCCTGGAAAGGAGTGATATGTTTTAGTAAAAAGGGAAAGCTTGCCCCTTGCTACGTGGGTCCTTTCAAGACACTCGAAAGGATTGGCAAGTTGGCTTACCGACTCGACCTACCTCAGGAACTTAGCAACGTACATCCGACGTTTCTTGTTTCTAATCTCAGGAAGTGTTTTGCAGATGAGGAACTTCAGGTTCCCGTTGAAGACTTGCAAATAAATGAGACTCTTCATTTTGTGGAGAAACCGGTCGAAATCATGGACCGAGGTACCAAGCGGCTAAGACGCAACAAAATTTCCATAGTCAAGGTTTGATGGGAAGGAAAGTGTGGCACCGAATTCACTTGGGAACTCGAGAGTGAAATGAAAACCAAGTATCCACAACTCTTTGTTTAGTCTTCCTCTCAGATTTCGGGGACAAAATCTCCTAAAGGAGGGGAGACTGTAACGCCCAGCGTTTCGACTCTCGAGATGACCGATCATAACGAGCCTGCTTGAAGTTCGTTGTGTTAAACTATGTGTGATACTTTAATCTACGCAATGCTTTTGAGATACTTTATACATGAACAATGTGAATCTTGACTCTTATCATGCTATATGTATATGAACGATGTGAGACTTGACTCTTGTGATGCTAGAAACTTGACACTTGTTATGCTTGATACTTACTGAATGAGAAACTAGCTTTAACGCAAACTTGAAACACGGAAACTTCTTGTGATACTTATCCTACATACAATGGTTACACACAATAATACGCAACGCAACACTTAATCTTGCTCGCAAAACGAACCAAAGTTGGGTAAACTAGCAAACGGGAATCGGTTGTCCGAATGGATACCCGATCGGATGACCATATGATCGGATGACCATTCGACCGTCCGACTTCCTGCACACTTGCACCGACTTAACCCCATTTGACTGGAGCTGTCACTGTCACCTATAAATAGGACACTTGACTCTTCATTCTCACCTTTCACACTCCCATCCGACCACCTGTACTCAAGTCACTCCCGGTCACTTTAATCGTGATTCAAGGAAAACTTGTAAGCAATTCTCCTCAAATCTTGTACAACCTTTATCATTTATTACTTCTACACCATATTCTTCATCAAAATCACACGAACACTTTAATATTTTCTCGAAAACCAATTGATTTGGCCTCTTGAAGGTGGTTTCCACACAGTTGCGTATGCAAACGATGGTGGAGCACCATTTAACCAAGATTGGCTCCAGGTCTAGCGGATTTTCACAACTTTTATACAAGATCTAAAGGAATCTCAAACTTATACACCAGATCTGATAGAATTTCACATGTTTCCGGCTCAGATCTGATAAACTTCATGTTTTACAACTGATTTCGGAACTTTTCTTCAATTTATATACAAAACATTGGTGAAATCAGACTCAAACAGACTCTCGGCTCGTTTCTTAGTCGAAAGTCAGCTTGAAAACTGATTTCCACCGGAAAATGGACCGATTAACGGATCAAACATGAAACTCCACCGCAAACAGCTCGACTGTCCGACGGGGTAATTCCCATCCGATCGAACTAGTCGGTCCAGTATATTTCCGTTGTTTGACACGTCGTCACACCATCTCTGTTAACTCGAAACTTAGAAAATTTCACAAAACTTCACCCACTGACCATCTGTTCGAATGGTCATCTGATCGGATGACCATCCGTCTAGATGATCTGATTTCTATCACATTTGTTGTTTGTTTTACAGGACACTATGATCAAAAACTTAAAACAGTTTACAAGCACATGTGCACTGTTCGAATGGACATCCGCTGGGATGGTCATCCGCTCGGATGACCATCCGATCGGATGGAGCCCATCCGTTCGAATGGCCATCCTTCCGGATGACCATTCGTTCAGATGACCATCCGCTCAGGTAGTATGTCAGACACTTTAACTCGATTCTTCGCACCATTCGACACACTGTTCCTGACCGGGTCAGCATTTAGAGGACTTATGCTCTGTTCCCCGCATGCAGGCTAATCCAGCGCTCCCTTCAATCAAATCCTACTGTGTTTAGGATTTTAAGAACCCACTGTGACTATACTCGATCCCTTTTTTTTCTTTAACACTTTTGGGATGCAACATGTATTCTATATCAAAAACACTTGACACTTGAAACTTATTTGAAACATGCTCTATCCGCATTAAACATGAAAACATGATACTTGTGAAACTTGAGACTTTATGCTATGTGAATGTTTGATTCTTATGTGTAACTCGCCTTAACAATTGTAGCGCTATCGGGGTAACGCACCGCTCCTTGAGTCTTGGGAGTTTTGTTAAGTTTTGATTCTTGATTCTTTTACCTCCTCTTCGTTGCGACGAAGTAGGAAAGGCATGTTAATGCGTTGGAGACTTAGGTTATCATATGAACCGCGTAAACTAGCATGTTTAAACTTGTGATATGTTGTTCATGTTGGATATGAGTTTTATATGTTTAAACTATTACGCTATGTATTCAAACTTGTATACTCGCCAACATTTTTGTTGATTTTATTTTAATACATGTTGCAGGTTGATAGTAGCTAGGAAATCAAGAAATCAAACTAGGATGAGCTTAGAAACCCATCTTAAATAATTAGACAAATTTTTAACAATATTTGAATATCTATCTTATTTTGGTACTTTATGTTGGTTATGGAATGTGTTTGACATCTTAGACATATTTATGAAACTTGATTAATTTATATCGAAATAAGTAGTGTTATGGATTCTCTTGAGCAATCTGATTCACTTAGTGTCGCGCCCCGATGTTTCCGCCATCGGTTGGGGTGTGACAACACGTCCCTAATCTATGGAAAAATCAAAACTTTGGCTGGATTGAAAATTGAGGAATGGGACCAGTCGACAAGATGCGGGTTTCACCCTTAACTTGACGGTTTCGTACCATAAGTGTGGTTGGTACTCGTCGGGTCAAGAAAGTTAATTCTGACACTTTAGCGAGGGCCCACTAGAGTTTGAATTGGAAACTTACCATCAAGATGGGGATTTCACTCTTAACTTGATGGCGTAATTTCGTGCAAAATTGAATAAGCGGAATGAGAGTCATTCACCAAATTATGGGTTCATGCCTATTTTGGTGAATATTTTAACTCTTCAATGAATATTTTAAAAAAAATATAACAATTTTTAATGTATTTTTTATAATATTTTAAAATATAACAAGTTTAATTAATTTTATAAAAATATTACATACAACATTTTTTAATTAATTTTTATCCTATTTGAAAAATATAACAATTTTTAATGTATTTTGTATTAACAATTTTATAATAATTTTTTAAACAAAAAAATATAACATTTAACAAAAATATATATCATTCGTACCTGATTAGTTTTGTACGAAACTTCAGGGTAAGCGGGTTGCTCGTCACCCAATGACTCTTGCGCGTAAAAAGGCTGACCAACATCTTCTTGTACTCCCGAGGCATCACTAATGAAAATGTTATTGCATATTCTTCCTGTCCGTACAAGGCACCGTGACCGGCTTCATAATACGGAGACCCATAACCATGATCATAGCTAGACACGTTCAGATCTGGTAACAACGGTTGGCGGGGCATAGCAGATTAAAAAAACCAATGGGTAAAAGGTAATGGTAAGTTTAACGCCGAATAGAAAAAAGTAAATATATATACTTACCTCGTTGAGGTCTGGCAACAACGATTCATTATGATGGGGACGATTGCCGGACACGACCTCCTCTGCGTGATCATCATTTCCTCTCCAATCGTAAGAATCAGGGACATTAGACCCCTCCTAATACAAACGGTGTGCTAAGTATTTCATAAAAAAACAGAACAAGTTAAAAAATGATATACCACACTACTTTCTTGAATAAACGTGCTCGTGTTTGTGTCAGACGGCTCGCCGAAAATGTGGTTGAACCAAGACATGTTTGTTAGCGAATGTGAATATATAACGAAGACGATATATATCATCGTCTTCTTCATTATTTAGAGAGGGGAGGCATAATTCGAATTCAGAATTCAATACGGGTCGTATAGCTCTATACGCATCTTTTGAGTGACAGAAAGCTTCTCGTACTTTCTTTAAAAAGTAATACGCATCGTATAGGCCTATACAATGCGTATTAGGGTTGCCTAGGGAGACATTGTCAGCCTTTGACTGACCTAAAAGTTTGAACCAACTTAATACGCATCGTATAGGCCTATACGATGTGTACTGAGGGTGTCGATTTAATAAGCCAAGGGTTGCCAATAATACAACCCTATTTTCAATGTGTTATATCATTTAATATATCATATAAATGAATATGTGCCTTTCAAGAATATATATATATATATATATATATATATATATATATATATATATATATATATATATATATATATATATATAAATGAATAGGTTAGCTAGCTTCGAAATTAAAAAAAAGATGTCTTGAAAGTTACTCTATATCAAGGATAGGTTAGAAACTCGTATATTATACGGACTAAATAAATAAAATTTTATATAGTAAGTAATCGAAAAGTTATACCTTCAAAAACTAGTGCATTGCACGGATTGAATAAATACGTGTATTACATGGCTTGAATATATATAATGTAATCGGTTAACACACTCAGTCGTCAATATATGTTTTAAAAAATGAACTTTGATGTATTATATACTTTTTATAACATTTTACTTTGTTTTTTTCTCTATTATTAGGTTAGAAACTTTTCTATTACATAAGTTATAACATTTTACTTTGTGCTTTTATTTATTAATAGGTTAGAAAATTGTGTGTCAAACGTGGTTCAATCAATGAAATATTAAATAATTATATTAATAAGAAGAAAAACAAAAGAAACAATAAAAAGTATAAATATTAAATAAAAAAGAGATAAGCGAAAAATAAAATAATATAGCAATAATCATTGAAACTAATATTAATAAATAACCCGTTATACTAAACAATATATATTGATTCTACTATTTATATGACAATGATCCATTTGTATTTATTTTATGGATATATTCTATACCAACTAATCTCTTATTTAATTTAATATGCATAAATAAAGAGATGCATGATCATTTAGATGTCTCTTAGCTAAAAGAACACACAAAAATATGCCAGAATAATATATGTCATGTGACTATGGGAGGATGAGGGGAATTAAGAAAAACCGGTAGAGAATAATGAAAATCGAATGTACTAATATTTTTATTTATATGATTTGAAGATGATTTTATATGAAATTAGTAGATTGTTTTTAGAGTAAATTACAAAAATCGTCTTTTATGTATGCTATTTATTGCAAACTGTGTCCTTTATCTTCAATATATACAAGAAACATACTCGATGTTTGCAAACTCTTGCAAATTATTTCCTTTAGCCTTAACTCAGTTATTTTTTATAGTTAAATATGACATAATGTACCCCACATAAAGATTTTTTGGTCATTTACTAAAAAAAGTATTTTAATAATTCTAATATATTAAAACAAAATTAATTATATAGTATATAATATATATATATATATATATATATATATATATATATATATATATATATATATATATATATATATATATCTAAAACATATATACTCTCTCTCTCTCTAAAACACACACCTACCCTCACCACCACCTCCGGCGACTTGTCACCACCTCCCGCCACACGCCACCTCCCACCCCTACACAATCAATTTTCAACATCAATGCAAATGCATCCCAAACTTATCAAGTATCTCACCTAAAATCTACACAATTGCAAAAAGCAACTAACAGAGAGCTTTGCATAATCAATTGAAATAAAAACAACTAACACAATAAAAATAACCATATATACAAGATAATGACCAAGAGAGCTTTGCAGATAATCATGTGATGTGACTGATTAATAAAAACCACATTCAGGTATAGTGTGTAAAACAGGATTCCAACTGCATCTGCATCTGCACATCAGAGAAAGTCGCCAGGCTCGGCTACATCCACCCACCGCCACCACCCACCACCCACCTGCCACCACATCCACACACCACCTGTTATAACCAATCAAACCAAACACCCACATCTACCCCCACCACCGTCACCGGAAAGAAAGAAAGAAAAAAAGAAATATGAGAGGATCCAAAAGAATTTGAGATGAACAAGAACAAGGGGACATGATCTTACCAGAGTTTTGTTGTTTACCGTCGCACCACCGCCGCCGTGCTCGCCGCTGCTGTTGTCTCCCCTCTCTCTCACGCCACTCTCTCTAGAGTCTGGAACTGTTTTGTAGGTGTGAAGAGGGTATAATAGGGGTGGGGTTGGGTGTTTGCAGGTGCGGTGGTCGTTCAAGGAAGAGTGGGGTGTGCGACAGAAGAATGGGAGAGAAGAGGGAGGAGGAGTGGTTGTGTGGGTGTCTCGTCGAAATACGGAACCGCCGATGGAATCCCGGTCTCCGGTGATCGGAGTTCTAGAGAGAACAGAGATGGGTGTTGGCAGAGATAAATGGTGAAAGGAGGGTTTTGAGATTTTAAGAGGGTTAGATTGTAGAGAGAGAACTAAGAGAGAGAGAGAGAGAGAGAGAGAGAGAGAGTATGTGTTATTTTAGAGAGAGAGAGTTATATATATTATATAATATATAATTAATTTTGTTTTAATTTATTAGAATTAATAAAATATATTTTTAGTAAATGACCAAAATACCCTTATGTGGGGTACACTAGGTCAGATTTAACCATAAAAAATAACTGAGTTAATGCTAAAGGACATAACTTGCAAGGGTTTGCAAACATCGAGTACGTTTCTTGTATATATTGAAGATAAAGGACAAAGTTTGCAATAAGTAGCATACATAAAGGACGATTTTTGTAATTTACTCTTGTTTTTAAATATCTTTATAAATATGTAGGAATAACATAGCATATTATTCATTTCAAAGTAAAGATGACGAATTTAATTTTGTTGTTTGTTTTAGTCTTATCATTTATTAATATCTATATATAATGAATATCTTTAATTATAAAAGGTAAGTATTTATTATTAAGTAGGAAATAGATGCAGAAAAATGAAAAAATAGATAGATTCAATGAATTACACGTATCTCATATAAGTTGAATTTGTTATATACTTATTTTATTATATACTATAGATTATTGAAACCTTATTAATAAGCAACAACTTTAAGCTAAGGGTAGTTGTACCCTTGGCTTTGGGTGTTTTTCAAAAAAAAATTTGGATATGTGATTCTGCTACGTATATCTGCATCATCTCTCCTTCTTCCTCCCAAACCCCTTTTCTATTCTCTCTGCCAACACAAGAGTTTGGCAGATAAAGTCAGTTTGTTTTCCAGTTAATCTCATGATGGTGACGGATCTACGGCGGTGTAGATCGACGCAGTTAAGGTAAGTTTGATGAACCCTAGCTTGATTCCTACTGATCTGTGGAGATTAAGGTATGTAATTTTCCTTTTGATTTCGTTGTTTTCTTATTCGAATCGTATTAAGCATAAACAATTTTTTTTCTAAGTTAATTTGACAGCGTTGAAGGCTAGGGTTTCCGATAGAAATCACCGGTGACTCAAATACGTTTATCCGCTTATCATTGTCTACAGCTATGATTCCGATCAGATACTCGTTTTACCGTTCCGACGACTCAAATCTGTTGATGTTGAAGAATATGCTTATTTATATGTACGAATTTCTAATCTGACTATTTTTGTGCTTTATTTTACAAGGTTTTATCGTTTAGAAATTGGTCATGATTTGTGACCGGCCAATTTTTAAATTTCTACAGTCTACTGTCTTCTATGTGTGTTTAATTCGGCTAATTCAAAATCATAGCTAGTAGCTTCGTTTACTTCAAGTAATCATAACTCCATCCATGCTGAGGTGTTTCAGATAGTGATATTCCATCCATCTTTGAATTTTTTTTTCTTGCATAGCAGGAGATTTCACCTTTTTTATTATTGGATGATTTCATAACATGGTGTTCATGCCATTTTAAAGGTCATCATTTCCTATTAAGGTACCTGTGTTTTTTTTACAACCATGTGCATTTCATTATGCTAACTTTCTAAGCATAATGGTGACATGAATTATTATATTGTGTAGTCGGTATCAAAGAATGAGAATGGATTAATTTGATGATTTGAAAGTTTGGATATTGACTGTTTTTAAAGATAAAGCAATTGTCTTTGTTGTTGTCTCCACATTAGTTATGAACATGTGTCTTTAAATGTGTTGTGTAAATAGTAAATCTTATTATTTCCAGCAACATTTTGTTGTCAGAGAAGCCCTAACCTAAAATTCAAAAACCTAATAAATGTAAGCAAATTAGGGCTTTTGTTTTGGTGTAGATAAAGTGAAGGTCAATAAAATTGATGAATTATCCATTTCAATCATCGAGCCCTGCGCTCTTCTTATACCTTCACGCAGACGAAGATAGATAACTACATTCTCAGGTACGATTTCCACTGATAGTTGAATAGGTCTTTCTTGGTTCTAATTTGCTTACATTTATTAGGTTTTTGAAGTTCGGGTTAGGGCTTCTCTGGATGTGTTCGTTTCTAATATGGCTTTCAAATGTCATGATCATTTTCTTTGTCCATTCACTCGCAATCGCAACCAGGTATAATAATTCTTCTTTTCCTATAGTTTTTGTATCAGGTCAATCACTTTCAACACACCGATTCTTATAGTTTTATTCTGTAGGTTTCTGTCCACCATTTAATTTATTTTCAGCAACCAGACTATTTATTTAATCATGTAAGTTGGACATTTTCAGCAACTAAACTTTCTATTGACTATTTTGTTTGTGCTTGAAAATTGTTGGTCGTCTTCTGCAGGATGCATGCAAGATCTATTCCAAAGAATTGGGCGACTTTGGCTCTAGGTAAGAGGATACGTTGGAACCATTACCTCTTCGCTAGGTTTTATTCTAACTTAGCATCAACTTAGTCTGTTTATTGCTTTTGGCAAGGTTCGCAAACACTTTTTGTACAAACTACATTTTTTGTCAATTAGGGCTTTTGACAATGATAATTCGAAATTCAGTCGAAGAAAAGCACTCTCTAATTTTCAACCCAGCTCATGTGATGGAAAGTTAAGTCCCGGGACCAAAAATGAAGGTAGGAGTTAACTTTCATTCTGGTATTTTTAATTAAAGCAATCAGCCGACCATAGATTAGGGAGCTTGCACCAAATAAATTTGACAAAATAAGGGGGTAATGAAAATGTCCCATGCTAGCTGCACTTTTATTTGTGGCGTTTAGTCTTAATTGTTGCTTTTCTTTCTTAATTTATATTGTCCTTTTTATTTTCGGACTAAGAACATAATTTGCCCAATTTATATTTGAGAAAACAGGAGTGTGCATGAAAAGATAATGGATATGAGCCCTGCAAAAATGCACCCTTTCCCATGGGCCTTAATCTAATGATAAATTGTGTGACTTTTTTATGTGAATTTTTAGGTTGAAGTTGTTAGTGGTTGGATAAGCACGATAGAGGTTGGCTGAGGATGATGTTACCGATCTTCAATTGAGTGAATTAGAAAAATTGAACAAGTAAGGAAATGAATAATGTGACCTTGGCAATGATGCACTGAGCCTGTTTTGCTTAAATGCCTCATCGAAATCTAGTTTTTTTGGAAAACGATGATTGCAAGATGTTTAAACTTTAAAATCTTATAGATGGAAAAGGTGACATGAGGCAATGCAATACTCCAAAGACAGATTTCAGTTATTACTAATGTATTTTTTTCAAAAGTGGCAATTTGACCTGTCACTTAAGAAACGAGCCAAATGAAGTTATTTATTATAGGTCGAAACTCACCGAGAAGCGTAATCAAATAGTAATGTTGGCACCAATTATTTACAAAAACTTCAAAATTCTGGGTAAAAAGTTTTGTGGCTAACCCAGCCGAACCTGACCCATTTGACCTCAGTGCACCTCAAGTCGCCCATTTACATGTTAATTCTCAATGCACCCGACCTTCCACATACATGTGTTGCTAATAGCTATCCTGAGACATTTTTTTTTAATTTTTAGGTTGCAAACTAAAGCACAAGTTTATGGTACCCTGAATGTAATTTCAAGAAAGAATTATATGACATTTACCTAAAGTTTGAAATTCAATTATTGATCATGTTTTATTATTTTTCATTGACTAATGCTTTTTATTTCTTTGTCTATAACAACTTACAGATGGAAAAAAAGTGAAAACATGAAGAAATGCTATACTACTAAGACAATATCTCAGGTATTATATGTGAAAGTTCAACACCGACCTGGTTTTGCGTTTTGAATCATTGGATAAAAGCTTGCTGCAAAATTAATTAAATTTATTAGTTTAAGTTAATTAGATTTAGTTTGTTAAATTTAATTAATTGAATTATTTTGCTTTATAGTTGAGTCAGGAGAGGATGCTTGGACTCCAAGCTAATGGTGTATAGTGTATAGATAGTTGCCGTAGAATTATTTTCTTGTAGTTGGTTTTCATCATAAATAAAATAGTCGGAACAAGCGTTTTGTTCTAAGTCTATGTTCAGGCTAGATGATGTCACTATGGAATGTTAATGTAACAAACACTTGTTATTAAGTATGATCCATAAATAAAAGTGTATGCATCTTGAAAGAAGCGGATCTGAAGGTGAAAGCATACTTTATTGGTGAACAGAGAGCTGTTAGTTACTTGAATTCTTTGGGAAAGGTATACCTTCTTTTGTTATTTTATGCTTTGAGACAAAAATTGGGTCTGAATTTTGATTTTATGCTTTGAGACAAAAATTGGGTCTTGACTTTCCTATAAATACTATGAGATTGCTTATTCTGATTTACTAAGTTAGAAATATAGGTTTTTGAAAGTGTTCTGTTAACATAAATACATGATATATCTTTGATTTACCGAGCCATATTAATCTTGTATAACATCAATTAGTAACGATGATAAGCATTCATTTGTTGTACATTTTGCTTACTTTGTGTTTATTAGGTTAGTTGTAAGTTTGGCTTATGTTTTGCTTACTTTGTGTTTCATTGACCTGCACTTGATTACATTTCCACGAACTGAAATTTATAAATATATGTTTGCTTTTTGCTATGGTTCTTTAGCATCATATTATGTGTTCAACTCAAAAAGCCCCGCGGCGCAATGCGCGCGGGTCTTTATCCTAGTTAAACTTTAAATTTGGAAGGTTTAAGAATACATAATTTAAGGAAAAAAGATAGATATTTATAATAGGAATAAGAAGATTATTATATCCTTAAAATAATATGAGGTATAATAGGAATAAGAAGATTATTATATCCTTGAAATAGTATGAGGTTATGTAATAAAAATAGGCGTTAATATGGGGTAGTCCACTTAGTAGATGCATTTATCTATTAAAGGGGAGGTCTTAGGTTTAAAACCTAGGTAAAAGGATTATTTAAGAATTATTGGTGTGTAACATTTGCTGTTAAAAAATAATAAAAACAGTCAATCTTTATATACTTCCATTTACACAATTTGGTCTACATAAACTTGTCGATATAAACAAAATTATCAAACAACCTCCCATTATTCATGAAACCTAGTTATGGGCACCTTAACTTGAGAAACCTTGCACCTATAACTTCTCACCTACATGAAAAGAACACATAAATTTGGAATCGTGTACCTTCAATGTAGCAATCTCACACAACATCTCATGCAACACATAAAATTGCAACATGATTATGATTTCATACATTATCCTATCTAGCCCTTTAAACCACCTAATCCTTCTCTTGCTAACTTTCCATTTTCACATTCATTTTCCTTTCTCAAATAACACCCCATGCACCTACCGATGTGTACAAAATGCTAACATATAAATTACATCAATAGAGGCATAAAACCAACCCTTTTTAGTAATAATGTTGGAAAAAATGTGTTTCTTTCTTCCTTTTGAATTTACAGGACCAAATGAACTTAAAAGAACAAAAGGAACAAATAAGCAGCCAAAAACCAACATAATTTCAAGAAAAGGGAACAACGTGACATGCCCAACCCCTCAGCAGCATCTCCCAAGACAAAAACAAAAACAAGAAACAGAAGCTGACCACGGGGCTGTCCAGCCAGGCATGGGGCATGGTCAGACCTCACAAAAAAGACAGACTACAGAAGCTTCTACGCCCACCACGGGGCTGTGCCTAGCTCACCATGGGGCGTGGTCAACTCTTAGATTTGAAAAATCTTGATAGTACAATAAAGAGTTGACCACGAGGCCGTGTCCAGAAGCCACGCGATCGTGTGGGGCCCTCTACTAACAGCTGCAATTAATGAAGGAATAGAAGAAGATGGCCACGGGCCGTGCCCAAAGGACACGGGGCCATGGCCGGGGCTCTGTTCTGACTATAAATAGGGGTGCTTGGTTCACTTCAAAGGCGTCTTTTGGCAAAACACTTCTCTCTCACTTTGCCACCACTACAACACCAACACCCACCACCATCATCCATCTATCATCTTTAGAGTTTGTAGTAGTCTCGTGATCCAAGATTGATCGTAAGAGTTCTTGTCAATCAAAAGTCATGTTTGGTGAAGACAAGTCTTTAATGTATTATTTTTTTATTTTTAATCTTTCGGCACTTTTTAATTGTGTTTGTATTAATGACTTTAATAACTAGTTTCTTATGTTAAAAGTGAATTTCCTTTACCATTTCTTCATGATGTCATTGATTTGCTCATTTGTGTCTTTACGGTCTATATAAAACGTGTTAACTACCTGAAAGGGGTTAGGAGGATGGTTTGGTAAAGTTTTTGTCTCGTTCAGTGTATAGATCCTACGAGGATTTGGTTCAAGCTTACTTGGATCTCCTTAAATGCCCCAAAGGTATTGGATGGCGGGGGTGCGAATAGCTTGAAGCCCTCATATGTAAACTACTAATTAAACATTAAACCGGCTTCTTGGGATTGTATCCTTGCTGACTCAAACCACTTAGCCGAGGGTAACGTCACCTTCAAAAGAGGGGCCTACCACTTTTCGCATTAATAACTTATTTAATTATCTTTCAATATTCCGACCCCTTGGGATTGTATCCCTGCTGACTCAAACCACTGGATTGAATGTAACGTCACCTTCAAAAGAGGGGCCTACTACTATAACTAAGAGAATCTCGTAAAAAGTCCGAAAGTGCGAAAATTATCAAAGGACACATTAAAGATGAGTTGGATCCAAGTGATTCTATCTTGTCTGTTTGTCTTTCATTTTATTTATCTTTTAATTTTTAGATTTACTTTCATGTTTAAAAACTTTTATCAAGTATTTAGATCGATTAGAAGTTAACGATAAACCGGTATTAAAAGCTCTTGTGTCCTTGGACGACCTCGGTATCTTACCAACACTATTCTACGCTCGCGATGGGTGCACTTGCCCTATTGTGTGTTTAGTGTTAGTACAATATCGTGTTTTATAAATTTAAAACTTGATTAATGCGTAAAAAAGCTTAAAATATTAATAAAAGTCATATCACGCTTAACGCACACCACTTACACATTGTACACCATCATCGACAGACAAACTTTCTCTCTGCATCATATGGCGCCCGCCACCAGGCGCACCACCATAGTTGATTGCATATCGACATCAGATTCCAAGACACTGCATATCAATTAACACAATCGTTTGTACCACCACCAATGTTTTCACTACCACAACTAATATCCACCATGACAGCTGTTTATACCACCACCGATTCCACCAATACCATTGTTTCCACCATGACAGTTGTTTGTACCGCCACTGATTTGTAAGACCCTAGTTACTATTTACCGGTTTTACATGTAAATACCAACAATTAGATGTGTAGTTAAGACTACACATACTATAAAAATACGGGTTTATTAAAACTTTTACAAATCGTAAGTTATTCAACATAACGAACAATTTACTGAATAAAACATTCCAATGTTTTGTAATTTAATTCGCCGTTTAAAACGTGACGACGAAACTATTCGCGGAAGCTTTGATCTCGTGTGTTCGGTTATTCGTCGGGCTTGATCGTCTTCCGGCATCCAAAATGTACCTACATTTCATAAACATGAAATGCTTTAGTCATACGGGGTTTAAAACGTGTCTAAACGAGTCCGGGAAGCGAAACTGATTAAAATACATTTTGTTACAGGGTCTACCGTAAATTACGGTGGCTACCGTAATTTACGGTAGCCCCTGAATGTTGATTTTCCCACCGTAAAGCAGTGGGTATGTGGCATAAAGACTTTAAGGCTACCGTAAGTTACGGTGGCTACCGTAACTTACGGTGGCCTCTGCAGGATTTTCCAAGTTAGCCGTTTTCCTAAAACGAAAACCTTCATAACTTTTAATCCGTTTGTCCGTTTGACCTACCGTTTCTTCCTACGTGATTGTAATTTGATCCTTCATCATATGGAGTTAAAATCCAACATCCGGATTAACAAAATTTAAGACTTTTAAGTCTTCGGCTTATTACCCTTTTTACCAAATTTTGACCCGTTCGCGATTTTATCAAACAAACATGTTGTTTGATTCTAATTTCTTATCATTTCCATATTGCTTATCATATTAGATTCAAATCACGGGTTTATATACATTCTTAAACCAGTTTTTACTTAGATGTTTAATTGACCCGTTAAGGGCATTTAAGCACTTTTACGCATAATTCACACTCATTTATTTCTAACATCTTATTTCCACATTATTTATCAAATGATCTTCCATCACAACTATATTTGTGATGGGTTTAATGTGGCGATCTATATAATCCGAGTTTTACCCCTCGGATTATTATTTTACGGCAAAGACTCATATAGAGTCTTTTGACCAAGGATTTACATCTTTCTACACTTCGTATTCTCATTTTTAAATAGCCTCTTATATCCCACCACAACTATTTTTGTGGTGGATTTAACATAATGGACCGTATTCTAATTTTTTTTAGGATAGTCATTTTACGTGATTGACCCGTTCATAGGCATTTGACCCCCAAGGTTTATGCCTACAACTCTTACATGTGTCTAAGAGTTACATAATGATAATACTAATATCTAAACGACCTCTAAGGGTCGTTTGCCCGATTTACCTATCAAGGGCATTTTCGTCAACTTATTTCCTCCTTTTACGACATAGGTCCTTTTGCTAAGGTATTTGACCAACATTGCATTTTTAACTATAAATCTATATATATGCGTACCTGGCTCGAGTCAACATATAGACCCGTTTTATACCTCGCGTTAATTAACTAATATTCTATGGCGTCGCAATTATCCAAATTGCTATTCGCTCCTGATAACATACGACTTGACAACCTCATTAGTCAATATTGTCAAATGGTGTTATCATCACCATTTGACCCGTTTGGACTATAAGACCAAACATTTACATAAATTAGAATAAAAGCATGGTTTTAAATTTCCAAATTCACCCATTTGCCCCATTTACCATAAACCATGGTTTTTATCATTTATACTTGTTCCGACTTGTATCAATCGTGTCGGAACCCTTATTTCGGATATTACATCATTCGCATTTATAGTTTATAAAATAAACACATGTCCTACTAAAAGGGTGTAAGTTTTACTTACCTCGTATTCCGAGCTACGCTTTTCTTTTCCTTCTTGATTTGTTTGACCGCTTCTTTCCTAAGCCTCCACCTAGCTCGTTAGGCGTCAAACTATTGCCAATCATTTACAATGCGGTTAAATTAGTCATAAAAATCACGACTATTCTACCTCACTTATTTTCTATGCCGAAGCTACTATTCGACTTCATGATTAGTTAACTTAGTTTATCAAAGTTAACTATGTTCAATCTCATGGTTTACACAATTGAGTCTAAATCAACATGATCTTTAGAACCCTTATCACTTCATGTTACACATAATTACCATATCATTCAAATACGCGTTTTCACTCTAAATTTCAGCACTTTAGTTTTCATTTAAGCATTTTAACAAACACCTAGTGTGCATAATTTTACATATTTACTAACTAGTTCATAACTAGTTATTTTTACCAAGATTAACATCAATTTGGCAATTTCACATCAATTTTAAAATCAACAAACCTGAAATTGCTTTATGGAATTCAAATTACACTAGTACAACAATCATAATCCTAGTGTTTTCATACTTCTACATCACCCACTTAACACCTTCAATGGTGATTATGGAATTCTCAAGCATTGAACATAATTTCAACAATCTAATGACTAGGGTTTATCTCTAGACACTATTTCATTCTAATTTCATCCAAACAACATTCATGCAACACAAATTTCGAATCTCATATGTTCATCAACATTTCAAGATGTAACTAGAAGATGAAATTTAACATACCTTGTGATCCCTTCACTTAGGTGATCACTAATACGAGCTTGGATTTCGATTTGGGACTGATTTGGCCTCTCAATTTCTTGGATTTAGACAAGTTAGGGTTGAACAAAGGAGTTCCTTTGCTCCTGTGGAAAATGCCGACCAGAACACACACTCAAGGTGTGTGTTTTGGTGTTGAGAGTTTTATTTAATTAAAACTTGTTTCTAGGTTGTCCCTTATGGCCCCTCTAATTTACCCAATGTTACATTGAGTGTATTTTAACCAACTTCTTTATTACTACAAGACTCGTAATTAACTAGGTTATTTATTTCCTAGTTATTTCATCTTGTTCATAACCGATATTCAATATATATACGAAACCTATATATTTTTGAGGTGTTACCTAACCCGTTTTATTTTAAGTCCCGTTAACTCGGGCCTCTTACATTTACCGGGTTGATTTTTACCATTCATGGTATTTTACCCGCCTTTTAGCATTAACGGGGTTTGATTGTTAAACCCGTTTTCGGGGTGTTACATGATTCCACAAATACCATTGTTTCCACCATCACATCCGTTTTCTTGACAAATGATTCCACCACCACGGTTGGCTTCCTGTGAGTAACTTGGTGTATTCTTGGATTGACCGGTTGATTTAAATAACATTTTGACCTTTGAATGTGTGAGGATTGTGAATTGTAATTTGAAATATGAGTAAATTACTTTTTGAGTCCCTTTGTTTTAGTGATTTTAAGCACTTGAGTTCAAAATCAAAAAGTTTATTGCTCCGAGTCCCTAACCGCTCATTTTATAATGTTTATTAGTAAATTATCTAATTATCTGCTTTGAATTCCGTCGTAGTGAACAGAGAAAATTAAATAAAAACATTCATTGGCTGCAAAACGTAAGAAATAATATTACCAAAGGTCATATTTTCGACGAAGTATCACCGGCCGTAGCTAATCATAGGTAACCTACTTTATCGATGGTTTTCCGACAAAAAGGTACGTTGGTGGCATTTAAAAATAAAATGCTGATAAGAAAACATTGTTTTAGTGACGGTGTTTGAGATTGAGTTTGGAAATGACTTATTAACTTGTTGGAGCAAATAAGTCATTTGAAAAGCTCGAATTTCTGGCTTTTGAAAATGACTTGGTGACTTATTAGCTTCTTTTTAAAAAAAACTAATAAGTTAATAAGTCATTTCCAAACTCAATCCCTAACAATGTCTAACATCTATCAGCTTTCAATCAAAGTTGCCTAAAGTTACTTGTCAACTAGATGTTTTCAAGTCACATTCGGTCATCATTTCATGTTTTGTTTATAAACGACCTCTCAATTACTAATAGTAGACGGTCTATCATAACACAAAGATAGCAAACAAATATATCAAGTAATATCTTACTCATAGTGTGGGTACACTAACACCAACCCAAAAACGAATGAATCAATTCCATAGAAACATATATATTAACAATTTTAAGAAAAAAAAACACAAGGAGTAAAACATTATTTTTGAACTTTTTTACGTAAGAAGAAACAAAAAAATAAAACTCAAAACTTATATTACAACTCGGCAATATTTAGCCATATTCTAGTCCAGTTAAAAGGTCACCCTGGTCCACTCTCGGTGCATATACCCGCACTTAATTTGGCCTTTGGGTGTAGTCAAGCAACCAAAACCGATGTCTTTTGGTTAAACACTATTCGACAACATATGTGAAGGGTCACCGGCTACAGGCTCCGGCAACATCAATGTTCGTATTCCCGGCAGCAGTTCCCGATCAAAAAATTCATCATATTCGACTCTATCCCCAGCTTTCTTTTTAAGTTCCACCAATCTCAAACTCGGTGTCAACTCAAATATCTCAACCACAATAGTCAACGGGCCTTTCACACCTTCCCTAGACCCTTCCAAACTCACCCGGAAACCCTTTTTCCGGACGGTAAAATTAACCATCTTACCAATCTCCTCAAGCTTCGAAACAATGTTCGAAACCGACGCACCCGACACGAACCGGGTATCCTCACTACCGTCCTCAAACAGGCCAGACAAACTAAACCCGCGAGAGAACGAAATTAAATCAAATGCGTTCAAACTCGCGGGTCTAGGCATGGTTGTGACCCGCTTTCGGGTCACACTATCTGTTGTTGAATAATCGGAAGAATAATCAATCTCATCCGCTTCAATCTCGCCATCTTTCACACTAAACAACTTATCATCTTCAAAGTAAAATTTAATATGCTGAAAACCCTTTTTGAACCATCGGGTTTCCATGATCTCGGGTATGGTTATTCTTTTTTCCGGGTTTGTAACAAGTAAACGTTTTAAAAACCGGGTTAACTCGGGCGAAAACCATCGCGGACACCGGAACTCGCCTTTGTAAATCTTTTTGTACATAACCATAACGTTATGATCATTAAACGGTAAATAACCAGCCATTAACACAAATAAAATCACCCCACATGACCACACATCAACTTTAGCAGCTTCATAACCTTTGCGCCCTAAAACTTCGGGCGCAACATATGCGGGTGTCCCGCAAAACGTGTGAAACAAACCATCGTCTCTAAGTTGATCCGATATCGCGCTGAGCCCGAAATCAGATACTTTAAGATTACCATCTTCGTCTAGTAATATGTTTTCGGGTTTTAAATCTCGATGGAACACACCACGGGCGTGACAAAACCCTACTGCGGAAATGAGTTGTTGGAAATAGTTTCTTGCGGTTTCTTCTTTTAATCTGCCTTTAGCGACTTTGTTGAATAGTTCGCCGCCTTTAACGTATTCCATGACGAAGAATATTTTGGTTTTGGTTGCCATTACTTCGAAGAGTTGGACGATGTTGGGGTGGCGAACTCGTCGGAGGATGGAGATTTCTCGTTTGATGTGGGAGATTAACCCGCCTTTCATGATTTGTTCCTTGTCGATGACTTTAATCGCGACGAATTCGTTGGTTTTGACGTTGCGGGCCAGGTAGACTTTGGAGAAACTGCCCTGGCCGAGGAGTTTTCCGAGGTCGTATCGGCCTAGGAGGAGTTCTTGGCCTTCTTTTCTAGTGGTTGTCGGTGAGTTTGCCGCCATGACACTAAGTGTTTCAGGGTTTCGGGTTTAGTAAGTGGTGTTGGATTGAATATTTGAAAGGTTTGGTTTTGGTTTCGGAGGAGTTTTGTTGATGATGTTTGTGAGGTGTGTAGAAACAGGGTTGGCTTGTTTGTCTACCAAGAGATGTGATGATATATTTGGGTTTGTATATAAAAGAAGTATACCTCGTGATAACCAACGAATGTCCTACATGTTTGTTGGACTAAATAAAGAAAATATATGTATTTTCACGGGGTGTCAATCTCTCAAGTCATATAGCCCAAAAATACAGGTATCCTAATTTTTTTTTTTTTTTTGGATCAGAGGTATCCTTTGTATAAAAAGATAAAAATTTTACACTACGTAGGCGAAGTTGAAGGGTATTTTTACACTACAAAGAGTGAGTTGAGGGGTAGCCCGGGCTACCCCTCCTTGTACATTGGTTCCGCCACTGCTCAAGTCTCAATCTTTTAGCCGCTAAATTGATAAACGCGATCACGACTTATATATATTTTTATTACATTAGCGATATACTTTTTATTAACATTGTGCAACTCATTTATGTTGAGGAGTTTTCAAAAGCGTTATTATGGCACTATAACCTACTAGTATATTAGAGGTGAGATAAGGCTTGGCGATCATTAGTTCTTGGGTTCGATTCCCACAATGAGTTTTCTATAGATTTATTGATTTGTCTTCTAAAAATTGATGTATAGACATTATTTTCTAAGACTAAGTGTAGTGGGGCGACTCCCACCCCCAGGTCGCCCCAAGTCGCCTGGAACACCGCCCCCGGGGGCGACTTGGGGGGCGACCCCCTCCAGCCCGTCTCAAACGCGTCGCCCAATTTCAAATGTTTTACTTTGGATATAGCCGTTGCCAACGGTTATGTTTGGCTAAGTTTATTATTTTTTTTTTTTTAATAATCCAACCTTTATAAAATACCCCATATCAAACACATTTTTACCACAATTTTCTCTCAAACTCCCCAAAATTTATACCAATCTTATATCAACTCATCAAAATTTATACCAATCTTCTATCAACTCATCAAAATGTATCCCCACAACATCCCTCCTTTCAACCAAAATACACAATCTTCCAATCCACAACCCGATCTGACGGACCCAAACGTTTTAAATAACCCCGCTTTTTACGCCTATTTCAATAATATGCACGTTGCTAGCCCTACACCGCAAGTATACTACAACAATACGCCCATACCGCAACATATGGGGTTCACCACTTGGAACACACAACAACCCGGTGGTTTTCAAAACGTTGGAGGATCGAGCCAACAAAATGGTATAAATTTTTTAGATATTTTTTTGTAAAGAATATGTTTTTTTTTTTAACTTTGTTTGTATTCCATCTAGTGGTTGATTTAGATGACGAAGAAGTTCCGGAGACCCAGTTCGATGTCGGTCAAAAAAAGAAACGTTCACACAAGAGGAAAACACCGGGTGAAGAACGCTTGAAAACCAAACCGATACCATGGACTTCCAACGAGGAAATGAGCTTGTCAAAGGCTTGGCTAGAAATAACCGAAGACCCGAAGTGTAGTAACTATCAAAAGGAAAAAACATATTGGTCTCGTATTTACAACCTTTTCCTCAAGTTGGAAGATCAAGAAGAAGGATACCGTGATGCCGATGGTATCGGCGCGAAGTGGCGTAAAATGCGTCCTTTGATTCAAAGTTTCAACCAAATATACACTCGCCTAAGTAACTCGCGTGTGCGCCAAAGTGGTTCCGACGATGCGATGCTCCAAGCAAACGCCCAAAATGAATTCCGAGGCGAACACAATAAGGCGTTTCCTTATCTTGCTATTTGGCAATTTTTAAGAAGGAGTTCGAAATTTCACATAGTCATCGCCTTCGATCCATTTAAAAGTCGTGGCCAACCGTCGGCTAAGCGGTCAAAAACCTCATCCTCAAACGACCAACAAAGTACCGGTTCGGACGCTCGGTGCCAAATAAATCTCAACGACATTGAGGAAGACAACGAAGAGCCACATGAAGAGGCCGAACCGTATCAACCACCACAACGACCGGTTGGCCGAGATAGGGCCAAAAAAGCCGCTCAAACGTCTTCTAGCGGTGCACGAATCGACTACACCGAAACGTTCGAAAAAGTGACCAATAAGTTAGACGGGTTGTTGCAAACGAGCCAACAACGGATCAACTTAAAAAAAGAACACGGGGACCGAAAGCTAAAGCTGAAAGAAAGTCGTCAAAAAGCACTTGATTTGCAAATATTAACAACCGACACGACAAACCTTACTGGAGCCGAGCTCGCTTTAGCCGAGCAAATGAAGCAAGAAATTCGAGAAAAATATAACCTTTGTTGAAGTAATTTATTTATTTTGGTTGAAGTAATTTTTTTTTTAGTTGATGTATTTTTTTTATTTTGGTTGAAGTAATTTTTTTTTTAGTTGATGTATTTTTTTTTATTTTGGTTGAAGTAATTTTTTTTTTAGTTGATGTATTTTTTTATTTTGGTTGAAGTAATTTTTTTTTTAGTTGATGTATTTTTTTTATTTTGGTTGAAGTAATTTTTTTTTTAGTTGATGTATTTTTTTATTTTGGTTGAAGTAAAAAAAGACTTTTATAAAAAATAGGATTTTTTTTATATCTTTTACATAAAAAAGACAAAATAAATGGGTGCCACGTGTCGCAAGTCGCCCCACCCAGCAAGGTTGCCCCACTACCCCTTTTTTGGTCAGAATCCTCTTATGTGACGTGGCGCCACGTGTCGCAAGACGCCCACTCAACAGGTTGCCCCACTACACTCAGTCTAATGGAGATGGAGGATGATTTCGTTGATGACACGATGATCGGTGATTCAAATTTGTTGTAAAAAAATGTTAAAAAGGAGATAATTCAAGGGTTTGAATTAGAATATAAAGTAGGGGACTAATAATTAATGATATGTTTACGGTTTAGTATTTGGTGTTGTGTTTTTGTTGCTGACAAGGAAAGAGTTGAGACGGGTTGTCTTGTCTAGTGCCTTTAGTATTTTGTTTTTTATCCGATAGCATTTGATATTTTATCAGCAAAAATTTGTCACAATACAATATTAGAAAAAAAAAAGTATAAGAGATAATTGCTTTTACTTTTTTAGGCCTATTAACGAGAGGCGTTGGAAGAAAGATGATGGCCCTGTCGACAACTTTTCTGGCAATCGACATATGATCAGGACCGACGCTATGTTTGGTAAAGACACGAGATGACGCACCAAAACAAAAATAGAATAAAAATGTTAATCAAGATTCCTTTTATGAACTACTCATTTCTTGCATACCAATGCCCCTAAAATTTATCACTGAATTTCCCCCTATTTTTTGCAATTTTTGGCATCTCTAAAACTTATCACTCAATTTCCTCCTCAAACTTGTAAATTCAGTCCTTTCTATTTTGTGAAAAACTCAAATATGCGGAAAATATGACATTTTGCTCCACAAAAATCAGTTTTTCATCAACGCGAATTTTTCTTGTTGGCCCATTAATAGTCACTTAACCCAGATGATAAACATTCTGCATATGCATTATGACTATCCCACTATCTTCAATATTCTGTGATCGCATCATCAAATTTATTCTCTAAAGCCCCCGACGGTGTCTCCGAACAACCCATATTTTTCGTTAAAATCTCGAAAAAAACTCTATCACCATATTTTTTCTTGACACTCGTTTCATCACTACCATCAAAAAATGCCTTTTTTAAGCATTTGACACATTTATTTCGAATGTCTCCTTCATGCGAGTGAGACGATTTTAGAACGAATTAGGCTTAATTCGTGTGGATAAGATCTCCTTCGTATGGGTGAATGCCTTCCGTGCGGATGAAGGTTGGTTCGTGCGAATGTAGTACTAGTTCATGCTGATGAACATGATTTGTTAAACGGATAAGGTTTACTCCCATGCGGACGTAGTTCCTTCGTACGGATGTAAGACACCTTCGCACAAATGTGGTCTTGTCCGTTCGAACATCGCTGATTCAATTTTTCGATCTAAAATCTTTATTTCTGCGAATTTCTTGATGATTCTTCAAGACATGGTCGAAATTCATTTCTAAACAATCCTATGGTTTCAATTTTAAGTTTTGTCCGTGAATTGACCATTTATTTGATGATTTACGTCCAAAACTCATACAAATCCATAATTCATGAGCGTAGGTGATTCAGTCAACTGTTAGATCGATTGAATAGGTACCGTAGCTCTGATACCAATTGAGAGTTCAGGATCCGGCGGGTTTAAGCAGAAGTTTGGGTAGAAAATAACTAATTCGGTAGAATATTATTAAGAACGGAGTAGAAACAGAAGGATTCTATTTATACCGAAAGAGTATACATCTTTTACAAGCTGGAAAAAAATTTCTCTAGTATTTCCCCTCTGAGATCTCCAAAACATAACATCTTTGAACACATGAACCCTATTTATAGACATTGGGAATTGGTGCGGATGAGTCTCCTCCTTATGAACGAGTCTCATTCATGCGAAACAGTCTCATCCTCTCCAATGTCATGTGTTCGTATATCATCTATACAATATTCAACACACGCTCTATCTAACATATTCGCACAGTGGCGGACACACGAAATATGCACTAACTGTGACAACTGTCAAAATTTCAGGTATCCGTACAATTATTAACCATGATTAGTGCTTAATGACTGTGCTGAATTACAATTAATGACTTGAACTGCTTTCTGATTATTGCCATAATACATACATGTGCATCATATATTGCAAATGACATATCATTATTGCATGGGAGCTTATTTGTCTCAAATGATGCACGAAACACAGTTAGCACAGTTATTAGACAAATCAGGAAAATGCTGACAGAACTCAGTACATAGACAGATATTGTGTTGAGACACAGAACGAGCCAAAAACCAAGTATTACACTAGTATAGTGTGTAGGAAAGTAAGGATCACAAAATTGCCTTTCTAGTGATAGTTTAAGTGCCGGAAAGTGCCTAAAACTCACATAAAGTGCTGAATTCGGTAAAGATCAGCAATTTTCAGCATTTAAACACACTAATATCATGCAGAAATATGGTTAAATGGTCCTGAATGCTTTTCTAAGTGTTAGGAATCAAAAGTGTCACAAAAGGGTACATAAAGCACACTAAACTACATAGTTTAGCACCTTAACGAACCGGTAACCAACCGGACACTACCTGAAACACCAAATTTACACTAGAAGCACTGTTTTAACATTACCAAGCTAGTGATGGTCCCCGAACTTCATAACACCTCATAAAAATATCTAGTAACTAAATCCTAACTACATACTTGATTTCTAACCTAAGTAACTAACTACTAGTTTAAACCTAGCCTACTACCCCCCCCCTATGTAATCGGCCAACATGGCCCCCACATTGAGATTTATTTTAATTTTATAATAGATCTTGTTTATGCTTTCCTAAACACATTACACAATGGAAGAAGTCTTGAGATGGATTATAAGAATGCACACTAAGATCATAACTTCATTCTTACACACACTAAAACACACACACCCTCTTATTCCTCTCCTTGTGCTCTCGGCCGAAACCCCACACCCACACACTCACCATCATTCAATCATTCTCATACATTCCAAGCATAAATCAAGGTGTTAGAAGGTGCACAAAAGAGCTAGGAGCTTGTAGAAGTTGAAGGACCTCTTTCATTTGCTTTTATCCATCTCTTAACTTCACTTGATCATCCCTAGCCTTGAGCTAGTGGTAAGAACCTTAATCTTTCTATTTTACATCTATCTTAAGTGGTTAAAAGATGTTACATAATGATAATTTTGAAGAACACTAAGAATCACAAGAAAGAAATTTGAACATAAGCTTAAATCATGAAGAAATCTTGATGAATATGTATTGTTATGCTTGATGATTGTTGTTTATTCATGTATTTGATGTTGGTCATCATATGATCTTGCTAGATCATGATTAAAAACATAATCTAGCAAGATGAGAAGATGAAAATGTTGTAAGATTATAGATCATCCTCACATAGAACATGAACTTGAAAGAATATGTGGTTTTCTTGAAAAATAATGATCAAAGTAAGTTGTAATACTTGTAGATCTAAAATTTCATGGATGGTTTTTCAAAGAAACCAAGTTAAAAATACAAGTTTTACTAAATCTTGGTTCTTACATAAATAAACCTTATTTTTGGTGGTTAATAAAGTATAGAAACATTTATGTAACAAGAAGGATCCATGAAGAAACATTTTTAGAAAACATGAATATAAGTTGTGAAGATATATTTTCTTTAAAAATGATGTTTTTAAAGAATCAACCACACTTTAAAGGATAACAAGGCTTACTAGGAACACTAGTAAGTTACTACAAATTTTTACAAATATTCAAGTTCATGAATTAATAGTTTATGCTTGATTTTGGCAAAATTGGTACGTGTAGATTGTTTATGGTTGATGGTGAATTGATTGTGTTGATTTTACAAAAGAAAATGATATATCTTCAAGGTATGGAAACCTCCATTTTTAGGGGAAACTATGGCGAAATTTTTCTAAAAATTAAAGACTTAGAAAAATATTTCTAAACAAATATTTACAAGTGTATTTCAAACCAAAGATTTTCACATAAAGTTTGCCATAGAAATTTTGTTCAAAAATATAAATATTGGAGGTTGGTTTTTATAAATAAAAGTGACTAAATATGTATTTAGGAAATATATATTTAGAAGTCACCATGTCTGTGATTATTTGTATACTTTGTGTATTAGTTATATTATTTTAGGACATGAAATAATATAACTCATCAAAATACCAAAAGTTACAATCCAAAATATTATCAAAATTCCAAGAATATAAATATGAAAGTTATACACAAAATATTAATGAAACCGAACAAAGGAATATAACACACAAAATATTTCGGAGAATATATTCACAAGTGTATTTTTGTAAATAATATTTTGGACACCAAGTGGATGAAAATACGATTTTCACAATTATTACAAACTTATATCACATTTTTTACAAGAAGAAAATAAATTATTTTTGGGTGAATAAAAATATGTATTTTCTTGGAAATATTAGAAGATATATTATTTTTGAAGAAATATATATTTTCTCAAACAAAAACGGAATATATTATTTTTGGCGAAAAATAAGCATATACATACATATATATATATATATATATATATATATATATATATATATTCCAAGTTAGACTTGAAAATATATTATTTTTTAACTTGTATGAAAAATACAATATTTTGCCGAAGGAAAAATTATAAATAATTTTTCTAAGTAATATTCTTCGAAATATATATTTTGGAAATATTTATTAATGTATTTTTACTATAAATAATGTTCCGGAAAGTTAATATACCATTAAGTATAAGAATACTTAATAATTACAAGAAATACGTATTTCGTGCGTATAATTACACTCCGGAATACGACCCCACATAAATGGCAAAATATACAAGTATAAGAATATGAATACAAATACAAATACAAATATGAGTACACCCATCCTTGGGAAGGAAATACATGTATAAATACTTGAGAAGTATCAAGTTAAAATATATTATTTTAACTTTTATTCCACAATTTAATAAATATAATTTAAGTTAAAATATTTATTATTTTAACAAATAATTATAACTTGGAATAATATAGAAGACACAAAGGAACGTAGCTCAAAAACACTAATTAATACTAAGTCAAAGCACGACCCGCTCGTCTAATGGACCTTAGTACATTGTAGGTAGTCGTGTTTATCTGAAGAAGCTTGAGTTACTGTAATATGAAGACGCAAGACTGTGAGTTCATGACCCCCTTTTTCTTTTAACTGTTTTCGGTTTTATAACTTCGGGGGTGAAGTACATGTTACAAACTGTTTACAAACGTTCATATGTGGTATGGTTAGCTAAGGAAGGGTACTGCTTGATCATGTGAGTGGTGGGTATAACGCTTAAGACCATTAATCCTCTTTATAGGACCGAGGGACATGAGTGATAGATCTATTTGGGTGTAGCGAGCCCACACCCATGTGGACCAGGGTTGCCCATGAGGTGACTATGTCTTATTCCTGGAGACAAATTTGCTAGGTTTGAGTTTTTCTGCATCACTTCACACATATCAACGGCCTTGCAAACCATTGGTGATCTGTTTTCCTTGTTGCTTTCATACCAGGAGTTTACAAACATACATACATACTTTCAATGATTACAAAGGTTTATTCACAAACACACACATGAACTCGCTCAACTTTTGTTGATGTTTTTCAAACTACATGTATTTCAGGGAATTAGATGTGGATCTGGGGGGCGTTCGGAAGTTTCAAGTTATGTTAAGAATAAAAGATGTCATCCATGGTCCGAGTCCTTGTGAACTCTAAAAACAAGTTCCATGATTTGTACTTGTAGGTCCCCTATTCGTATGGATCTTCACAGAATTGTCTTTCCAATCAAGAGTGCGGAATCCTCTTGATCAGAATATCACAGAAACAAGTAGAAGAACAGAAACAGCAATTCACTTTTAAACCGGATCTTTATTGATTATCTATCAAACTTGATTACAATCAATCAAGATCCCTAACCAACTCCAAATTCGTCCAAACCCTAAAGATCTCTCACGAATTTGCTCTCACACACTGTTTTTGGCTGATTAACCTAAACCCTAAAGCCTAACCTTGTTTATATAACACAAGGTTTGCTACTTGGGCCAAGGTTTCCAACATGGACTGCGAATTTGGACAAGCCCAATTCGCCCCCATCCCCATAAGTATGGGTTTGGTTAGCCCAAACATTACAACTAACTATTACAAAGCTAAACCCGCTAACTGTTTATCGTTTAACTAATTACAAGATATCCAAAGACCAAATCTAAGTTGTTGTCACAAACATGCACCAACAAACTCCCCCTTGACAATAGCTTCATAACATAACTTTGTCTTCAGTCGTCTTGCAATCTTCATGTAGTCTTGCACTGTCTTTGGTCTTTGGATAGCTTCAGCTTCAATAGCTTCTGTCAGCAACAGACTCCCCCTAAGCTGATGCATCCAATCACCAAATCTTCAAAACTTTAGCGTTTGAGTAAACTCCAGTTCAGCATATGTATAGCAATCTTCAAACTCTTCATCTTTGTCTGCAATATAGAAAGGAGGTTCTACCATGCATCCAATCAAACTCTCATCTCTTCACAGCAACTCATCACTTTAACTTCACAGCAACATACCGCTTCAATCTGTTTACTATAAAACAAACATCTCGAGAAACCATAAGAATTTTTCAACATAAGTTAAACAAATTATTATTATTCAAGAGATAGTTAAACTGTATCACAGATTAAGCATTTTCAATTTCATTACCAATACGCAAAACTTTTCAATCACACCCTATAACCCGCATGATTTAAAATTTTGAACTCACTTTCTAACACCGTCTCCCCCTATCAGTAACAATTCCTCCAAGAATAACAGTTTTCCGTACGTTAAGAATTTTAAACAGAAAAAGACACTATTTTTGGATTTGTATATTTTCTGAAAGCAAGTAAATAACAAAAGCAATAAACACTCTATTTTTGTGAGAATCACTGGTAAGAAGATCATATCAACAAAATCAAACTGTTTTCACACTATTAGATAATTCTTTATTTAATTTTTCATGAAAAGCAGTCCAAAACGATTACCAGTATGTTTGTCCTCTTAAACAAAATGCATGAACATTTCAAGTACCATTACCGTATGATACGTTAAGGTAATTTTAATTACTGATATACTAGTGTGTCCCACTTCAGGATATACCCCCACGATCAAGGTATGCACAAAGATTCATCGTAGTAGGTGAGTATACTGAATTCATCCTTTAAGATATCCTGTCAATGTCTAGGTCTGCATATAATCTGTTTTATCATGTTTTGATTGCTTAACTATGAACACCCAAATAAATATTAATCAAATCCTGGAAATATAAACAACACACTCTATCATGCAAGTATCTTCCCTACCACATATTTCACAAGTCCAATCCAGATTTCTGAAATCTTAACTGGGAATAGGTTGAGAAGAGAACAGAATAGATCTTTAGGAGAGATGGTATAATATACAGATCAAATGAGTTTTTCTCAATTTGATATAGGTTTCTTGGGTTTCTTTTGGGCACTAGAGGGCCTCTTTCGGGTGTATTAGATCTATAGCGCGACAACGTACAGCTAGGTCAGCATGTATCTGGATGCAGCAGAAGCTGTCGTTGCCTAGCACCTCCAGGTCAGCATATATCTGGATGCAGCAGAGGAGGTACACGACTTTTTTCAGAGAAGATTTCAGAATCAGATCAAAATTGTGTGTATCAGGACAACATACAAACATTCAAATAGAAATGAGCTAATTCCATGTGACTTTCTTTCCTGGGGTCATGTACAATTTTAGTTCTGAACACAATGACAGTCAAGATATCCCCAGATGAAATAACAGTATAAAGACCCAAAACTTCAGATTTTGGCAATCTATCAACGCAAGATTTAAGGTCATTAAACCATACACCACTGATGTGTTCCCCACTCATACACATTTCATTTATGTTTATATCACATTGGTAAGTTGATTATTTCATGCTTTTTGCCTACTGGTACATCATATGATGAAGCTGCTATCACACTTAAGCAATTTAATTTCAGTGTCAGTGTGACAGTCTAACTTGCTGATGTACTATCATTTCTCCTTTATCACACAGTGAACTCATTTTTAATTTTCTATTTTTTTTATGTTTTTGATTTTTCAAATTTTTTTTTTATTTTTGATTCTTTAAGAAAAGCAGTAAACTATTTACAAAAATTCTTATGAAAAACCAGTTATTCAGGATTTCTCATCCCGTTGAGTTCGACTAAGTGTTCAAAGCGAGCCCTGTCAAATGCTTTAGTATAAAGATCTGCCAGGTTATCTAGTGTGTCGATTCAGCACTTTGAACTTCAATTTAAATCAATCAATATAAATATATCAACAATCTCACGTCCCCCTTCATGTGCCTAGAGCAACCATTATCAACATAAGTTGATAATCCTCCTTAGCAGCTCCTGCACACACCAACTAAGAAATTAGTTAGATTGGGGGACCCAAGCCTTAATGGTCTTGGGTCGTCCAAATTCACCAACTACTGGAACATCCATCCAATATCCATTACTCCTAACTGGAGTCTTGGATCTCAGACCTGTTGATGGAATTTGATTTTGATTTCCATAAGATCTCTGGTCCTGAGGGTTCCTATATATGTTTGGACTATTTGACCTTTGGAAATTTAGATTTGGGTATCTTGAATTTTGATTCCAAGAAGCTTGATTGTTATAATTTCTAAAGCCATTGTTATAAAAATTTCGACAACCATTATTTTGGTATCGATTTTGATATTGACCTTGACTTCTGAAATTATTTGAATTTCCATTAAAATTGTTCATTCTAGGTGAACTGCTTCTAGGTCTCTCAAATCTGCCTGGTGGAGATCTAGGCTGAAATCTTGGTTGATTTCTTTGAAAACGAGGAACTTGTGGAGTTCCTTTTTCAGCCTTATCTTCACCAACAACAACATTCTCTGGTTGCTTAGCAGCAGATTTCTTTGGAGAATTTGTAGCTTTCTCCTGTTTATCACCACTATTCTCTGGTGACTTCTCTCTCTTCCTCTCACTCACTTGTGCTTCACTCTTTTTGTTAGGACAGCAGCTAGCTACATGTCCCTTGGTGTGACATTTGAAGCACGATCTCTTTTTCGAAGACTTCTTAGCTGGAGTCTCTGAGGTAGATCCCTTATCAGATGGTGATGATCCCTTGGATGAACCTTGTTTAGTTTGCTTGATTTCAGATTTTGCTATGCTCTTATTTTTAGCAAACTCTACATTTGATTCCTTTTCAATAACAGCAGTTTCGTTTTTCATATCACTACCTTGAACAAAATTAATCTTTTTGGCAAAAGCTTGATTTTTATTCTTAGGCGGTGCAATTTTCTTTTTCAAATCATCACTTTCAGATCCATCACCTTGACTTGATGTGGATGCGAAACTACTAGGTGTAGATGCCATAAAGTTTGCTAGCTCATCTTCACTAGGCAGGAATGAATAATCATGACTAAGAGGAGGTGGAACTTCATTAAAACCCTGGAAGCCCACACTGGTCTTGTCATTACTCTTCTTTAACCCACCCATCATGTGTTTCATTACAAAAGACGAATCTCTGAATTGACCTAATTTCTTTTCAAGTTCAACAATTTTGAGTTGTGCATCTGACAACTCTTTGCATTTTTCAGAAATCTCTTTTGTTTTCTCAGCCATCATGTCATGAGCTAAATCTATTACTTGAAGTTTTTCATTTAACTTGCATGTTAAAGCTTCAATTTCAGCTTCATGACCTTTTATCTTTTTCAAGTATGTAGATTCATTTCTTTTAGCAAAAAAGTTTGCTTCTTTTATGTTAGACATCTCACTTACCAGACTTTGGTTTTGTGTTGTCAACCTGGCAACCTCACCCTGTAGTTCACAACATCTCAAACATACTGAATTAGATTGTACCTCTTTCTCATGAACTTCTGAGTTTTCATCAGCAACAACCTGTTCAGCTTTACTCTCTTTCCCTACTTCAGCATCCACTTTTGCTTCAGCATTGTTCACTTCAGATTCAGCATCACTCACACTAGTTTCAGCCTCATCAACTGGCACTATCTCTGCCATGAATGCCTGAGTGACACTCTCATTTCCCTGATATCGCTTTTGTAATGCATCCCACATATCCTTTGAATTAGTGTACTTCTTGAAGATATGCTTGATGCTATCAGGTAAGGACATTTTAATTGCAGCCATTGCTCTCTTTTCAGCGTCATACTTCCTTTTATCATCCTCTTTCATGTTCACATAGTCTGTTCTACGTGGTCTGCCCTCATAATCGTGTGTTGGGTTTATGTACCCATCTTCTATACAGATCCACATGCGAGCATCCTGAGATTCAATGAAGGATTTGAAGTTGTCCTTCCATGTAAGATAATTCTCCACCTTCATCATCTTAGGTGCTTTCAAATTCATCATGTTTGACATTTTAACGTAACAGACTGTTAAAACCGTACAAAAGATTTCCGAAAACAGTGGTTACCAAATTACACCTTTAGAATCGTCTCGAAAAGACGAATCCAATGATATCTAATGTCGAAAACCGAATTCGGGAATTTCCAGAGTCTGTCTAACGAGCTACAGATCCAAGGAATTCAACGGTCCAAACGGTTCTGTCTAACGAGCTACAGATCAATTTCTATTTGCAAAACACTCAAATTTTATCGACGCTTGCCAAGAAATTTTCCACCTCATAATTTCGCTGGTTTTTAAATTTGCTGAGTTAAATTCGCTGGTCAACTGGTTAATTTCGCTGATCTGTTATTTTCGCTGGTGAATCAGTTTATTTCGCTGGTCAAGTTCGCTGCTTAATTTCGCTATAACGACGACTGTAAATTCGCCTAAAACCGTGATAATTTCGCTGTGGAAAATTATACGGTTACCAAATTCGCCTTTGGATTTAACGTCGCCGGTAAATATGCTGGTCTCAGTTAATTTCGCTGATGATTAAGCTGATCAGTTAATTTCGCAGCCTGTTAATTTCGCAGATCCTGTAAATTAGGAAACTTAATCTGTTTCGGAACTTTGATGATTTTCTGGATTCTCCTATCACAAATCTGCAAAATCGAAACAGCAAAATATCAGTGATTTTCGAAAATCAATGAAGAACACGAAGAACAGTCTTCGAATCTTCAAGTCTATCAGCTGAAAACTTATCCAGAATCAACACAATCTTTCCAGAAATCCTGCAAAACACCAAACAAACAAACCAGAAGATCAAAACAGCCAAAAATTTCGAAAAATTATATCAAAAATTTCGAAAATTTCAAAACCCTAATTTTTCAGGATTCAAAAAATCGAAAATCTCCCTGTTTCTCCAAGAACAATTCTGAACCGAGCCTTCAAGAGCACAATGCTCTGATACCAATTGTAGGTCCCCTATTCGTATGGATCTTCACAGAATTGTCTTTCCAATCAAGAGTGCGGAATCCTCTTGATCAGAATATCACAGAAACAAGTAGAAGAACAGAAACAGCAATTCACTTTTAAACCGGATCTTTATTGATTATCTATCAAACTTGATTACAATCAATCAAGATCCCTAACCAACTCCAAATTCGTCCAAACCCTAAAGCTCTCTCACGAATTTGCTCTCACACACTGTTTTTGGCTGATTAACCTAAACCCTAAAGCCTAACCTTGTTTATATAACACAAGGTTTGCTACTTGGGCCAAGGTTTCCAACATGGACTGCGAATTTGGACAAGCCTAATTCGCCCCCATCCCCATAAGTATGGGTTTGGTTAGCCCAAACATTACAACTAACTATTACAAAGCTAAACCCGCTAACTGTTTATCGTTTAACTAATTACAAGATATCCAAAGACCAAATCTAAGCTGTTGTCACAAACATGCACCAACAGTACTCGAATTTGAATTCTGTGTTTTAAAACAATGTTGTTGTTATGTTTTTAAAACTTATTTAATGGATGAACATCTTTGGTTTTATCATATAGTTGTTGTTATGTTTGAATGCAATGATATTAAGCAAGTCACACATGATCACGCTTCCGCAAAAGTCAGGGTGTGACAGTTTGGTATCAGAGCTTCGATTGTAGCGAACTAAGACTCCTTTTTGAGTCTAGACTACAATCATTAGGGCTCTCACGAAAATATTTTTACAACATGTTTTTATTGCGTACACGAAACGCCCAGATCCAGGAAACAAAAATTTTAACAAAATAAAAGAAACACAATGCACAGTTACCTTGTTGGCTTAGTCTGGGAGACTGGTTGGTTTAGTCTGGGAGACTGGTTGGTTTAGTCTGGGAGACTAGGTGGTTTAGTCGGGGAGACTAGGTGGTCTAGTCTGAGAGACTAGGAAGGATAAAAGGATTTGTGAGAATACCTGATTTCATGATACTTTGACTTTGCTTGCATACTTAATGTTATTGGTTAATATATGTGCATACATTGTGATTGTTTGTTACTGACACCATGTCATCATCCGAGAGTGGATTGTCCGATACTGATGACCCCATGGCTATTGTTTCTGATGATGAGATCGTCCCTAAGCTAGAGATCTTTACTTCCGATACAGAGAGTGACCCGGAGATGATGTCCGATGATGACGACGATTTTCAGCCATTTGCGCTGCCCGATTTTGGAGACGACTTACCTCTCGCAGATGGTATCCCAGACGAGGATCCTTTTGTTATTCCCATTCCTGTCCACGATCATCTTATCATCGGTCATCCCGATGGTAAGCATATTGTGGCACTGATCCTCGCTCCTGTTCCTTTAGTGGTCATCCCTCCTGAGGATTGGCCATTCGATGATCTGTTTGACGATGATTTTGATCTGTTTGTTGATGGTCCTCCCGATGACGCTCATGGCGATGGGGAGCTTGATGAGGATGTTGTTGATGTTCCACTTCTGGGGATTCCCGTTATTGAGATTTCTTCTGACTCTAGCTTACACTCTGTCTCAGATTCCTTTGAGTCTATGACTTCTTCCACCTTGCAGGCAATGGGATTACGACACTACGCCACTGCCTCCTACAATGATACAGCCATGTCAGCTGCACCATCCCCTCCACATGACTTTGATCCTGGACTTGAGCCCGATTTTGTCCCTGTTGATCAGCTTGTTGATGCACCCGCTGATCCTGAGCCATTGCCTGATCATGACCCTATTCCTTTTGGCTTACCTGACACAGCACCCCTCATACCAAATCCAGTTCCTGCACCCGTTGATCCTCCTGTTATTGAGCCATTCATTCCTCCATTTGCACCTGCACCCGCAGATGTTGCTCCTTTTCACCCAGTGGATTCTGATGTACACCGTGCCGACCTGCCCATTGTTTTCTTGCAGGATATACCCGCACCCCGTCCAGGGGAAGGCACTTCTAGCCAGCAGCCTAGCCATGACCCTCATGTTTCAGCAGCTTTTCCCCATATACCTCAGCCTGCACCTTTTGCTCATTTTACTTCTTCACCACTTGATGAGCCACTCAGATGGTTCCCACCGTACACCATGCTGATTTTTTTATCCCTACCATCCCTCGCACTTTACTGGTTATACACGGGATGAGTTACTTATATCATTGCAGCTCCAGTATGAGATCATGAGTCGCAGGATTTTAGAGCTTGAGATGACACCGCGTCCTTTGCCATGTCCGTGTCAGCCTGCTTTTGTTCCACCTAGTTCATCATTGTCCCCATTTTCACATCCTCCTGCACCGCTTACTCCATTTCCCGAGTTTGATGCTCGATTTCTTACCGTCGAGCAGCAGATCAGTTATCTGTTGCGTCATGTTTATGAGCTTGAGGAGGAGCTTGCGCATGTGCGTAGCCTGCTTTTCTTTCCTCCACCTCCTCCTCCACCACCATCAGCATAGCCGGTTTTTGGTTTTATGTAGGTAGCTACTTTTGATGAGAGCACCGCTATTGAGCTGAGCTAGTGAAGCCTTTTGGAGATCACCTTTTGACTATATGACTTTTGTAGATTGGTAGACTTGTTGGACAAGGTTAGTGTGACCTTGTGATCCTTTTGATACGATACTTTTGTAAAACATGTAACAATATTGGTGGTCGATGATTAATGAAAGCTCAATCGTAATGTTCTCATTAAATACGTTGTTGAATTTCATGTTTGTGCAGTAATTGTGATGCCATATACTTGCTTGCTATAATGAATGCTATTACGTATACATACTTTATATTTATCATACAAATACAACTTGACCCGTCTAATCTTCTTTTAGAAGATGCCTCCTCGAAGGAACAATCAGTTGCCCACAACAGAGGCAGAACTGCAAGAACGGATTTCACAGGCAATCGCACAACATGAGGCCCTACGTTCTGAACACAGCGGAGGTACCTCAGGAAATAACCCACCTCACGGTTATGTTTAAGTCACTTAAGACACATTACGATACGTTTGGACATTCCATGTGCACTTGCTAATGCTTTCGGTGAATGATGTTGCTTGTACAGGCTGTACTTACAAGCAGTTCCTTGACTGCAAGCCTCTGACCTTTGACGGCACTGGAGGTTCTGTAACTTTTGTAAGATGGGCTGAGAAAACAGATTCTGTGCTGCGAATGAGCAAGTGTGTGCCAGAGCACTAGGTCACTTACATTTCTGGACTATTCCTAGATGGAGCTCTATCGTGGTGGAACCTCCAGGTTCAGACTCTAGGTGAGGATGCTGCGTATGCTATGACTTGGGATGCGATGAAAGTGCTGATGTGCAAGAAGTACTGCTCGAGAGCTGAGATTCAGAAGTTGGAAACCGAGTTCTGGAATCTGAAAATGGATGGTCCTAAGATTGCTAAGTAAGTACAGAGATTCCATGATCTGTCTCGTGTTGTCCCCTACATGGCAGAGCCGGAGTTCAAGCGAGTTGAACGTTTCATTTGGGGATTGGCACCCCAAATAATGAGCATGGTGATGACTTCGAAGCCTCCAACGATCACCGAAACCATTGATTTGAGCATGGCATTGACTGAAGAAGCAATTAAATTGAACAAGTTTTCGATCTCTGAGGGAAAGAAGAAGGAGACTCATGTCGAGTCGTCAGGAGAGAACAAGAGGAAGTTCTCGAATTTTTAAGAAGGGTACCCAAGGAAACAACAACAGTGGTAACAAGAAAAGAGATGCGAACCCACCAGCGGAGGTTAGGTTTGGTGCTGCAAGTTCAGAGAACAAGGGGAAGGGATACATGGGCACCTTGCCCAAATGTGATGTATGCCAGTTCCATAATGCCGGCCAGTGTAGGTTCAGGAAATGTGAATCTCGTGGAAAGAATGGTCATTCGAAGGAGACGTGCTGGGCTGGTAATGGTCGTGGGATTGGTGGTCAGAGAGGTAATGGAGATGGCAATGGAAACCGTGGTGGAAACGGTAATGGGAATCAGACTAGGAACCGCAACCAAGGAGGAAATGGAAATTTCGGGGGTAATGGAAATCGTGTTGGTGCTGGAAATCAAGCTAGAAACGGAAACTGTGGAGCAAACAACAATTAGGGCGGTACTGGAAACATACAAGGTTGCTTTAGCTGTGGTGATGTTGGGCATTTCAAGCTGGATTGCCCGAAGAACAACCAAGCCTAAGGAAGAGTCTTCAACATTGGAGCTAGGGAAGCTCGTCAAGATCCGAACGTAGTCACTGGTACGTTCCCTATCAACCAACACTTTGCATCTGTGCTATTTGATATTGGTGCCGATTATAGCTTCGTGTCCCTAGAATTTAAGAATATACTTGGGTTAGTTTCCAGTAAGCTAGATATCCCGTACTCAATGAACTAGCTAATGGAAGGCTAGTAGAAGCCAACGAAGTGATCAGAGGTTGTGTGATAGAGCTTGGAGAGCACGAGTTTATGCTCGATCTTCTACCAGTTGAGTTAGGAAGCTTTGACATGGTAGTTGGAATGGATTGGTTGTCGAGTAACCGAGCTGAGATCGTATGTCATGAGAAGATCATTCGCATACCGATGGCGAATGAGGAAACCATTGTGGTACACGGAGAAAAGCATGATAAGCCTCTAAGGATTACCAGTTGCTTGAAGGCACGAAGGTTTATGCAAAAAGGATGTGTTGCCTTCTTAGCTCACGTTGTTGATAAAGAAGTCGAAGAGCCGAAGCTGGAAGATATCCCTGTGGTAAGGGAATATCCTGAAGTCTTCCCTGAAGACTTTCCAGGATTGCCGCCACAATGACAAGTCGAATTCCATATTGACTTGGTTCCAGGCGCCGCGCCTGTAGCCAACGCACCTTATCGACTTGCGCTTTCAGAAATGCAAGAATTATCGACACAGCTTCAGGAGCTTTTGGACAAGGGATTCATTAGACCAAGCTTCTCGCCTTGGGGAGCTCCAGTACTATTTGTCAAGAAGAAGGACGGTAGTTTTCGCATGTACATTGACTACCGAGAGCTGAATAAGTTAACCATCAAGAATCGGTATCCTTTGCCGAGGATTGATGATATCTTCGATCAACTTCGAGGTTCGTGTTAATACTCCAAGATCGATCTTCGATCATGTTATCACCAGCTGCGGATTCAAGAAGAGAGTATTCCGAAGACCGCCTTTAGAACTCGTTTTGGATATTACGAGTTTCTAGTGATGCCGTTTGGTTTGACAAACGTGCCGGCAGTATTTATGGACTTGATGAACCGAGTTTCAAGCCATATCTTGATAAATTCGTGATTGTATTTATCGAGGATATTTTGATCTATTTGCGGTCGAAGGAAGACCATGAGCAACACCTTAGAGCCATCTTAGAGTTGTTGAAAAAGGAGAAACTGTATGCTAAGTTTTCAAAGTACGAGTTCTGGTTGCGTGAGGTACAGTTCCTTGGTCACGTGGTAAACGAAGATGGAATCCATGTGGATCCCACTAAGATCGAGGCAATTAAGAATTGGGAAACTCCGAAGACGCCAACCGAGATTCGACAGTTTCTAGGTTTAGCAGGGTATTATCGATTCATTGATGATTTTTCTAAAATCGCTCAACCGCTGACCTCACTTACTCAAAAGGATAAGAAGTACGAATGGGGAGATAAACAAGAGGAAGCTTTTCAGCTACTAAAGAACAAGCTTTGCGATGCACCTATTTTATCCCTACCCGAAGGCACCGACGACTTTGTGGTATACTGTGACACTTCGCGTCAGGGATTAGGCTGTGTGCTGATGCAGCGACAGAAGGTTATCGCTTATGTTTCGCGCCAATTAAAGGTCCATGAGAAAAATTACACCACACATGATTTAGAGTTAGGCGCAATGGTGTTTGCTTTGAAGATTTGGCGGCATTATCTCTATGGTACCCGATGCACGATCTTTACAGATCACAAGAGCCTACAACACATATTCGATCAGAAAGAGCTTAATATGAGACAACGACGATGGGTAGAGCTGTTAAATGATTATGATTGCGAAATTAAATATCATCCAAGAAAGGCGAATGTGGTGGCAGACGCCTTAAGTGGAAAAGAGAGGATTAAGCCCATAAGGGTTAGGGCTTTGGAGATGATTATACAGACAGACCTCTCGTTACGCATTAGTGCTGCACAAAGGGAAGCTCTTAAGAAGGAAAATCTAAAGGCTGAATATCTCCATGGGATGGAGAACAAGCTGGTACCCGACAAGGAAGGAACCTTGTGTTTCATGGGACAAATTTGGGTTCCGCTTTTTGGTGGACTTAGAGATGTTATTTTCGATGAAGCTCATAAATCGAGGTACTCGATCCACCCAGGATCGGACAAGATGTACCAAGATTTGAAGGACTATTATTGGTGGCCAAGACTGAAAGGCGATGTTGCTACATATGTTGGAAAGTGTTTAACTTGTGCCAAATTGAAGGCCGAGTATCAGAAGCCTTCAGGTCTTCTGCAGCAACCCGAGATACCCATGTGGAAGTGGGAACAGATCTCACTGGATTTCATAACGAAATTGCCCAAGACACCCAGAGCTCATGATACGATTTGGGTAATCGTAGACCGTCTAACAAAATCTGCGCACTTTCTGCCAATCAGAGAAAAGGATAACACAGGTAAGCTGGCTGAGCTGTACCTAAGGGAGATAGTTGCACGTCATGGAGTGCCTATCTCGATTATATTTGATAGATACGGGAGATTTGTGTCAAGGATTTGGCAATCCTTCCAAGAAGCGTTTGGTTCTCAGTTGAATCTGAGCACAGCATTTCATCCAAAGACGGACGGTCAAAGTGAGAGAACGATTCAGACGCTTGAAGATATGTTACGAGCTTGCGTAATGGACTTGGGTGGCAGTTGGGACACTCACCTGCCTTTGGTAGAGTTTTCCTATAACAACAGCTACCATACAAGCATTCAAGCTGCACCGTTCGAGGCTCTCTACGGACGAAAGTGTCGATCACCATTATGCTGGGCAGATGCAGGTGATAGATAGCTGGTTGGTCCCGAATTGGTCCAAGAGACGACTAATAAGATCATGCAGATCCGAGAGCGCATCAAGGCGGCTCGTGATCGACAAAAGAGCTATGCGGACCAAAGAAGGAAACCTTTGGAATTTAAAGTAGGTATATGGTTCTATTAAAAGTCTCACCTTGGAAAGGTGTGGCACGCTTTGGGAAGCGTGGAAAGTTAAACCCACGATTTATCGGACCGTTCAAAATCCTGGAAAGGATTGGTCCTGTAGCTTACAGGTTGGAGCTACCAGCAGAACTAAATGGTGTTCATGATACATTCCATGTATCTAATCTGAAGAAGAGTCCAACACAAGAAACAGTGGTTATTCCTGCTGATGAAGTTCACATTGACAACACACTCCACTTTACCGAAGAACCTGTTGAGGTTACTGACTGGAAAGTTAACAAGACTCGGAGGAGTAGTGTTAAACTCGTCAAGGTTTGGTGGAATGCGCATCACGGCCCAGAGTTTACTTAGGAGCGTGAAGACCGCATGAAAGCTAAATACCCGCATTTATTCCCTAACACCCCTGCTACTAGTAGTAAAGCTTAAAATTTCGGCACGAAATTTTCTTAACAGGGGGAGAATGTGACAACTTTCAAAATTTCAGGTATCCGTACAATTATTAAACCATGATTAGTGCTTAATGACTGTGCTGAATTACAATTAATAACTTGAACTGCTTTCTGATTGTTGCCATAATACATACATGTGCATCATATATTGCAAATGACAATTAATGACTTGAACTGCCTTACCAGACGGGACCGAAGATTTTGGAGTTTACTGTGACGCTTCTAAGCTAGGCTTAGGATGTGTGCTAATGCAATGCAAAAAGGTAATTGTGTATGCATCAAGGTAGTTGAAGAAGCACGAGGAAAATTATATGACTCATGATTCAGAATTAGGAGCAATAATTTTTTCCCTTAAAATTTGGAGACATTATCTGTATGGAAGTAAGTTTACTGTCTATACAGATCATACAAGTTTAAGGAACATATTTGGGCAAAAAGAATTAAACATGAGGCAGAGGAGATGGATGGAAATCCTAAGTGACTACGACTGTGATATTGAATATCACGAAGGAAAGGCGAATATAGTAGCAGATGCCTTAAGTCGTAAGTATCATGAAAAACAAAGACAAGTCCGTGCTCTTAGATTAAATCTCCAATTAGATTTAATGGAACAACTGAAGAACGTTCAAGAAACAGCAATCAAGGATGATGCTGAAGGAATGAAAGGAAGGATAAAGGAACTAGAGCAAGGGACTGATGGAATTTGGAGATTCCATAAGAAAAGGATTTAGGTACCTAAGCAAGGAAATTTAAGAAATAAAATTTTAGAGGAAGCTCATAAATCTAGATATACCATGCACCCTGGTAATAATAAGATGTACCAAGATTTAAGAAGTAAATTCTGGTGGATAGGAATGAAAAAGGATATAGCTAGGTATGTTTCTAAGTGTCTAACTTGTTCGCAAGTTAAGGCAGAACACTAGAAACCTTCAGGTTTACTTCAAAAATTAGAAATGCCTGTATGGAAATGGGAACTAATAACAATGGACTTTGTTACCAAGTTGCCCAAAACCCGGAAAGGTAACGATGCAATCTGGGTAATTGTGGATCGCTTAACCAAATCAGCTCATTTCCTGCCAATGAAGGAAACCTTTAGCATGGAAAGATTGGCTAAGTTATACGTGGACGAGGTAGTATCCTTACATGGAGTTCCACTCTCCATTGAGTCAGATGGGGATAGTCGCTTCACTTCGCATTTTTTGACAAGTTTTCAAGAAGCAATGGGGACACGATTAAATCTAAGTACTGCCTACCATCCCCAAACAGATGGACAAAGTGAGAGGATGATTCAAACCCTGGAAGACATGCTCAGGGCATGTGTAATCGATTTCGGTGGAAATTGGGATGACCATTTACCACTAATAGAATTCTCCTATAATAATAGTTACCATACAAGTATCAGTGCTGCTCCGTTCGAAGCACTGTATGGACTAAAGTGCTGAACTCCAGTTTGCTGGGCAGAAATAGGAGAAAGTTAGTTATCTGGTCCCGAGATTGTACAGGAAACCACCGACAAGATAACTCAAATCAAGGAAAGACTGAGAACTGCTCGAGATCGCCAGAAGAGTTATGCAGACAATCGACGCAAGCCGTTGGAATTTCAAGTTGGAGACAAGATACTCTTGAAAGTTTCTCCTTGGAAAGGAGTAGTTCGATTCGGTAAGAAAGGAAAGCTAAGTCCAAGGTACATAGGACCATTCACCGTTACCCAACGAATAGGACCAGTTTCCTATCGCTTACAACTACCAGAAGAACTAGCCGGGGTACATGATGTGTTCCATGTATCCAATCTTAAGAAATGTTTATCTGACGAATCCCTGGTAGTACCTCTTCAAGATATAGAGGTAAATGAAAAGTTGAAATTTGTTGAAAAACCACTCCAAATAGAAGACATAAAGATTAAGTTCCTCAAGCACAAAAGATTGGTGTTAGTCAAAGTAAAGTGGGATTCAAAAAGAGGACTTGAGTATACATGGGAACTAGAATCAGAGATGAAGCGAAAGTACCTTTACCTATTTCAGTAAATCTCGAGGACGAGATTTTAAATAAGGTGGGGAGGATGTAAGGACCTGCAAAAATGTCCCACAACACTCCGTAAGTGAAAACCCGGACCCCTAAAACCCTAATCCTTATGAAAAACCAAGAAATCTGAATTTGATGATCTGTCGCGGGCCGCGTAAGAGATAAACGAAGCTTACACGGGGTGCGACAACTTGAAAACTTTCCGGATAAGCTTTAGGCCACGTGTTAGACACGTGGCAGACCTACGGGGTGACACGGCAGCCCTAGCCGTAGCTAGGGTGGCCCTCGCGGGCCGCGTAGGAGTCCCTTGTAGCTTACGCGGGCCGCGTAAAACTTAAAATTTTGCTATAAATTGGACGTTGCATGGCCTGGCTTCTGTGTACGAAAAATCCTTTCAAAACAGCAAATTTCTGCTTATATTCGAGTATTTAAGTGTCGAAACGCCGCTACGGTAACTGGGTAATAACTCGATCACTGCTACGATACAATGTCCGATCGATTGAAACCGATCCGATGGATGTTTAAGTGCTGCCCGAACTCGGGCTATACTTTGTCATTCGTCGTGAGGGTTTTGATTTCGTGAGCTGATCGTAAATGTTGTATTAAGTTACTAACCTAGTTTCGTTGGCATTATTTAACTAGGTTACAAGACTAAATCAGTAGCCAAAATCTGTCCAGTAAACTTGCAAAGTGAGTCATTCTCTTTTTATCAAAAGTGCTTTTCAATACCTAAATGTTTTTCAGTTATATATTACAGGGATTAAGTCTTTGTTATCTTAAATTACTGGAAGTAAGTGGGGTATTGTGCATAGTTACTACGGTTTTATCACTTTTAGGTGAAATGACCTAAATAGTGATACACGTCACTTTTGGGTGAACGGACCAAATAGTGGTATGACCACAGTCATAGATCCGGTCGAGTGACAGCTGAACCAGCTAATTATAAGATAGAGGCAATTGTAATCGCTCTTAATACTGTAATCTATAACAATGTGTCATTTTATGCAAAATGAATGACTCGCCAGTATTTCCCCGCTGATAAAATCTTTTTAAACATGTTTCAGGTGATTTACTGTGAACAAGGAAAAGTGCCGAGTAGCACCACCAGGTTGGATAAAGTGGCTCAGTAAATAAATAAACATGTTTGTGTAAACAGGGGATTTCCTAGTGAAATTCCTTTATTGTAAATTACGGGGTTTGTCCCGAAATTTGGAATAAAATAATAAGGGGTGTTTTCAGTTAAACGATTCTGTTAAAATTTCCGCTGCCAAATTAAATACTAATACCATGGGTTTTCTGTCCCATGGCGTTCGAACCAAGAAACTGGGTCGGGGGCCGTGACAGAAAAAGATGGTATCAGAGCCACTAATTTAAGCCAATTAAGTATTTAGAAATACCTAATTTTCCAATTTGCCATTTTGTGATTCTGTGAAAATTTAATTTAATAAATAAAAATTAAACTTTGAATTTTGGGTGTTTCTTCATGTGTGCTAAACAACATGAATGAACTGTCGGAGGCACTCCAAAACTTTACTATCCATAGCACCGATATGGACACAACCGGGACCCTATCCGGCTATCAAGTAGATATCAAATAGCCAATAGTATTCCAGGCCCAGCCGCAGGAGAAACCAAAGCCTAAAAAGAGGAGGAGAATCCTGGACTGGAAACGCGGACGAAGGAAGAAACCAGCTGCCCAGAAGGTGAAAAAGACTGAGGATCCGAAGCACAAAGGAAAAGGAAAGGAAGTAGGGGAAAGTTCCGGTCAAGCCCAGGAGATGCCACCATGGGAAGAACTTGATAGGAAACTGGTAAATTGTGACCTCATCGGACCTGCAGATGAAAAGCTTTTCAATTTCCCTGCCCAATCACAACGTCCAATTAATTTGGAACCTATTATTCCGGAACGTATTGTCAACCCACAACCTATTACAGGCCAGCTGGAAGAGTGGCGGACGAGCGACTGGCATTTTCAGAACTTCATGAATAACCCCAATGTTTATTTTCCCCAGTTTGATCCTGAGCCTGTACCTTTCCCACCTATGAGTGCAGAAAATGTTGCCGAGTTACGCCGCTACGGCGAGGAACTGGTGAATGCAGGCAATTGGATTCGGGAAGTGGGGGAAAACATCACATGGAAGTATGACGAGAGGGAGCGTCGTTTTTGAAGAAGCCAATGACTGTGGTTGAAGTTTTGTATAATAATAATATTATTATGAAAAAAACCCTCATAGTAATAATGATATAATATTGTATAATAATAACTAAAATAAAACATCTGTAAATATGTGGTTTGTACGGATGTATACTATTATAAAAATATATGAAAGTCGCAAGGTCGACAATTTTGGCTATACGTGTTGACATGATTAGGTGTGATTGCTTTATTGTGTTTGATTGCTATCCATTATGTGACAATAATATATATATTGCTAAATAATTCAGATGGAAAATGCGGACAACCAACCGGTAAATGAAGTTAACCAATCCGAACAAAATAATGAAGACCATTTTCTTAATAGACAAGATATAGAAAATATCGTTGCTCAAGGAATAGCCAATGCTATCCCGGCAATTGTTGCGGCCGTTAAAAACCCTGCCGAACCTTCGCAAGCCAACAATAGCAAACACACACGTGATGATAATTTCAGTAACAGTGTAAATGGAGGCGGCAATAATGATAATAATGTGGTTCAAGCCCCAATACTTAAGAAAATGAAAGTTGCAACGCCTGGTTGCACTTATAAAGAATTTCTTTCTTGTAAGCCGATCGAGTTTGCAGGCAATGAAGGGGCAACTGCTGCACTGCGCTGGTTAGAAAAGACCGAAGCAGTAAATAAAATCAGTAAATGTGCAAAGGAAGACAAGGTTATGTATGCATCCTACATTTTCAAGGAAGAAGCGTTAGAATGGTGGAGCAAGGTGCTACAAGCCAAGCCAAGGGAAGTGATGTGGCTTACGCCATAAGCTGGGAAGAATTGAGGGAATTGATGGAAAGGAAATTTTTTCCCACCTACGAAAATGAACATATGACAAATAAGTTCCTGAATCACCGGATGGTGGATGCTGATTGTCGGGGGTATACTTCAAAATTTTTCGAATATGCTAGAATTGTACCAACTCTGGCCTCGCCAGAACCGGTGCGTATTTCTCGCTATATCTGGGGACTAAATAGCGAGATTCACGACATAGTCAAAGCTGCGAGACCCCGCACAATTGATGATGCGGTTGAACTGGCCAACACCTTGACTGACGGACTGGTGCGCACGAGAGAAGAGAATAGGAAAAAGGAATTGGCCCAGAAGATTACCCAAGGATTTCGTGGGGGTAATAATAGTGGCAACTTCAAAAGAAAGGGAACCAGGCAATCCTCCATTGCTCCATTTTGCAGTACCTGTAAAAGAAAGCATCTTGGAAAATGTTAGGGGTACTGTAATTTCTGCAAAATCCCGAGGCACCAAGAGGAGAATTGCTGGAAGAAATCTATGATTTGCTTCAATTGCGGAGAAACAGGGCACTTCAGGCCAAAATGCCCAATATTGGTCAAACCAGCTGATAACAAGGCCAAACCTGCTGAAGGAACTAATAAGAAGAATGCGAGAGCCTTCCAGCTGACGACACAGGAAGTGGATCTGATTCCAGATGTGATAGCTGGTACGTTTCTTGTGCATGATGTAACGCCCGTCTCAATTTATCAAGATTTTAATAATAAGATACACATTTTATATGCTAAAATGTGACTTTACAAAAACTTGTCACACTAACATTCCCATAAGTTTACAACACTTCAAAAAAACATGTTTATAAATGTTTACATAATTCACTTTTAGCAAAACAACTCAAGATTTGACGCGGAAGCTTCATTTAACGTGTGTTCGGTTCTTGCTCGCCACTTGATCTTCATCCGGGACTCTCGACATTCACCTATGATCAAAACCAACTTAGAAGTCAGTTTTGATAGTTAAATAACAAGTACAACAAGAAAATTGGGTCAAACAATCGAAATAAACCAAAAAAAATAATTTTCAGCGTTTTAGGCCGTCGCCACGCGCGACGGCAAAGGGACCTGGCCGTGGCGCGACGCCACGGTCTTGTTTCGACAGAATGTTGATGCTGGTGCTGCATAATTCCCAGCATGACTCGATTTCACGGAAACGAGCATAACTATCTCGTTTTTAATCCGTTTTACCCGATTCTTTTTCCTACGCGTCCGTAATTTAATTTTCCATCTTATGGAGTTAAAATCCAACATTCGACATAATAAATTTTGAGACTTCTAAGCCTTCGACTCATTACCTTTTTACCAAATTTTAACCCGTTTATGCATTTTATCAAACAAACATATTTGTTTGATCCTTATTTCACATGCACCTCTTCAAATTAATGTTATCTACCATGTTAGGTTCTAATCACAGGTTTCTTACACAATCTAAACCCGTTTTCGCTCGTATGTTTATTTTGACCCGTTAAGTGTATTTAAGTATATTTTAAACATGATTCGCTTTCATTTGTATCTAGCTTTATATTTCCACATTTCTTACCAAGTAGTCTTCCACCACAACTGTATTTTTGGTGGATTTAATGTGGAGATCTATATATTCCGAGTTTTACCCCTCAGATCATTGTTTTACGGCAAAGACTCCTATATAGCCATTTGACCCAAGTATTTACATCCTTCACTTTCTATACTTATTCTAAGTATTTATTTACTCATAAAGCTCGTTTTCAAACAACCTTTATAGGTCGTTTGTTCAATTTAGCTTATAAGGGCTTATTGGTCAATTTTCACCCTTCTTTTACGACGAAGGACTTTTAAATACTTGTTTGACCCAAAATCCGACCTTTTAACCATAATCTTATTTAGAAACCAATATGTTTCAAAGCACCATAATCATAACTCAATTTATTCGCTTTACCTAAAAGATAACCGAATATCTTATTTTAACCTTGTCTAACTGTTATAGAACTCCAAATTCTACATGATGAGTTGTATCATTATACACACCTGGCTCGGATCAATATATTGACCCGTTTCAATACCTTGCTTTAGAGGCTGCTAAGTAATAGCGATGTAAACATCCATGTGCTATTTATTTCCTAAAATCATACAACTCGACAACCCATTAGTCGATATTGCCAAAGGGTGATAATTTCACCTTTTGACCCGTTTGGTCTAAATGACCGATTATACTAGCGAGATGACATTTATTACCACCTCGTATGTATGACTCGCTCCGGTTTACACCATGCAGTCATTTTACTTATAAATTCATTTCTTAACACTTTTTGGCCTATTATGGCTTACGTCATAATTGTCTTTCAAAACTAACGGTTATGGTCAACGTGTGACCCTATTACCATTTTGCCCTTATTGGTTATTATGATTTACCTTATATGGTAATCATTAAAAGTACATGTTTCATTCGTCATAATATGATCGAATTACCGATTTAACTCATTTTTAGCCATCACTATGGTTTCTTATCATATTTGATTATCTTGTTCCGTACGACTACACGCCGGAACACCATTTCTCAATTAGGTATTTGTCTTTTTTCGTAATTAATACGACAAAAGAATATTCTAAAATATATGACTAGTGTAAGATATACTTACTTTGCATCCGAATTACGTTTTTCCTTCATTCTTGATTCGTTTGACCCGCTTCCTTCCCCAAGCTTTCACCTAGCTTGCCAAGCGTCAAACTATCATTGTAATTGAAAGATGGTTAGATTAGTCATAATCATTTACGACTATTCCATCCTACGCTTCTTATATCGAACTTATCATTCGATCATATACTTGGTCGGTTTGACTTTTTAAGTCAATCGACTTATCAACTTATTCAATGCACATTTGGTTTATTGAATTTCGCTTAGGCATTTCATCCGAACTCTTAACGAAATCAAATTTTACACACTAACTACTAGGTAACATGATTTCAAGCATCTATATCACGATCTTAACATCAATTCTTTTATATCATACAAAACCCATTTCGTGAGAAGTATGATCTTGTACCCAACTTCATGGTTTAATCAAACACCTTCTATTCGTTATCATGTATGTTGATTCTAAGCATAGTTATATCATCAATTTCATCATAACATTAAAACCCACTTATCTAAGTGTGTTAATTCATCAAATCCTTCAATTCATAGCATGTTATGTATGATTTTCACTTAGGGTTTTGTTTCTAAGCAAATATACATCACTAATCTAGGCATAGCTTCCCTAATCCATGCCTAATTCGCGATTAGGATGATTATCAAATTTTTACAACTTCACCAAACATCAAGATTTTACATACCTTGTGATCCCCTAGCTTGGGTGATCATTAATCCATGTTTAATTGTGAATTCAGGCTTCGTTTGAGCCTTCAATTTGATGATTATAGTGAAGCTAAGGTTTTGAAGCTCCTGGGGATGCTTCTGGTCGATCTGAACACCCACAACAAACACTGAATGTGTGTTTTATTTTTAAGTTTTTCTTTTTATAACTTAACTTTCCATTTACCCGCATTTGGTCCCTCTTGTTTGGTTAGTTTATTAAATAGGTCACAACCTACTTAACTTCTAACAACATTACCACTTTTTAAACTAGGTTAAACATTCCTAGTTAATTTAATGAGTTCGGGGAATTTACGACTAAGTTTATTTTAAGTCCCGTTATCTCGGGCTTCTATAAACGTTATTTCTTTGAAAACTTTCATTTAACTTTTATTTTAATAATAGGCTTGTTTATTTAAGAATCCTAATATTCACCGGGTTACTTTTACCACTAAAGGTAAATTAGCCGTCTTTTAGTATAAACGTGGTTTGATTACCAAACCCGTTTTCGGGGTGTTACAACTCTACCCCCCTTAAAGAGGTTTCTTCCTCGAAACCTTTCTTACATAGTTCATCGAGTTTTAAACTCAATGCATTTGAATTGAGTAATCTTTTAAGCATTACTCATACTTTAACCAATTGTTAGTATTACCAGAAAAATATGGTAATATCTTTTTGGTTACAAAACATCTACGTACCTCATACGACAAAATGCAACTTGAAATAACGTAATTTCGTTATTTCTACTAGTTTAGTTAACTTAGCGATATCCATCGCTTTTATATATTATCGAACTCTTTATGAATCCGTTACTTTGACCCGTATAAAGGTCTTTAGTGAAATCTTTCACTTTTAGAAACAATTTCTTTTGTTTTCAAATTCATTTATTCGGTTCAGTTATACCGAATCCACCGCTTACAAACAACCAAATTTATTTAAATGACCTTAACCGGTCTCACTAACTAGACTTATCAGTCCAGTTACTTTTTACCGCTCGCTTGGTTATAATGTGATTCTACTTCACATTGCATTTCTTGATCGTGATCATGTCACATCATGTTTAATTTATATCAACCTTTCATTTTTGAAAATATCACTTTTCGAATATATCGTCTTGCGCCTATCAGTGTCAAGACTTGTATCTTTCATGCTTACTATTTAAATTCCTATCAGAATTTATATTTGTAAAAACGTTATTTCTTATCAAAACTGAAGTTTTAGTTTAGCATCTTCTCTTTAACTTTTGTCAATTATCCATACCGGAATATTGACAGTCCAAAATTTATTCTTTTGTAGTCTTTGTTTTATGTGAGGATTCTCAACTGATTCCCTCGCTTTGTCTAATTAACCCGTAGGTTTTATCACTTAGCCTCATGGGCTATTTTATTAAACTTTCACCTCTTTAAGGTGAGGTCCTTATAATCTATTTCTTTCTAGTCATGACCGTGGGTCGTTTTATTCTCGTAGACCTTTCCATTATTTGTAACCCCAAAGGTTAGGTTGATCCCGTAGATCATTCCTTACTCATGTCATTCTTAAAATACATGTTTGGTGTCAAGGCATCCTGTTTTTGTTTAAAATCATTTATTTTCGCCTTGGTATTTTCTTTAACCTTGACCGTAGTCTAAGGCTACATTCGTTTCCTTTCAAATAAATTTTCTGACTTTATGACTTCTCACGTCATTTATGCGTCGGTTTATCTTATGATCACCATTATCCAGTTTACATACATTCATATTTGATTATGTCCCATTACCAGGCTCATTATTCTTTTGCTTTTAACGCTACCATTATCCTGCTTGGGTTTACTCATGCCGTCCGGCATGATATTATATTCGACCTGTTCAACTTTAAAATAGTTGAACATAATTTATTCAATATTTCTATTTACATTATCTTGTCGTCTTTTAGTTATGACTCAAAACCCGAGTCTTTTAACTTTCCATCCGAGTTCCCGTTTCTCGGTCTACGCATGTGTTTAATTGTTACCCATCATCCGGGTGTTTTACCGAAGTCGTTATTATTGCAACCCTCCCGGTACGCATTAAGACCTCGCTTCATTTTATATTCCGACTTTGTCCTCAAGTTTGACGTTTTACAAAAACGGCCCGTTAAGAGGCATATTTGCATTTTCCGGGTTCGAGTGTAAGTACACTCCCTCCCAATGCATATCCTAATCATTCTACATGTTTGCATTCTCCGGGTTCGAGTGTAAGTACACCCCCTCCCAGTGCATACTTTAATCATTTTACATGTTTGCATTCTCCGGGTTCGAGTGTAAGTACACCCCCTCCCAGTGCGTACTTTAATCATTTTACATGTTTCTTTGTCCCTTCACTCAGGCTCATTATCCTAATATAATACGCTTCCGTCACTCGGTTGTGCGTTTACATTATTATCAAATATTTTGCTTATCTGATTCATTTGGGTACTTTTTAATTTGTCCCACTCACAGCGTCCTTACTACACTGGATGTAAGCATGTCCATCATAAAAAGTTCATGGTACCACGTGCTCACCACTTACTTGGCCAGAGTAAGCGATCAATACCTGGTATACATGACCTTTTTATAATTTTCACATTACACCCCATGTATGTAATGCCTCAATTTGTTTCTCTTGGAAACAATATCCCGGATAGATTTTCTATTCGGGTTTTTCCAAGTTTTTAATCTACATATGCAACTTTCAATCTCTACGTATTTGTTGCATATTACTATTCGCGTAATAATTTAAAATGCGCACCTGTAAATGCTTGCCCTAACGGGCTTTTTATGTCGTTAACCTTGTTCGCGATCGTCACGCGATTTAGGTCCTTGATGAGTATGCTATGCTTGTCAAACCTCGGACCGTTCCACCGTCATATCCGCAATTTGCTAAACTCTCGCTATCTTCAGATGTGAGTATCCTTCAATTAAAACATTTACAACAGTTAGTAATTTCGAAATTAATGGATGCCCGTATTATAATACAAGGCTTTTCTACTATACGCATCAACGCGTGTAATTTCGTTGACTATATCTACTCTATATCGATTTTATTGGTGTAACGTGTATTACACGATAACCATATGTGTTGTTCTCAACAATTTAATCATACTAAACGATTGATATACATGTACTTACCGGATTTGAGATCAAGCCTCGCACCGAACACACTTTATTCTTTAACCATGAGCTCTGATTACCAACTTGTAATGCCCGTCTAAATTTATCAAGATTTTAATAATAAGATACACATTTTATATGCTAAAATGTGACTTTACAAAAACTTGTCACACTAACATTCCCATAAGTTTACAACATTTCAAAAAAACATGTTTATAAATGTTTACATAATTCACTTTTAGCAAAACAACTCAAGATTTGACGAGAAAGCTTCATTTAACGTGTGTTCGGTTCTTGCTCGCCACTTGATCTTCATCCGGGACTCTTGACATTCACCTATGATCAAAACCAACTTAGAAGTCAGTTTTGAAAGTTAAATAACAAGTACAACAAGAACATTGGGTCAAATAATCGAAATAAACCAAAAAATATAATTTTTAGTGTTTTAGGCCGTCGCCACGCGCGACGGAAAAGGGGCCTGGCCGTGGCGCGACGCCACGGTCTTGTTTCGACAGAATGTTGATGCTGGTGCTGCATAATTCCCAACATGACTCGATTTCACGGAAACGAGCATAACTCTCTCGTTTTTAATCCGTTTTACCCGATTCTTTTTCCTACGCATCCATAAGTTAATTCTCCATCTTATGGAGTTAAAATCCAACATCCGACATAATAAATTTTGAGACTTCTAAGCCTTCGACTCATTACCTTTTTACCAAATTTTAACCCTTTTATGCATTTTATAAAACAAACATATTTGTTTGATCCTTATTTCACATGCACCTCTTCAAATTAATGTTATCTACCATGTTAGGTTCTAATCACAGGTTTCTTACACAATTTAAACCCATTTTCGCTCGTATGCTTATTTTGACCCGTTAAGGGTATTTAAGTATATTTTAAACATGATTCGCTTTCATTTGTATCGAACTTTATATTTCCACATTTCTTACCAAGTAATCTTCCACCACAAATGTATTTGTGGTGGATTTAATGTGGAGATCTATATATTCCGAGTTTTACCCCTCGGATCATTGTTTTACGGCAAAGACTACTATATAGTCATTTGACCCAAGTATTTATATCTTTCACTTTGTATACTTATTCTAAGTATTTATTTACTCATAAAGCTCGTTTTCAAACAACCTTTATAGGTCGTTTGTTCAATTTAGCTTATAAGGGCTTTTTGGTCAATTTTCACCCTTCTTTTACGACGAACGACTTTTAAATACTTGTTTGACCCAAAATCCGACCTTTTAACCATAATCTTATTTAGAAACCAATATGTTTCTAAAGCACCATAATCATAACTCAATTTATTCTCTTTACCTAAAAGATAACCGAATATCTTATTTTAACCTTGTCTAACTGTTATAGAACTCCAAATTCTACATGATGAGTTGTATCATTATACATACCTGGCTTGGATCAATATATTGACCCATTTCAATACCTTGCTATAGAGGCTGCTAAGTTATAGCGATGTAAACATCCATGTGCTATTTATTTCCTAAAATTATACAACTCGACAACCCATTAGTCGATATCGCCAAAGGGTGATAATTTCACCTTTTGACCCGTTTGGTCTAAATGACCGATTATACTAGCGAGATGACATTTATTACCACCTCGTATGTATGACTCGCTCCGGTTTACACCGTACGGTCATTTTACTTATAAATTCATTTCTTAACACTTTTTGGCCTATTATGGCTTACGTTATAATTGTCTTTCAAAACTAACGGTTATGGTCAACGTGTGACCAAATTACCATTTTGCCCTTATTGGTTATTATGATTTACCTTATATGGTAACCATTAAAAGTACATGTTTCATTCGTCATAATATGATCGAATTACCGATTTAACTCATTTTTAGCCATCACTATAGTTTCTTATCATATTTGATTATCTTGTTCCGTACGACTACATGCCGGAACACCATATCTCAATTAGGTATTTTTCTTTTTCGTAATTAATACGACAAAAGAATATTCTAAAATATATGACTAGTGTAAGATATACATACTTTGCATCCGAATTACGCTTTTCCTTCATTCTTGATTCGTTTGACCGGCTTCCTTCCCCAAGCTTTCACCTAGCTTGCCAAGCGTCAAACTATCATTGTAATTGTAAGATGGTTAGGTTAGTCATAATCATTTATGACTATTCCATCCTAAGCTTCTTATATCGAACTTATCATTCGATCATATACTTGGTCGGTTTGACTTTTTAATGTCAATCGACTTATTAACTTATTCAATGCACATTTGGTTTATTGAATTTCGCTTAGGCATTTCATCTGAACTCTTAACGAAATCAAATTTTACACACTCACTACTAGGTAACATGATTTCAAGCATCTATATCACGATCTTAACATCAATTCTTTTATATCATACAAAACCCATTTCGTGAGAAGTATGATCTTATACCCAACTTCATGGTTTAATCAAACACCTTCTATTCGTTATCATGCATGTTGATTCTAAGCATAGTTATATCATTAATTTCATCATAAAATTAAAACCCACTTATCTAAGTGTGTTAATTCATCAAATCCTTCAATTCATAGCATGTTATGTATGATTTTCACTTAGGGTTTTGTTTCTAAGCAAATATACATCACTAATCTAGCCATAGCTTCCCTAATCCATGCCTAATTCGCGATTAGGATGATTATCAATTTTTTACAACTTCACCAAACATCAAGATTTTACATACCTTGTGATCCCCTAGCTTGGGTGATCATTAATCCATGTTCAATTGTGAATTCAGGCTTCGTTTGAGCCTTCAATTTGATGATTATAGTGAAGCTAAGGTTTTGAAGCTCCTGGGGATGCTTCTGGTCGATCTGAACACTCACAACACATACTGAATGTGTGTTTTATTTTTAAGTTTTTCTTTTTATAACTTAACTTTCCATTTACCCGCATTTGGTCCCTCTTGTTTGGTTAGTTTATTAAATAGGTCACAAACTACTTAACTTCTAACAACATTACCACTTTTTAAACTACGTTAAACATTCCTAGTTAATTTAATGAGTTCGGGGAATTTACGACTAAGTTTATTTTAAGTCCCATTATCTCGGGCTTCTATAAACTTTATTTCTTCGAAAACTTTCATTTAACTTTTATTTTAATAATAGGCTTGTTTATTTAAGAATCCTAATATTCACCGGGTTACTTTTACCACTAAAGGTAAAGTACCCGTCTTTTAGTATAAACGTGGTTTGATTACCAAACCCGTTTTCGGGGTGTTACACATGACGTTTACGCAAAAGTATTATTTGACTCTGGTGCAAACCAAAGTTTTATAAATACTTCATTTTTCTAAGCTCTTAAGGAACCTTTAACCAAACTTAGGCAGATTTATACAGTAGAAACAGCAGCTGGTAATTCTGTTAAAATAGATCAGGTTTTGCAAAAAGGAAAAATAGAACTCTCAGGTCATAAATTTTCTGCAAACCTGTTACCTATGAATATAGCTGGATTCGATGTCGTGTTAGGAATGTATTGGTTAGTAGCCTACCATGCTCGAATCCTCTGTGATAAGAATTCCATAGAAATGCGTACGCCGGCAGGAGAAGTAATTTTGATATCAGGAGATAAGCCCCATAAACCAATGAAGTTCATTTCAGTAATGAAAGTTGCTAGTTATGAACGAAAACAAGGAATAGTGTATATGATTTCGGTAATCATTAACACTAAGGGTAAGGAACTTAAGGAAATTCCCGTAGTATCAGAATACCCGGATGTATTCCTAGAAGAGCTACCTGGATTACCACCAGATTGAGAAGTAGAGTTTAGAATTCATCTAATTCCTGGAATTACACCAATAGCTAAAGCACCATATCCATTAGCACCCACAGAAATGTTAGAACTGAAAAAGCAGTTAGATGAATTGCTAGGCAAAGGATTTATACAACCTAGTTCATCCCCTTGGGGAGCACCAGTATTGTTAGTGAAGAAGAAGGACGGGTCAATGCGGATGTGTATCGATTATTGGGAATTGAATAAGGTTACCATTAAGAATCGATACCCATTACCTAGGATTGATGATCTTTTTCATCAACTTCAGGGAGCTAGATATTTCTCTAAGATAGACTTACGCTCCGGATATCATCAATTGAAAGTACAACAAGAAGACATACCTAAAACTGCTTTCAGGACTAGGTATGGCCACTACGAGTTTACAGTCATGCCCTTTAGATTAACGAATGCTCCTGTTGCATTTATGGACATGATGAATAGGATCTGTAAACTGTATTTGGATAGATTCGTAATTGTCTTCATCGACGATATACTTATTTATTCCAAAAGCCAGGAGGAGCACTGTGAACACCTGCATGCACTCTTAACCCTGTTAAGAAAGGAAAAGCTTTATGCTAAATTTTCAAAATGTGAATTTTGGTTACAAGAAGTGCAATTTTTAGGACACATGGTGAATCACGAAGGCATTCACGTAGATCCCTCAAAGATAGAAGCAATTATAAACTGGAAAGTCCCACAATCAGCTACGGAAGTCAGAAGTTTTCTTGGATTAGCTGGATATTATAGGCGTTTTATTAAAGACTTTTCTAAGATAGTTGTTCCACTAACTAAGCTAACCTGTAAAACTATTAAATTTGAATGGGGACCTAAGCAAGAAGACGCCTTTAGTATCTTGAAGCAAAGATTAACAAATGCCCCAATTCTAGCCTTACCAGACGGGACGGAAGATTTTGGAGTTTACTGTGACGCTTCTTAGCTAGGCTTAGGATGTGTGCTATTGCAATGCAAAAAGGTAATTGCGTATGCATCAAGGCAGTTGAAGAAGCATGGGGAAAATTATACGACTCATGATTTAGAATTAGGAGCAATAATTTTTGCCCTTAAAATTTGGAGACATTATCTGTATGGAAGTAAGTTTACTATCTATACAGATCATAAAAGTTTAAGGAACATATTTGGGCAAAAAGAATTAAACATGAGGCAGATGAGATAGATGGAAATCCTAAGTGACTACGACTGTGATATTCAATATCACGAAGGAAAGGTGAATATAGTAGCAGATGCCTTAAGTCGTAAGTATCATGAAAAACAAAGATGAGTCTGTGCTCTTAGATTAAATCTCCAATTAGATTTAATGGAACAACTGAAGAACGTTCAAGAAACAGCAATCAAGGATGATGCTGAAGGAATGAAAGGAAGGATAAAGGAACTAGAGCAAGGGACTAGTGGAATTTGGAGATTCCCTAAGAAAAGGATTTAGGTACCTAAGCAAGAAAATTTAAGAAATAAAATTTTAGAGGAAGCCCATAAATCTAGATATACCATGCACCCTGGTAATAATAAGATGTACCAAGATTTAAGAAGTAACTTCTGGTGGATAGGAATGAAAAAGGACATAGCTAGGTATGTTTCTAAGTGTCTAACTTGTTCGTAAGTTAAGGCAGAACACCAGACACCTTCAGGTTTACTTCAAAAATTAGAAATGCCTGTATGGAAATGGGAACTAATAACAATGGACTTTGTCTGGTTAATTGTGGATCGCTTAACCAAATCAGCTCATTTCCTGCCAATGAAGGAAACCTTTAGCATGGAAAGATTGCCTAAGTTATACGTGGATGAGGTAGTATCCTTACATGGAGTTCCACTCTCCATTGTGTCAGATAGGGATAGTCGCTTCACTTCGCATTTTTGGACAAGTTTTCAAGAAGCAATGGGGACACGATTAAATCTAAGTACTGCCTACCATCCCCAAACAGATGGACAAAGTGAGAGGACGATTCAAACCCTAGAAGACATGCTCATGGCATGTGTAATCGATTTCGGTGGAAATTGGGATGACCATTTACCACTAATAGAATTCTCCTATAATAATAGTTACCATACAAGTATCAGTGCTGCTCCATTCCAAGCACTATATGGACGAAAGTGCGGAACTCCAGTTTGCTGGACAGAAATAGGAGAAAGTCAGTTATCAGGTCCCGAGATTGTACAGGAAACCACCGGCAAGATAACTCAAATCTAGAAAAAACTGAAAACTGCTCGAGATCGCCAGAAGAGTTATGCAGAGAATCGACGCAAGCCGTTGGAATTTCAAGTTGGAGACAAGATACTCTTGAAAGTTTCTCCTTGGAAAGGAGTAGTTCGATTCGGTAAGAAAGGAAAGCTAAGTCCAAGGTACATAGGACCATTCGCCGTTACCCAACGGATAGGACCAGTTGCCTATCGCTTACAACTACGAGAAGAACTAGTCGGGTATATGATGTGTTCCATGTATCCAATCTTAAGAAATGTTTATCTGACGAATCCCTGGTAGTACCTCTTCAAGATATAGAGGTAATTGAAAAGTTGAAATTTGTTGAAAAACCACTCCAAATAGAAGACAAAAAGATTAAGTTCCTCAAGCACAAAAGATTGGTGTTGGTCAAAGTAAAGTGGGATTCAAAAAGAGGACCTGAGTATACATGGGAACTAGAATCAGAAAGGAAGCGAAAGTACCTTTAACTATTTCAGTAAATCTCGAGGACGAGATTTTAAATAAGGTGGGGAGGATGTAAGGACCTGCAAAAATGTCCCACAACACTCCGTAAGTGAAAACCCAGACCCCTAAAACCCTAATCCTTATGAAAAACCAAGAAATCTGAATTTGATGATCTGTCGCGGGTCGCGTAAGAGATAAACGAAGCTTACGCGGGGCGCGAGAGCTTGAAAACTTTTCGGATAAGCTTTAGGCCACGTGTTAGACACGTGGCAGACCAACGGGGTGACACGGCAGCCCTAGCCGTAGCTAGGGTGGCCCTCGCGGGCCGCGTAGGAGTCCTTTCAAGCTTACGCGGGCCGCGTAAAACTCAAAATTTTGCTATAAATTGGACGTTGCATGGCCTGGCTTCTGTGTTCGAAAAATCCTTTCAAAACAGCAAATTTCTGCTTATATTCGAGTATTTAAGTGTCGAAACGCCGCTACGGTAACAGGGTAATAACTCGATCACTGCTACGATACAATGTCCGATCGATTGAAACCGATCTGATGGATGTTTAATTGCTGCCCGAACTCGGGCTAAACTTTGTCATTCGTCGTGAGGGTTTTGATTTCGTGTGCTGATCGTAAATGTTGTATTAAGTTACTAGCCTAGTTTCGTTGGCATTATTTAACTAGGTTACAAGGCTAAATCAGTAGGCAAAATATGTCCAGTAAACTTGCAAAGTGAGTCATTCTCTTTTTATCAAAAGTGCTTTACAATACCTAAATGTTTTCCAGTTATATATTACAGGGATTAAGTCTTTCTTATCGTAAATTACTGGCAGTAAGTGGGGTATTGTGCACAATTACTACGGTTTTATCACTTTTAGGTGAAAGGACCTAAATAGTGATACACGTCACTTTTGGGTGAACGGACCCAATAGTGGTATGACCACAGTCATAGATCCGGTCGAGTGACAGCTGAACCAGCTAATTATAAGATAGAGGCAATTGTAATCGCTCTTAATACTGTAATCTATAACAATGTGTCATTTTATGCAAAATGAATGACTCGCCAGTATTTCCCCGCTGATAAATTCTTTTTAAACATGTTTCAGGTGATTTACTGTGAACAAGGAAAAGTGCCGAGTAACACCACCAGCTTGGATAAAGTGGCTCAGTAAATAAATAAACATGTTTTTGTAAACAGGGGATTTCCCAGTGAAATTCTTTTATTGTAAATTACGGGGTTTGTCCCGAAATTTGGAATAAAATAAAAAGGGGTGTTTTCAGTTAAACGATCCTGTTAAAATTTCTGTTGCCAAATTAAATACTAATACCACGGGTTTTCTGTCCCACGGCGTTCGAACCAGGAAACTGGGTCGGGGGCCGTGACAGTTAGCACAGTTATCAGACAAATCAGGAAAATGCTGACAGAACTCAGTACATAGACAGACCGTGTGTTGAGACACAGAACAAGCCAAAAACCAAGTATTACACTAGTATAGTGTGTAGGAAAGTAATGATCACAAAACTGCCTTTCTAGTGATAGTTTAAGTGCCGGAAGGTGCCTAAAACTCACATAAAGTGCTGAATTCAGCAAAAATAAGCAATTTTCAGCATTTAAACACACTAATATCATGCAGAAATATGGTTAAATGGTCCCGAATGCTTTCCTAAGTGTTGGGAATCAAAAGTGTCACAAAAGGGTACATAAAGCACACTAAACTGCATAGTTTAGCACCTTAACGAACCGGTAACCAACCGAACAACTGTACACTACCCGAAACACCAAATTTACACTAGAAGCAGTGTTTTAACATTACCAAGCTAGTGATGGTCCCCGAACATCATAACACCTCATAAAAATATCTAGTAACTAAATCCTAACTACATAATTGATTTCTAACCTAAGTAACTAACGACTAGTTTAAACCTAGCCTACTACCCCCCCCCCCCCCACCTATGTAACGGCCAACATGGCCCCCACATTGAGATTTCTTTTAATTTTATAATAGATCTTGTTTATGCTTTCCTAAACACATTATACAATGGAAGAATTCTTGAGATGGATTAGAAGAATGCACACTAAGATCATAACTTCATTCTTACACACACTAAAACACACACACCCTCTTCTTCCTTTCCTTGTGCTCTCGGCCGAAACCCCACACCCACACACTCACCATCATTCAATCATTCTCATACATTCCAAACATAAATCAAGGTGTTAGAAGGTGCACAAAGGAGCTAGGAGCTTGTAGAAGTTGAAGGACCTCTTTCATTTGCTTTTATCCATCTCTTAACTTCACTTGATCATCCCTAGCCTTGAGCTAGTGGTAAGAACCTTAATCTTTCTATTTTACATCTATCTTAAGTGGTTAAAAGATGTTACATAATGATAATTTTGAAGAACACTAAGAATCACAAGAAAGAAACTTGAACATAAGCTTAAATCATGAAGAAATCTTGATGAATATGTATTGTTATGCTTGATGATTGTTGTTTATTCATGTATTTGATGTTGGTCATCATATGATCTTGCTAAATCATGATTAAAAACATAATCTAGCAAGATGAGAGGATGAAAATGTTGTAAGATTATAGATCATCCTCACATAGAACATGAACTTGAAAGAATATGTGGTTTTCTTGAAAAATAATGATCAAAGTAAGTTGTAATACTTGTAGATCTAAAATTTCATGGATGGTTTTTCAAAGAAACCAAGTTAAAAATACAAGTTTTACTAAATCTTGGTTCTTACATAAATAAACCTTATTTTTGGTGGTTAATAAAGTATAGAAACACTTATGTAACAAGAAGGATCCAAGAAGAAACATTTTTATAAAACATGAATATAAGTTGTGAAGATCTATTTTCTTTAAAAATGATGTTTTTAAAGAATCAACCACACTTTAAAGGATAACAAGCCTTACTAGGAACACTAGTAAGTTACTACAAATTTTTACAAATATTCAAGTTCATGAAGTAGTAGTTTATACTTGATTTTGGCAAAATCAGTAAGTGTAGATTGTTTATGGTTGATGGTGAATTGATTGTGTTGATTTTACAAAAGAAAATGATATACCTTCAAGGTATGAAAACATCCATTTTTAGGGGAAACTATGGCGAAATTTTTCTAAAAATTAAACACTTAGAAAAATATTTCTAAACAAATATTTACAAGTGTATTTCAAACCAAAGATTTTCACATAAAGTTTGCCATAGAATTTTCGTTCAAAAATATAAATATTGGAGGTTGGTTTTTATAAATAAAAGTGACTAAATATGTATTTAGGAAATATATATTTAGAAGTCACTATGTATGTGATTATTTGTATACTTTGTGTATTAGTTATATTATTTTAGGACATGAAATAACATAACTCATCAAAATACCAAAAGTTACAATCCAAAATATTACCAAAATTCCAAGAATATGAATATGCAAGTTTTACACAAAATATTAATGAAACCGAACAAAGGAATATAACACACAAAATATTCCGGAGAATATATTCACAAGTGTGTTTTGGTAAATAATATTTTGGACCAAATACGATTTTCACAATTATTACAAACTTATATCACATTTTTTACAAGAAGAAAATATATTATTTTTTGGTGAATAAAAATATGTATTTTCTTGGAAATATTAGAAGATATATTATTTTTGGAAGAAATATATATTTTCTCAAACAAAAACGGAATATATTATTTTTGGAGAAAAATAAGCATATACATATATAGGGCAAGGCTAGGTAGAAAACCCTATCTATATGAAAAATCTTAGAAAACCCAACCTCCCGACATTTTTTTTTTGAAAAAATTAACACATGTAATATACATGTTTTTAAGAGTTTTGGGCCAAAAAAATCAAAAAAGCGCCGAAGGGATCTTTTAAAAAAAAAAAAATTCAGCAGTTTCTGTCATTTTTGGCTAACACATGTTAGGCGACCGGACATGGCTGAAATTTGTTTATTTTTTTAAAAAAAATCCCTTCGGCGCTTTTTTGTTTTTTTGGCCCAAGACACTCTAAAACATGTATATTACATGTGTTATTTTTTTCAAAAAAAAAATGTCGGGAGGTGGGGTAAAAAGGCCGGGAGATTTGGGTTTCCAGAGTTTTCTACCTAAATGTGGGTTTTCTGTCTAGCATTGTCCTATATATATATTCCAAGTTAGACTTGAAAATATATTATTTTTGAACTTATATGAAAATACAAATATTTTGCCGAAGGAAAAATTATAAATAACTTTCTAAGTAATATTCTTCGAAATATATATTTTGGAAATATATATTAATGTATTTTTACTAGAAATAACGTTCCGGAAAGTTAATATACCATTAAGTATAAGAATACTTAATAATTACAAGAAATACGTATTTCGTGCGTATAATTACACTCTGGAATACGACCCCACATATATGGCCAAATATACAAGTATAAGAATACGAATACGAATACAAGTACGCCCATCCTTGGTAAGGAAATACATGTATAAATGCTTGAGAAATATCAAGTTAAAATATATTATTTTAACTATTATTCCACAATTTAATAAATATAATTTAAGTTAAAATATTTATTATTTTAACAAATAATCACTACAAGAAATTGGGGTGTTTACCCACACATAATTTACCTACACATGTAAATGTGTGGGTATTTACCTACACATGTTTTGTATATGTATAGGTAATAGTCGATGATATATTTTCATAATTATTAACACTTAATATATATTGGTAATACATTTTAGCCACACTTGGTGTTGGTGGGAAAATTTCCTCCCCAAAATTGCCTATATATGTAGCAAATTTTCATCATGTGTAGCTAAATTATCTACACATATGTAAAAAACTAATATATATGTAGGTAAATGATTATGTTTACCAACACATAAGAATTTTAAAAAAATATGTAGATAAACTTAGTTAATATATACTTTTTTTTTTTGAAAATGACGTGGCAAATTAAATACCTACACATGATTAAATATGTACAATATGTGTAGATATTACATACCTATAAAGTAAGTAAATATATATTTTTTAGATGGTGTGATAAAACAAATATCTACACATATTTAAAAATGTACAATATGTGTTGATATTGAATACGTATAAAATAAATAATTAAATCTTTTTTTAAGATGACGTGGCAAAAAAATACCTACACATATTTAGAAATGTACAATATGTGTAGATATTTGACACATAAAAAATAAATTATGAGGGCTCCGTGCTCCATCTAAAGCTCAAGCTCGGTTCGTTGGTAGTTTTTCAAGCTCCGACTCGGCTCGTATTTAACATAATATGTATACATATATATTCATATATAGTTTAGTTTGATAAATAATAAATATTATCTATACTATATATATTGCATATCCGAAGGCCAGAAATGGCCATTTGTCACTTTTTCAACGTTTACAAGCTTCTTGTGCAACCATCTAAAGCACAAAACAAACACTGGGCAGCAAAACAAATTTTGGGCGGCCAGATTTGGATTTGAATCCCTTATCCCAAGACGTTTTTATTATACGCTCTGTTCCTATTCTTTCTTCTTCTTCATAGAGAAACCCTAAAACACAAATCCTCCATCTGCTCTCTCTCTCTCTCTCTCTCTCTGGCGATTCTATCCCTCGATTCATCTCATCTATGGATCCACTTTCAAGTCAACCCCAATCACCGATCTCCTCTGGTTATGCTGAAAACGTTTAGGGGTTTTGCAGATCTTGAAAAGAGAAGAGAAATATAAAGAGATCGTTCCAGGCTATAACCTCCGACGATGATAAAGCAGGTCATCACCTAAGTTCAGCAAGCACATAAACAGGTATTGACGGTCCGATAATGTAGACAACAACATATGTATGTTCTTCCATCGCTTTTAACACTTAACATCAGTTATTTTTGCCCATTTAGGGTTTGCTGCGTTAAGGGATGGCCAAAGAAGGGATTACATCATCATCCCAGCATCAGCAACTTTCTTTCTTTTTCACTCCGGTCAGTGAGTGAATCAGTCGCTATCTTCACACTCAAATCTCACTCACTCTAGAGGTACATCTCACTTAAATTTACAGATATGTTGTAATTTTATTAGTAGAATGTTGTTTAAATCATTTTTCGATAGTGTTAATTTTGTCGGCAGAAGTAGATCATGGAATATTATTGGTATGATTTGCTGAAAGTATCTCTAGGGTTTGTTATGTATATATATTTTTTTATATCATTATATTACAGTAAGCAGTTATTTATCTGGTACTTAGGGTTAGAATGAAAATCTGTTATGATGATGTAACAAGAATTTTATGAATCCAGTGATTTGGATTGATAATTAATAACAGTAATTTGGGAAAGGGTTTTTTAATGTGTGTACCTTGTATATTTTTACAGAATCTGATGTCCGGTGACTTAGAAAATCCCAAAAAAGAGTCATACCTCCCAGTACTCATATTGAACCTGAGTCGAAATGGTATAATGGTTTGGTCCAGCAAGTTTCGGTATACGGTATAGCTGCTGGATACTGCTTATTGGCGTCACTACTCTCCATATAATTGATATGTTTGGACACACATAATTGATATGTTTGGATGAGTTTATTTCTTATATTAATTTAAATTTGGGTTTGTTAAGTCAAATATTGAGATGATTTTGCCCTTCTAAATTGAGTAAAGCTTACATTTTGGATGTCCATCAAAATCTGTTCATTTTGGATCTTAAAACACTAAAAATTAGTATCCTTCCGGTTGATTAATTCAGGTCCAGAAAGTTCCTTTCTTTTTGCATAATGATGGTCCTTCAGTTTATATATGCGTTACACTTTTCCTTAAACATCCTTCATGAAGGATGTTTAAAGGTTGCATAGTGTACACGGGTGAAAATGGAACAAAGTTACATACTGACCTTAACAATGACATTCTTTAACGACTAACATTTGGTTCCATTTTCTTTATGGTGTTAGAATAAGGACAGAGGCTGAAGCTAAAGGACTACCGAGACCAACCGGAGTTAAGGATGAACAAATTCAGTTAGCTGTGGATGGTTGTGACACAAAATGTGTGAGTATACAAGCTCATTCATTCTTTCTTCTTCTTCTTCTTCTTCTTCCCATTTTTTAATTTTTTATACATGTTTATTAATCAATTTTTTTTTATTTTTATCTTCTTGTTAAGAAGGATATAACAAGGGATGCCAAAGATATAATCCGTGAAGTTTCAAATACACATATGCCGTCTAGTAAGCTTCCATTTTCGTATTTCACCGAGAGTAATACATTTATAATTTTTCAATCTTGACTTTTGTCTTGATGATTTTATGGTGCAGAACACTGGATAAAGCAATTTCAAATTTGGAGATGGAACTAGCTTCTGCAAGAGCGCTGCAAGATTCTATACTCACGGGCTGTATAAATAAATGTTATTTATCAAACGAACCAAGTCAAGTTACCCCTAACTCAAAGAACACCGACAATCCGGGTGGTATAAAGCTTCCGCTATCGTCGAAGTTCTTTTCGAGTACAATAACCGAGTCAAGTTTTCGGGTGGTTGGGGTACCGGAAATCGAGGCCGATGAGGAGTTGGTAGGGGCGTTGAAGAAGAAGAAAAACGGTGGGTTGAAGTTGAAGATTAAGATTGGTAATCCGGGGTTTCGGCGGTTGATATGTATGTTGTTGCTGTTGGAATTAATCCTCAGAGAGTATGCTCTTGTTATGTCAAAACTTAAATCTATATGTGCCATAATACTTGCTCAAACTCAATCTGATTTACTCTCTGTGTTTTCTCACACTCTTTGTGTACATTGTAGATCCTTCCTATTATGCTTGATGTCGGAACTAACAACCAGCAGCTACTAGATAATCCCCTTTGTAAGTAAATGAGTGTACACAAACTTGTAATTGTCTTTGATTGATTGAAATCATCATATATTGAGGAAAAGAGTCTAATATTTCTCTTAAATTTAATTCAAAAGATATAGGACTAAGACAGCCTAGATTAGAAGGAGAAGAATACATAGCAGTAGTGGATGAATTAATGGAAGCTCTTCATGCAAATTGGCCAAAAGCTATAGTCCAGGTTTATATATTTTTATACGTTTGGCTGTTAACATAAATCTGTAAACATGATAATAGTTTTATGATAATAACTTTTGTACGCTGATCAATATATGTATGTTCCTTTCACTGGAACTGAAGTGTAGACATGATCATTAGGTTACAAAGCTATTGATGAGTGGAGGAAATGGCAGGTCGACAGTCAAGTCTCCAGGTATTTCTTTTTACTTTTTATAAAAAGTTACTTTTTATTTAGATAAATGGGTTAAATGGATTGAAGCATATAATCTACTTTCCGTTTTAATTCGTCAAAATTTGTATTCGGTAACCAAGTTAATCTATTTTGACCCATATCGAAAATTTTCTAAGGAGGTAATAAACCGCAAATTTCTATTAATGTTGTTCGATTGATTTTGTTGGTGAAACTCTTGATGTGAAAAACTCAATCGTAGGGACCAATTAGAATGGTGATGAGAGACAAGTCCAGGAGCCACCGACTTCACGAGCCAAGCAAAACATGATCATCGCCAGCTGCCACCATTCTCCAAATCTAGAAAAGTTATTTGGGAGTTTATCACATCAAGTGGAGAGAAATTGACAATTAGAAGTGTGCAATTCAAGTTGATTATGAAACATATTGTTGAATGGACCCGTGTCAATTGTAAACAGGTGATTTTGTTTATATTCAGAGTTTTATTTTTCATATTATTATGGCAAAGTACCCGTCCACTGGACTGTATAGAACTAGTACTTTTATTTGGTTGGTTGTTTGTAAGATTGATGTTTATTAGTTTAATTAAGAATCTTAATTTGTTTACGTATGTTTCCATATTGCTTTGGTATTTGTTTGTACATATTGAATATTTTTATCTACATATAGTGTGGTTAATGTCTACAGTTTAAAATATATTTACCAACACATCAATGTTTTTTTTCAACACAAATTAAGATCAACACCTACACATCTTCAACATTTACCTACACATAATATTACTTTTACATACACATAAGATTACTTCTACCATCACATATATTCATGCCACGTCAACTGCCATGTTGGATGCCACGTCAACTACCACGTCGGATGCCACATCATTTGCCACGCCATCTGCCACGTCGGATTCCACGTCAGTTGCCACGTCAGATGTCTTCTACACAAATTGTTGTACTTTTAACAACACATATAAATGGCTTTTAGCCACACATATATGTGTAGGTATAGCTTGCTATATGCCTACATATAACTTATGTGTGGGTAATGACCTATATCCACAGTCATGAGCCTACACATCATTACACTTATTTTATATGTAGGTAAAGAAAACAACCAACACATTATATGCTTTTTCCCACATATGCTTTGTGTTGGTAAAGAACCAAATTTCTTGTAGTGAATTATAACTTGGAATAATATAGAAGACACAAAGGAACGTAACTCAAAGACACGAATTAATACTAAGTCAAGGCACGACCCACTCGTCTAATGGACCTAGTACATTGTAGGTAGTCGTGTTTATCCGAAGAAGCTTGAGTTACTCTAATACGAAGACGCAAGATTGTGAGTTCATGGCCCCCTTTTTCTTTTAACTGTTTTCGCTTTTATAACTTTGGGGGTGTAATACATGTTATAAACTGTTTACAAACGTTTATATGTGGTATGGTTAGCTAAGGAAGGGTACTGCTTGATCATGTGAGTGGTGGGTATAATGCTTAAGACCATTAATCCTCTTTGTAGGACCGAGGGACATGAGTGATAGATCTATTTGGGTGTAGCGAGCCCACACCCATGTGGACCAGGGTGGCCCATGAGGTGACTATGTCTTATTCCTGGAGACAAATTTGCTAGGTTTGAGTTTTCCTGCATCACTTCACACATATCAATGGCCTTGCAAACCATTGGTGATCTGTTTTCCTTGTTGCTTTCATACCAGGAGTTTACAAACATACATACATACTTTCAATGATTACAAAGGTTTATTCACAAACACACACATGAACTCGCTCAACTTTTGTTGATGTTTTGCAAACTACATGTATTTCAGGGAATTAGATGTGGATCTGGCGGGCGCTCGGAAGTTTCAAATTATGTTAAGAATAAAAGATGTCATCCATGGTCTTAGGGTTTGGTTAGTGTGTCTTATCCTGGACGAGACACATCTTCCAAAACCAGGTTTTATTTAATGTCTTTTGTCGAGTCCTTGTGAACTCTAAAAACAAGTTGCATGGTTTGTACTCGAATTTGAATTCTGTGTTTTAAAACAATGTTGTTGTTATGTTTTTAAAACTTATTTAATGGATGAACATCTTCGGTTTTATCATATAGTTGTTATGATTGAATGCAATGATATTAAGCAAGTCACACATAATCACGCTTCCATAAAAGTCACGGTGTGACACTAACAGGTTTATATATGTATAACTCTTCTTTTAAGTATGATTTTGCAATGATATTTATTAAATACATATTCTACAAATTTTTCCTTTCATTATAAATGATGCAAGTACTATTCAATCTTTAATCTTCTTCTTCTTTTGGTGTTTTGGTTAACATGTATCGTCATGGTCCAAACTTCATCATGATTATACTTGATCTTTTAGCGTTTCAACAAGTATACACCTCTCTATATTCTTTTTTTAAAGAAACTAATTATTAATTTTTTTATCTTTATTTAAAGAAATTTGTGCTTCTTTTTTTTTCCAGACTAGGGGAAGGTTAATTTGAGAAGAAAATTTAATTGAGAAGAAAAAGAACAAAGGGTATAATTGTAAAACATTAAATACTTTTTCTCTTATCTCATTTATTATCATATTTGACTAATTAATTAGTCATAAAAACTATCATCCTTCACACTAATGTTTTTTGACTACACACATCAAAAGTTACCCTACACCTTTCGAAATTTACCCTACACATGTTGAAATTTATCCTACACAACATGTAATTTATCATACACACATTGTAATTTATCCTACACTCTAAATTATTTTATTTTTTTTAAATATATATTTTTTGAAGATAAGTTACAAATTTTAATGTAGTTAGCTATTAAAGAGGAATACTACTAATTAATGATCTTTGTAGGTTTACCATATTACCCTTATAGTAACATTAAATAGTTATATTAAATGAAGTAAAATGAAGCATTCTTATTGGTTGAAATTTCTTCTTTTTTCTTCTTACAAAAAGTTTCTTCTCATTTGAACTCTCCACTTCCAGACTATACCAATATGTATAAGTATATTTATATGTATGAATAACTTACTATCTTTAACTGTTACTCTTAAATTTGCTGAAAGTCATTTATGGTCTGTTGTTATCAAATTAATAGAAGATATATTCTATTTTACGGATGGATGGTGTGAAGTTTCAAACTACTTCGGACATGAACTTTTCTTCATGATATTTAACTATGTAGGTGATCGTACTTTCATGTTCAAGCACTTCTCTCATGATCCTAACAAAGAATATGGAAAATCTGTTTGCATGATAATTCATAGTCCTTTACAAATTCCTACTGTACGTATTATTTTTTATAAATGACATTTTTAATTTATTTTTATTACACTTGAATATAAATATATAATACACCTATCTTATTTAGAACAATTTTGTCTATAGGTTCTGTCGAATACTTTTATTGCCAAACATTATCAACATCATTTACCAAATAACTTAGTTACGCTTATTGTATCCGAGTTTCATAAATGGGAAGTCCGTATGAGAAAGATCGGTCCAAATTACTGTTTTGTTGATGGTTGGTTTAAATTTATAGATCTTTGATTAAATCCTGGTGATATTCTCTGTTTTGAAATCAAGGATGCGACACATTTTAGTATTATGATATTCAATAAACATGGTTGTCAACTTTTGTTAAACAACTCTCCTTTGATTCAGCAAGAATACGAACATATTAGCGATGTCAAAGATTATCTACAAGTTAGTGACGATCCTAACTATCCTTTTTTTTTGCAATGACAGTAACTTATCAATTGATATTATACTATCCTATTTTATCTTTAATTTTTTTATCTTTTACTATTTTTTTCTATTTAATGAAAATTACAAATTTTAATGTTGTTATCAAATGTAGATCCTTCCCAAATTAATTACTGACTTAGGTGGTTTAGATGAGTTTTCTGAAATAAAGATCAAAGTTGTTGAAGGAAATATTTGGGTTAAGAATCTTCGTACAGAGAATATTGATGGTTAAACAAGGTTTGCCAATCGATTACTCATGTTATTGAGTACTTTTATTTTAATTTATTTTTCAACATATTTCAATATATTACTAATAAAAATTTTCATATATTTTGTTTACGATAGGTACGGTGTTGTTGGATGGCATGATATAGAGCCGAACATATTTCGTTAGGTGACGATTATTTTTTCAATTGGTCAAAAATGAAGTCGATGTTACTGGTTACGAAGCTCTAGCAAGTAGAAATATTAGAGTAATAGGCTATCAATTTATATTTCAAAGCAGAAAAACGTATTTCCTTCATTTACTTATATTTTTGGTTATTTTAGATCTATAATATGTTGCTTCGTTGTGTTTTCATCTTCAACTTCAGATTTTCATAATAAGTCTATGCGCACAGTTTCTTTATGATCAGTATAAACGTATTACTAACCTTTACAGACGTGTTATACAAGCTGAGATTTATCTTGAGGAAACATATCCACAGAAACTTTTGACACCATCAGATAAAAAAATTTCTATCAAGTTTCAACGACGATAATTCCCCTTATTTGTATGTTTCGCAATCACTATAAACAAAAGTCAAAGACAATCTCTATCAAGGGTTGGATTGTATCTCAAATATCCAGTTTTCTCACATGGTCAACTTTATGTTACATTATCAAGAGTAAAGAGCAGAGCCGATGTCAAGTTGCTTATACTAGATAAAGATTGTAATATAACAAATATAACAACTAATGTGGTGTACAACGAAGTTTTTTCCGAGATTTGAATAATTTTGTTTTTGTTTCTTCCAATGTATGTTTTTTACACAATATTAAATTTGAACATAAATAATTTGTTTTTTTATTTTTTTTGAAGCCGTGTTTAACGTAGGCATTAGTCTAGTTCTCAAATAATCTTATTCCAGCTACAAGTACTCAATTTGGAGGGGGTCTTTAACTAGGGGTGCAAACGAGCCGAGCAGCTCGCGAGCTACTCGAGATCGGCTCGAGAAAAACTCGAAACGAGCCGAGCCTTATCGACCCCGATCTGAGCTTGAGCCTAAAATAAAGCTCGTTTCTTTATCGAGCCCGAGCTCGAGCCTCGCGTGTGAAGCTCGTTAGGCGTGTCGAGCCTTAGTGTAAACGAGTCGAGACGAGCTTATTCAAACTTGTTTACAAGCCGAACTCGAACCTAAAATAAGCTTATTTAGTAAACGAGCCCGAGCTTCACTTATCGAACTCACAGGCCTAAAATGTCTATTATTTATATTATTTTTATTTAATATATTAATTAATAGATAATAATCGAGCCGAGCCCGAGCTTGAGAAAATACAAACGAGCCGAACTCGCGCCTTGAAAACAAAGCTCGAATCGAGCCGAGCTCGAGCCTGGTCAAGCTTGGACTCGGCTCGTTTACACCCCTATCTTTAGCTCACAAACACTCACACCCATTGTCCAATAAATGAGTAATATTGAGACTCCTACCTCAACCTATTACTTCACTACCCACTTATTTTTTGAACGACAAATTTAGATCACTAACGGACCACTAGAGTATTATCGTGCCACCAACGGAACCACCCGATCATATCCATTTCCACTAGGAATAATGCCTATACAACAATTCATGAGAAAACCCAACAAATATGGTAAAAACCCCCCTTATGGGAATCGAATCCAGGACCTATTGGTCCCAAGCCTTATCCCACCACCAAGATACCACTAGGCTATAAAGCTATGGACACTTCACTACCCACTAATTCATCTCTTTACTATCTGAGTTCCACAACCCGGACAAACTACGTGGCCCAAGTACGGGGGACACTTACGGCGATATACCCGGGGTACCCAGCCTTACTCGATTGAAATCGGAGATGGCCGATTAAGACACAAAATTTCCCACCCTAAATAAGTTTATCTCAACATTGGAGAAAAAAAAAATATTTCCAATAATGTGACAAAATCAATAGGAAAAAAAAACACGCTAAAAGTTAAAGGACAGACACGTATTTTCTAGTCAGTATTGATGAGATAATGTATTCATGTTGACCTTGACTACTCATCATAGACCGGAAGGTATGATGTGGGGAGGATGGGCCGTCACGTCATCCGTCACGTAAGCTACTGTGAGGATGAGTCTAAATGGGATGGATCAAGGGGGTGGGGGATGAGCCCCTTTATGTATATATATGTATGTATGTATTGGTGTATGTGAGAGGAGGAGGCACGGCTTGGGCGGTTGTGGGGAGCCGGTAAAGACGGAAACGGGCCAAGAGGCGGTGTTCCGGGACGAAGCCGGGGCCGGCCCTTCGCCGTACCCCATACGGCCATACCGTCCAGTCTTAGGGGGCAGGGGCTGATCTATAGAGGACCAAGGGGTAGCCTCCGCTACCGCTTGGTCGGAAATTTTTTGACGTTTTTAGTGTAAATTTTGGAAAAAATTTACGTTTTTTCGATTTCGTTACCGTCTATTTATAAAACGTTCCCGCTTGGTCAGAATCCTAGATCCGCCACTGTTAGGGGACTATGTAAATAGATACAAATACACCCAAACTACTGATGGGGTCAAATGGGCCCTTGAATAGAGGCAAGCATCACATGGTTCTTTTACAAAAATATAAAATACAATAATATTTATATTTATATATTTTCAACGACATTAACTACAAGAGTAATTTATATTCTTGTTCTTATTTTTGTATTTGTGTTTGTATTTGAAATTTGAAGTTAAAAACACATATGCTTAGTTTGATTTGATTTGATTTTTTTTTTAGCGAAGTTAAATCAATTTTCATTAAAATGCCAAAGTAACAAATTACAAACAAGTGGCAGGTAAACGGGCAACAAGCTGCGCCGCAACCCTCTTTTGAATTGCAAAACCAATCCTGCTAAAGACGAAACGACCCTTAAAGGTTGAGAGATTACTATTCACAACCCGTTGAACCCTGTTTAGGAATTCCACAGCCTCTGGGGCTAGGGAACCAAATGTATCAAAAGCGAATGGGATAAACACGTGTTGATTCTCTAAACAAGCCTTCTCATATTTAGCGACCTTGCTTGATTCCGCCTTCAACGCAGCCTGGCCAGCAACAAACCCATTATCCCTGAGCCCAACAAGAGGGGACACTCCTGTAAGGTCCACACAAGCGTGTTTTCCCCTGGCCCACCCAAACACAAGAATATCAGCTGGTCGAAGAGTAGACCTCCCATCGAGCGGACCCGTCAGAAAGTTCACCGGAGCCTCCTTTTTTGCTGAAATCCCTGCCCGCTTTAAAATATCAAACAGAATATCCCTTACCAAATCATGCTTGTATTTAAAACTAGGCAACTCCTTACAATGAATCGCATGCTCGCCAAAAGTATCTAAAAAACCAGGCAAATTTGACTTTAATGCGTCACATTATAATGTAGATAGAGATGCAAACAAACTAAACGTTTGGCGACCAGTTCGTGAACTGTTTGGCGGGAAGTTCGTTTCTGTTTGTTCGTTTATTAAATAAACGAACACAAATAAGAAATTGTGTTCGTTTAGTTAAATGAACAAACATGAACAAAGGGTGGATTCATTCATTTATGTTCGTGAACGTGCGGTAACGTGTTCGTTTGTGTTCAATAGTTCATTAATGTTTTTAGCATTTATATTTTATTTAAATACTTCAAAATTCCGACAAATAAAATATTTAATAAATGTCAATGTATTATATATTTTGTTCATGAACGTTTGTTTGTGTTCGTATTTTACCATTTGTGTTCATGAGCATTAGTTTGTGCTCATTTGTGTTCATTATCATTCATTTTCATTTATTGCCTAAAATTAACAGACAAATACAAACGAACACGAATAAGTTCATTTCCTTAACAAACAAACACGAACATAAAATCTCGTTCGGTAAACGTTCGTGAACACATATATTTCTTAACAAACGAACACGAATTAGGACTTGTTTGTGTTCGTTTGGTTCGTTTACAGCCCTAAATGTAGATAAAGTTCTGAATTGCACGGTGTTAGCATGAAATTCAAAGTTTGTTCAAATGCTGGATACGACCGTATTTGAGAAGAACACATATGTTCTAAAGTTTTGACTAAATTTGATTTCATGTTATACCGAACCATATTCAAATGGTACACAAGTATACTCAAAACTTGGATACAATCGTGTTTACATGTTATACAGTCATGGTCAAGCAACATACACAAATGTTTTGGTCGTACACAACCATGCTCAATGGTTGAATGCCATGTTCAACCTTACTTGGTCCTGCTCAAATACTAGAAACAATCGGTGATCCAAATTTTAAAACCTTGATCCAGTCTAACTCATTTTTTCTTGATTTCAAATTAAAAAATATTGGACATTTGTTATTTACAAATTATTGTCACTAAAGCTGAAGACGACGAATAATATTTTAATTTTTGGCGGGGATGATCTTTTCATGATAAAAGAGGCGTGTAGTACAGTTGGTTTATAGCTTTGGTTTAGCTATCAAAAAAAATATCTTTTCATAATAAGGTACAAGATATTTAGGACATGTGTTTTTTTCTTTTGAGTAAATTACAAAACTCGTCCTTTATGTATGTATGTTATTGCAAATCATGTCATTTGTCTTCAATAACTACATTAATCGTACCTAATGTTTACAAATTCTAACATGTTATATCCTCTACCCCAAACCCAGTTAATTTTCTCAGTTAATTGTAGTCATATGAGGCCCACATAAGGGCATTAATGTCTTTTAACCTACCCATCTCTTACCCCATTTAAAACCCCAAATAACCCTTATCTGCTACACATCATAACCACACTGTTCTAACCAAAACATGAAGAACGGTGATACATGTATGTAGTGTGCACTGCGACAATTCCTCAATCACCTGCTCCACGGTTGCCGCCGATTGCACGGACGATATTCGCTGTTAGGTTGGTTTTGTTATTATCGTGCATTAAACCCATCGCCGTAAGCAACTTATGGCTAATCTCTGATTCTTCGTATCTGTTTTGGTGTTATAGGCGTATTATTATGATTTTCAATTGTTTTCTTTTGATTTAAATGATTTAAATAATGTAGTTTTGCTTCTGATTGCCCTTGGTTTCCAAAAACTATTCATGTTTAGCCACACAGTGTAAATTACAGGTCTTCTAATTTGGGTGGATTTTTTAGTTTTCAATTCTTTTTATCAAATAGTGTAAATTCATTCATCTGTACTCTTGCAGGAGTAGCTGGGGTTCTCTTCAACCGAAAGTCCCGATGGTGATGAGTAGTTCAGGCATCAAAACTTTGAAGAATCTTTGTTGCCTTGAGGTCCAATTCGTTATCTTCAATGTTGTCTTCATGTTTTGGTTAGAACAGAGTGGTTTGTAGCAGATGAGGGTTATTTGGGGTTTTAAAAGGGGAAAGAGATGTGTAGGTTAAAAGACATTAATGCCCTCACGTGGGCCTCGCGTGACTACAATTAACAGAGAAAATTAACTGGGTTTGGGATAAAGGATATAACATGTTAGAATTTGTAAACATTAGGTATGATTAATGTAATTATTGAAGACAAAGGACATGATTTGCAATAACATACATACATAAAGGACGAGTTTTGTAATTTACTCTTTTTCTTTTTCGGAATATGACTTTGAATACACATGTTTAGGAAGGGTGAGATTTTTATTTAAACAATATTAAGATGAATTTAATATAATGTAAAAAAACTATCAATTTAAAAAAAATGAATTTAAACAGGATTTTGATTTCATATGTTTTTTAATGATATCTCACATTGGTAAAATATAGTTTTCTGAAATTAGGATTATAAATACAACTAATATCTATATGGCTTTAAGGGTTTTTTTTTTTTTTTAACGGTGAGAATATTTAACTTGTTGTGAAAGAGATCTCACACCCTTCGAAGCAGAGAGCCCTAACCATACTCTGACCAAACTATGTTGTCTTAATCCTACTCTGGCTTTAAAGTTAAATTGAGGTTTTAGGAATGAAATTAAGTTACGATTTTAATTAGAAGTTAGAACTCGTTTTTATAAAAAAAAAAAAAAAAAGTTTAAAGTAAGATATAAAAAATAAACGTCAATTTTCTTTTTCAAATGAGTAAATTACGTTTTTGGCCCCTGTGGTTATATCACTTTTACTATATTAGCCCAAAATAAGAATTTTTAACGTATGTGCCCCCATGGTCCTTATATCTAACCATTTTGGCCCCAAATTCTAACCAAACCCCAAACTCTGGTTAATTATTAACCACATGATGGGTATTATGGTAATTTCTCATCCCCTTTAAATCTAACCTAGATCTTCAAGAACATCATCATCTACTAACCCAAATCTTCAAGAACAGATCATCTTCAAACCCAGATCTTCAAGAACATTACCACCTTCAACCATCATCATCACCATCATTCCCAGATCTTCAATTAAATTTCCAGATCTTTAACATATATTCATTTCTCACAGTTATTTCACCTACTACCAAAAGCTCAAAATCATTTCAGATTAACAAATTATCACTCAAAATACAATTAAATTTCCAGATCTTTAACATATATCTTCAACTCAAAATACAAATCAGAAAAAAAAAACAAATTCTTCTAATGGTTCACAGTTGGACGGAGACTGCCACCCCTGTAACAAGTAAATTGATATAGACATCTACCACAGCCAGTTGAACCCACCTGCAACAAGTTTGAAAACAAACTAATTATATATAGAGGAAGTCAGGAAACCCAAAAAACAAAAATCAGCTTTCTATTAGTGAAACTATCATTTTTTCTTAATTTATTCATCAAGAGATGGAAATCCTCGTTGAAAGTGGTGGCGTAGAGAGCGGTGATTTTGCCCTAACGCCGGCGGGTTTCAAGTGGACGGAGACTGCCACCCATCATCATCAATTTTTCTGAAAAAATGGTGGCGTAGAGAGCGGTGATTTTGCCCTAACGCCGGCGGGTTTCAAGTGGACGGAGACTGCCACCCATCATCATCAATTTTTCTGAAAAAAAATAAAGGAAACTGAGGAAGGGGGATGGGTGTTTACCGTGAATCTTGTCGGAGGAGCCTCAACCCACCACCGTCGCCTCCACTGCCGCCGCCGTGAGCGGCGGCGCCTAATCATCTCGTTGCCCTCTCTCTTCGATCTTTGTCGCCGAAAAACGGGGGTACGGGGGAGGTGTGAGTGTTGTCGGAGGAGTGTAGTCGCAGGTAGCCGTTGCCGGCTTACCGCCGGTCGGCTGCTGGCCTTCATCGAGAAGGAAGAGGGTGAGCAGAACTGCAGGAGAGTGGTGTGTTTAAGATGTATTCGATCTTGTACAAGTAGATGATCACATAGGTGTACAGTTGTATGATTGCATAGTTGTGATACACATCTTGCATATCACCATCTTTGTCTGCTTAGGGTTTTGAATGAAAGCTTGAAGGAGAAGATGATTTAATGAAGAAGTTGAAGTGAAAAAAAAAAGGATTTAGGGTTTTATTTATACAGACATATTAGGGGGGGGGGGGGGTAAAATGACCAAATTAGACATCATGTGCTATCCACGTGACCATTAAATTAACCTGAGTTGGGGGTTGGTTAGATTTAGGGGCCAAAATGGTTAGTTATAGGGACCATGGGGGCAGATCTGTTAAAAATTCTTATTTTGGGTCAATATAGTAAAACTGATATAACCACAGGGGCCAAAAACGTAATTTACTCTTTTTAAATTTATACTCTTATTGTTGTAACACCTAGAAAGTATTTAAAGGCGCTTATATAATTAATCTTTGGAGAATAATGTTATAAGTAATTAAACATGTTACTTTGATATTGAGTTAGTATAAAATTAATGTAGTTTACTAAAGTTAAGAAGTGTTAGGATATAGTAGGAAGTTTTTTTTGCTAGAAAGTAATCTTGACTATCAATTGATTTAATCAAGGGCTAAGATTAAATGGGTGAAATTGAAGAGAAGAAAGAGGCGCGTGGGTTTGCGTAAGGGCATTCTAGTTAATCCAGCACAATAGTTTCTCTCTTCTCCGATTCACCCCCATTTTTTAAACGTTAATAACTTTTTCATACCACATTATTTTTCTACAAAAATTGCACCAAAAAAACGAGCGTTTTTTTATCTTTAAAACGAGTATACTATTGTTATATTTTCGAATTTTTTTTGAAAACTCAGTTGCGTAAAACGCAATGCAAAAAACCCAATTGCGTAAAACGTAATGGAAAAAAAACGTAAAAAAATGATTTTTTTTCTAAAACGCAATGCACAAAAAACACAAAAATGTCTTATTTGTAAAACGCATTGGCTAGAAAACACAAAAAAATGTCTTATCTCTAAAACGCAATAGCCTAAAAACACAAAAGAAAGTATACTTTCTAAAACGCAATGGACTGAATGTGTTTTACCTAAAACGCAATGCACAAAAAACACAAAGAAATGTTTTATTTCTAAAACGTAATGGCCAGAAAACACTTAAAAATTTCTTTTTTTTTTCTAAAACGCATTACCTTAAAAACACAAAAGAAAGTGTACTTTCTAAAACGCAATGGACTGAAAACACATAAAATGTGTTTTACCTAAAACGCAATGCACAAAAAACACAAAGAATGTCTTATTTCTAAAACGCAATGGCTATAAAACACTTAAAATGTCGTTTTTTTTTCTAAAACGCAATGGCCAGAAAACACATAAAAATGTCTTATTTCTAAAACACAATGGCCTAAAAACACAAAAGAAACTGTTCTCTCTAAAACGCAATGAACTGAAAACACATAAAAATGTGTTTACCTAAAACGCAATGACAAAAACACTTCAAAAATGTTTTATTTCTAAAACGCAATAACCCAGCCAGGGGCTCTGCCCCTTGGACCCTGCTCCCAGGGGCGCTGCCCCCGGACCCCATCAAGATCGTAAAACGTAATGACTAAATCAAAAACCTAGATCGTAAAAATGAAATTAAAGAATTTCTTACATGGATCGAAGCCGATTTCTTCAACGACTGACGAAATTTGAATGATAGAAACACTTACCAGCGATCGAATCAAACAGATCGAGTGATTATCTTCAAAATTACGGGAAAAAATGAGATATTGTATGAAATTAAACTGGATTCCTTCAAAAAAGCTGAAGAACACGTTGATCGGTGTTTGATTCATTGATTGGTGACGAAAATCGCACTATAATGTAGTGATTATTGACAGGGCCGTCCCCGAGAATGATAAAAATCTTTTGGACCCCGGCAAGATAAAAAAATTGGGCCCAAACCTATAATATAAACTCATCAATTATATATCAAGAAATCACTATACGACGATCATTGTTATAAAATAAACAAAACAAAAGTAACGTAACAAAATGATCGAATTTACTTAAGTGAATCGCGCGGCTCTCCTAGCGTTTTTGGAAGCAAAACTTAAGAATGAATTATTATATAGGCATAATTTCTAGACAAAATAAAAGTTTCAAACATGTAAGTTTCAAATCAACTTGCAAAAGTTTATACATCAAAGGCTTTTTATTATATAGGCCCCTCTCATTGCTGGTTAAATAGAAGTGCTATCTCAAAGGATACAAGTGGGAAAAATGGAGTCTTCTTAGTTGTTGTCGGTGCATTCGTTATGAAACTATATATTAACTGAAGTCTTCACTCAATGTTATGAAACTATATTAACTGAACCAAAGAAGCTAATGATAGCTATATATTTTATACCTTTGCTGAAGTGATTTTACTTTTTCCAACATAAAGGCAGAGTCTTCAAGGAATGCACCGTCAACTAAGAAGACTCCATCAATATAAAACAACATTATCCTATACTATTTGTTTGATTATAACATCAATTATTAATTATTAATATTTTTCTCAAACTACTAGTTCTTTCTATTAATTAAAAAGGCACAATTGTTTGTTCTGTTGGTCATCCACTTTAACCTTTTATGTCCAGCTAATAAAAAGGCACAATTGGAGTTGGGGCCTGGGTCGTTTGTTGATGTAAAACACTAAAACAAGTCTCAAAATCAACTATATGTCCAGCTAATAAAAAGAAACTGAGAAACATAATAAGTTTGATTTACCTTTTATGTGATATTGAAACCCTAGTCACTCAGATTTTGAGTTGTTTCTTAGATTGATTGCAAGAATATAGAAACCCTAGTCACTCAGATTGTTGTTGATGTCGATTTGAGAGATGACGCCATGTTTTTTTGCGCTCAACTATCAGATTCAGAGATGAAGATACGAATGGGATTGCTGCTGTTCATTGCTGTTGTTCGCATACTCCGTGTTTTCCTTTTTGCGCTCCAACATTCCCCAAGGCCCACCCCAATATATACTAAAATAGTTTTTTAAAATTTGGGCCCCTTAAAGCTTTTGGGCCCTGGCTTTCGCCCGGGCTGCCCAGCCCAATAGCCGGCACTGATTATTGAGATAGAAAGTGAAGAAATGGTTGAAAATGATGGGTTTTGAAAATGGTGGGTTTTGAAGTTACTGGGGAGAAGAAGAAAGGATACGATTGACTAAGATACCCTTCCTCTTTATTTTAAATTTTGTCACATGTCATAATCCTATTGCTTCCTATCCTTTCTAGCCAAAATAAACTTTCTATTTGATCCTTACCCAAGTTAAGAATTAAGGGGTCATCGTAATATATGAAGTTACTTATGGACTTTGATTAGACATATGGAAGTTTTGGATGTAGAAACCATTGATTTTATAGTTTCATGCTTAGTTTAGTCAATAAAGATTTAGATGCAATTTCGAAATCAAAGTTCAAGTAGTTTGTTTAAGGCTTAGGGTTTGAAATAAGAGTTGTCCAAAATTATTATGTTAATACTCTGATCTCCATTGGTTTAAGTATAATATTTTATGTTCATGGCAATTTTGAGTCACTGATTATGGATAACTAGATGGTGAATAATATGAATGAATGATTGAAAAGTATATTTTATTCACAAAATACATCGAGTACATATAGTGGGAGATCCATTTGCAGAACATTCTCGAATATAGAAGATACAACAACCTTGACTAATCAAATATTCAAGAATGTTCTGCAAGTTTGACTAAACTAAGTGGCGGGAATTGGTGGTGCTTCATTGGCATTAATACGCCCCCGGAAGATGGAGGTTTCGTCAGAAACGCCAATCTTGGACCGCAATTTTAAAAACGGAGCTTTAGAGAGGGGTTTGGTAAGAGCGTCTGCCAATTGATCTGTTGAATTGATGTTATGAACTCGAAGAGTACCAGCCGCAACCTTCTCACGAACAAAATGATAATCTAAAGCAGCATGTTTCATACGCGAGTGATACACGGGATTAGCACACAAATAAGTTGCTCTGGTGTTGTCACAATATAGTCTAGGCGAAGCAGTTACGGAGCGACCAAGCTCTTTGAGAAGATTTTCAACACATGCGAGCTCGACTGCGACGTTTGCAAGTGCTTTATATTCCGCTTCAGTGGAGGATCGAGAGACCGACTTTTGGCGTACTGATTTCCAAGAGATGATATTGCTACCAAGATAAATAATGTAGGTGGTGGTAGAGCGTCCGGCTATAGAGACACCTCCCCAATCGGAGTCAGAAAAGGCGGTAAGCTCTAAGGGAGAGTTCTTTTTCAGGAACAAACCATGATAAACCGTTCCTTTGAGATAGCGAAGCAAACGCTTGACAGCTTGCCAATGCGTTTGAGTGGGTTGATGCATGAACTGTGACAACTTGTTGACGACAAAAGAAATATCTGGTTGTGTAAACGCAAGATATTGAAGAGACCCCACAAGTTTGCGGTAAGGTGTCAGGTCTACTTTAGGAGTACCATCTTCGAGTGTCAGAACTTGAGAGGAACATAGTGGTGTTTGAACGGATTTTTCCCCATCCATGCAATGTAATGTTAGCAGATCATGTATATGCCTGTGTTGAGATAAAAACAAACCATGTATAGTAGTTATAAGCTCCACACCCAAAAAATGACTAGGATACCCCAAGTCTTTTACCGAAAAATGAGAAGCAAGACTGTTAACAAAATCATTCATGAACCTATTGTTGTTTCTTGTCAAAAGAATATCGTCAACATAAACTAGAAAATAACACATGATACCATTGCGGTTGTAGGTAAAAAGTGAGGCATCCGCATGAGATTTGGTAAATCCAAAATCAACCAGGAAGGACGTAAGAGCCATGTACCATGCACGTGGCGCCTGTTTAAGGCCATAAAGGGATCAGTGAAGCTTGTAAACATAATTCAGAAATTGTGGATGAATATAACCCGGAGGTTGGACCATGTATACCTCTTCTTGCAAATGACCATGCAAAAACGCATTGCTGACGTCCAGTTGATGTAAAGACCATCCCCGAGATAAGGCAATGGCAAGCACCGTACATATAGTGACGGGTTTGGTAACCGGACTAAACGTATCAAAATAATCCTTGTCGTATTCTTGCAAGAAACCCTTCGTAACGAGACGTGCCTTATACTTATCCACACTACCATCGGGACGACGTTTGATTCTGAAAACCCACTTACATCCGATTGGTTGTCTAGAGGATGGAGCAACAAGTTCCCATGTTTGGTTTCGAAGTAAGGCATTGTACTCATCATCCATAGCTTTACGCCAGATCGGGTCTTTAGAAGCTTGAAGATAGGTATTTGGTTCAAGAGATTAAGGAATGGGGTGAACCGTGGTGGTGTTAACAAGGTATGAATTGTAGTATTTGGGATTGGGTTTCCTATTTCTAGGTGGCAAGGTAGGTGGCGGTGACAGATATGTCGACGTGGAAGAGGGAGTTTCAGCAAAATTAGATAGGTGAGGTGGTAGTCGAATTTGTAGAGGATGAGGATAAAGAGGAGGTAGGCGATTGGGAATTAAGAGGGTAGGTTGAATGATCAGAATCATGGGGAGTGGAATTTGAGAAGGAATTTGAGGTGGAAGGTGATCTCATTGGTTCATAAGATGAGAAAGTGGTAGTGGCTAAGGAATCTGCATGGGATGGTATAGGTGCATGCAAAGGTGTTGCATGGGAAGGTGTAGGTTCATGAAAAGGTACTGTATTATTAGAGGTAGTAGCATTAGTAGATGACTTTTGCAAAGGTGGTAAAGGGTTAGTAACAGTTGAGAAAAAAACATCTGTAGTGGGAAGAAAATAGAGTTTTGAAGAGTTTTCTTTAGATGGAAAAATATCTTCAACAAATGCGACATGTCTAGAGTGATAAAGACGATTTGCTCGTATATCTAGACATTTGTAGGCGGACTTGGATGTGGAGTAACCTAAGAAAATGCATGGTTGAGAGTGGGGTTGTAGTTTGGATGTAGCATAGGGTTTGAGCCACGGATAGCATAAGCAACCAAAGGTTTTTAGTTTTGTATAATTTGGTGACGCACGATAAAGCATTTGATATGGCGATTTGGATTGAAGAATTGGTGTAGGAAGGCGATTAATGAGATAGACCGCCGTTTGGAATGCATGTGACCAAAAGGAAAGTGGTAGCCCGACATAGTGTAACAAGGCAAGGCCGGTTTCCCCTATGTGGCGGTGACGTCGCTCAACTATTCCATTTTGTTCGGGGGCATGCGGGGGAGTGGTATAATGTGAGATCCCCATAGATTGGAGAAAAGGTAAGAGGCCGATGTATTCGCCACCATTGTTGGTGAAGATGGATATAAATTTGGTTTGAAATTTTTTTTCGACAAGTAGAAAAGGTAAGAGGCCGATGTATTCGCCACACATATTTAGAGTAGTAGTCCACAAACACAACATAGTATTTAAACCCATCAATAGACTGTTGAACGGGTCCCCAAACATCCGAATAAAGAAGTTGTATAGGTTTATTAGCAACAAACGAGTTTGGTCCAAATGGCAACTTGTGACATTTATTTATTCCACACGATTAACAATGCAAAGTAGAACAAGACAAGGATTTAAAACTGAGACTAAGGTGTGACAACTGTCAAATTTGCATGCATCCGTACAATTATTAAACAATAATTAGTGCTTAATGGCTGTGATGAATTACAATTAATAATTGGAATTGCTTTCTGATTATTGCCATATACATACATGTGCACCATATATTACAAAAGACATACCCTTATTGCATGCAAACTTTAATAATTCAAGTGATACACGAAACACAGTTAGCACAGTTATTAGACAAATCAGAAAAATGCTGATAGAGTTCAGTAGATAGACAGACATTGTATTGAGACACAGAATGAACCAGAAACCAAATATTACACTAGTGTAGTGTGTAAAAGTAAGGATCACAAAACTGCATTCCTAGTGATAGTTTAAGTGCCGGAAAGTGCCTAAAACTCACATAAACTGCAGAATTCTGTAGAAAATCAGCAAATTCAGCATTTAAACACATTTATATTAAGCAGAAATATGCTTAAATGGTCCTAAATACTTTCCTAAGTGTCGGGAATCGAAACCGTCATAAAAAGGGTACATAAAGCACACTAAACTGCAAGTTTAGCACCTTAACGAACCAGTAACCAACCGAACAACCGGACACTACCCGAAACACCAAATTTTCACTAGAAGCATTGTTTTAACATTACCAAGCTGGTTATGGTCCCCGCACACCATAACACACTATATAAATATCAACTAACTAAACATCTAACTAAATACCTACATTTCAACCATAAACTAACATTTAGTTACAACCTACACCTAAGACCCCCCCCCACCCCCCACCTAGTGGACGGTCACTAGTGGTCCCCACATTGTGATTTCCTTTTGTTTTAATAATAGATCTTGTTCCCTTATAATGAGCATAAGAACCAAAGGTAAATGTGTAATGTTGGACTATAAGTATAACCATAAGTATCATAACATTCATTCATCACCAACATAACACACACTTTCTCTCCTTCTTCTCCTTGCTTGTTCACGGTCACAACCAACAACCACAACCCCACCATCATTCAACCATCTTACATACATTCCAAGCATACCCAAGGGTGTTAGAAGGTGCATAACGAAGCTAGGAGCTTTCAGAAGTTCAAGGACCTCTTTCATTTGCTTTTATCCACTCGTTTTCTTCACTTAATCATCCCTAGCCTTGAACTAGTGGTAAGAACATCATACATACTATTTTACATCTATTTTAAGTGGTTAAAAGATGATACAAGATGATTATCATGAAGAACACTAAGAAACAAGAAGAAGAAACTTGAACATAAGCTTAAAATTATAAGAAATCATGAAGAAATCATGTTGTTTATGTGTTGATTTACTTGTTGATCATTGTTTGCTTATGAAAATGATATAGATCATCATATGATCTTGCTAGATCATGATTAAAAACATAATCTAGCAAGATGAGGAGATGAACATGTTAGAGTTTAATGAATCATCCTCACATAAAGCATGAACTTGAAAGAACATAATGTGTTCTTGTGAAATAATGATTAAAATCAAATGTAAGTCTTGTAGATCTAAGATTTCAAGAGTGATTTTCTAAGAAACCAAGTTAAAAATACATGTTTTACTAAATCTTGGTTCTTACACAAATAAACCATATTTTTGGTGGTTAATAAAGTGTAGAAGCATATGTGTAACAAGAAAAATCCATGAAGAAACTTTTTTAGAAAATATGATCATAAGTTGTAAAGATCAAAAATCTTTAAAAATGATGTTTTTAAAAGATCAACCACACTTTAAAGGGTAACAAGGCTTACTAAATACACTAGTAAGTTACTACACAATTTTACAGATATTCAAGTTCATGAAGTATTGGATTATGCTTGTTTTTAACAAAGTTGGTAAGTGTAGGTTGTTTATTGTTGAATGATGATTGATTGTGTTGATTTTTACAAAAGAAAATGATATACCTTGAAGGTATGGAAACCTCCATTTTTAGGGGAAACTATGGCATTTTTTTCTAAAAATTAAACACTTAGAAAATTATTTCTAAACAAATAATTACAAGTGTGCTTTAAACCATGAATTTTTACATAATTTTGCCATAATTTTTGTTACAAAAATTATAAATATTGGATGTTGATTTTTATAAATAAAAGTGACTAAATATGTATTTAGGAAATATATATTTAGAAGTCACCATGTGTGTGATTGTTTGTATATTATATGCATTAGTTATATTATTTTAGGAATTGAAATAATATAACTCATCAAAATACCAAAATTTACAATCCAAAATATTACCAAGAATTCCAAGGGAATGAACATATAAAGTATACCCAAAATATTGGAGAAACCGGACAAAGAAATATAACTTTCAAAATATTCCAGAAATATTATTCATGTGTATATTTTGGTAAATAATATTTTGGATATCAAGAGAATGAAAAATATGATTTTCATAATTATTACAAAGTTATATCATATTTTTGACAGGAAGAAAACATATTATTTTTGGGTGAATAAAATATGTATTTTCTTGAAAATATTAGAAAAAATATTACTTTTGGAAGAAATATAGATTTTCTCAAACAAAAACGGAATATATTATTTTTGGGGGAAAAATAAGCATATATAATTTTCCAAGTTAGACTTGAAAATATATTATTTTTGGAACTTATATGGGAATACAAATATTTTTGCCAAAGGAAAAATTATAAATAATTTTTCTAAGGAGTATTTGTTAAAATATACATTTTGAAAATATATATGGATTTTATTTTACTAAGGATACTTAATAATTGCAAGAGATACGTATTTTCGTACGTATAATTACACTCCGGATTACGACCCCACATAAATGGAAAAAATGTGCAAGTATAAGAATACGAATACAAATACAAATACACACATCCTTGGGAAGGATATACATATACAATACATAAGTGTGTCAAGTTAAAATATATTATTTTAACTAATGTTCCAAAATGTAATAAATATAATTTAAGTTAAAATATTTATTACTTTGATAAATAATTATATACTTGGAATAACATTGATGACACAAACTAACGTAACTCAAGACACTAATTAAGACCAAGGTTAAGGCACGACCTACCCGTCTAATGGACCGTAGTACGCATGTAGGTAGTCGTGCGTTCTAGAGGAAACTTTGAGTTACATTGGATATGAAGAACGCAAAACTGTGAGTTCATGACCCCCTTTTCTTCTAACTGTTTTTGGTTTTATAACTTCGGTGGTGAAATACATGTTACAACTATTTACAAACATTTTGAGTTGGTATGGTTAGCTAAGGAAGGGTACTACTTGATCATGTGAGTGGTGGGTATAACACTTAAGGCCATTAATCCTCGTTGTAGGACCGAGGGACATGAGTGATAGATCTATTGGGTGTTGAGAGCCCCACCCATGGGCCTGCGAGTTGGCCGCATGTGGTGACTATGTCGTTCCGCCGGAGGGGCCAGTACGAAATACGCTTACAGGGTTGTGTGCTTCCTATACCATGTCACTTATATTAATGTATTAGGTACACATTAATTGATCTGTTTTCCTTGTTGCTTCATACCAGTTTACAAATACATACAGACATACTTACAAATGTTTTCAAGGATACTCGTGCACACATACAAAACATATGAACTCGCTCAACTTTTGTTGATGTTTTCAAACTACATGTATTTCAGGAAATTAAGTATGGATCTGGCGGGCGTTGGAGTTTACAAGTCATGTCTCTAATAAAAGGTGTCATCCAAAGTCGAAGGGTTTGGGATATGTATTTTATCTTGGATAAGATACATGGCCCGAAACCTAGTTTGGTTGTGTCTTTTGTGAAGTCCAGTATGGAACTTTAAGCTTTGGTGGTCATGTGATCTAAACTTAAAGTCTTAGTTTGATGTTAAACAATGACGGTTGTATTATTTTGAAAACTATTTATGGATGAACACCTTGGTTTTATCATATAGTTGTTTGTTATGGTTGAATGCAATGATATTAAGCAAGTCACACCAAATCACGCTTCCGCAAAAGTTAGGGTGTGATAGTTTGGTATCAGAGCTTCGATTGTAGCGAACTAGGATTCCTTCTCAAGTCTAGGCTAAATCATTAGGGCTCTCACGAAAATATTTTTACAACATGCTTTCATTGCATACACAAAAACGCCCAAATCCAAGAAACAAACATTTTTATAAAGGAAAGACATGAAACACATTTCAAGGTTTATGTTGTGGTTCAGTCTGAGAGACTGGGTGGTTCAGTCTGAGAGACTGGGTGGTCTAGTCTGGGAGACTAGGTGGTCTAGTCTGGGAGACTGGGAAAGATAGAAAGTTTCATGAAGGATAAATGTGAATACATGATTACATGATGAGTTGTCTTTGCTTGCAATACACTTGGTGTTAGTGATTACTATAGATATACATGCTATGATTATTATGTACCGGCACACATGTCATCTTCTTCAGAGAGCGAGTTGTACAACGTTGACGACCCTATGGCCACCGTCACAGATAATGAGATTGCACATGCGCCAGAAATATATACGTCAGGCACTGAGAGTGATCCTGACATGTTGTCCGAGGACGAGGACGACTTCCAACCGTTCGCGCTACCAGACTTTGGTGATGATTTACCCTTGCTGATGGCTTCCCTGACGAGGATCCTTTTGTCATTCCTGTTCCAGTCCATGACCACCTTATCATTGGTCACCCCGATGGCAAGCACATCGTGGCTCCGATCCTCGATGTCGTACCTCTTGTGGTCATACCTCCTGAGGTTTGGCCATTCGATGATTTGTTTGATGACGACGTTGATTTATTCGTAGACGATCCTCCTGTTGACGCCCAGGGTGATGGGGAGATAGATAAGGATGTTGTAGCTGTTTCCACCTCCTGCTGTTTCGACAGGGAGATATCTTCTGACATTAGTTTTCATTCGGTTTCAGACTACTTTGAGTCTGTGACCCCTTCAACTTTAAAGACGACCGGATTGCAGTTTTCGCTACTGACTCAGACGACGACGACGCTATGGCAACCGCACTATCACCTTCTCGAGATCCCACACATCCACATGACCCAGAGCCTGCTCCTGAGCTAGCTCTTGCCCCTTTTAATCAGCCTGATGTTGCACCTATTGATCTTGAGCCGATTCCTGATTCTGACCACGTTCCTTTTTGGTTTACCAGACCTCGCACCCCTTATACCTGATCCAGTTTCTGCACTTGTTGATCCTCCTTTTGTTGAGCTATTTATTCCCCCGTCTGCACCCACTGATATTGCTCCTTTTCCTACTATGGAGACCGACGTCCATCTGTCACACCCCTTTCTGCGGCGGAAGCACGAGGTGTGATCATGAAAGGTTCTCATTGCATACGAAAGGTAAACATGCTATATGCTCAAAATAACTTCAAACATTACATTACCAAAACATAAGTCAAGTGTTTACAACACGTGATAGCATATTGTCTTAAGAGTTACAACTTTATTTAGCGAAAATAAAACATAGCGACATCCATGAGCATAAGTAAGACCGAGCGCACATCCACCTTTAATTACCTGAAATACATGTGAGTTTTGGAAAAACATCAACATAATGTTGGTGTGAATTCATGCAGTTTTTGTATTGAACGTTTGCATACTTTGTATGAAAAACATGGTATGTATTTTGTTTCAAAACGCGTATTCATGAATGAGTCAAGTATCTCTATATGTATCAAGTGTTAATGGGTTGCAAAGCCATTAACATGTGACACGACATAGGAAGTCACCAAACCATAGGCATTTTTCTATAGTCGATTCACGACTGAGACACAAAAACACTACTTGGTTCTAGTTGTCACCAAGAGTGGGGCTGCCCTGAAACCCATTAGATCTAACCTTTTGTTCTACGGTCTTAGTATGTACACGATTAATGGTGCTTATGGTACCCTATTCGTGACACGATTTCTCATATCAATTCTTGGCACTAGTTTTCGCCAAGAGTACTTCTCGTTTCAGTACACAACATACCAATTTGTAAATATTAAAGTATTTGTAACATGTATTTCACCCCCGAGTTATAAAACTAAAAACAGTTAAAAGAAAAGGGGGAGCATGAACTCACAACTTTGCGTTCCTGTGCGTCGTAAACTTCACCGGATTTGCTTAATTAACGTCGTAACCTATACGCGTTTTCTTAACGTTAGTCACTAGACTTGCGTCGCACAAGTACAGTCACTCTCTTTTGTGTATATTTTCTTGTGTTAAAAATATTTTATATTTTTAACTAAATGTCTTACTTATATTATTTTCTCAAAAATAAATATAAGCTTTTTGTATTTTGTACTTTGCACCCGAATTATGTATCTTGTATGTTGTATGTGTATGTTTGTATTTTTACTCGTTACGAGTATCTCCAAGTCATATTATTTTTACTCTAAAAATAATATATACCTAGTTCACAAAATAATCACATAATCACACAAGCGATAAATATATATTCTGAATATATATTTAACAAGTTTTATTTATGAAAATCCACCTCCGATGTTTGGAAATTTTGTAATAAAAATCATGGCGAAGTTTGTTTGGAAAACAAGTCAAAAATATATTCATAACACTTGTCACCAAAAATATTGTAAGTGTTATTTTCTGGAAAAATTTCGCCAGAGTTTCCTCTGTAACTGGAGGTGGCCACGCTTACTAGCGTATCATTTTCTTTTAAAATTCAACCAATCAATTTTTCCATCATCAAAATACCATCTTCAAATATCAAACTAGTCAAAATAAACACAAATCGCATACACATGAACTTGCAAGTTGTGTAAAATTATGTAGTAACTCTTCAACACATTTAGTAGGTTTTTCCATCTCTAAAAATAAAGTCGGTTTCTTGGAAATCTTATTTTTAAAGAATATGAAGTTTTACAACTCCTAGTCGGTTTTTGCGAAAATTATTTCTTTGTTAAAACTTTTGTTACACTAGTGTCCACACACTTGTTTGTTCACAAAAACACCTCTATTTCATGAAAGATCCGGTTTTAAAACATGGTTTCGTCTTACGGTTGGTTTTTCGAAAATACCACTTGTAGATCTACTAGTTTAGAACTTCATTTTACAAGAAAAATTCCTTTTACGCAAGTTCATGTTATTATGTAGTAGTGTTCATCATCTTGCCCTTTTTATACTTTAACATACACTAGTCCATGCACTATGAACCTAACCTAGCCGGGTTAGATGACGATCCGAACTACTACTAGCATTAAACAACACAAAATAATCATCACAAAACAAGTTTAACAAGTTTTACACCATTACTTTCCTTTTATCCATTAAATTCATCATTTTACAAGACTTTTAGTTGGTGATCTTTAGTGTTTATGATTTTTAGCCATTAAATCATCTATTAACCATCATAAACGAGAACAAGAAGATGTTTAGAAGCACTTACTACTAGCACAAGGTTAGGGGAGTTCAAGAGGACAAAAGAGGTGGAAAAAAGCAAATGAAGAAGGTCCTTCAAGATCCGCTTGCACCGAGCTTCGTTAGTGGCCTTCTTACTCCTCAATATCACCTTGGAATGGATGGATGAGTTGGAAAATGAGGGTGGCGGTGGTGCTTGGTTGGGCCGAGAACAAGGGAGGGAGAGAGGGAAGTGAAGATGGAGTGATGAAATGGTGGTATTTATAGACCTTCCATATAGCATATTCCTAGCATATTCCTAGCATATTCCTGGCATATTCCTGGCATATTCCTGGCATATTCCTGGTATATTCCTGGTATATTCCTGGCATATTCCTGGTATATTCCTGGCATATTCCTGGCATATTCCTGGCATATTCCTGGCATATTCCTGGCATATTCCTGGCATATTCCTGGCATATTCCTGGTATATATTCCTGGCATATTCCTGGGTTTGCTGCGTTGTCTGCGTTTTGCAGTGTAAGCATTATGTCGCGTAGGAACACACGGTACGCGCTTAAACTTGAAAAATAACGTTTTTAAGCGTTTTAATTTATTTTTCAACACGAACCTGATTAAAATAAAATTTTAATCATAACAGAATATTTGTGGGATTAAATATTATCCGGGCGGCCGCCAACGTTCGTTTCGCAGTTTTGTCGTAATTAGTTCTTTAGTTCAAATAAACATGTTTTCGCCATACCGAATCCTTCGAAACTTATTTCTAAGTTATGAAAGGGATATTTAGGGTATATTTGGCTTACGTCCCAGTTCTGGAGTGTACGTCGCGTTAAACTGATTGCGTTTAAGCACCAGTTTGCGTATAACCTTCCAGAAAGTGATTTAAAGCTTGAAATCGGTATTGAATCAAATTGTTCGGTTGTTCGGTTAGATACCGATTCGTTAAAGTGCTTAATAAGCATTTAAAGTGTCGTTAGTGTTATTTTTAGTGACACAAAGAATTCCCGTCACTTAGGGAAATATTCTGGATGATAAAACGACATCTGTGCACAATATTTATGTTGTTAAAAGCTGAATTGTGCTGAATTTAATAAAGTTCTGCACTTAAAGTGTGTTTCGGGTGCCTTTTAGTGCGTGCTTTAGCTTTCGTAACGACCATAAATTAAACCCTTATATGTACTCTTGGGTTTTAATGTACCTTTGTCGTAGGACCTACACCTAGGCCTCAATTCTAATGTCTGACTGCTTTCTGCAGTTCCGTTGACACAGTGTGTCTTACCGGTGAGTTTACTAATATTTCTGACGCAACGCTCTCGTTTATGCATAAAGCAATATTTTATAGTATACAACGTGCATGAATTCACTTGTTTAGTGTGTTTTCGGACATTGCTGACAATTAAGCACATAATTGCAATCATTAAATAATAATTAAAGTGTACGGAAATTACCGGTTTGTGCCAGTTGTCACAGTCTCCCCCCGTTAAAAGAATTTCGTCCCGAAATTCAGGCTGAACTAACTCTCGCAGGAGTCTTCTTGAATAGGTGAGGATACTTTTCTTTGAACTGGTCTTCACGTTCCCATGTATACTCGGGCCCGTGCTTAGAGCTCCAACGTACTTTGACAAGTTTCACACTGCTCCTCCTGGTCTTGTTGACTTTCCAGTCGGTAACCTCAACGGGTTGTTCTGTAAATCGGAGGGCTTCATCGATATGCACTTCATCCATCGGGATGATCACGCTTTCTTGTGTTGGACTCTTCTTCAGGTTGGATACATGAAACGTATCAGGTACTCCATTAAGTTCTTCCGGTAACTCCAACTTGTATGCCACGGTACCAATTCTTTTCAATATTCTGAATGGTCCGATGTATCGTGGATTCAGCTTTCCACGCTTTCCAAATCTGACTACGCCCTTCCATGGTGAGACTTTTAACAACACTTTGTCTCCCACCTTGAATTCTACCGATTTTCTTTTCGGATCAGCGTAGCTCTTTTGTCGATCTCGAGCCGCCTTAATGCGCTCTCGGATTTGCGCAATCTTGTCGGTTGTTTCTTGTACAAGTTCAGGACCAACCATACGTTTATCTCCGGCATCTGCCCAACATAAGGGCGATCGGCATTTGCGGCCATACAGAGCTTCGAACGGCGCGGCTTTTATGCTCGTATGATAACTGTTATTGTAGGAAAACTCAACTAAAGGTAGATGAGTATCCCAGCTGCCGCCTAGATCCATGACACATGCGTGAAGCATATCTTCTAACGTTTGTATAGTCCGTTCGCTCTGGCCGTCTGTTTGCGGATGGAATGCCGTGCTCAGATCTAACTGAGATCCAAAGGCTTCCTGAAATGATTGCCAGATTCTTGAGACAAAGCGTCCATCTCTGTCTAAAATGATTGAGATTGGCACTCCATGTCGTGCCACAATTTCCCTTAAGTATATCTCTGCAAGCTTTCCAGTGCTATCCTTCTCTCGGATTGGTAGGAAATGCGCAGACTTCGTCAATCGATCAACTATTACCCATATCATATCGTGCCCTCTCGGGGTCCTGGGTAATTTTGTTATGAAGTCCATCGAGATTTGTTCCCACTTCCACACGGGAATCTCTGGTTGTTGTAGTAGACCGGGCGGTTTCTGATATTCGGCCTTAACCTTAGCACAGGTTAGGCATTTTCCAACATAGACAGCAACGTCGCTCTTGAGTCTCGGCCACCAATAATATTCTTTCAAGTCTTGATACATCTTGTCCGACCCTGGGTGGATCGAGTATCTTGACTTGTGCGCTTCATCAAGGATGACTTCTCGTAGACCACCATAGAGCGGAACCCAAATGCGCTTTTTAAAGTATAAGGCTCCCTCTTCATTTGGCGCCATGTACTTCAATGCACCCCGGAGGTATTCAGCTTTGCGATTTTCCACCTTAAGGGCTTCTTGTTGTGCGTCACGAATACGTGAAGTGAGGTTCGATCGGATAGTCATTTCCAATGCTCGAACCCGTAGGGTCTTAACTCTTTCCTTTCGGCTCAACGCGTCCGCTACAACGTTTGCCTTTCCAGGATGGTACTTAATCTCACAGTCATAGTCATTCAGCAGCTCGACCCATCGTCGTTGGCGCATATTCAGTTCCTTCTGATCAAATATGTGTTGTAAACTTTTGTGATCTGTGAAGATTGTACATCGAGTACCATATAAATAGTGTCGCCAGATCTTCAAGGCGAATACCACTGCTCCCAGCTCCAGGTCGTGAGTGGTATAGTTTCTTTCATGCACCTTCAATTGCCTTGAAGCGTAAGCGATGACTTTTTGGCGTTGCATGAGCACGCAAACCAAGCCTTGTCGTGAAGCGTCACAGTATACCACGAAGTCTTCCGTGCCTTCGGGTAATGATAGTATCGGTGCATCGCATAGCTTGTTTTTAAGTATCTGGAAGGCTTCTTCTTGTTTGTGACCCCAGTCGTATTTCTTGTCTTTCTGTGTAAGGGTCGTTAGCGGTTGAGCTATCTTTGAGAAATTCTCGATGAATCGCCGATAATAGCCTGCTAAGCCCAAAAATTGACGAACTTCAGTTGGGGTCTTGGGAGCTTCCCAATTCTTTATTGCTTCTATCTTGGACGGGTCTACATGAATGCCCTTCTCATTCACAACGTGACCAAGAAATTGTACTTCGCGAATCCAGAATTCGCATTTCGAGAACTTTGCATAAAGTTTCTCTTTCTTCAGTAGTTCCAGAATAGTTCTGAGATGTTGCTCGTGCTCTTTTTTCGTTCGCGAGTAAATCAGGATATCATCGATAAATACAATCACGAATTTATCGAGATATGGTTTGCATACGCGGTTCATCAGATCCATAAAGACCGCTGGTGCATTCGTCAGCCCAAACGGCATCACAAGAAATTCATAGTGCCCATATCGCGTTCTGAATGCAGTCTTTGGCACGCTTTCTTCTTGGATTCTCAGCTGATGGTATCCAGATCGAAGGTCGATCTTGGAATAGTAGCTTGATCCTTGCAGCTGATCAAATAAGTCATCAATCCTCGGTAGTGGATACCGATTCTTGATTGTGAGCTTGTTCAGTTCTCTGTAATCGATACACATCCGCAGTGTTCCATCCTTCTTCTTCACGAACAATACTGGAGCTCCCCAGGGTGAGAAGCTTGGCCTTATGAATCCTTTATCCAACAACTCCTGAAGCTGTGTAGATAATTCTTGCATTTCGGATGGCGCAAGTCGATAGGGTGCCTTGGCTACAGGAGCAGCTCCCGGAACCAAGTCTATATGGAATTCGACTTGTCGTTGCGGAGGTAGTCCTGGCAGATCTTCAGGGAACACATCAGGAAATTCCTTCACCATAGGAATGTCTTCGAGTTTTGGCTCCACAACCTTCTTATCTACAACGTGTGCTAGGAAAGCAACACATCCTTTCCTTAAGCACTTCTGTGCCTTCATACAACTGATGATTCGTAGAGGCGCGTTTCGTCTTTCTCCATGTACGATGAGAGTTTCATCATTCGCCAGAGGGATGCGAATGATTTTCTCATGACAAATGACTTCAGCTTTGTTCTTGGACAACCAGTCCATTCTGACCACTACATCGAAGCTACCTAATTGAATAGGTAAGAGGTCGATGCTAAATCTTCGTTCACCAAGTTCTAGCGTGCAGCCTCTAACAACTTCGCCCGATTCAACAAGTTTACCATTGGCTAGTTCTATGGAATAAGGAATTTCTAATCTACCAGATTCTATTCCAAGTATGCGTTTAAATTCCACAGACATGAAGCTATAATCGGCGCCAATGTCGAATAATATGGGTGCAAAGTGATTGTTAATGAGGAACGTACCGTTGACCACATTAGGGTCCTCGCGTGTGTCCCTTGCTCCAATTACAAATGCTCTAGCCCGAGCATTGTTTCCCTCTGGGCAGTCCTTCATGAAATGATCTTTACTTCCACATCTGAAGCATCCTTGGTTTCGCCCATTTCCGTTACCATTCCCGTTCTTATTTCCCTTACTCCAGCAGTCTTCAGTGCGGTGACCCAACTTTCCAAACTTGTCGCATCTTGGAACGCGACACACCCCTTCGTGATGACGCTTGCACTGATTGCACTTGGGCAGGGTGCCCAGGTATCCTTTAGCTGGAGCGTCATTCATGGCTGCAAGAGATTTCGCCCCTTGAGGCGGGTTAGGGTCACGCTTCTTGTTGGAACCTTTGTTGTTACGAGTTGCTTGATTCAAGTTTGCATGTTTCCTTTTCTTGTCACTGGACGACTCAGCATGCGTCTCGGTGTTTTCTGTTGGGTTCAGTGACAGCTTCTTCATCCGAATACAGTCTTCAGTAAGGCTGACAGCCAGAGTTACAGCCTCGGTGATTGTTTGTGGTTTGGCCGACGTCACCATGCCACGAAACTCTGAGGCCAGTCCCCAAATGTAGCGTTCAACGCGCTTGAATTCGGGAGTCACCATGTAGGGAAGCACTCTAGACAGATCGTGGAACCTTCGAGTATAGCCATTGATGTCAGCACCTTCCATGGTCAAGTGCCAGAACTCCGTTTCCAGCCTTTGGAGTTCTACACGAGAGCAGTACTTCTCTCTCATTCTTTCCTTTAGTTCATCCCAAGTTAGGCCATAAGCGGCATCATCGCCCAAGGTTTGGACTTGCAGGTTCCACTAAGTCAGAGCTTCATCGACAAACAACCCAGTAGCAAAGGTGACTTGTTGATCCGCGGTACACTTGCTCATGTGGATAGTAGCTTCAGTCTTCTCCGTCCAGCGCACAAATGCTACTGCACCTCCTGTGCCATCATAGTTCATCGGCTTGCAGTCGAGGAACTGCTTGAAAGTGCAGCCTGGAATTAACCCAACCAATTCACTTATGAGCAATCGAAGAAATAATGAAACAAGAACCGTTCATAAATTCCTTCATGCTTAGTAAATTGTTTTAAGGTTACCTTGAGCTGCGTTTCCTCCAGACGAATCTCCATTCCCATTACGCCTAGCGTTGCTTGGTCCTCCACTGTCTTGAGTACGGTTCGCCTCGTATTGCGCGATAGCAGCGGAGATCCTTTCCTCCAGTAGAGCGTTCAACTCTTCAGCAGTTCTTGGCAGTGGGGGAGGAGGAGGTTGATCGTCATTGCGAGCATTCACAGCTTTCCTGGGTGCCATGTTCTGACAGAACATAACATGACAGGGTTAGGCATTTGTTTGATATCGTCATACTAGACAGTAGTAGCATATATATTCACAGGTATATATACCACATAAGTGACATCAAACAATTATTACTCTTGCAGAGTACTTAGTAGGCTTGCACTGAGGGAATCTATACGTGACAAGACTTGCTGTGATTTTTGTGCACTGAATTCCATAATTATGTATGCATCCATAATTACGTAACTCCTTGCACAGTCCGCACAGTTCGTTTCATCCTCGTATTTCTTCCTTCAGATGGGCCATTGCTTTCAGATAAAGTCACGTATACTTGTGACATTCTACTTCTAGTACATGCTAATTATCACACATAATTGCAAGTAATTTCTAGTCAACGACAAGTGCTACTCAAGTGCACTCTAAGTCTCGTAGTGTCTTTTCTAGACTCATGTAGACAGTTTCAGGCAGTGGGTGTCGCGGGACGTTTTATGCAATGAAAACTCTTTGAAAATTGTTTTCGTGAATGGATCCTAGAGATTGTAGACTAGACTCGAGAAGGAATCCTGGTTCACTACAATCGCAGCTCTGATACCAATCTGTCACACCCCTTTCTGCGGCGGAAGCACGAGGTGTGATCATGAAAGGTTCTCATTGCATACGAAAGGTAAACATACTATATGCTCAAAATAACTTCAAACATTACATTACCAAAACATAAGTCAAGTGTTTACAACACGTGATAGCATATTGTCTTAAGAGTTACAACTTTATTTAGCGAAAATAAAACATAGCGACATCCATGAGCATAAGTAAGACCGCGCTCACATCCACCTTTAATTACCTGAAATACATGTGAGTTTTGGAAAAACATCAACATAATGTTGGTGTGAATTCATGCAGTTTTTGTATTGAACGTTTGCATACTTTGTATGAAAAACATGGTATGTATTTTGTTTCAAAACGCGTATTCATGAATGAGTCAAGTATCTCTATATGTATCAAGTGTTAATGGGTTGCAAAGCCATTAACATGTGACACGACATAGGAAGTCACCAAACCATAGGCATTTTTCTATAGTCGATTCACGACTGAGACACAAAAACACTACTTGGTTCTAGTTGTCACCAAGAGTGGGGCTGCCCTGAAACCCATTAGATCTAACCTTTTGTTCTGCGGTCTTAGTATGTACACGATTAATGGTGCTTATGGTACCCTATTCGTGACACGATTTCTCGTATCAATTCTTGGCACTAGTTTTCGCCAAGAGTACTTCTCGTTTCAGTACACAACATACCAATTTGTAAATATTAAAGTATTTGTAACATGTATTTCACCCCCGAGTTATAAAACTAAAAACAGTTAAAAGAAAAGGGGGAGCATGAACTCACAACTTTGCGTTCCTGTGCGTCGTAAACTTCACCGGATTTGCTTAATTAACGTCGTAACCTATACGCGTTTTCTTAACGTTAGTCACTAGACTTGCGTCGCACAAGTACAGTCACTCTCTTTTGTGTATATTTTCTTGTGTTAAAAATATTTTATATTTTTAACTAAATGTCTTACTTATATTATTTTCTCAAAAATAAATATAAGCTTTTTGTATTTTGTACTTTGCACCCGAATTATGTATCTTGTATGTTGTATGTGTATGTTTGTATTTTTACTCGTTACGAGTATCTCCAAGTCATATTATTTTTACTCTAAAAATAATATATACCTAGTTCACAAAATAATCATATAATCACACAAGCGATAAATATATATTCTGAATATATATTTAACAAGTTTTATTTATGAAAATCCACCTCCGATGTTTGGAAATTTTGTAATAAAAATCATGGCGAAGTTTGTTTGGAAAACAAGTCAAAAATATATTCATAACACTTGTCACCAAAAATATTGTAAGTGTTATTTTCTGAAAAAATTTCGCCAGAGTTTCCTCTGTAACTGGAGGTGGCCACGCTTACTAGCGTATCATTTTCTTTTAAAATTCAACCAATCAATTTTTCCATCATCAAAATACCATCTTCAAATATCAAACTAGTCAAAATAAACACAAATCGCATACACATGAACTTGCAAGTTGTGTAAAATTATGTAGTAACTCTTCAACACATTTAGTAGGTTTTTCCATCTCTAAAAATAAAGTCGGTTTCTTGGAAATCTTATTTTTAAAGAATATGAAGTTTTACAACTCCTAGTCAGTTTTTGCGAAAATTATTTCTTTGTTAAAACTTTTGTTACACTAGTGTCCACACACTTGTTTGTTCACAAAAACACCTCTATTTCATGAAAGATCCGGTTTTAAAACATGGTTTCGTCTTACGGTTGGTTTTTCGAAAATACCACTTGTAGATCTTTAGATCTACTAGTTTAGAACTTCATTTTACAAGAAAAATTCCTTTTACGCAAGTTCATGTTATTATGTAGTAGTGTTCATTATCTTGCCCTTTTTATACTTTAACATACACTAGTCCATGCTCTATGAACCAAACCTAGCCGGGTTAGATGACGATCCGAACTACTACTAGCATTAAACAACACAAAATAATCATCACAAAACAAGTTTAACAAGTTTTACACCACTACTTTCCTTTTATCCATTAAGTTCATCATTTTACAAGACTTTTAGTTGGTGATCTTTAGTGTTTATGATTTTTAGCCATTAAATCATCTATTAACCATCATAAACGAGAACAAGAAGATGTTTAGAAGCACTTACTACTAGCACAAGGCTAGGGGAGTTCAAGAGGACAAAAGAGGTGGATAAAAGCAAATGAAGAAGGTCCTTCAAGATCCGCTTGCACCGAGCTTCGTTAGTGGCCTTCTTACTCCTCAATATCACCTTGGAATGGATGGATGAGTTGGAAAATGAGGGTGGCGGTGGTGCTTGGTTGGGCCGAGAACAAGGGAGGGAGAGAGGGAAGTGAAGATGGAGTGATGAAATGGTGGTATTTATAGACCTTCCATATAGCATATTCCTAGCATATTCCTGGCATATTCCTGGCATATTCCTGGCATATTCCTGGCATATTCCTGGCATATTCCTGGCATATTCCTGGTATATTCCTGGTATATTCCTGGCATATTCCTGGGTTTGCTACGTTGTCTGCGTTTTGCAGTGTAAGCATTGTGTCGCGTAGGAACACACGGTACGCGCTTAAACTTGAAAAATAACGTTTTAAGCGTTTTAATTTATTTTTCAACACGAACCTGATTAAAATAAAATTTTAATCATAACAGAATATTTGTGGGATTAAATATTATCCGGGCGGCCGCCAACGTTCGTTTCGCAGTTTTGTCGTAATTAGTTCTTTAGTTCAAATAAACATGTTTTCGCCATACCGAATCCTTCGAAACTTATTTCTAAGTTATGAAAGGGATATTTAGGGTATATTTGGCTTACGTCCCAGTTCTGGAGTGTACGTCGCGTTAAACTGATTGCGTTTAAGCACCAGTTTGCGTATAACCTTCCAGAAAGTGATTTAAAGCTTGAAATCGGTATTGAATCAAATTGTTCGGTTGTTCGGTTAGATACCGATTCGTTAAAGTGCTTAATAAGCATTTAAAGTGTCGTTAGTGTTATTTTTAGTGACACAAAGAATTCCCGTCACTTAGGGAAATATTCTGGATGATAAAACGACATCTGTGCACAATATTTATGTTGTTAAAAGCTGAATTGTGCTGAATTTAATAAAGTTCTGCACTGAAAGTGTGTTTCGGGTACCTTTTAGTGCGTGCTTTAGCTTTCGTAGCGACCATAAATTAAACCCTTATATGTACTCTTGGGTTTTAATGTACCTTTGTCGTAGGACCTACACCTAGGCCTCAATTCTAATGTCTGACTGCTTTCTGCAGTTCCGTTGACACAGTGTGTCTTACCGGTGAGTTTACTAATATTTATGACGTAACGCTCTCGTTTATGCATAAAGCAATATTTTATAGTATACAACGTGCATGAATTCACTTGTTTAGTGTGTTTTCAGACATTGCTGACAATTAAGCACATAATTGCAATCATTAAATAATAATTAAAGTGTACGGAAATTACCGGTTTGTGCCAGTTGTCACACCATCGAACCAACATGCCTATCGTTTTTCTTTCAGGACATACCCGCACCCCGGGAAGGTACTTCTGGTCAGCACCCGCGCGACGATCCCTTTGCTTCAGCAACTTTTCCACAGAGCCCTCAGGCTGCACCGTTTGCTCCTTTCATTTTTTTCACCGCTGGATGAGCCATTCCGATGGTTCCTACCATACACTATGTTGGTTTCAGACCCCTACCATCCCTCACAATATGGAGGTTATACACGGGATGAGTTGCTCCTGTTACTTCAGCTACAGTTTGAGGTTTTGAGTTATAGAGTTTTGGAGCTTGAGCTGACACCACGTCCTCCACCCTGTCTATGCCAGTATACTTTGATCCTCCACATTCATCACTGTCTCCTTTTGACACTCTCACCTGTTGCTCTTACACCTTTTCCAGAGTGTGATGCTCGATTCCTTACTATCGAGCAGCAGATCAGTCACTTACTTCGCCGTGTATACGAGCACGAGGAGGAGCTCGCATATGTTAGCAGTTTGCTTTTCTTCCCTTCTCCACCTCAGTCATCAGTATAGTTGGCTTTTGGTTTTATGTGGATTGCATTACTTTTGGGTAAAGACACTACTAATGAGCCGAGATTGTGGAGACTTTTGAAGACCACTTTTGACCACGTGATTTTGGTGCACTGATAGACTTATTGGACAAGGGTAGGGTGACCCTGTGTCCCTTTTGATGTGATACACTTTGTAGACAATGTGATTGTGGTCGGTAAATAATGAAAGCTCAAGTCGTCATGTTCCCACTAAACACGTTGATGATTTACCTGTTTGTGCTATAATTGTGATGTTATATGATTGCTTATATACATATGTATACACACCTCCTAGGTCTTATTCGTTTAGTAGAGGCTTATGTGCCTGTGTCTCCAATAAGACCTGACCTAACCAATCTTCTTCTTAGAAGATGTCGCTTCAAAGGAACACCGATACCAACAACCCTCTGCTGACGACAGAGGCGGAATCACAAGAGCGCATCTCACAGGCTATTGCACAGCACGAGGCCCTTCGCTCCAAACACAGCGGAGGTACCTTAGGAAATAACCCACCCAACGGTAATGTTTAGTCACTTAAGACACATTACAAAAAGTTTGGATATTTCCAAGTGTGCTTTGCTAACGCCTCATGTGAATGATGTTGCTTATGTCGCAGGCTGCACCTACAAGCAGTTCTTGAGCTGCAAGCCCCGGGATTTCGACGACACTGGGGGTGTCGTAGCCTTCGTGCGTTGGGTCGAGAAGACGGATTCTGTTTTGCGATTGAGCAATTGTACTCCAAAGAAACAAGTCACGTACATTTCCGGACTGCTTCAAGATGGGGCTCTGTCATGGTGGAACCTTCAGGTTCAGATATTGGGCGAGGCTGCTGCGTATGCTTTGACATGGGATGAACTGAAAGAGCTGATGCATAGGAAGTATTGTTCGAGAGCAGAAATCCAGAAGCTGGAAACTGAGTCTGGAACTTGAAGATGGAAGGTTCAAAGATAGCTGAGTATGTGCAGAGATTCCATGATTTGTCTTGTGTTGTCCCATACATGGTAGAACCAGAGTTTAAGCGGATCAAACGTTTCATATGGGGACTAGCACCCCAGATTCTGAGCATGGTGACAACATCGAAGCCTCAAACAATTACCGAAGCTATTGACTTAAGTGTGGGGCTCACTAAAGAAGCGGTTAGACTAGGAAAATTTTCAATCTCTGAAGAGAAGAATGAGTCTCCTGTGGAACCATCTAGAGATAACAAGAGAAAGTTCGCAAACTTCAAGAAGGGTACTCAGGTGAATAACAACAACAAGGCCAAAAAGGGAAAAAAGTATATGGGTAAACTACCTAAGTGCGACAAGTGTCGACGTCATCATACCGGGCAATGTAAAAATGGAAAGTGTGACAACTGTGGCAAAGTGGGGCACTGCAAGGAGACGTGTTGGCATAGGATGGGACGTGGAAAGAGAGGTCAAGGGTGTTTTAACTGCGGTGACGTGGGGCACTTTAGGAAAGATTGCCCAAGGGAGATTAACCAAGACCATGGAAGAGCGTCCAACACCGGAGCTAGGGAAGCACGCCAGGATCCAAACATGGTTATCGGTACGTCCCCTGTTGGTGATCGTTATGCATCTGTGCTGTTTGATACTGTTGTCAAATTTTAGCTTCAGAGTATACGTGGTTTAGTAGTAAGTAAGTTAGATATCGAGTACTCGATAGAACTAGCTAATGGAAGCTAGTGGAAGTTAACAAAGTAATTAAAGGCTGTGTGATAGAACTTAGAGAGTGTAAGTTCTCAATAGATCTTCTGCCAGTTGAGTTGAGAAGCTTCGACGTCGTAGTTGAGATGGATTGGTTGTCGAGTAATCGTGAGGAGATTGTTTGCCATGAGAATATTTTCCTCAGCCCGATGGCGAGTGAAGAGACGACCGTGATTCATGGAGAGAAACAGGATACGCCTCTATGGATTATAGATTGTTTGAAGGCACATAAGTTTTTGCATAGAAGGTGTATTGCTTTCTTGGCTCATGTCGTGGACAAAGAAGCCAAGGAACCTAAGCTCAAAGATATCCCTGTGGTAAGGGAATATCCTGAAGTCTTCCCCGAAGACTTGCCAGGGTTACCCCCTCAACGACAAGTCGAGTTCCACATTGACATGGTTCCAGATGCTGCGTCTGTAGCCAAAAGCACCTTATTGACGTGCGCCTTCAGAGATGCAAGAGTTGTTGACGCAGCTTCAGGAATTGTTAGATAAGGGGATTTGTAAAACCAAGCTTCTCGCTTTAGGAAGCTCTAGTGTTGCACGCCGAAAAGAAGGGTGGTAACTTTCGAATGAGTATCGACTACCAAGAAGCGGAAATCCATGCCGAGGATTAACGATTTATTTAACTAACTACAAGAATCCAACTACTACCCTAAGATCGATTGTCGATCAAGTCTCATTAGCTGTGAATTTAGGAAGAAGGTATACCAAGGTACAGTGAGTCAACAAGTTGTTTTAAACATACGCTAATACTGTGTCTTATACACGATACACAAAATAGCTACACACAAAATACATAACTTTGAGGTTTAGGAATCATGCACTTAAGACCTTCGGGAACTCATATCGAGATCCATTAAAGGTCACCACGTAAGAACCACGTCTATTAACTCGGGCAATCACTATCATTCTTTCATGAAAGCTATTTTAGTTAACCGATCGGATAAAGTACTCGAATTTCTTTTATTGAAATTCCCACATTTGCATCTAATGAGTAGATTGTCCCATTCCTACCCCTCTCAATGGTAGTTGCATCATGACAATTTTCTTCATTTGAGAAAACACTTATTTGCTTCAGTATTTGAGCATTTCATATGATACACATGCAATCATTTGTCACGCATGCAGCTTCCCTTCTAATGATCGTTTTCATCAAAGATACAAATATTATTTCGTTATATCCGATTATTGCCTTGTGACTCGGATATTCTGCATTACTGTAAGTATCAACTCCTTGATATTGAGTCAACAAAACCTTCTTAAAATTTCATTTCTTTCAATTTACATTCATGGTTTATCTTTGTTACCATGCCGAAATTCCCTTGTCGATACCTACGTTTATTGTCATACTGCGCTAAAATCAAGTTCAATTGCTTGAGCTTGTCCGTTTCGCATATTCAATTCCCGACACCATATGATGTATTGAGAGCATCATATTCAAATTCATTTTTGCAAGCATTTCATTTGTTCCAAGTCACAGTAGACTTGTTTGGTCTACGGCTCCATTAAATCGTTTATTGGTTTCAACACCTTGTAGTAGTGTTTTCACTAAATTGAAGCTTGCGCTAATCTCGGTTACGCATTTCATACACGGATTTAATTGTTTATTTATTGACTAGCTCTAAATCCGTTTTGTTTTATCACGATTACAGCAGTCTTAACACAATCGTGTGTTAAGACGATGGTACATAAATTCATTCTATATTCCAGTGTACCTCCTAACGGTTCTTTCATTATCGATCGAATGCCTTGCGGTACTTATTGCTTTTTCATCTTCGATCGAAAACAGAAGCTCTTTGATGTTCTATATTCAATTGAAAAATCCAACTATGCCGTCTAAATCAAATTTTCAGGATTGCTTCATTACACTTACATTTGATTTCAAACACGGTGAACTTGTTCGGTCACCGCTATTATTGAATTATGTCATTACGACACCTTGTGGTGTAGGTACAACTTGTAGCTTGTGCTAATCATGGTCAACCGTTTCACTCGAAACTACACATACTTTTGTTTGACCTGTTATTTAAACATTCTTAACGCAACTACGTATTGAGACAACAATACACCATATTCGATTGAATTTCCTTTCGGTGTATTCTCGCGATTCAATAATGTCAACACACTAATTTTAACCATTTATTAATTTGAAAGTTGACAGATCATTTTCATGTTACTATCATATTCGAGTTGTTGATTTTGAGTTCATATAGCTGATGCTATTGTTTCTGAAAAGTCATTTGCATATTGTGACTGATTGTTTGATATTCTATTGGTCGAAACTCCTTTGTTGCACCCCTGTTAACTAGATTACACTAGACTATACATCTATACGTCTTGTATCTTTGGACATCACATCCTGAAACACATACCTTTTTACCGTTGGGTAGGTACTGTTGTAATAAGTCCTTGGGTTCACCTGATTCGAATAAGTTTTGATTCGGTTTCGTGGTTAGACGCTTTGGTATTATTCATATCCATGCACGTATAACATAACCCTAAGGAGCTAATATAGTTAAATTTCGAGGACGAAATTTTCTTAACAGGGGGAGAATGTGACAACTGTCAAATTTGCATGCATCCGTGCAATTATTAAACAATAATTAGTGCCTAACGACTATGCTGAATTACAATTAATAATTTGAATTGCTTTTTTATTATTGCCATATACATACATGTGCATCATATATTGCAAAAGACATACCCTTATTGCATGCAAACTTTATTAATTCAAGTGATGCACGAAACACAGTTAGCACAGTTATCAGACAAATCAGAAAAATGCTGATAGAGTTCAGTAGATAGATAGACATTGTATTGAGACACATAATGAGCCATAAACCAAATATTACACTAGTGTAGTGTGTAGCAAAGTAAGGATCACAAAACTGCCTTCCTAGTGATAGTTTAAGTGCCGGAAAGTGCCTAAAACTCACATAAACTGCAGAATTCTGCAGAAAATTAGCAAATTCAGCATTTAAACACATTTATATCAAGAAGAAATATGCTTAAATGGTCCTGAATACTTTCCTAAATGTTGGGAATCGAAACCGTCATAAAAGGGTACATAAAGCACACTAAACTGCAAGTTTAGCACCTTAATGAACCAGTAACCAACCAAACAACCAGACACAAAGCATGAACTTGAAAGAACATAATGTGTTAGAGTTTAATGAATCATCCTCACATAAAGCATGAACTTGAAAGAACATAATGTGTTCTTGTGAAATAATGATTAAAATCAAATATAAGTCTTGTAGATCTAAGATTTCAAGAGTGATTTTCTAAGAAACCAAGTTAAAAATACAAGTTTTACTAAATCTTGGTTCTTACACAAATAAACCTTATTTTTGGTGGTTAATAAAGTGTAGAAGCATATGTGTAACAAGAAAAATCCATGAAGAAACATTTTTAGAATATATTATCATAAGTTGTAAAGATAAAAAATCTTTAAAAATGATGTTTTTAAAAGATCAACCACACTTTAAAGGGTAACAAGGCTTACTAAATACACTAGTAAGTTACTACACATTTTTACAAATATTCAAGTTAATGAAGTATTGGATTATGCTTGTTTTTTGGCAAAGTTGGTAAGTGTAGGTTGTTTATTGTTGAATGATGATTGATTTTATTGATTTTTACAAAAGAAAATGATATACCTTGAAGGTATGGAAACCTCCATTTTTAGGGGAAACCATGGCAATTTTTTTTCTAAAAAATAAACACTTAGAAAATTATTTCTAAACAAATAATTACAAGTGTGCTTTAAACCATGAATTTTTACATAAACTTTGCCATAATTTTTGTTGCAAAAATTATAAATATTGGAGGTTGATTTTTATAAATAAAAGTGACTAAATATGTATTTAGGAAATATATATTTAGAAGTTACCATGTGTTTGATTGTTTATATATTATATGCATTAGTTATATTATTTTAGGACTTGAAATAATATAGCTCATCAAAATACCAAAAATTACAATCCAAAATATTGCCAAGAATTCCAAGGGAATGAACATATAAAGTATACCCAAAATATTGGAGAAACCGGACAAAGAAATATAACTTACAAAATATTCCGGAAATATTATTCATGTGTATATTTTGGTAAATATTATTTTGGACATCAAGCGAATAAAAAATATGATTTTCACAATTATTAAAAAGTTATATCATATTTTTGACAGGAAGAAAACATATTATTTTTGGGTGAATAAAAATATGTATTTTCTTGGAAATATTAGAAGAAATATTACTTTTGGAAGAAATATAGATTTTCTCAAACAAAACGGAATATATTATTTTTGGGGGAAAAATAAGCATATATATATATATTCTAAGTTAGACTTGAAAATATATTATTTTTGAAACTTATTTGAAAATACAAATATTTTTGCCAATGGAAAAATTATAAATAATTTTTCTAAGGAGTATTTCTTAAAATATATATTTTGAAAATATATGTGGATTTTATTTTGGAGAAAAATGCCCGGATAGTCCCTGTTGTTTGCCCATTTTTCACCTTTAGTCCCTAACTCTCTAAAATTACACCTATAGTCCCCAACTTTTGCAATTTCGTTCCCGGATAGTCCCTGGCGCGGATGGAGGTTAGTTTTTGGTGTTAAGTAGATGTGAAATTACTAAAATACCCTTGTTATTATAAAATAATTTAAATGTAAAATGAAATATATTTAAATTAAATCTTTTGCTGTTATTGTTTTATAAAGAAAAACTGAATATATTCAGCACTCCATACTGGATTGATGAATAAGTGAGGCAACCTCACATGGTCGAAGTGTGAAACCCTAATTCGTTCACATATTTACAGCCAAATACAAGATTGCTAATCGAATCACACAATACAACCACTGTCTCAATTGCACGATTGGAACCAAAAATCCATAAACAAACAGTTGTACAATATACAAACCCTAGGTTAATTTCAAAGAAACATAGAAAGAGGATAATGAAAAGAGACCTGCAGAGTTGAACCAGTACGATGAAGTAGAACCTTGAATGATTCGTCGAAGATTGATGTCGAGGGAGTACGTTCAGCCGGCGATTTCCCCGACGGTCATAACCAAGGGACACTCGTTTTCAACTTGAGCTCTGATGTCACCCCCGGAACAGTTAAAGAAATTTTTGAAGATTTTGGTAATTTTTATAATTCACATTTTGAATATAAGTGGAATGGAATTATTATTTGGTATAATATTATGATACGTCGTTTTCCTCGTCAATTTGAGATCAATATTGATGCTGTTGATATTTTGGTCGTGGTGGTTATGGTGGTTGAAGGTGGAGATGGTGGTGGTGGTGTGGAGTGGAGAAGATGAAGTGGTACGGTATTAATTATATTTTCTTTTAATTTTTTAGTTATTAATTTGACGGTGAGGGTATTTTTATCATTACACAAAAAAATAACCCCCATCCACGTCAGGGACTATCCGGGAACAAAATTAAAAAACTCGGGGACTATAGGTGTAATTTTAGAAAGTTAGGGACTAAAGGTAAAAAATGGATAAACCACAGGGACTATCCGAGCATTTTTCTCTTTATTTTACTAAGGATACTTAATAATTGCAAGAGATACGTATTTTCGTACGCATAATTACACTCCGAAATACGACCCCACATAATTGGCAAAAATGTAGAAGTATAAGAATATGAATACAAATACACCCATCCTTGGGAAGGATATACATATACAATACATAAGTGTGTCAAGTTAAAATATATTATTTTAACTAATGTTCCAAAATGTAATAAATATAATTTAAGTTAAAATATTTATTACTTTGATAAATAATTGTATACTTGCAATAACATTGATGACACAAACTAACGTAACTCAAGACACTAATTAAGACCAAGGTTAAGGCACGACCTACCCGTCTAATGGACCGTAGTACGCATGTAGGTAGTCGTGTGTTCTAAAGGAAGCTTTGAGTTACATTGGATATGAAGAACGCAAAACTGTGAGTTCATGACCCCCTTTTCTTCTAACTATTTTTGGTTTTATAATTTCGGGGGTGAAATACATGTTACAACTATTTACAAACATTTTGAATTGGTATGGTTAGCTAAGGAAGGGTACTACTTGATCATGTGAGTGGTGGGTATAACACTTAAGGCCATTAATCCTCGTTGTAGGACCGAGGGACATGAGTGATAGATCTATTGGGTGTTGCGAGCCCCACCCATGGGCCTGCGAGTTGGCCGCATGTGGTGACTATGTCGTTCCGCCGGAGTGGCCGGTACGAAATACGCTTACAGGGTTGTGTGCTTCCTATACCATGTCACTTATATTAATGTATTAGGTACACATTAATTGATCTGTTTTCCTTGTTGCTTCATACCAGTTTACAAATACATACAGACATACTTACAAATGTTTTCAAGGATACTCGTGCACACATACAAAACACATGAACTCGCTCAACTTTTGTTGATGTTTTCAAACTACATGTATTTCAGGAAATTAAGTATGGATCTGGCGGGCGTTGGAGTTTACAAGTCATGTCTCTAATAAAAGGTGTCATCCAAAGTCGAAGGGTTTGGGATATGTATTTTATCTTGGATAAGATACATGGCTCGAAACCTAGTTTGGTTGTGTCTTTTGTGAAGTCCAGTATGGAACTTTAAGCTTTGGTGGTCATGTGATCTAAACTTAAAGTCTTAGTTTGATGTTAAACAATGACGGTTGTATTATTTTGAAAACTATTTATGGATGAACACCTTTGTTTTATCATATAGTTGTTTGTTATGGTTGAATGCAATGATATTAAGCAAGTCACACCAAATCACACTTCCGCAAAAGTCAGGGCGTGACACAAGGTCTCTACAAAGAAGTTTAAGAATACGAAAACATGGATGTCCAAGTCGATGATGCCATTGGAGTGGTGATGCGGATGTAGTTGCATTAACTTGAGGAAGTGGCGAGAACCGGTTGAGATAGTAAACATCATGGATGTTCTCGCCCCGCATGATGGGCGGCCCCGTTTTGAGATCCTTCACAAAAAAATGAAACGGAAAGAATTCAACGGAAATTTGAGTAGTACGACATAGTTTAGCGACGAAAATCAAATTTTTACGCATATTAGGAACACATAAAACATCAGGTAAAGATAATGTTTTTTGGTTAGTAGAAAATTGAGTTGAACCAATATTAGATATAGAAAGACCCGTACCATCACCTAGAACAATTTCGTCGGGACCGCCATATTCCGAAACTGAGGATAGTGTGGCCGGACATGAAGAGAGGTGATGCGAGGCACCACTGTCCATCATCCACATTGGAGAGCCTGGAGTAGTCGTAACGGCATTGGAAACTAGGTTTAGCGAGGGAGTGTTGAAGGAGATGTGATTCTCTTTTAGAAACTTAGCAAGTTTCCTGCAGTCACAAGTGTCGTGACCTGAGATATTGCAAAAATTGCAGAACTGATTTGTGCGGTTACTGGATGGCCGCTGAGATGTGGAAGACGACTGAATCCGGGCATTCCGAGTTTGTGAGTCAAACGAAGACAGGTACGAAAACCGAGACTGTTGTCTTTGTGTCGCATTTGCAGTAGCAATCATGGGAGCAATGGGTTCGGCTGATGTTAATGAACGTTCAAAGTCCACAAGTTTGTCTAAAAGTTCTTGATAGGAGACCGGGTTTTCGCTTACCTTAAGTGCAGCAGTGATCGATGTGTACTCGTCACCGAGTTGAGTGAGGATATGAACCATAAGATCCTCCTCGCTAACGGGACTTTGAACAAGAGCCAATTCGTCCACAATGGAATGTATTTCGTTGAGAAATTCAACAACAGTTCGTGTTCCCTTCGGGTTCTTCACAAGTTTAGATTTCAAAGAGATGATCCTGGAGCGTGATTTGCTTGCAAAAGAAGAGGCTAACCGGTCCCAAGCATCTTTGGCCGTAGGGGCTGATGCAATGAGCGGTGGAATTTCAGCGGAGCAAGACCCGAGAAGGGCGCTGAAGATAATCTGATCCTGGCGAAACCAGGATGCATAATCCGGGTTTGGTTTGCTGGTTTCTTGGTCAGCTATGGTTTTTGGTGGTGCCAGAGTTTCACAGGTGATGATGTTGTCGAGGCCAAGGCCGACGAGGGTTGATTGCACATGGCGTCGCCAAACGGAAAAGTTTTGGGAGGTGAGAGTAATGTTGAAGTGAGTAGAGGCAGTGATAGTGATGATGGTGTTTGAGGGAGCCATTGATGAAGAGAGGAAAAAAAGGACCGATGAACTCGTTGGAGTATTTTATGCTCTGAATACCATATGAATGAATGATTCAAAAGTATATTTTATTCACAAAATACATCGAGTACATATAGTGGGAGATCCACAATTACAGGATACAATTTAGCAATATATATATATATAGAAAATACAACAACCTTGACTAATCAAATATTCGAGAATGTTCTGCAAGTCTGACTAAACTAAGTGGCGGGAATTGGTGGTGCTTCATTGGTATTAATAAATAATTGATCGTAAGATAGCTATAGTGAATGTTTGCTCACCAAGCACACTTGTTGACTTTTGAATGAACCTTATAAGTTATAATTTTAATTTTATCATGTTGGGATTGAACCCTACCAAAGGAACAGTTGATTAAAGCCAAAACTGGATCACAGCAGTGGATCCAAAATAAGCACTATTGTATTCCAACTTTCCCCTTGAAAGTGGTTCTAACAACTGATGGCCTTCATCCACTGTCCGTATACAACTGTTGTTCTACAAACAACTGATCAAGTATAAAGACTGATGAAGACTAAAGCCCTGATGATCAATCTACTGTTATGGGTCAAGCACTGCTGAAGATACAAAGTACTGCTAGAGTCACAACAGTGGAAGGAGAAAGCAGTAGTTTAGTCTAATTCCTTTGTATTGTAATGTAATCAGTAGTTAGCAAATAGTTGATTGTATTAGATCAGTTGTTACAGGTTGTTAGGAGGTTAGATGTCACTTTCATGGTGACGTCAGCCAAGATGCTTCAGTGGTTTGCTCGTGCCTATAAATAGAACAGTACCCTGTACTGTACTGTTCTATTAGCTCTTTCACCACTTATCTTCCTGCACGAACAATTCATTATGAGCTCAGGCTGAGGGGGAGTTTGTGATATATGCATGCAATTGTAATTGATGTTTGAAATAAATTCAATCATTCGGTTCAATGATAAACTTGTGTGTTGAAAGCAATTCTCCTGTTTGATTGTGTATGAAAGTTTGTTTCCATATTTAGTTTCCACTGCAATTACTTGTTCATCTTCATTATTATCAAACGAAAAACACAATCATAAGAAACTCAGATCCTAACAATTGGTATCAGAGCTCGGACAATCAAATTTTATCTAACAGTCATTTTGACAAAAATAGTTCAGCTCATAATCGTTGATACTGTTAAATTGTTCTTTTCGTTGAAAAACATAGTAAGGGTTAATTATGATCAAAGTTGATTAACCAGTGCCTTTAAAACAAACAGGATGATATCACAATCACAAGATATGAAAAATAACATCGGTTCTCTCTTCAAACCATCCATGTTGAAACGTAATGAGTATAACATCTGGCAGAGAAGGATGGGTCACATCCTTGCTCAACAGAATACCGGATGTTGGAAGTCGGTTATCTTTGGACCACATGTTCCAATGGTGCCGAGTGCTGAGGATCCAGGAAAGTACGAACCTAAGAAGGTTGAAAACTATACTGAACTGGACTTTCAGAAATTTGAATTGGATGCCAAGGCATTTAGCATTGTTGCTTCTGCATTACCCAATGAAATCTATGCTGGACTGTTACACTGTAACAGTGCCAAGGAATTATGGGATGCATTGAAGGAACAGTTTGGGGGAGCTGAAGAAGTTATTGAAAACAACAGGGAAATTTTGAACCAACAGTATGAAACCTTTTGTCACGTTAAGGGTGAAACATTAACACAGCAGTTTGAGCGATTCAGCTGTCTCATAGGTGAATTAAAACTTGTTAAAACTGAATTTCCAAAATCAACCGTTAATAGCAGGTTTTTAAGATCACTTCCTGATAAATGGGACACCATTGCCTTTGTGACCAGAAACTCTGTTGAGTTCAAAGATCTGATACTGACCCAACTTCATGGTAGACTCCTGACCTATGAAAGGGAGTTAAACCAGAAAAAGAAGTTGCAAGAGTCTGGCAAAGTTGCAGATGACTACACATTTGGCAACACAGCTCTTCTGGGTCAGGAAGAGTCTGGCAGCAGTAAGGATCAGAGTTATGATCATTTTATTGACATAATTGCTGGTGCAAATTTCAACTCTGATCCTCACTCATCCAATTTTGCTTTCACAACAAATGGAGAAAGCCAGAACTCTGATAATCTGTGCTTTGAACTCAATGACTTACAGCATTTTGATCCAACTGACCTTGAAGAAATGGACATTTTGCATCAATTGGCATTGCTAAGTGTAAGAACTAGCAAGTTTTACAAAAGGACAGGGAGAAAATTCCCAGGGTTACATGGGAATCTAAAAGTGGGGTTGGATAAGTCCAAGATCAAGTGCTACAATGCTATAAGTGCAATAGGCTAGGTCATTTTGCTAGGGAATGCAGAAGTCAAACCACTGGTCCAATTATTACTCATCCCAGCTCAAACCCTAGACCACAAAACCAAAGCACTGTGTACTATGCCCAATATACCCCTGCAGCCCATGTTAACACTGCTCACTATGCATATGCTGCAACCCTTGTTCCTGTGCATTATGTTCAACCCACTGTTCCACAAATTCAGTATGTCAAGCCCCTGCTCCCCAGGTTCAGGTGCAACAAGTTGCACCTCAACAAACTGCACCAACAGTGGTTCAACCAGACCAACAAAGCTTTTTCACACAAGGGCTGGTTGACTGGAGCAGTTTACCTGAGGAGTTAGGAGATGAAAATTTTGCATTGTATGCTCAAAGCACTGCTTCTGGTAATGATATCTATTTTGTAGCTTTGGAGACCATACAGGAGGGGCTGGAAGCTGGAGAAGAACAGTCAAGGGCTGAAACAGTGGACAAAATTGCTGAAGCAGTGGTTACTGCTGTTGCTGATGAAGTACTATTGGGAGAAAGTTCAAAAGCCCTGTTGGAACCACTGTCCGACCCCTGGTCCAAAGAAGAAGAAGAAGAGAAGAAAGAAGGTGAAAAGAAAGAGAGAGCTGATGAAGAAAATGATCATCCATGTGATTGTGCCATGATGGCTGCTTCCAATGTATCACCTCAGGTTCTTCAAAATCTGTGTTCAGACAAATTCATTATAGCATTTGCTAACATTAAAAAGGTGAATGAAAACCTTAGGGATAAGGTGTTAACTTCTGAAGTTCAACTTGAAAGGTCATTAAAAGAACTGAAAAACAAGTTGAATGAAAAAGAAAGTGAACTTTGCAGCATTAAACAAGAGCATAGCATAACCAAGGACCAACTCCAGACAATGATAGAAAAATATCATGCCTGTAAAAAGGAGTTGGAATCCACCCAGATCACTTGTGAAAAATGGGTGGAATCCTGTAAAGGTTATGAGATTATGCTTGAAAAACATCTTGAAAGTAATGTAAAATTTGGCATTGGGTTTAGAAAAAATGACCAAGTTGAAAACAATGCTGCAAATCAAGCTGGTTCTGTGGAAATCATTCCAACCAACAAGAATAGCCAAGAAGTTAAAATAACTGACAAACTTGGTAACAAAATCACTCTGGAAAGATCTGTGGAGTCCTCAACTTTTGAGGAACTTGAGAAGTATCAATTGAAACCCACATGGTCTGATGAGTGTGACATTTTTGAAAACTTCAAACCCATGAACTTCACAACCACTGATGGTGTAAAAGCTCCTAAAGCAAAGATCATTCCTCTCAAAGACATCCCAACAGTGATTCAAAACTCTGTTGCAAAGGAGTCTGAGAAGAAGAAAAGAAAAGAAAAGATCAAAAACCTGTTTTGTGATTTCTGTGAAAAGAAGAATCATCTAACAAAAGACTGGTTTCATCTAAAAGCATATGATATCAACAAAACAAGTGTTATTGTACCTGCTCAGAGCTGCACCATCTGTGGTAAATCAAACCAAAATACTCAGTAATGTGTGTATCTCAAATCCTTTGATGTAAAAAAAGAATGAGTACACTGCAAAAACATCCTTGAGTTCATCAAACCCATCTGTCAAATTCACCAAGAATCAACCACTGTTTGTGCCAATTCAAACAGCTGTTTAGGTGACTGATGCACCCCCTGCTAACCAATACCGAAAAGGTAAAGGTCAACCACCATACCCAAGGGTCCCACATGTCTATGAAGCCTACAAAAGGCCCTCTAAACCAAGAGTGAACAGGCATCCCTTTGGGTATCAACAGCTGATAGGGAAAGACCCCCAACAGTGGTTAGAGAAAAACAGTTCAAAAACTGTCCAAACCCCTGAGCCAACCACTGTCCATCCACCTGAACTTAACCTAGACACTGTTGAGACCCCATCCAAAGCCTTATTGCCTTTGGAGACCCTAATGAACTAACCTTTTACTTGATGTGCAGGGAGCTTCTGCATGCTTAGATAGTCTTTGGTATGTAGATAGTGGAGGCTCCAGGCACATGACAGGATGTAGAGCCCTACTCAAAGATTTCAAAACTCATGGAGGGGGTGATATATCCTTTGGTAATAATAGTAAAGGGAAGGTCATGGGGTCTGGTATAGTTCAGTCTGGTAATGTTAAGTTTGAAAATGTCAATCTGATAGACAATCTAAAATTCAACCTCCTAAGTGTCTCACAAGTGAGTGATAAGGGCCATGGCTCATTCTTTACAAAGGAGTGTTGTAGGATTGTTGGACCAGAAATGGTTGAAAAGATTGAAGAAATAATAAAAAATGGAAAAATCAACTTGTTGCTAAAAGGAGTGGCAATGTTTATGTAGTGGATATGTCAAAAGAGAGCCCCAGGACTGATGCCTGTCTGTTCTCAGCTGCCTCTAACAAAGAGACATAATTATGGCACATGAGATTGGGGCACACAAATCTCAAGACAATCACTGCTATATCCAAACAGGGGTTAGTAAGAGGTTTACCTCAAAAACTGTTCACCTGTCCTGAGCATTGTGTTTCCTGCCTAAAAGGAAAACAACATAAAAGCTCATATAAATCAATTGAAGAGTCCAAAACAACCTAGTGCTTGCAAATGCTTCACATGGATCTGTTTGGCCCAGATAAAGTCATGAGTCTTAGGAAGAAAAGATATTGTTTGGTTATTGTTGATGACTTTTCTAGGTTTACATGGACTTACATTTTACACTCCAAAGATGAGACTGTAGGCATTCTGCAAGACTTTGTTACACAAGTTGAAAAGCTGTTTGACTTGCCAGTAAAAGTCTTCAGGAGTGACAATGGCACAGAGTTCAGAAATAAAGAGTTGGATGATTTCAGTGTGTCAAAAGGAATTGTAAGGCAGTACAGCATTCCAAGAACACCAGAGCAAAATGGGGTTGTTGAAAGAAAGAACATGACATTGATTGAGGCTGCCAGAACTATGTTTGCCATTAACTTTCTGGGCAGAGGCAGTAAACACTGCTTACTACGTCCAGAACAGAGTTTTAATCAACCCTGGACATCAAAAGACTGCTTATGAACTGCTGTATAAAATAAAGCCATTGATTTCATATTTCAAAGTTTTTAGCGGCCCATGTTTCATTTTAAACTTAAAAGATTCTATCTCAAAGTTTGCAGCCAAAATTGATTGTGGTTATCATCTGGGATACTCAACCACTGCTAAGGCTTACAAAGTGTTTAACACAAGGACTAAGATAGTGGAAGAGACTTTGAATGTGAAATTCAATGAACTTTCATCAATGAAAATCCCAGCAAACCCTGTAGAATTATTTAATCTTGATAAATTCACATTTGAAAATGTTGATGTCAAGACTAACAATGCAGGTCCATCAGAAAATCCTCCATCAGACTATGGATATGAAGTCATCATTCCACAACAAAAGTCTGTTTCAATTGGAAGAGCATCAGATGTTCAAAACAGCTGTCAAAGCTCATCCACTGCTACCTCAATAGTTGTTGACCAAAGTAGCCCATCCTCATCAACCACTGTTGACAAAAGCCATCAAACAGTGGATAAAAGTCAACAAGTTTTCACATCTGTTCCTCCTATTCCTCTACCTCCATTTGAAGCCACTGCTGGATCATCAAAGTCACCAGGAGTGGTTAGCTCAGATGATTCACATCTGCAGCCCTCACCACTAAATGCCATTGTTCCATACAAAGGAGATGTAATCTTCTTGAAGTCTCATCCACCTGACCAAATCATTGGCAACATCAGTGAAGGGGTGCTAACAAGAAGCCAATCCCAAAAAATCTGTCTTTTTGCTGGTTTCCTATCTCTCCATTAGCCAGTCAAGTACCAAGAGGCACTAAAAGACAATAGATGGGTAGAATCCATGCAAGAGGAGTTCCAACAGTTTAGAAGACAACAAGTTTTGGAGCTTGTACCACTGCCAGAGGGTGTGAGTCCTATTGGCACAAAGTGGGTCTTCAAAAATAAAACTGATGAAAGGGGTATTGTTGTCAAGAATAAAGCTAGGCTTGTGGTTCAAGGGTTCAGACAGGAAGAGGGCATTGACTATGATGAAACATTTGCCCTTGTAGCAAGACTAGAAGCTATCAGACTATTCCTGGCCTTTGTTGTCAACCACAACATAAAGGTGTATCAAATGGATATCAAATGTGCATTCCTCTATGGTAAGATTCAAGAAGAGGTATATGTTTGTCAACCTCCAGGCTTTGAGGATCCATTAATCCAAATCATGTCTACAAGCTAAATAAAGCTTTGTATGGCTTGAAACAACCACCAAGAACCTGGTATGAAACTCTTTCCACCTTTCTACTTTCCATTGGTTTCACAAGAGGTAAAATAGACAAAACATTGTTTTTAAAATGGAGAGGGAAGGACTTGATGATTGTCCAGATTTATGTGGATGACATCATTTTTGGAAGCACATGTAATAAAATGTGTGAAGAGTTTAGACCACTCACGGCAGCTGAGTTTGAAATGAGTGCAATAGGTGAACTCCAGTGCTTTCTTGGTCTCCAAGTAAGGCAACAGCAAAATGGCACTTTCATCCATCAAGGCAAATATGCTAAAGAACTTTTAAAAAATTTGAGATGGATGATTGTAAACCATACAGTACACCCATTGCAACCACAAAAATAGTCATGTCTGATGAAAAGGATGATTTGGTTGATCAAACTTTATATAGAAGCATGATTAGGTCTTTATTGTACCTAACTGCATCTAGGCCAGACATCATGTTTGCAACATGTGTTTGTGCAAGATCCCAATCAGCCCCTAGAAAGTCAAACCTTATTGCTGTAAAAAGGATATTCAGATACCTAAAAGGTGCTCCCACACTTGGTATCTGATATCCAGTTGATGGAAATATCAAGCTTTCAGGTTTCTCAGACTGTGACTTTGCTGGATGTGACAAAACAAGGAAGTCCACTTCAGGAGGGTGCCAATTCCTAGGCAGTTGCTTAGTGTCTTGGCAAAGCAAAAAGCAAGCAGCTGTTTCCACATCCACTGCTGAGGTAGAGTATATAGCTGCTGCAAGCTGTACAACCCAACTGCTTTGGATTCAAAACCAACTGCTGGATTTTGGTATCACTGCCTTAAAGACACCTCTCATGTTGGACAGTCAGGCAGCAGAAAATATCATCAAAAATCCAGTATCCCATTCAACCACCAAACACATTGATACCAGACATCACTTTGTGAGGGATTGCTATGAAAAAGGTTTTATTTCTCTGCACCATGTTCCAACTAAAGATCAGCTGGCAGATGTGCTAACAAAAGCATTAGACACATCCACCTTTGAAAGCTTGATCTCTAGGATTGGCATGCTGAACATGGAATAACAAGCAAAATCTTATTTTTCTATGAATAAAAGCATTAAAATATTTTCAGAAAATCAAAATTCCATCCTTAAAAATAGCTAAAAATGAAATTTTCATTAAATCCTTAAAAGTCTGCCATAACCACTGATTTGGTTCAAACATCTGCTTTGATAAATTTGACCACTGCTGAAAGTTAACCACTGTTTTTCTCATTTCCTTGTTAATCACTGTTGTTCAAAATCAGTGTTTTAACCCACTGATAGGCTATCCACTGATAGTTGAAAATCAGCCACTGTTCTCATTATAACCGTTGCAACCACTGATACTTGTTCCATCAGTGGTTTCCTAAACAACTGTCTTCCATTATTCATCAGTGGTTGACACGTGGTCAGTACTTATCGGTCAGATCTTTTGTAACTGCTGCCACATCAGCATTCACTTTTTCCCATTATAAAACCCTGATCAAACCCCCCAAACAGGGTTTTCACTATCGAATCGAATTCAAAATTCCTTTCTCAAAGCAGTTACCATCTCTCTCTCTCTCTCAAATCACTCATCATCTTCTTCCTCTCGCACACATACTCAAATCATCGTCTTCTCACAAATTCACTCAAATTGCCACATAAATTCCATTCAAAGCTCCCCACAACTACTTGGGTCTACTCACAAAACCAAGTCACACCAAAACCTTCGATGCCGTCATTGATGCTCTTTCGTCTTCAAAGTATAAAACTTTATTGACTGCTGATGCTCCGGTTTACCTGGCAACCCAGAGATAATTTTGGAAGAATACCACAATTGAATCTCAAGATAAAACGGCCATAGCCATCAATTCCTTGATAAAGGGTGTACCAGTTAAAATCACACCACAAACTCTATCCGAAGTTTTTGAACTGGATGATCTTCAAGGTAAAACTTCTTTTCCTAAAATAGAGTATCAAACAAATTTTATAGAAAGAGTGTATGCTGAGGAAATGAAAAACGATACCTTACAAAAAGGTAGCTTTCCTCCTGCAACAAGATTTTTATTTCATACCTTGTTAATGTGTTTTTTAAATAAGACCACTGCTTTCATTGAAATTCCATTGAAGATCCAATACCTGGGTTATGCTATCTTACATGGAGAAAATTTTAACTACTCCCAGGATATCTTTGATGATTTGGTCAAAAATGTTTCTAAAAAATCATTTTTACTTTTCCAAGGTTCTTAAGCTTTTATTTTCAAAAGAAATTTGCAAAGGATAATGCTCATGTGCTTATCCAAGGTGAACCTTGTCAAATAAATGGCCTAACACCAGAAACTTTTACAAGCCTATCAAAACCTTCCAAAACACAAGTAGAGGCTCCTGAGCAGACTTTAGCAGCTACCACTGCTCCTCAGGCACCTGCTGTTGAGCCCACTGCTCAAGATGACCACAGCAGCAAAACAACTGCTGTGAAACCCACACCTAAATCCACAAAAAGACCAAAACAAAAGAAAACACAAAAGCCCCCAAACCTACAAAAAAGGAAACTCCAGAAGATGAGATCCCAGAGCAACTGCCAGTGATAACACAAAAGTCACCAGAAACCATTGCTGCTACTTCCTCACAGCAGTTGGAAGAAAGATCTCAACCTGAGCCTCAAACTCCTCCTGCTTCTTTTAAAAAAGAACCGGTTGTAAGAAGAGGGACACCACAATATGATGCTCTGGAATCACCTGATTCCATCATCCACAGCCCACTGCCCGGGGCAAATTCTCTTTCCACCCCAATACTCACTGCCACAATTCCACCACAAACAAAACTTTTGTTGGATGCACTTGATATAGCTCAGACAGAAATCAGTTCCTCTCAACCACCTATCACTGAGAGAATGCCACCACAAGTGACTGAGTCTGAGCTCCCTATCTTTGCTAACCCACCAACAACTGAGGAGGTTACACCCCTTGAGTTACATGTAACTCTTGGTGGTAGTTCAAGTGAAGCAGCTACTACAAGTGTTGAACCCACTGGTTTGCACTTGGACAGTAGTCACATCAATCAGACTTCCTTGAAGGCAATTTCTTCTTTGGGAACCAGGGTGTTTCCAGTTTTCACTGGTTCATTAAGACTGGTCGCCCCAGCTGAAGGAAGAAGTCCCCAGTACCAAGACAAAGGGGCATCAGTGGATGATTTTTGGGATACATTCCCTAAGTCAACCACTGTTACAACCACTAAAAGTGGGAAATCAGATGATCCCATTAAGTTGGGTGATGGTTTAATGTACCGAGAATTGACGGATAGAGTTGACAAACTTATTCCCTAAGTCAACCACTGTTACAACCACTAAAAGTGGGAAATCAGATGATCCCATTAAGTTGGGTGATGGTTTAATGTACCGAGAATTGACGGATAGAGTTGACAAACTTGATACTTCTGTTGCAGAAAACAAAGACATGCTGCAACAGTTGTTGAAAGCACAAAAGGTACCGCCCACTACTGCTCCAGCTCAAACATCTACTACAACATCTGCTCCTACTGCAAATGAGCTTTGGAGTTTGTTTCACCCTATGCTCATCCAACAAACACAGTATGCTGATCAGCAGCATGAAATTCAGGTTCAAAAGATCAGAAACTTAATGGAAGCTAGGTTTAAAGACACACAAGCAGATATAAAGGCAATCAAGGCCAATTTATTGAACACCGCTGGCACTACTCCTCCCTCTATCATCTTTGTGGACAACCCACCACCAGCTGATGCCAAACAGGGGGAGAATATGAAGCAGTTGAAGAAAAAGGGATATGAAGATGGTCTTTACATTGCACCTGACAATTCCAGCATGCTTGTAGACATCCCTAAGCCAGATGGGTCTAAAAAGGTTGATGTGACCCTAAATGCCATTGCTGATGAAAATGAAAGGCTAAAAGGGATATGGAGGCAAAGGGAAAATCAAGGTTTGAACAAGAGAAGAAATTTTTTATGGAGATGGAAGTTCAGGGTGTTTCTGAGCCAAAGGATGAAGAAAATCCTGAGCCACAAAGAAAACAGCCCACTAGAAAAGTGACGCAACCCAAATCCATACCTTCCAGACCCACAAAACACACTCCCAAACCTCCTAAAAACTCCTCACATCAAACTTCCAAACCAACAGCTGTTGTAACACCTGTTGTATCAACAACTATTGGTACTTTAGTGGTTTCAGCAGTTGTTAACCTAACAACCACCACTTCAACACACACTACAACCACTGCTCCCACTACAAGCACTGCCCCACCAAAAGCATCCTCATCACCACCAACACCACCTACTAAAAGGCAGAAGACATCAGGTGATACATCATCTGTTGTAATGACAACAGTGGTTGAAACACCATTTGTTTCAAAAACTGTTAGTCAACCATCTTCCACTACAATAACCACCACTCAAATCACCACCACTCTACCCACCAAAACACCACCAACCTCTCCTAAACCAAAAAGGAGAAGGATAATCTTGGAAGATGATGAGTCTTCACCACCACCAACATCTTCTCAACCACTATCACTTGCTATAATTCCAAATCATGTTCCTCTCTCTTCAGCACAAGCCTTTAACCCAAACACTGCCATTGTTTCTGCAGTTGTCCAGTATCCTTTAGAACTTATAGCAGTCAGAGAGGAGATCAAATCTTTCTACTCTGAGGATGACCCTACTAAAAGGAACTTGCCATCTCTTCAAGGATATCCAAGACCAAACAATATTGAAGAATACTTGAAATTAAAAGGTCAACAAGCAGATGATATCTCCAAAAGAAACACAAAGGGTAAATCTGACAAGGAAATCCAAAGATACTATCAATTCCTGCTTACTCAAGTCAGTACTTTGGAATGGTTTTCAAAAGATCTCTGTCAAAAGTTGTCAGAAAGAGATGATGAGACCCTAAGAAAAGATTACATTGAGCACATTATGGCCTTCAAGATATACAAGGGAGACAAACCTCAATATAAAGAATGGACAGTTGGTGAGCTCAAAGAGGAGTTAGAAAGAATTGAAAAGATGAATAAAGAGAAAGTTAAACATACTCCTCCTGTTTGGGCAAATTACAAGAAAAATGTGCCTGATAAAGTGTTAAAGCTGAAAAGAATGAAAGAGGAACTTATTACTGCTGATTTTGGATCAAGGAATCAGGTGACAAGGTGGAAAGAAGAAAAGGTGATGGCCTTTTACCAAAAGCTGGAAGAGTTGAGAAAGAAGAATCCTAGTGTTCCACAAAAACCTGTTTACCCTAAAGCAGAGGTTTCAACTAGACCACAAAAACTGCAAGTCAGGAAATCCATTGCTCCACCTGGGGCCATCCTTTATCAAAGAAGGAGACATTATAAAGTCAGTCCTCAAGCAGATGATAGCTGAAAATTCTGAGCTTGCTAAAGCTCAAAGCACTGCTCAGCCAGTTATCACCAGGCCACCATCTCCAAACTCATCATCAATAAAACCTCTCCTAAGAAACCCACTAGATTAAAAAATAAGTGGAAATCTGACAAACAGACCCACGTATTGACTCTGATCAAATCCAGTGGTGAAGTGAAGAAAATATCAAGGGAACAAGCATTGGGCCTGGTTATTGAAGATCTGCAATATCTCCTTGATCTTACACTGTGCAGGGATGAGGATGACACAGATTCCTTGGACTTTGAATTACAATTCAAAGGTCAAGTCAGGGAATTGTTGATGAGGCAATAAAGATCCTTAATAATGAAGAGTTTTGGCATCATCTGTTCTAGGGGGAGATTGTTGGGATTGAACCCTACCAAAGGAACAGTTGATTAAAGCCAAAACTGGATCAGAGCAGTGGATCCAGAATAAGCACTACTGTGTGACAACCGGTGATTTATGACTCTTAATTACGTAATTAACAGGCGATTAACGCGATAATAAATAGTGTTTACAACACAAATTATCTTAATTAGGCCTTTGGAGTGCCTAGGAACGTTTATCTGACTTTACAGTACGCGTATGAAGATTCGCGTGGAATCTGCGGAACATCAAACGACAACGAATTGATACAGTACAAAACACTGACAACGCCGACAAGTATGAATGTTATACGAAAATTTTATGCTTATGAAATTAATTTTGTGAATTTATTGGGCTTCCGTGCGACACAAATGCAAGCGTGAACTAAAAAAACGATGGTAGGAAACGCATCGGCAACGAAATGGAAGCGACGGAGAAGCCTGTCACCTTTGAAACTTACATTTTACGCTATATTTAGCTCCGTAAAAAAAAGTTAGTAACTACAGTCGAAACCAGATCGAAAAAAGGATTAAAGACGGCAACGATATATTTTTTCGCGATTATTACCCTAATCGACAAACGAACGCGTCACACGACAAACGCCTCTATTATACGCCTTTTCATTTTAAAATTTTATTCTGTCGACACTTATGGAGTTTGGGTTGCGATATTGGGTCTCGTAGAAATTACGGGTCACTTAAACTCGGGAATTGGGTTAGTGGGCCTTAGGCCCAAGCCCAAAGCCCACTAACTAAAACTCTAAGTATATATATATCTTAGTGTACCCTATCCCTCATTGGGAAAACCTCAGACAAACATACATACATACATACAACCAAACTGTATATTTTGGTTTGCTTGAAGATTTGTACAAGATCTCTTCTACAAGATTTTCCCTGAAAATCTTTTCCTTGAAAATCTTATCAAAATATCTACAAAATCTCTACAAAAGATTTTTGTCTCAAAATTGGAACACTCAAGATCTGTACAAGATCTCAACATCTCTATAAAAGACCCATACCCCCTCCTTTCTTTCTACACCCCCACAAACAATACCCCTCTACCTTACCCTCTCCCTCTCTCGATAACTTACACAAACAATCCTTGTCCCTCTTTCCCTCTTGTTTCACTACCGGCAACACAAGGCCGGAGCCAGTTGACCGGGTGGCTCCCATCTTCAGGCGACACACCTAAACACCCCCCCATCTTCAGTTGACTGGTAGGACAGAGATATGAGATAGAGAGGGAGAGGAATGAGAAGAGAGAAAGTGACGGCAGTGACCGTCTCCGTCTCCGAAGACGGCGACTGCGCCTTCCGGCGGTCGACGGTGGAGCCGCGGTGGCGGTGGTGATGTTGATTTCAAGCTTAGCTCGGGCTTTAACTTCAGGTAAGTGGTTTAGATTCAAGGTGTCTTGTTTCGGTTCAACATCAGATGCGAGGTTTAGTTGAGTTGTTTCGGGTTAGCGGGTTTGAAGGTGGTTCAGCTTCGAGTTTGGGTTTTCGGGTAAACTCTGGTCAGCAGCTCAGTCACCGGGTCAGACGGTTCGGTTACGGGTGCGGATTTGGTTCCGGGTCAGGCTTTGTTTTGGTTCGAGTTTTGTTTTGGCTTGTTCGGTTCACACGGTTCAACAGGTTCGGGTCGGTCAACATTCCAGTTCTGGTCAACGGTCAGAATTTCGGGTCAGATTTGGTTCCGGGTCAAACCCGGTCAACACGTTCGGATTTTGGATCGGCTCGGGTCACGGTTATGGTTCGGGTCGACTCGGTCAAACCTGGTCAACACAGTGAGTTGACTCGGTCAACTCAACCAGTCAACTCAGTTGACTCGGTCAACTCAGTCAAGCGCCTCGGCATTTTGACGGAAGACTTGGTAAAAATTAACGATGCGTTTATTTCGTTATATTTATAGTTTAATTAAATACGTGTGAAACGAGCTCGAATTAATCTATTTAAGTATACTTTACATCTTTACATATATGACGAAATCTTATATATTGAGTATATTGATTGAATTGTGAAAAGTAATGACAACTTGTGTTGTCAGGGGCGTCAAAAAACAGAGAAAACTTTGCCCGTTTTTCAAGAAAAATCCGAAAACAAATGTATTTTATATAATAAGGTGAACTTTACGGACTCGAATTAAACTACGAAACAAATGTGTTTATCACGATTGTTTTAAACAAAATGACGATTCGGAATTATTTACGACAATAAATATACTTATTATACTTATTCTAAACTTCGAAATTTCAACGATTCTTTTATAAAAATAAATATAGATTGTATGTTTATTTCAAATATCAAATAAATTGGATTTCTTATATATAAATAAATATAATTATATATTTATTTCGAACATCAAACAAAACGACGGATTTTTTTAATAAACTTAAATATAGTCTATATATTATTTCGAATATCAAACGACACGAATTCGTTTTATGAAAATAAATATAGTTTTTATATTTATTTCAAATATCGTACCACACGAATTCCTTTATAAAAATGGATATAATTTATCTATTTATTTCAAACATTCAACAACTCGATTATACTTTTGTAAAATAAATATAACTTTTTATATTTATTTCAAACGCCGAAACGGCATATACGTATATTTTGGCAAATATATACAAGTCGTAATATATACAAATACAAGTTTATTATATATTACTTTCATACGAATATTCCTATATACACAAACGACTTCTCGGGACGACAAGCGATCTTAACGATATATTTATATATTTTGATATAAATATTTATTTATTTTCTCGAGAATCAAGTCTTTTCAAGACTTATTAGTTATTATCGACGATAAACGATACTTATCAAATATGATCTAATCGTTTCCATTAACTTAACAACTTACCGTTGAATCGTTCGGTTAACGATTCGGTAGAGCTCGATGACACGTAGTTTAGTTACTGCATTTATTTAGAAACTTATAAGATATTCCGTGTTAGGAATATTGTAGAATGTACGCTTGCGAGTCTCGTCTTGGAAACGACATCACGAAGTCGTAACTAGCTAGCTTTGCACAAGACAATCCTGGTGAGTTCATAACCCCCCCTTTTTATGGTTTTACATTTTTATAAATGTTTTCGGGGTGGAAAGACATGAACATTTTTGTAGAAACATACAAAATTTTCGATGAACAAAGATTGCATATTTTAGACAAGGCACGTTTTGCAAGAACATACAAGTTTTTGAATGAACGAAAACTCATATTTCTAAATCATGTTACGAACGGATTTCAAGGAACTCAAATGGTTTACGAATGAATCATACTAAATATACCGGTTTTACAAAACAAATGCGTATTATCGAAATGTGAATGATTTTCATGACTAGGGATGGGATCGTCTAGTTATAATAATGGGCTGGGTTGGTATGCGTTCGAGGAACGGGACACCCAGTGAGTACATGTTACTAAATGTTTACAGACAATTACAAATGGTATGGTTAGCTAAGGAAGGGTACACTTAGATCATGTGAGTGGTGGGTACAACACTTAAGGCCATTAATCCTCGTTGTAGGACCGAGGGACATGGGTGATAGACCTATTTGGGTGTAGCGAGCCCACACCCATGAGGACCAGGGTGGCCCATGTGGTGACTATGTCCACATACTGAAGCCGTGGAAAAATCCGCTAGGTTTGAGTTTTCCTGCATCACTTCATACGTATCAATAACCTTGCAAACCATTGGTGATCTGTTTTTCCTTGTTGCTTTCATACCGGGGTTTTACAAATTACATACCATGTTTTATACAAATTCAAAGCATAGGATTTATGCTGGCATGAAGTCAAAGTCAGGGTGGGCATTGATGGTTATACAAACTTTACAAATACAAGAATCTACAAATACATGGTTCTACGAACATAATGCGTTACAAATACAAAGTTTCCATATAACTTGACAAGAAAATGATTTCTAAATTCGTTTTCTGAATAATATTTCACAAACCGGTTATTCAAAAAGATTTATTTCAAATCTTTACAAACAAACTATGAACTCGCTCAACTTTATGTTGATTTTTCACATGTTTCTTTCTCAGGTTACTTTCTCAAATTATGGAACGGTTGGAATAGGAGAACCATTGGAGATTCGAGTACTTAGTGGGAGTTCATGTTCTAGAAGTCTTAGCTTATTTTGCTTCCGCTGTTTAATGAAAATACCAGTCCAGTCACGCCAGCTCTGATAATTTCGGGGTGTGACATGCTGTATTCCAACTTTCCCCTTGAAAGTGATTCTAACAACTGATGGCCTTCATCCACTGTCCGTATACAACTGTTGTTCTACAAACAACTGATCAAGTATAAAGACTAATGAAGACTAAAGCCCTGATGATCAATCTACTATTATGGGTCAAGCACTGCTGAAGATACAAAGTACAGCTGGAGTCACAACAGTGGAAGGAGAAAGCAGTAGTTTAGTCTAATTCCTTTTTATTGTAATGTAATCAGTAGTTAGCAAACAGTTGATTGTATTAGATTAGTTGTTACAGGTTGTTAGGAGGTTAGATGTCACTTTCATGGTGATGTCAGCCAAGATGCTTCAGTGGTTTGCTCGTGCCTATAAATAGAACAGTACCCTGTACTCTTCTATTAGCTCTTTCACCACTTGTCTTCCTGCACGAACAATTCATTGTGAGCTCAGGCTGAGGGGGAGTTTGTGATACATGCATGCAATTGTAATTGATGTTTGAAATAAATTCAATCATTCGGTTCAATGATAAACTTGTGTGTTGAAAGCAATTCTCCTGTTTGATTGTGTATGAAAGTTTGTTTCCATATTTAGTTTCCGCTGCAATTACTTGTTCATCTTCATTATTATCAAACGAAAAACACAATCATAAGAAACTCAGATCCTAACATATCAGGAAAGGTTTAATAGAATAAGTCGCTTAATTTTCACTACTAAAGTGACTTCATAAGGTCTCCATGAGTAAGTCGCTTAATTTGCACGTCTTTAACTTTTTTAGTAGCTTGATCGAGTCTTTAATTTAGAATAAGTCTCTTAATTTGCTTAATATACACTTGATAAGGTCTTTAAGCAAAGTGACTTCATAAGGTCTCCATGAATAAGTCGCTTAATTTGCTTAATATACACTTGATAAAAATTGATGAACATGCGACTTAAAAAAAAACGTCTAAACAAAGTCTCCATGAATTATTCTGGTAATTGTGGTTCACCATGAATATTGGTTAGGAACCGTAGTCGTCCATGAATAGGTGTGACCTTAAATTAGATGTTTTTGTTAACGGAAACTCACTATTTATATATATATAAATAGAGCCAGCAAGGGGTTGAGACAAACACAGACAACGGAAAAGGAAAAAAGAAAAAACAAGAAGCGAAACGAAAACAAGCAGAAGATCATTATAAAAGATCCACGACGTTAAAATCGCTCCATCTTTCCCAGTCCGGCTTCAGAAGCTTCGTTCGATGTGTTATCCAAAGGAAGGTATCTTCTTTAATAAGCTCCATTGTTCTCCGAGTCGGCACGAACACCCCTTCTAACACTTTCAGGTTTCTAGCATTCCAAATCCGCCAAACCATTGCTAAGATAACCGTATACACTAATCTCTTCCACTTTGCTGAACCCGGGCTACCAATCATCGTTTTCACGCTATCTTTCAGATTACTCATATCTGTAATATGGGGGATACGCAACCAGGTCGCAACCTGCCACCAAATACTTCGAGCCCATATACACTTGACAAAAACATGATCCAGATCCTCCATTCCAAAGCCGCATCTATCACAAATGGTATTTTGCATATTTATGCCCCTCTCAATAAGACAAATTTTTGCCGCCACTTTGCCCATAACAGCCCTCCACAGTAGGTAGTTACACTTAAGAGGGGCCCACGAGTTCCACTTAAAAACGTCATCCATCGAAGTTACATCTTCCGTCTCCATAAGATCTAGTCTCACGCTTTTTGTAGAGAAGTTAACCCTTTCCTCGTTATACCAGGTCCACACATCATCCTTATTTTCGTCTAATATTATGGTCTGCAGCAGGCCCGAGAGCTGGCCAAAAAAGGCCCATTCTAGATCCGAGATTGGGCCCCTAGTCCATTCCCATTTCCAATTCATATCTGAGCCCACCCTTTTGACGTTATCCGTAACCAGTGCATCCTTATTCTTTGCTAAGTTAAAAAGATCAGGGAACATCTTGTACAATGGTTCTACAGTACACTATGCTTCCTTCCAAAATCAGACTTTAAACCCGTTGCCAATATTCACTTTTAGTTTCCGGTTTATATTTATACCATACCTTTCTAAAACCCCCTCCACAGCACCTATATCTTTCCACACATCTGGGATCGATTGTTTAACCGGAATACGTTTTTTATCCGACCTGTTTTAATGAATCGAGTAAACCACCAAAGCCCACAATTGCGACGGGTCATCTTTGTATCGCCACCACCACTTGGAGATCATAGCAACATTAAAGTCTGAAATCTTTCCAATCCCGAGGCCTCCACGAGTTTTTGGCTTCGTCAATAAATCTCAACGCACCCATCTCATCTTCTGATTGTTCCCTTTCTTCCCCCAAACAAAATCCCTCCTCAAGCTTTCAATTTTCTTGATAGTAATTTTTGGAGCAGAAAATATAAAAAGGTAGTAAGAAGGCATGCTTCCAAAAACTGTTTTCGCCAAAGTAACCTGTCCCGCAAAGGACAACGTTTTAGCCTTCCATAATGAGAGCTTACGTTGAATCTTGTCCACCACTTCTTGCCAATTTTTTCGCCACTTTCATATTCGCACCAATCGGAATTCCTAAATAAATGAAAGAGAATTTACCGGCTTCGTAATGCAACTGGGCCAGCCTTGTAACCTCCGCCTCGTCCGCCCCTATACCAAACAACCTACATTTTTTAATGTTGACATTTAGCCCAGTGACTAGATAGAGGCACCGGAGAAAACGGTTGATGCTCTCAACATTATGTTTTGAACAATCACCGATGAATAGAACATCATCCGCGTAACAAAGGTGGGTGATCAACGGACCATCATTCGGGAGTTTTACTCCAGGGAAAAGACCGATGCTAGCCGCCTTTTTTTAATAAAAAGATTCACAACTTCCATCACAATAATAAAGAGAGATGGAGATAGCAGGTCACCTTGTCTAAGGCCCCGCTTAAAGGCGAACTCACCCGTCGGCGCACCGTTTACTAAAATCGAGCCACGACCCGATTTGAGACACTCGCTAATCCAGTTTATCCACTTCGACGGAAAATTCATACACTTTAGTACTTTTAGAAGACACTTCCAGTTAATGGAGTTATAGGCCCTTTGGAAGTCGACTTTGAGTATCATCACTTTTCGTTTACATTTCTTGGCCCAAGCCACCACCTCACTCACAATTAAAGCACTATCCAGGATGTTTCTTCATCTGATAAAGGCTGACTGTGTGGGCGCAATAATCTCACGTAAACAATTTTTCAGTCTAATGGTGAGAACTTTTGCGATGATTTTATAAAGGGACCCGACGAGAGATATAGGCCTAAAATCGTTTAGGTATTGGCAATCCGACACTTTAGGGATCAAAGCAACAAATGAAGCATTGCACCCTAAAATGAAAATACCTGTCGCATGGAATTCCAGCATCAACTTCATAACTGTTGGTTTCAAATGCACCCAATATTTCTTGAAGAACGTTAAAGTAAACCCGTCGGGGCCCGGTGCTTCCCCCCTTTGCACCCCCAAATAGAATTTTTCACCTCCTCTTCCGAGAACGCACCAGTCAGCTCGGTGGCCTTTAAATTGTTGATTTTTGGTAGCTCGGACCCATCAAATTCCGGCCTTCTACGCATCGGCTCAGAGAACTGCTTTTTAAACCATTTTCGTATTTCCTCCTTTAACATATATGACTCCTTAATCCACTCCCCTCTAAAGGATAACCCTTTTTTTCTATTTCTAGACTTATTTAAATTTATAATCCTGTGGAAGAAAGAGGAATTCTCATCCCCAGACTTGATCCAATTGACTCTAGCTTTTTGATGTAAGTCCTGACACTTTTCTTTGTCGACTTACACCAGTTTCTTCCTTGTCTCGTCCCTAACTCTTTTCTCTTCCCGACTCAACACACACGTTGTAGCCTCCAGTTCAATTTCTTCAACCACCTTAGTAAGCCTTTGGACTTGAGCGTCCTCTTTAATTCTTAGCCCTTCCCTCTATTTCTTTAACTTTCTTTTGATACATTTCAGAATCGTCGCTAGCCTAAGGTCTGCTTTACTTTGCTCCATGCCCACCCCCATACTGGATATGTTTTCCACTTCTTTGTGCTCAATCCAACTATAAAAAATTTTAAAAGGGATCGGGCCAAAATCTGTGTTGCACAAATTAACACCACTGGACAGTGATCCGAATGACCTTTTTTCAAAACTTCAAGCTTTGTGGCGGGCCAGCGGCTCATAACTCTTGGACAAACGAGAATACGATCTAGTTTACTCATCTTTAATTACTCGGAGCTGGAAATATAAGTGAATTTTCCCCCGATCATCCCGTACTCGAACAAACCCATTCTAGTGATAGCACTATTGAACTTTGCAGCCGCATTGCCATCAAATTGATAGTTAAGTCTTTCATCCTCACAACGGACTTCGTTACAATCACCCACTATCCTGCACATACCTTCCAGCAGTTCTCTAACGTCCCCGAGTAAATCCCAAAAGCCCATCCGATCTGAGCTGCCGTTAGGAGCATAAATATTGACAATGTTGAGTTTTTCATCCTCCCCCACCAAGTACCCTGACACCACTAGGAATCTTTGCCCTTTGAGAACGTAATCTGCTTTAAAAATCGTAGGATCTCACATAGAAGCCAAACCCCCAGATCTACCCTCCGGATGTGTTTCTTGCAAAGCTAAAAATCCAAACTTAACCTCCCTCTTTAACTTTTCAAGCCAAACTGATTTCTCCGCACCAATAACCCCCCGTATGTTTAAGGTTACTAGATTCATTGAGAATAGTCGAGCCCCCTTTCCCCAAGAACCAGTTTTTTCACCTGATTATCAAAACCTCCCATCTCAATTCCTATGCATTCTCCATAACCCATTGTCTCATCCACTTCTAGACCGAAACTCAGATCTTCATCATCATCTTCTCTATCGTCCACTCCATCCACCCTTCTGTTCCCATTGAATCTATCTATAACAACCCTAAATTAAACCGACACCCTCGAAATATTTTTCGACACCCTAAAATATATTAAAATATCCCAATATGTCCCTAAAAACACCCCATATGCGAAAATGGATCCCGAATACCTTTAATATTATTAAAAATAATTAAAAATCAAAATTTTGGGTTTGTCGAGGGGCGCGTAGACCCCTTAGGGATCTTACGCGGGCCGCTAGAGATAAAAAACGCGGCGAACCCTTGTGCTGACACGTGTCCGACTCGTGTTGAACCTACTAGGTGGCCCGGATCACCTATGTCGTTGACTCCCTTTGACCCGGGCCACATAGCCCTTTGTCTTACCTTACGCGGGCTGCGTAGAAGTCAAAGTGAGGCCCTATAAGTAGCATGCATCGGCCTTCAGTTTACGTCGTTCAAATTTTGGACTTTCTCTCTCAATTTCTTAATAGTAGAAGCTATACTTGGGTCTAATACCCCCATAAATAATGAAGTTCTGCTCCGTTGTAAGTATCATAACCCCTGCATACGTATTAGATACTCTGCCCGATTGATCTAGGGTTCCGTAACGGCTGTCGTGGTTCTGCCCGACGTAGTCGTTGGAATGCCGTCTCGAGGAGGGTATTACTAATGTTAAAATGGGTTATTATACTAACACGTGTGCATTTGTGTAAATTATAGATTGTCACAAGGAAACCCTAAAGGGTAATCTAAGACAACAATGTGAGTAATCTCCTTTTTGTAAATTGTTTTTACAAAACCTCACACAATTAATTATATATTAAGCAGTTATTGAGTATTTGTATGGATACAATTATCGTCGGTATGTTGGGGTTTTGTATACAAAATTTGTTACTGCCTTACGAGGAGTAACATTTCCACAAGTCGGGTTGACAGTACCGTGGGTGGTAATTAGTATGACTTGGAAACAAATGTAATTGCGAGACCACCCTCAATATTGTACAATGGTTTTTATTTAAACTTGATTAAACTGGGATTCACTCACCAGTATTTCCCACTGACAAAACATTTTTAAACACGTTTCAGGTAACAAAATGTGAGCCTAATAGAAGCCAGCTGGACAGCACTTAAGGCTTGAAAAAGTGGCAATAAAGTTACCTAAAATCAATAGATGTTTTTATTAAATAAAAATAGGATTGATTCCTATGAAAATGTGTGTACTGAAAACTTGGGTTTTACCCCATGTATTCAATATTATGAAAGTGTGGTATTTTACTCTGATAAAATATTTCCTAACTATGGTCCTGATGTAAATTCCGCTGCCAAAATTGAATAAACACACGATACCACCGACACTGGCTCGCGGCCGCCCGTTCCCGGGAATTATGGATCGAGGGTTGCGACAGAAGGTGGTATCAGAGCTAAGCCACTGATTCAGCCACAGAAGTGTTCTGCTGACACCAGAATTCAGTTTGTTAGGAAATAAATTATGGAAATACGTGCATAATTGTATTTTATTGTCATGTGTTATTTTACTATTTGTTAGTTTACAATATGAGCGACCAAGGACCATCGCGTACCGTCAATTGTCTGGTTCGCCTAGAAGCGAACGTGCCTCTTTTCAGCCTGCCCTCTCAGGGTACTCTGCTGATACGGAAGAAGGAATATTCGTGTTTAAGGCTCAGTCCGAAGAGCCATTCCCTCAGAAAAAAGAGGATGGTTCAATCGAGGGGCACCTGAGCGTAGGAAGCGTATGATAAAGTTACAAGACCAGAGAGCACTAGCAGCAGCCAAAAGAGAAACCGATGCCTATGCCCAGGAAATGATTAATAGGGGTATAGCCAACATCCACATCCTAGCAACCACTGCAGCTGACCCTAACCTGGAACAAATGATAGCACCCCAACCACAACCACCAATTCCTGACCAACCGATGGAGATAGAAAACCCTGGAAATCAAGTAGAAATGCATGATTTCGACCCGGAGGAAATACCTAGGGTACCTGCACCTAACCCATTAGACCCAAATTACGACCCATGGTGGGACGACAATAGGGACTATGTGTAACGTTACCCGATACATGAAGACATGCCCATACAAAACCTAGGAGCCTACCCAGGATTAAATCCTCTAGATCCTTATTTCGAAAACGATGTATACGTTCGAGAGATCTTAGAGAATCCTTATCCATTTCAGGCCCCTACACCCCCATACCAAGAACCCGCACCCCAGATTCCGAACCCAGTCCTAGAACCTGCACCCCCAATGAGTGTAGAAATGTACAAGAACTAAGGACATTTGGAGAGGAAATTTTAGAGAGTAGTGAAAGAATGAGACAGGTGGGAGAGCGACTCGTCTGGAAGTATGACGAGCGCAATATGGATTTCTGGATGAATCCATATCCATGAATGTGATGGTAGAAATGGTAGTAACAATAATAATAATAATAATAATAATAATAATAATAATAATAATAATAATATATGTGTGTGTGAAAAAAAAACTACGGATGCCTACTACAAGTAGTGTAACTTTAAATTTCAGTTGGTATTGTAACTTTATTTCCAGTAGCGGTTTGTAGTAGATGCATATTATATAAAATAGAGTAAAGTCGCAATGATCGGCGTTTTTGACCAAAATGCGTGTCATGTGATTGGCTATATTAAATATTATTTTGTGATATTAATACGTGGTAAATGTTTAAAATTCAGATGGACAACGAAGTGAACCAGGAAAACCAGAATGATAACCACCCGAATAACGACAATCTGGATAATGAGAATCCAAACAACAATAACAATGGAAACCAAGTGGATAATAGTGTCATTTAACACATAGTGGCACAAGGAATTATAGATGCAATGTCATTTATTATTCAAACAGTTCAGGAAGCGAATAATAAAAGTAAGCACAGCAGTAAGAGACCAATTGCACCAGAACACAACGTAAACAATGGACCCGTATTTCAAGCGCCCATTCCCAAAAGAAGAAGAACCATGCCTTATGGTTGTTCTTATAAAGAATTCTGGTCCTGCAAACCAATAGAATTCTCGGGCAATGAAGGACCCATTGCAACTCTACGCTGGATAGAAAAGACTGAGGCTGTTCTGAAAATAAGCAAGTGTGCTGAAGAAGACAAGATAATGTTTGCTTCTAATTTGTTTAAAAACTCAGCCTTAGAATGGTGGAACACTATCCTCCAATCAAGAGGAAGTGATAGGGTTTACAACATGGAATGGGAGGAATTTAAGAACATGGTAGAAAGGAAATTATGCCCTCCCAATGAAAAAGAACAGATAGCAAATAAGTTTCTGAACCTTAGGATGACCGGGGTGGATAGTAAGGGTTATACTACTACATTCTTTGAATATGCTAGAATAGTGCCAACCCTTGCATCACCTGAACCGGTATTGATCTCCCGTTATATCTGGGGATTAATCGGGGAGATTAGGCATGTAGTCAAGGCAGCTAGACCTCAAACCATAGAAGAAACTGTAGAACTAGCGAATACCTTGACAGATGAATTAATCCGTACTAGAGAAGAAGACCAGAGGAGAAACCTAGCCCAAAGGCTTACCCAAGAATTCCGTTCTGGGAATTCCAACCGTAGGAATATAGGATCTACCTCTGCACTATACTGCAAAGCCTGCAAGAAGAAGCATTCGGGAAAATGCTCCACTCACTGCAATTTCTGCAAGATGCCAGGACACAAGGAAGAAGATTGCAGGAGAAAACCTAATAATGGGATGTGCTTCAACTGTGGAGAAAAAGGTCACATCAAGCCGAACTGTCTGAAATTGGCTCCAGCTGCGAACAACAAGAACACTAAAAATGCTAGAGCATTCGTTCTGACGACAGAGGAAGCCAAAATGATTCCGGACGTGATAGCCGGTACGTTTTTAGTTAATGATATTTTTGCTAAAGTAGTATTTGACTCTGGTGCAAACCAAAGTTTTATTAATACTTCATTTTGCAAACTTCTAAATCAATCATTAACTAAACTTTCACAAGAATGTCTAGTAGAGACAGCAAATGGAGAAACGGTTAGGATTTCTGAAATTTTGCAGGGAGCAAAAATAGAGTTTTTAAACCAAAAGTTTATGGCAAACCTTTATCCCATGAATCTGGCAGGATTTGATGTCGTTTTAGGAATGGATTGGTTAATAGCCAATAAAGCCAGTATTTTATGTGATCAAAAGTCAATTCAAGTAAATTCACCAAAAGGTGAAAAGATCACAATTAAAGGAGATAAACCCTCTAGATCCACAAAATTCATCTCTGTGACGAAAACTGCAAGCTATATAAGAAAAGGATCTATAGTGTATTTGATTTCTATAATCACTAACACTAAAGGAAAAGAACTAAAAGACATTCCAGTAGTGTCTCAGTTTTCAGATGTCTTTCCAGAAGAATTGCCAGGATTACCGCCAGACAAAGAAGTTGAATTCAGAATTCACCTGCTACCAGGAACAACACCAATTGCTAAAGCACCTTACCGTTTGGCACCCGCCGAAATGCAGGAACTAAAGAAACAATTAGACGAATTGTTGGATAAAGGATTCATACAGCCAAGCTCATCGCCGTGGGGAGCACCAATTTTATTCGTTAAAAAGAAGGACGGATCAATGCGTATGTGCATTGACTACCGTGAATTGAACAAGGTCACGATTAAGAATCGGTACCCATTACCAAGGATCGATGATCTGTTCGATCAACTTCAAGGAGCTCGATTTTTCTCTAAAATCGATTTAAGGTCAGGATATCATCAATTAAAGGTACAGGAAGAGGATATTCCTAAAACCGCATTCAGAACCAGGTATGGTCATTATGAATTTACTGTCATGCCATTTGGTTTAACCAATGCCCCAGCCGCATTTATGGACATGATGAACCGAATATGTAAGCCATATTTAGATAAATTCATAATTGTTTTTATTGATGATATTCTCATTTATTCTAAAAATAAGGAAGATCATGCAAAGCATTCGCATGCCCTTTTAAGTCTATTAAGAAAGGAAAAGCTTTATGCTAAGTTTTCAAAGTGCGAATTTTGGTTAGAACAGGTACAGTTTCTTGGACACTTAGTCAATCATGAAGGAATTCATGTAGATCCCACAAAAAATTGAAGCAATAACCAAATGGAAAACCCCTGAGTCACCAACCGAGGTTAGAAGTTTCTTAGGATTGGCCGGTTATTATAGAAGATTTATTCGAGATTTTTCTAGAATAGCCATTCCTCTAACTAAGTTAACCTGTAAATCCATTAAGTTTGAATGGGGACCAAAACAAGAAGAAGCATTTAGAATTCTTAAGCAAAGATTAACCTGTGCACCCATACTAGCGTTACCAGAAGGAATTGAAGATATGGTAGTCTATTGTGATGCTTCTAAGTTAGGTTATGGATGTGTATTAATGCAACGCCAAAATGTTATAGCATATGCATCTAGACAACTTAAGAATCACGAAGAGAATTATTCAAACCATGATCTAGAATTAGGAGCTATAATTTTTGCCCTTAAAATTTGGAGACATTACCTTTATGGTAATAAGTTTACCATATTCACAAACCATAAAAGTTTAAAGTATGTTTTCGGGCAAAAAGAGCTAAATATGAGACACAGACGCTGGACGAAAATGCTTAGTGATTATGATTGTGATATCCAGTATCATGCAGGAAAGGCAAATGTAGTTGCTGATGCTTTAAGCCGAAAGTATCATGAAAAGCCAAAAAGGGTACGTTATCTTAAATTAAATCTACAAGTAGATTTAAATGAACAGATTAGAAAAGCCCAGGAATCAGTAATCAAGGTTGATACTGAAAAATTAAAAGGAATGATTAAGGAATTAGAACAAGGAACAGATGGAATTTGGAGATTCCATAAAAAGAGAATGTGGATACCTAAATTAGGAAACCTACGTCATCGTATATTAGAAGAAGCCCATAAGTCCAAGTATACGATGCATCCAGGAAATGATAAAATGTATCAAGATTTAAGAAATAATTTTTGGTGGATAGGAATGAAAAAGGACATAGCAGCCTATGTTTCAAAATGTTTAACTTGTTCACAAGTTAAACCTAAACATCAGAAACCCTCAGGTTTGTTGCAATAATTAGAAATGCTCGTATGGAAATGGGAATTGATAACAATGGATTTTGTTACCAAATTATCCAAAACAAAGAAAGGCAATGATACAATCTGGGTAATTGTAGATAGGCTAACCAAGTCAGCTCATTTCCTACCAATGAAAGAAACTTTCAGTATGGAACAGTTAGCTAAATTATATGTAAATGAAATAGTTTCATTACATGGAATTCCTTTATCAATGTTTTCTAATAGGGATAGCCGTTTTACCTCTCATTTTTGGTCAAGTTTCCAAAAAGCAATGGGAACCAAATTGAATCTAAGCACAGCTTATCATCCTCAAACGGACAGACAAAGCGAAAGGACAATTCAGACAATGGAGGACATGCTTAGAGCTTGCGTAATTGATTTCGGAGGTAATTGGGACGATCACTTACCATTGATAGAATTTTCTTATAATAGCAGTTATCACACAAGTAGCAATGCTGCACCATTCGAAGCACTTTATGGACGAAAGTGTCGAACCCCAGTCTGTTGGGCAGAAATTGGGGAAAAGCAACTATCTGGACCTGAGATAGTACATGAGACAACCGACAAGATCATTCAAGTCAAGGAACGACTAAAAACAGCACGTGATCGACAAAAGAGCTATGCTGACAACAGGCGAAAACCGTTGGAATTTCAAGTAGGAGACAAAGTATTGTTGAAAGTCTCTCCTTGGAAAGGAGTAGTAAGATTTGTTAAACGAGGGAAGCTAAGTTCCAGGTATATTGGACCTTTTGAGATTATTAGAAAAATAGGACCTGTAGCCTATCAGCTACAACTGCCAGAGGAAATGGCAGGAATACATGATGTATTTCATGTATCTAATCTCAAGAAATGTCTAGCTGATGAATCACTTGTAGTACCTCTTAAGGATTTAGAGGTAAATGAACAACTCAAGTTTGTAGAAAGGCCTCTACAGATTGAAGACAGAAAAGTCAAGAACCTCAAGCACAAGAAATTAGTTCTGGTCAAAGTGGAGTGGGACTCCAAAAGAGGACCTGAGTACACATGGGAGCTTGAATCAGAAATGCAAAGGAAATATCCACACTTGTTCCAGTAGATCTCGAGAACGAGCTCTAAAACAAGGTGGGGAGGATATAACAACCCTAAATTAAACCGACACCCTAAAAATATTTTTTGACACCCTAAAATATATTAAAATATCCCAATATGTCCCTAAAAACACCCCATATGCGAAAACGGATCCCGAATACCTTTAATATTATTAAAAATAATTAAAAATCAAATTCTTGGGTTTGTCGCGGGGCGCGTAGACCCCTTAGGGATCTTACGCGGGCCGCCAGAGATCAAAAACGCGGTGAACCCTTGTGTTGACACGTGTCCGACTCATGTTGAACCTACTAGGTGACCCGGATCACCTATGTCGTTGACTCCCTTTGACGCGGGCCGCATAGCCCTTTGTCTTACCTTACGCGGGCCGCGTAGAAGTCGAAGTGAGGCCCTATAAGTAGCATGCATCGGCCTTCAGTTTACGTCGTTTAAATTTCGACTTTCTCTCTCAATTTCTTAATAGTAGAAGCTATACTCGGGTCTAATACCCCCCCTAAATAACGAAGTTCTGCTCCGTTGTAAGTATCATAACCCCTGGATACGTATTAGATACTCTGCCCAATTGATCTAGGTTTCCGTAACGGCTGTCGTGGTTCTGCCCGACGTAGTCGTTGGAATGCCGTCTCGGGGAGGGTATTACTAATGTTAAAATGGGTTATTATACTAACACATGTGCATTTGTGTAAATTATAGATTGTCACCAGGAAACCCTAAAGGGTAATCTAAGACAGCAATGTGAGTAATCTTCTTTTTGTAAATTGTTTTTACAAAACCTCACACAATTAATTATATATTAAGCAGTTATTGAGTATTTGTATGGATACAATTATAGTCGGTATGTTGGGGTTTTGCATACAAAATTTGTTACTGCCTTGCGAGGAGTAACATTTCCACAAGTCGGGTTGACAGTACCGTGGGTGGTAATTAGTATGACTTGGAAACAAATGTAATTGCGAGACCGCCCTAAATACTGTACAATGGTTTTTATTTAAACTTGATTAAACTGGGATTCACTCACCAGTATTTCCCACTGACAAAACATTTTTAAACGCGTTTTAGGTAACAAATTGTGAGAGCCAAACAGAAGCCAGTTGGACATCACTGAAGGCTTGGAAAAGTGGCAATAAAGTTACCTAAAATCAATAGATGTTTTTATTAAATAAAAATAGGATTGATTCCTATGAAAATGTGTGTACTGAAAACTTGGGTTTTACCCATGTATTCAATATTATGAAAGTGTGGTATTTTACTCTGATAAAATATTTTCTAACTACGGTCCTGATGTAAATTCCGCTGCCAAAATTGAATAAACACACGATACCACCGACACTGGCTCGCGGCCGCCCGTTCCCGGGAATTATGGATCGGGGGTTGCGACACTATCATCCACGTCTCTCGACTTCTTTATATTCTTTTCTCGTCTCTCTTCCTCAGCATTCTGGCGGATAACTTCCTTAAGGTTAAATGGATCAGACCCTACAGACCCATTAGGGTTAATAGGTTCTTGAACACAAATTTTGGATTTAATTTTGGGTGTAGGCCTTATAGTATTATTTCTCAAAATTGGGCTTTGGCCTTGTTGGGCCTCAGGGTTTCAGCGACAGTTTCAGGCCCACCATAATCATTCCCAAATCTATCTTGTGGGTCCCTGTTCCCACTATCCCTAGTAAAAGTTTCGCTGCTTTTCCCACCTTGGGCACTGTGCTCAACGTCTTGCCTACTCCCCATGCACGACTTTCCTTATCCCTGCCTCCATGCAGCCTCCGAATGAGAAAAGGTCTCCACCCTTTCATCTTCTCGCCGATCAACTCCTTCCTCCCTATTCTCCGACACCACCACCTTGGATTTATAACCGGAGAAGCCGGTTTATCCGGCGACTTCTGAGTTTCTGGTTTTATGACACGTTAACATTACCGAGCAAACTAAGGTGAGTTCACTACTCTTTCACAAGCATGCGTCCCGGGGGCCAAACAAACTAATATTCCTGGGAGGAATACTTTTAAATGTATTGGTTTAATTTTGATGTTAGTTAATAAACTCGAACTCTATCATGAAAGTCCCTACTTACATACCGAGCTAGTTGCCTGAGAGGCAACGAGGTATTAGTTGATAGCGCTATTAGGCTTGACAAACCTCACACCGTACCTGGGAGGACGGGCGTGAACTAATGACCTTAACACTTTGATCAATGATGATAAATATTGATGAGGGCAACAAAAACGAACAGTCAATCGGCACAAAGTTTATTATTCGTAACATGTCTTTAAACTAAACACTTACTTGATTTCCGTTAAACAAAACTGTGAACTCGTCCACTTTATGTTGACACACTTTTTTGCATGCTTGCAGGTCGTTAGATGCATCACGGAATGGAACTTACAGTCTGGGAAGCCGGTGTTGTCATGGGTCGTGCCACTTGCGAAAACATTTGACATTTGCTTATGTTTCTAAACAAAATGATGTTGAATTGGTTGAACGATAATTTATGCTTCCGCTGAACGAATATTTGTTTGAATTAAACGTTTTGAAATGCACTTTTCATATTGAATAAGAACATGTGTTTAGTATTCTACTGTTAGTTCAATGTGATTAGTGGCAAAATCCTGGTACGTCACACGACTCGCGGTGGATTCCGCATGTGGTAATTTGGGGGTGTGACAATAGACCTTATAACCGTTGCAGTTGAATACGTTGGTAAAAGAGGTGAAAAAAATACGGATGTGTTCAACTTATTTGGTAGAATAAACCCTATAATTGTTGAACCTGAATATGCTAATAAAAGAGGTGAATGCATGGTTATGTGCAACTAATTTGAATGGATAAATCCTAGAATTCTAACACTTAAATATGGTGTTAGATGAGGCGAATTTTGAAGATGTGGCTCAACAAAGGGTATTATCAGAAAACTACAGTTGCATCATATAGCTATATCGGATCAGCTGTAGACCTATACCCAACTGTAGTTCTTGGGTATTCTATGATTGCTGACGATGAAAAGAACTCTATCCGTCATAAACATTTGATTGGGTTCAATGTAGTTATATTGTGGTCCTTACAACTGTTCACAAGGTTATGAATATGTCAAAGCGTAGTGATGTATATCTTAGGGGAAGCACATCACAAGGTTATGATATTGCCTTGGTATTGTGAAGATGTTTGAACGCCCGATTATAATGTTTATAATTATAATTATAATGTAGTTTGTCATGTATCATTTCCATCTTTTGAATTACATCTTGTTCATTAAATTTATACACCTAATTACGTACTCTCTATTATGTAAGTCAAGTGAGGGCCAACTTATGCTCAATTGGTAAAAAAAAGCTGTATAAAAATCAAGACACAGAACTCATGTATTACATTCAAATTTTAAAAATGTATTTTGATAAATCATAGAGTATGTGAAGGTTTTTGTTTTTTGAGAAATTAATCTGAAAATGTAGGTGGTGAAATATTTTAAGTATTATTCTAAGTGACGTGACTATTTAGATAAACTTAGAGTTTTTTATATAATTATTTAGTTTTGATTTGTGAAAAGTATATATAGTGATGACAACTTATACCTACAAATGGAATAATCTAGTGGTCCAACACGTAGCAAACGTGAAGGAAGTGGTTGACTTATCAATAACCAACCGCGTGTTTACTATCGTAAGCAAAGGTTCAAAACGTGACACCTTTATTATTTCTTTGATTTGTATGCATATAGGATGGATTAAAGTAGGGTCACGCTCCTCTTAAGACCATAACATAACGCCATCTTACAAATGTTTTTGACTAACTCATCATTCAACTATCACATTGTGGTTTAATTAAAATTGAAATAAAAAAAGAAAAAAAGTGTGTGTGTGTGTTTGAATGTGATTGGTGGAGAGATGTGGACCCAACCACCCAAAGTGTGGGGGCGTTAAATAAATGTGGTGTTGTGGTTTGGCCGATAAAATTTCGTTAAATGGTGGCAGAGGCGTCACCCCATAACGGGTCGTCTAGAAAAAAACTATTAGTGATATTATTTTCCTATAGGCAACCAGAGTTGAATCATCAAACTCAGGCTCAAGCTTACTATAGTGGTAATTGAGTTGAGTTGGTTTGGTTAGTAATTCTCAGTTCAAACTATAACCTGAGTTTGTTTTCGACTTGAGTCAGCTTGTGACTTGTTGAGATGACTCATTTATTTTGAATTTTGATGATTTTGTATGTTATCACTCTCAAATATCAATTTAACCAAAATTTAGTTTTTTTTTACCATCATCCTTTTAATGTAATTCTTCCTTTAGTGTTAAAAAAAACAAATCTCGAGAAACATAATATCGAACTATCAATATACAAGAAAAACCAAAGATAAACATTTATCCAAGTAAACTCGTCAAATATGAACATCAAGTAGCTCAAGCTAATAAGCTCAGACTGTTTTACGAGCAGGTGTTTATTGGATTAGTTACGAGCTATGTGCCAATTTAACAACCTTAATTCGAGCTTGACGCTCAAATTATACATGTAAAATACTTGAATTCTGTGTGTTTAAAAGAAAATTGTGTTAATCCAAATTATTAAAAAGTTTTTATTATATCATTAAATATGTAAAACACTAACCAACTAGACATAACTTAATGCATATCCTTTTGAGTACAAAGAGCATTTGCTATAAAAACTTTTAAGAGTTACGTTTTATTTTGATCTAGATCTAAATAAAACCTTAATTTATGAGAATTGATATCCTATGAACAATTCCAAGGAACGTGGATTAACGGTTCACAAGTGACCCTAAAATATTATAAGGATTTCTTTGACAACTTATTAAGCCATAGTTGTAAGTTAAATTAATTAATTTTGAATGTCCTTTTATAGATTTCATGTGGTTATTTTACTAAAAACAAAATTGATACATTTAGGACCATTCAAATAGCTCAAAAGTCGTTTGAAAATAGCTCATTCGAGATTGAATCGGTTGCAAATGTGACGGCTCAGTTTGACTCGGTTTGTAAATGGACTGAGTACGAGCTCATCCTAGCTCTTCTCAGTTGGGCTCGTTTAGCTCGACTAAGTTGAGCCCAAATTTTAATGAAATCCCAATCCATTCTTACTTTTTCTCACCTCACATTTTAGAGGTCAAATGCCCAACACCAAATTTAATAGACGAGTTTTTTTTTTTTTTTTCCAAATTAGTGTTGTTGGAAAAACTATTTACTAAAATGGTGTTTCTTTAAAACTATTTATAAAAATAGTGTTTTATTGTTTATTTTGTATTTTTCTTTTCTTTTTTAACCAACATATTAATTTTTTTTATATTTTACTAAAAGGGCAACGCGAGCTGTTGATATTATGGGACACCTTCCTTTGTTGCGGGATCCTCAAAGTGAACTCCTTTTGCTTAGATCTTGTATGGGGGTTGCAAAGTTGCTATTTAGTTTGCGAACTTGCCAGCCCCCCTTTGTGGATGATGTTATTTCATGTTTTGATAAAGGTCTTCGAGAGGCAATAGAAGACATTGTCGTATGTGGGGGGCCTTTTTTTGGTGAAGTCCAGTGGCGGATCGCGACCTTGTCGATGCGGCTTGGTGGGTTAGGCCTTCTTTTGGCCCAGGATGTGGCTGCCTATGCCTTTGTGGCTTCCTGGTCTCAATCTTGGGAGTTGCAGGACCACATCTTACGTAACAGTGGGGTTGCTAACACTGACCCGGATTATGCCAGCGCCTTGGAACGCTTGCATGAATCTCTCCCGGACTTTGATCTCGGCGGTTTCTCTAACAAGGACACCGCCCCCAAAACGCCACAGAAAACTTTGGCGAATGCCCTTTATTGTCGAATCGCACAAAGTTTGGGAGAAGATTTCCATTTGTCCCCTCGCCAGAAAGCCGTCATTGAATGCCTACAGAGGCCTCACGCCCAGGATTTCTTAACTGTTATTCCTATCGAAGGTCTGGGTCAACGTATGTCAGCGGTGGAGTATCGGTCAATCCTTATGTACCGTCTGATGATCCCCATGTTCTCGAATGATCAAACCTGCCCAGTCTGCCGTAAAGCATGTCTGGATAAATACGGGGAGCATGCGTTACACTGTAGAGAGTTGCCGGGGTTTAAGTATCGCCATGACTTTGTTCGAGACGCATTAATGGATATTCTCAGGCGAGCAGAGATCTCGGCAAAGAAAGAGACACCAGTTAATTTTCTTACGGACCCAGCGGAAGGGAGGTCCACCCTACGCCCGGCTGACGTGCTAGTTTTTGGTTGGGAGGGCGGGAAACATGCTTGTGTCGATCTCACAGGTGTAACCCCCTTAGCCGGGTTTCGGGAAAATGGGTTTGTGGCGGGGCAAGCCGTACTAAAAGCAGAGTCAAAGAAGGTGGAAAAGCACGCGAAAGCTTATGAGGATAATCAGCATGCCTTTGTCCCTCTGGCGTTTGACACGTTCGGCTCCTTGGCGCCGGAGGCGGTTCGATTCTTGGCTAGAGTTCAGCGTGTGGTCCACAGTAACTTTTCGACCCCTCAGGGGCGAGGCTTTGTTTTTAGTAGATTTGGGTTTTCTATTCAGAAGGGGATGACGGTGCAGTTTGTTGCCCGTCTACCTGTTGTCTTTATGTAATTTGCCCTATGATTAATTTCTTCAATAAAAAAAATTATATTTCTTTAGCTTTAAAAAAAAATTAAATTAATCAAGTATTTATTTTTTTATTCTTTAATCATTTATATTTATTCAATCAATACAATATTTTTTATTGCTTTGATATTTCTGATCAACTTTTTAAACTGTTTTTAGCAATAATTCTTTATTTTTTGGCGTGAAGTTCATTTATGTTCTTGAACTCATGATTTGTTTGTTCAATTATGTTACTAAACGTTCGCTTATTTACGTTTATTTACATGTGTTTATGTTCATTCAATTAAATAAACAAACAAGAACAAATTGCCATCTAACCCTGTCGTCATAAATTTTATTTCTCTGTTCTTATTTTTAAACAAAAAAGAAGCTAATATTTTGTTTTAAAAGGCTGATATGCTATTTTGCAGTGTTGCAAAAATCGGCCTAGGCGGCCGATTAATCGGCGCCTAGGCGCTAGGCGGCTAGTTACTGACTAATTTTGAGCTAGTCGGCCAATTAATCGGAGTCGGTCAAAGTCGGTCAAAATCGGTCCTAGGCGGTCCTAGGCGGTCAAAAATCGGATTAATCGGCCTATATTAATCAGTTAAAATCGGTCAAAATCGGTCCCAGGCGGTCCCAGGCGGTCCTAGGCGGTCAAAATTGGTCAGAATCAGTCAAAATCGGTCAAAATCGAACCATACTATCTGAAACTTGAAGTATTTATGTGAATTTTGAAGTGTTATTTTTATATTATTGGGTATATATATATAATTTTGAAAAAATACATATAAAAATCCCAATCCGATTAATCCCGATTAATCCCTAGGCGGTACCTCACCGCCCGACTAGCGCCTAGCGCCTTCTACAACACTGCTATTTTGTAATAATATAAGTATAAAAATAGATATTACGTTAATTGTGCATGGAAAATAAAAAAAAGAAAGCTGCTATGTTGTTTTAATAATAAAAAATGCAAATACAAAATAAAGGAAAAATTCGGTTCATATTCATATGAAAATCTAGACGCATTTATTTAGTGTTAATTTTTTTTTTCATTTGTTTTTACATATAATCAGGAAACTTAAATACTTAGTATAATGATTCGTCGGTACGTTTTAAACGACGAATTTACATACAAAATGTTGAAATGTTTTATTTCTTAAAATGTTTTAACAAATTCGTATATTAAGTGTATATTTAGTCGTAAATACATTATATTAATCGAAATCTATATGAAAATCGAGTAAGGATCTTACAAGTAACACAATAATTATCTACAAAAATCTCAACACAAGAACAATCAAGATCTAACACAGGTGGTGTAACCCTCAGAGAGAAAATATAACAATGAAATTAGATCTAAGGGTGGAAGAAGTGCTCCCCAAATGGGAAGTGTTAAACATTTTTTCTAAACCAATAATTTTATACCATATCAACTCCTCACTCCACTCCCCATATTACACTCAAACACTAGGGGTGTTCAAATGGGGAGTTTATTTCTTTTTTTTTATATTTTTTATTTCTAGAAAGTATGCATTAAAATTAAATAAAACATATATTAAACAAAATAAAATTACACTTACTTAAAAAAACACATGACATAAAATTAAAACTAGAAAATTAAACCATAATAAACCTAAAATTTAGAAATTGCATGGCCAATTACATTTTTTTTTGCGATATCCCATTTCCGTGCTAGAATAAACGGCAACATCTAGGGTGAAGCATGGTCGTGTGGCTTAGTAAACGTCTCCAAATCCCGATCATACAAAAGTTGTTTCACCGCCTCGTGTTGTTCCGCCGCTAACCCTATGTTGTCTTCCTCACGTTTCTTTTTTATATTTGACAACTCTATCACCCGTGCTTGTTTTGCTTCTTTCATAAGGGTGTATTGTGAGAGCTTCTCGGTCAAAGTCGTTTCGCTATCGGATGGCGATGTTGCGGGTCTCTTATCTTTCTTTCGTGCACTTGTTGGTGAGGGGTCTACGTTTATGTCGGGTATATCGCTAGTGAACTCAGTTCCCGGTGTACCCGCATTATAGTTACCCGAATCCGATAACTTTCTTTTTTGGCCCGAACTTCCACTATCTTCACCCAACAATGGTACCGGGGCCCATTTGTCATGTTTATTAACAACCTCCCATGCCTCAACATGATGAAAACCACTCGGATATTTTGATTGGAAATCTTTTAAAGCCCTATTAATGGCATCGACGTCGCCACACCCATGTCACACGCCAACCGATGGCGGAAACATCGGGGAGCGGCACTGAGCGAAACAGATTGTCCAAGAGATTCCATAACAACTATGATTACCAATTATTTAAGCATTATGTCCCATACCGTAACATAAAAAGTAGCACAGTTATTACAGACAAATTGTTCTCAAAGACAAATAAACAACTATTCTGACAACTCATAAATTATTTAGTTTGTTTCTAGACTCCCCTACTTGATTCCACAAAAGCAGGTCATAGCAAGCATCCTAAACACCTGTCACATACATTAAAATAAAGTCAATACACATAGTGTAAAGGTGAGCATACAAGTTTAATAGTATAATAGTAGCGAAAGCGAGTTTACGCATAACCAGCATGTAACATGTATAATGTGAAACAACAATGAGATATGCACAGACGTGACTGCGAGTTGTAGAGTGCGCAACACATATCACCATCGTGACACGTGAAGAAATACCCTTAGTAACCCCCGTCCACGACAGGTGCTGAGTCCAAACTATAGTACTATCATTACTAAGGTGCCAGGCAACAATCACTGTGTAAACATAACATACAAGCATTCATCGAGTAACACGTATAACATGCAGTAACGGTTAGCGTATAAAAGTGTTTGCGTTGTGTGACCGATGTGATTTAGTATAAGTAACGTATGTGTCACACCCCAACCGATGGCGGAATCATCGGGGCATGGCACTGAGCGAAACAGATTGTCCAGAAGTTTCCATAACAACTATCATCACCATTTAATTTAAAGCGATACGTCCCATACCGTATCATAAATAGTCAAACAAGTTATTACAGACAACATCAAAACAAATATTCTGTTCCGACAACTCAGATTTAAACATAACTAATTTATTCGTTGGTTTCTAGGAATCCAGTTCCTAGCTTCGATTTCATCACAGCACAAAGAGCAAACATGCAACCTAAGCACCTGTCACATACGTTAAAATAAAGTCAATACATAAAATGTAAAGGTGAGCATACAAGTTTGATAATAGCATATAGAGTTCGAATTCGTTTACGCATAACCAGCACGTACACATAGTGAAATGAAGCATGTTAGTCATCGACATAGATCCATCGATACCAATGACTGCGGGTTGACTGCCCGAGGCAGTTCGCAATACACGATTACCACTGCAATCCATGCAAGTAAGGGATCCTTAACAACCCCCGTGTGAACGGGTGCTGAGTCCAAACTATAGTACTATCGTTGCTAAGGCAGGTAGACAACATTCCATGTGTAAACATAACAAACAAGCATTCATAAGCCACGTATAACATGCATTAATGGTTTAGCGTTAAAATAGCTTGAGTAGTGTGATTGTTGTAGTTTGAATAGTTGTAACGTATGTAACACCCAAAAGTGCTAAAGCAAAAAGGGTTCGAGTATACTCACAGCGATATGGATTGAAGGGAGCGCTTTACAGCGAGTACGGTTAGCCTGAATAGATTCGATAACGTAACGATAAGTGACGCGTAAAACAGTACAAGTGAGAGTGGGTAGGACGATTGATCGTGCGGATCAGTTATCTGTGCGTAGAAGTCATCCGTGCGCATGACCTATCCGTGCGGATGGTGATGCGTGCGGATGGTGTTCCATCCGGACAGGTTATCCGTGCGGGCGACTGTCCGTGCGGGTGGCCACCCGTGCGGACTAGTTGTACGTGCGGGCGACTTATCCGTACGGTTAGATGTCTTGTGTGGGTAAATATTCAAGTGGATTGTTTCTTCCTAAGATGTGTTTGTGTATGATGGCTTGTGCCTTGGAGTTTTCGTTGTAGCATTTAGAAAACACCAAAGTGTTTCTACCTTTCAAGCCGGCCGCGCGGACGGCGGTCCGTGCGTATGGTAGTCCGTGCGGGCAGCCTGTGCGCGCGGGCAGAGGCGATCCGTCCGGATAGCCTGTCCGTGCGTACGACTTGACCGTGCGGATGAAGATTGTTTGATTATCATTTTAAGGCCTTAGTATCTCATGATCCGAAGAGTAATCCATTCAGAGGTCGTCCGTCCGGATTGCTCGCTCGTCAATACTCAAACCTTGTTTGGAAAATGGGTCCCAAGGGTAGTCCGTGCGGATGACAACCCGTGCGTATGACCTGTGCGTGCGCACGGCTAGTCCATGCGGACAGCTAGTCCGTGCGGACAGCTAGTCCGTGCGGACCGCTTGTCCGTGCGGACAACTGGCCTGGTTGCTTCCGTTCGTCTACACTTGGTTTCTGTTGTCGTTTATCGAGACGTTCTGATTACGTGGCAACCACTTGGAGTTGTGTTCTCACCCGCGTGGCTGGACCGATCAGGAACCACCCTAACTCGGCCTGTTGGCGACTCAGAACGGTCATCCCGGTTAACCCCGGAATCAGTTGTCTGTGGGTAGGATTCCAGATCTAGAACGAGTGCATCACTATTGACAAGTAGAACACTAGAACTGATCGGGTTCGTACCGGTTTTAAGGGAAAAGAAGGAAAGAACTTAGATTTATTTCTTTCAACTCTTTTACTCTTAGAAAAGTTCAGATCTAGGTGGGATTATTGTAAAAACTTGTAGAAATCGTTTAGACCTGAGATATTCTTGGTGGAATGAGATCAAGCTTGAAGTTCCTATGAACTTCATGATGACGTCACCCGAGAACACCTCAAACCCGGATGATTTCATGGTTAAAATCGAAGATTCGAAAGATAGAAGTGTGTAGAATTGTGTAGTGATCAAAGATGTACAAGAATTAGTGCAAGATCTTACCTGGATTGAGAGAAATCTGAGAAAAGGTGAAGAATACGTGTGGTTCAGACGTCACTTGCCAAAAGTGGAAAAAGTGGAGAGTGACCCGTGTATTTATAGGATGCCAAAAAGGGAAAGGGTGAGCCGTGCGCATGGCATGCACCCGGGTAGGCTATCCGCGCGGATTGGTCATCCGTGCGGACTGGCAATCCGTGCGGATTGGCCATCCGTGCGGATTGGCCATCCGTGCGGATGCCACCTCCTTGGGTGAGCTCGGTGCGATGTTGATTCGGTTCTGATTTGCGAGCGATTCGATAGGGTTTCCTAATCAAATTTCTTTCAGTCCCAACTACTTCTTATATGGTTCGACTCGGGATTTGGGTTCGGGTTCGTTTATATTCGAGTTAGACTTCGAGTTCGATTGAGTTCGCTTGATTATCCCAGCATAAAATAACATAAAATAAACATGCACAAGCAACACGTAAGGCACACACACACATGTAATGACGAGTAAAATACACCGCTCGAGTTACGATTTGAGGTCGATTTGATTAGCATAGCTTGATTAACTTTATCGCATTGTTACTTCCTATCGTTCACAGTCGTAGGTCGATTGAAATACGGTTAGCACGATTCGATTATTGCAATGTACGACATTTACTCCACATAATCTAAATATCATACAAACAATTCTACGAGTCACGTCGCGCGAAATTGGTCGTTGACTTTGACCTTGACTTTGACTTTCACTCGTGAAAACACGGGGTGTTACAGCCTCCCCTTGTTTAGGAAATTTCGTCCCGAAATTAAGCCGGAAGCTGTAACTAATTCGTGAATCACGTGTGAGAGTCCTTCGTTTGGATCATTGAAAATCGTCAAATTAACCAAGATTTTATGGTTAAAAATTGAAAATTTTCGGATATGATAAGCGAAAGTACCTGATCTAAAAGCCTGTAGAGTTTTAGATTTCAATTCAAATTGTCAAATCGATCCTACAAGTGGTATCTGAGCAGGAGCTCGGTTGCGAGGATCATTCGCACTTAGTATATATTATAATTGTGACTCTATTGGTTAGGTTCCGGTTTGATTCGTTTCGATTGCGATCCGACTCGTACGACGTGCGGAATCCGTGCACGAGTGAGATCGAACAGACAAAAACGTACAATTTTAACGTGATTCAATAGATTCGTAAGACGTGTACAAGCTTTCTCTCTCTAGTTTCTCTCTCTAACCTCCAAATGAGCAAAAGTCTCAATCTCTAACCCTGACACTCCTATTTATAGGCAAAGGATTATAAGGGATTTCTCCTTATTTACATGTATGCCACCTTGCCTTTCTTACCGGACATTACTCCTTCGTTAAACAGCTGTGGATACTTTGCCTTCATGTCGCTTTCGAGTTCCCAAGTGAACTCCGCGCCTCGTTTGCCTTCCCACCGGACTTTCACAATAGGAATGCGTGAGCGCCTGAGTTCTTTGGTTTTGCAATCCATGATTTCGACAGGCTTTTCCACGAAGTGTAATGTTTCGTTCACTTGTAAATCGTCTAGAGGAACATGTAAGTCGGGGTCGTAGATGCACTTTCGGAGGTTCGACACGTGGAAAGTCGGGTGGACATTGCTAAGTTCCTCCGGTAATTCGAGTCTGTAGGAGACTTTCCCGATCCTTTCCAGAATCTTAAAAGGTCCCACATATCGAGGCGCGAGTTTCCCCTTTTTGCCGAATCGGACTACACCCTTCCAAGGTGATACCTTTAGGAGTACGTAGTCACCAACGACATACTCACGGTGCTTGCGCTTTTTATCGGCGAGAAGTTTCTGTCTATCCCGAGCTTTCGCTATGTTGTCTCGAATTTGGAAAATTTTGTCTGTCGTTTCTTGTAGCAGCTCCGGACCGGTTAGTTGCGAGTGACCGATCTCGTGCCACACAATAGGCGATCGACATCTTCTTCCGTATAAGGCCTCGAAAGGTGCCATCTGGATGCTAGCCTGGTAGCTGTTGTTATACGAGAATTCGACTAACGGAAGGTGTCTATCCCAATTACCACCGAAGTCTAGAACACACGAACGGAGCATGTCTTCAAGCGTACGAATCGTTCTTTCAGTCTGACCGTCGGTTTGTGGGTGGAACGCAGTACTTAGATTAAGCGTCGTACCGAGTGCCGTTTGAAACGTTTCCCACAACCGTGAAGTGAATCGAGCATCACGATCAGAGATGATGTCACGAGGCGTCCCATGTCGACAAATGATCTCGTCGGTGTAGATTCGGGCTAATCGTTCCACCTTGTAGTCTTCTCATATCGGCAGAAAGTGGGCTGATTTAGTCAAACGATCAATAACAACCCAAATGCTGTCGTGACCTGATGACGTGGTTGGAAGCTTGGTTACGAAATCCATAGCTATGCTCTCCCACTTCCACATGGGAATTGGAGGTTGTTCGAGCAAGCCAGAGGGTCTTTGATGTTCAGCCTTGATTCTAGCACAGGTTAGGCATTTTCCGACGTAGAGAGCGATATCCCGTTTCATACCCGGCCACCAGTACCTATAGCGAAGGTCATGGTACATTTTGTCAGCACCAGGATGAATAGAGTATCGGGATTTGTGGGCTTCGTCCATGATAATCTGTCGCAGGTTGGTTCGCTTGGGAATCCAGATCTTGTCTAAGAAGTGGAATATCCCGTTTGATTTGCTCACAAGTTGGGCTCCATCGTGGTAGATTCTTTCTTTCTTCAAGGTGCGTTCGTTGAAACATGCATGCTGGGTGTCGCGAATAAGGGCTTCGAGATTGTGCTGGGCTTGAACATTTCGGGTGCTAAGCAGATAACTTCGTCTGCTAAGCGCGTCGGCAACAACATTTGCTTTGCCTGGGTGATAACGAATCTCACAGTCGTAATCGTTGAGAAGTTCTACCCATCGGCGTTGACGCATGTTTAGTTCCCTCTGATTAAAGATGTGCTGTAGGCTCTTATGATCGGTGAAGATCGTACACTTGGTACCATACAGGTAGTGTCGCCAAACCTTTAATGCAAAAACAACGGCGCCTAGCTCGAGATCGTGGGTTGTATAGTTCTTCTCGTGGATTTTGAGCTGACGAGATGCGTAAGCTATAACCTTGTCTCGTTGCATTAAGACACAACCGAGACCAAGGTTAGAAGCATCACAGTAGACAATGAAATTATCGTTTCCGTCGGGTAGTGTGAGAACAGGAGCATTGCAAAGCATGTACTTGAGGGTTCGAAAGGCAGACTCTTGTTTGGTTCCCCAGACAAAAGGCTGGTCCTTATGAGTGAGAGAAGTGAGTGGTACAGCAATCTTCGAGAATCCTTCGATGAATCTTCGATAATAGCCCGCTAGTCCGAGAAAGGAGCGGACTTCAGTCGGGTTCTTAGGCGTAACCCAGCTCTTAACAGCTTCAATCTTCGCAGGATCGACATGAATACCCTGACTATTTACGATGTGACCCAGAAACTGAACCTCCCCCAACCAAAACTCACACTTGGAGAATTTGGCGTAGAGTTGGTTCCCCTGGAGTAACTCGAGGACCAAACGTAGATGTTGCGCGTGTTCGGCTCTCGTTTTGGAATAGATCAAGACATCGTCGATGAACACGATGACGAAATGGTCAAGATACGGTTTACACACTCGATTCATCAGATCCATGAAAACTGCTGGTGCATTGGTTAGGCCAAAAGGCATGACAACGAATTCGTAATGGCCGTATCGAGTGCGAAACGCGGTTTTGGGTATATCTTCCTCTTGTATGCGCAGCTGATGGTATCCTGAACGTAGATCGATCTTCGAGAAACACGTAGCGCCTTGTAGCTGATCAAACAAATCATCGATTCGTGGCAGAGGATAGCGGTTTTTGATAGTCAAATTATTCAATTCCCGGTAGTCGATGCACATCCGGAACGACCCGTCCTTCTTTTTGACGAAAAGGACTGGTGCGCCCCAAGGAGAGGTGCTCGGGCGAATAAAGCCTTTTTCAAGCAATTCCTGGAGTTGGGTTGAGAGTTCGCGCATTTCGGACGGCGCGAGTCGATAAGGAGCTCTGGCGATAGGATTAGCTCTAGGAATAAGATCAATGCGGAAATCGATATCACGCTTCGGAGGTAGTCCGGGAAGATCCTCTGGAAAAACTTGAGGAAATTCTCGAACCACTGGAACGTCCTTTACTTTCTTTTTCTCTTTCTTTTCCTTCTCCGCTGCCACGACATGAGCCAAGAAAGCCCTATATTCCTTACGGAGATACTTGCTAGCTTGTAGGCATGACATAAGCTTGAGACCCTTCGAAGTAGTATCACCATAAACGCACAATGAATCACCGTTGGCGAGCGAAAAACGAATCATTTTATCGAAGCACACGACTTCGGCATGGTTTTCGCGAAGAAAGTCCATGCCTATTATGACATCGAAGCTTCCTAGTTGCATCGGAACGAGATCAATTGAGAAGATGTGATTGTTGAGTTCGAGAGTGCAATTACGAATAACAGAGTTTACAGCGACGGTTCTTCCGGTAGCGACTTCAACTTCGAATGCAGAGGAGAGTCGAGAACGCTTACGACTAAGGAGTTTCTCAAATTCGAGTGACACAAAGCAATTATCGGCTCCAGTATCAAACAAACATGAAGCATAAATACCATTCACAAGGAACGTACCATTCACCACGTTGTTGTCGGCCTGGGCTTGACGCACATTAAGGTTGAAAGTTCTGGCTCGTGCGGCCTGTTGCTGCTGCTGTTGTTGTTGCTGTGGTTGCTGCTGTTGCTGGGTTCTTGTTTCACCACCCTGTTCGGGCACATGTTGGCGAAGTGGTTCGGGTCGCCACATGTGAAGCATGCTCTGGCTTTGACGGCGGGTGCCGGAGGAGCTTGTTGACCCTGTGGGGCAGCGAGTAGAGCTTGATTGACAGGAGCTTGACGAATACGGCAGTTGGCAGTAAAGTGGCCGTAGACGTTGCAATGAGCACAGAAGCGGCATTGTATAGCAGTCGGATGATGATAGGTGCAAGTAGGGCAGAGTGGGTGTGGTCCAGTATATGCACGCTTTGCAGGCGGTGCATTGGCCACAGGCGCCACTACTTGACGCGGTTGAGCAGGTACAGCTTGGATCGGTGCAGCAGAAATCGCACAGTTCTTGTTGGTGGAGTTGTTCTTTCTCTTGTTCTTTCTCTTGTTGCTTGATGACGTGGGTTCAGCAGTTGGTGCAGTAGCGGTAGCTTGATGCAGATGCTTGGAGGTCTTATCCCACATCCCAGCCTTGACCCTCTTGTCATTGATTTCAGCGGCCAGCAGATAGGTTTCTTCGATCGTGGCAGTCTTGGCCGCTTGCACGAAATCAGCGACGCAGTCGGGCAGGGCTCGGATGTACTTCTTGATGGTCATCTCAGGGGTCTTGACTTGGTCAGGACAGATAATGCTGAGCTGTTTGAAGCGAGCAGTAAGACCAGCATTGTCTCCATCCTTTTGATGTATGTGCCAGAATTCATCTTCAAGCTTTTGATGCTCGTGAGGAGGGCAGAATTCCTCCAGCATGACCTCCTTGAGCTCATCCCACGACAAACCGTAAGCTGCATCATTCCCTCTCTTGTTCCTCTCGGCCGTCCACCAGTCCAAGGCGCGGGACTGAAAGACGCCGGTAGCGTTCAGAGTTCGAAGGTCATCAGGGCAACCACTTTGTCGCAGAGTAACCTCGATAGAGTCAAACCAGTGGAATAGAGCAGTAGGACCTCCTTCGCCTGTGAATTCTTTCGGCCCACATGACTTGAATTGTTTGAAACTGAAAGGTCTCGCGGCAGCTCTAGGACCCTCAGTCCTCGATTCCTCGGATGATTTGCTGGCATTCTCGCAGACACCGCTCACAGCCTTTGCTACAGCTTTCGCGACAATGGAAGCAAGGCGTCTGTCCCTCTTTTCCTGACGAGAGAGTTGATGACGGGATCCAGACGACATTGTCTGCAATAGACATCGCCATGGAACTCAACACATGTATTCGAATCTCACCTCACACGTCTACTACTACTAAAGCTCAGTAACACGTACCATGTAAACGCATATAATCACAGAATCACAGAGTTGCACAAAATCACATAATCATGTAGAGCACATAATCACAACATTCCTAACCACATAAGCACAACGGCTAGAATCACATATACTTAGTCACTAAAAGCATCTACGAGCGTACAAAGTATTCTAATTGCTCCTATTGTTGATTTGCTAGCGAGGAGATGTGTGGGTTTTGTGTTTTAGCAGAAGCAATAGTGTTGGGTCGAAACCAATAATATCTCAAAACGTTAACAAATAACCGAAAATGCATAAAATTTTCATAAAGATCGATAAATCGAAGGTAGATTGTCTGTGGCTAATAGACTTCGACTAACCAAAGTAGCTCGACTATTCGCAAGGATCCTGCACAACGACCTCCAGGACTATGCCCTTGCCTCGATTCTCGGGCGTTGGCGCAATTCCCTTTGGTTAGGTTGTGTCTTTAGACCGTTGGAGTCCATCGAACTTTGGTGGAGTTTCGTATAAAAGCGGGACGAGTCGCCAAGGTTAGGGTTTCACCCCTATCTTGCAACTTCCGTCCTTGTTTTTGATAAAAATTTGAGGAGCTTATACATCAAAATATGGATTTCACTCCTGATTTGGTATAATTCTCCCCGTTTGTAGCTAAAACGCAAGCTGATCAGGCAACTTTAGTCGAGAGTTTGCGGTTTTCACACCTATTCTCAGCCTCATTACTTGTTTACCGCTTGAAAATTCGAGTGCAATGATAGAAAAGAGTGAGTGATAGTGACGAGTTTACGCATACGCGTGAGTTGGTCTGTTGGTTCTTAACTATAGTCTAGGTCTCTAAGACTTCGACCCGGACTAGGTCGAGTCTTGCCTAATTCCCTATATTTATGGCTCTGATACCAATCTGTTACACCCCAACCGATGGCGGAATCATCGGGGCATGGCACTGAGCGAAACAGATTGTCTAGAAGTTTCCATAACAACTATCATCACCATTTAATTTAAAGCGATACGTCCCATACCGTATCATAAATAGTCAAACAAGTTATTACAGACAACATCAAAACAAATATTCTGTTCCGACAACTCAGATTTAAACATAACTAATTTATTCGTTGGTTTCTAGGACTCCAGTTCCTAGCTTCGATTTCATCACAGCACAAAGAGCAAACATGCAACCTAAGCACCTGTCACATACGTTAAAATAAAGTCAATACATAAAATGTAAAGGTGAGCATACAAGTTTGATAATAGCATATAGAGTTCGAATTCGTTTACGCATAACCAGCACGTACACATAGTGAAATGAAGCATGTTAGTCATCGACATAGATCCATCGATACCAATGACTGCGGGTTGACTGCCCGAGCAAGTTCGCAATACACGATTACCACTGTAATCCATGCAAGTAAGGGATCCTTAACAACCCCCGTGTGAACGGGTGCTGAGTCCAAACTATAGTACTATCGTTGCTAAGGCAGGTAGACATCATTCCATGTGTAAACATAACAAACAAGCATTCATAAGCCACGTATAACATGCATTAATGGTTTAGTGTTAAAATAGCTTGAGTAGTGTGATTGTTGTAGTTTGAATAGTTGTAACGTATGTAACACCCAAAAGTGCTAAAGCAAAAAGGGTTCGAGTATACTCACATCGATATGGATTGAAGGGAGCGCTTTACAGCGAGTACGGTTAGCCTGAATAGATTCGATAACGTAACGATAAGTGACGCGTAAAACAGTACAAGTGAGAGTGGGTAGGACGACTGATCGTGCGGATCAGTTATCCGTGTGTAGAAGTCATCCGTGCGCATGACCTATCCGTGCGGATGGTGATGCGTGCGGATGGTGTTCCATCCGGACAGGTTATCCGTGCGGGCGACTGTCCGTGCGGGTGGCAACCCGTGCGGACTAGTTGTACGTGCGGGCGATTTATCCGTACGGTTAGATGTCTTGTGTGGGTAAATGTTCAAGTGGATTGTTTCTTCCTAAGATGTGTTTGTGTATGATGGCTTGTGCCTTGGAGTTTTCGTTGTAGCATTTAGAAAACACCAAAGTGTTTCTACCTTTCAAGCCGACCGCGCGGACGGCGGTCCGTGCGTATGGTAGTCCGTGCGGGCAGCCTGTGCGAGCGGGCAGAGACGATCCGTCCGGATAGCCTGTCCGTGCGTACGACTTGACCGTGCGGATGAAGATTGTTTGATTATCATTTTAAGGCCTTAGTATCTCATGATCCGAAGAGTAATCCATTCAGAGGTCGTCCGTCCGGATTGCTCGCTCGTCAATACTAAAACCTTGTTTGGAAAATGGGTCCCAAGGGTAGTCCGTGCGGATGACAACCCGTGCATATGACCTGTGCGTGCGCACGGCTAGTCCGTGCGGACAGCTAGTCCGTGCGGACCGCTTGTCCGTGCGGACAACTGGCCTGGTTGCTTCCGTTCGTCTACACTTGGTTTCTGTTGTCGTTTATCGAGACGTTCTGATTACGTGGCAACCACTTGGAGTTGTGTTCTCACCCGCGTGGCTGGACCGATCAGGAACCACCCTAACTCGGCCTGTTGGCGACTCAGAACGGTCATCCCGGTTAACCCCGGAATCAGTTGTCTGTGGGTAGGATTCCAGATCTAGAACGAGTGCATCACTATTGACAAGTAGAACACTAGAACTGATCGGGTTCGTACCGGTTTTAAGGGAAAAGAAGGAAAGAACTTAGATTTATTTCTTTCAACTCTTTTACTCTTAGAAAAGTTCAGATCTAGGTGGGATTATTGTAAAAACTTGTAGAAATCGTTTAGACCTGAGATATTCTTGGTGGAATGAGATCAAGCTTGAAGTTCCTATGAACTTCATGATGACGTCACCCGAGAACACCTCAAACCCGGATGATTTCATGGTTAAAATCGAAGATTCGAAAGATAGAAGTGTGTAGAATTGTGTAGTGATCAAAGATGTACAAGAATTAGTGCAAGATCTTACCTGGATTGAGAGAAATCTGAGAAAAGGTGAAGAATACGTGTGGTTCGGACGTCACTTGCCAAAAGTGGAAAAAGTGGAAAGTGACCCGTGTATTTATAGGATGCCAAAAAGGGAAAGGGTGAGCCGTGCGCATGGCACGCACCCGGGTAGGCTATCCGTGCGGATTGGTCATCCGTGCGGACTGGCAATCCGTGCGGATTGGCCATCCGTGCGGATTGGCCATCCGTGCGGATGCCACCTCCTTGGGTGAGCTCGGTGCGATGTTGATTCGGTTCTAATTTGCGAGCGATTCGATAGGGTTTCCTAATCAAATTTCTTTCAGTCCCAACTACTTCTTATATGGTTCGACTCGGGATTTGGGTTCGGGTTCGTTTATATTCGAGTTAGACTTCGAGTTCGATTGAGTTCGCTTGATTATCCCAGCATAAAATAACATAAAATAAACATGCACAAGCAACACGTAAGGCACACACACACATGTAATGACGAGTAAAATACACCGCTCGAGTTACGATTTGAGGTCGATTTGATTAGCATAGCTTGATTAACTTTATCGCATTGTTACTTCCTATCGTTCACAGTCGTAGGTCGATTGAAATACGGTTAGCACGATTCGATTATTGCAATGTACGACATTTACTCCACATAATCTAAATATCATACAAACAATTCTACGAGTCACGTCACGCGAAATCGGTCGTTGACTTTGACCTTGACTTTGACTTTCACTCGTGAAAACACGGGGTGTTACAGTATGTAACACCCAAAAGTGCTTTAAGCAAAAAGGGATCGAGTATACTCACAGATCGTGTTTAGTAAACAAACACTCTCTTGGATTGAAGGGAGCGCTAGAGAGTTAGCCTAATTACAGAACGATAGCATAAGCGATAAGCGTTGCGTTAATCGGTGCGAAGTGACGGAGTGACGAAGGGCCATTCGGTCGGTTTGCCATTCGTTTGGGATGGATTTGTTTGTGTATGATGGCTTTGAAGTTTTCGTTGTAGCATTTTGAAAACACAGAAGTATCTCTACCTTTCAGGTCGTCCGGTTTAACGGTCGTTCGGTTGGATGTCGATCCGTCCAGCGAGGCATTTCTAAGAGAACAAGTTCACAGCTGCATGGTCATTCGATCGGATGGTCGTCCGATCGGATGACCATTCATTTGGAACTTGTAAAATTATTTAAGTATTGAGTCCATATGTCATCCGATCGGATTGTTGTTCGATCAGATGGCAATCCGATCGGACGGCAGTCCGTTTGGTGACTTGCTCGTTTTGAAATTTGTTAAGTTTGAAAGTTTGTGGTTTGATCGAGACGGTATGACAACGTGTTGAACAACGGGAATTCCCTCAGGTCAAAGTTATCCGATTGGACGGGAATCACCCCATTCTTACCAGTCAACTCTTCTTGATGGTTGTTCATGTTCAACCTGCTAAGTCGGTTGTCTCGTTGATAGGAATCAGATCTCAGACCGACACATCCCTAGAGAATGAGTGGAGGGCCTGAATAAGCCCTGATTCTACCGGTTTTGAGTGCATTGAGTGTAAAAGAGTTGAAAGAAAGTTATGAAAACATCTTCCAATCCTTTTAATCCACGAAAATGTTTGGATTTATCCGAAAACACTGTTTAGATGTGTTGAAATCTCTTAGATCTGAGTTATTCTTGATGGAATGAGGTCAAGTCTTGAAGTTCATAAGAACTCCTTGATGACATCATCCTAGAACATCTCAAATCAGATGGATTTCAGGGTGAAAAGTGAAGATTTGTTAGTGAAAATGATAAAGGAGTGTGTGTAGATGATAGATGTACAAGATTTGGGTTGAAAACTTACAAGAATCGTGAGAAATCGAGGGAAAAGAGGGTTGGAACGTGTTGTTCGGATGAGAGAGCTGTCACATCATGAACAGTGATGTGACAGTGCTATTTATAGATTGCCAAAAGAGGAAAGTTGGTGCAAGGAGGTGGGACGAAGTGTGGTTCGATCGGATGGCCATCTGATCGGATGGTCATCCGAACGGATGACCATTCGATCGACTGGTCATTCGATCGGATGGGCGGTGTGGGTTGGTTTTCGACGTTCGTTTTGTCCGTTGAGCGTTGTGATGCGTTGCGAATAAGCGATGCGATAGTATTTCACATTATTTACCCACATAACCTAACTAATAGTCATAAATCTAACCATACCCATTATGTGTTTTGTGATGAGATTGCGTTGTAATAAAGTTGCGATTGCGTTTGCGATTAATCAACTCAACATAAACATAACATGCACAAGTAACACATAATAGTACACACACACGTAAAACAATATTCATAACCTATGATTCGAGTTGCGATGCGATAGCGATTAAACTGCGATTTATTAACATGTACTCCACATAATACAACTAAAGTAAACAAAATTAAAATATCTATTACAAGTCAAAGAGTACAATCAATAATTAAGCAAGGAGAGACAGATCGCAATTAGCAATCTTTTCTTCCTTTGACTATGACTTTGACTTGTGCTTTGACTTCAAAAACGCGGGTTGTTACAGCCTCCCCTACTTTAGGAAATTTCGTCCCGAAATTTAAGGCGCAGGCGTAACAAACAATTATGGATACTTAGCCTTCATGTCACTTTCGAGTTCCCAGGTGAACTCGGCACTGCGTTTACCTTCCCAGTGAACCTTCACAATGGGAATGCGTGAGCGTAGGAGTACCTTGGTTTCTCGGCCCATGATCTCGACATGATTTTCCACGAAGTGTAATGTTTCGTCCACTTGTAGATCCTCAAGAGGGACATGTAATTCCTGGTCGGCTAGACACTTTTTGAGGTTCGAAACATGGAAAGTCGGGTGGACATTACTAAGTTCCTCCGGTAGTTCGAGTCTGTAGGCCACTCTGCCAATCCTCTCTAGAATTTTAAAGGGTCCAACATATCGAGGCGCGAGCTTTCCTTTCTTATCGAATCTGACCACCCCCTTCCAAGGTGCAATCTTTAGGAGTACGTGATCGCCAACGTCAAATTCAAGGGGCTTGCGGCGTCTATCGGCGTAACTTTTCTGACGACTCCGAGCTTTCAAGAGATTGTCTCGAATTTGGAGGATTTTGTCAGTCGTTTCTTGCAACAGCTCAGGACCGGTAATTTGCGCGTCCCCGATCTCGTGCCATACAATAGGCGATCAACATTTTCTTCCGTATAATGCCTCAAATGGTGCCATTTGGATACTAGAGTGATAACTATTATTGTACGAAAATTCGACTAAAGGTAAATGCGAATCCTAATTACCACCGAAATCTATAACACACGAGTGAAGCATGTCTTCTAGGGTACGAATCGTGCATTCAATCTGACCGTCGGTCTGGGGATGGAATGCGGTACTAAGATTGAGAGTAGTACCGAGAGAAGATTGAAACGTTTCCCAGAGACGCGAAGTGAATCGACCATCGCGGTCAGAGATGATATCACGAGGTGTCCCGTGTCGACAAATAACTTCGTCGGTATAGATCCGAGCAAATCTTTCTACCTTGTAGTCTTCCCGTTGTCACACCCTGACTTTTGCGGAAGCGTGGTTTATTTGGTGTGACTTCTTAATACCATAGCAACAATCATAACAATGCTATATGATAAAAGCATGAGATATTCATTCATTAATAAAGCTTAGAAACATTCCATTTTCAACAATCACAAAATAATTTACAAACCTTAACTTGATTTATTTGAGTTCATAAAGACTTAGCAAAAGACTTTAAACAAAACCAGGTTTAGGTGTATATAACCCGTCCAGGAAGAGGTTACACCTTCTAAACCCTAGATGACTTCTTTATTCAAACGCAACTTGAAAATACGTGCATACCGTGCCAGATCCGTTAGTTTCCTGAAATACATGTAATTTGAAAAGTCAACATAACGTTGAGCGAGTTCATGTGTAAGTGAGTAGGTATAAACCTTTGTAAAAAAATGTCTGTATGTATAAAAATCCCTGGTATGTAGCAATTAAGGAAAAAGATACCACCATTGGGTTGCAAAGCCAATGATGAGTGTGAAGTGATGTAGGAAGACTCAAACCTAGCGGATTTGTGCGTCGGGCACTTAGTCACTTCATGGTCCATTCGGCGGACTCAGGAGTGGGGCTCGCTACACCCAAATAGATCTATCACTAATGTGTCTCGGTCCTACAACGAGGATTGATGGCCTTAAGTGTTGTGCCCACCACTCACATGTTCGCGTAATAAAAACCCTCCTTAAGCTAATCATACCACGTAAATAAATGTCTGTAAATGTCTGTAACATGTATTTCACCCCCGAGGTGTAAAACTGAAAATAGTTAAGAGAAAAGGGGGACATGAACTCACTGTATTGCGTCTTCGGTACTCGTAACCCAAATCTCCTCAGCAAACACGACTACCTACAATGGTCTAACGTCTATTAGACGAACGGGTCGTGCCTTGTCTTAGTATTGATTAGTGCCTTTGAGTTACGTTTTAAAGTGTCTTCAATATTTTAGTAATAATACTTTTCATGCTTGTGTATTCGCATTTCCTTCCCAAGGATTGGGTATTTTACATATGTCTATTCGTATTGGAATTATATTTTTAAGTCCCATTTTAGAGAATACATATTTAACCATATTCCTGTATAAAACCAACCTCCGATACTCCGTATTTCGTTATAAAAATTATGGCGAGTTTTATGTTTGAAAAACATAGTCTAAAACATGCTAGTAACCACTTGTTTAGAAAAATGTTTACTAAGTGTTAGGATTTTCGGAAAATTTCGCCATAGTCTCCTTTGTAAATAGAGGTGCCCATGCTTAAAAGCATATCCTTTTCTTTTACAACTATCCCGTAGAGTGTTCTCAATAATCAAATCGACATTTAGACCTACAAAGCATTACTTACTTTATTTCAGCTTCATTACCCAAAACTAGACTGTTTTCGAGGATTTTTATAAAATAGTTAACCTTTTCCAAAAATTCTCAAATTTTCACAGAGTATCATATATAATCCAAAATTTATTGTGTAAAAATTTCGGGGACCAGTTCATTACCAATTTTGTAAAAAAATTCTTTTACCCAACTGCAATCAGATTTGATACTTTCTGATTGCAGTTTTACGGAAAAATTCACTAAAAATCAATCATAAGTCCGATCGACGTAATTCCAGTTGGAGGGTCACGGAAACAACAGTGACCATCTACAGTAAAAATCCCATAAGCTGATTCGGCTCAGGTTTCAAGTTTTGACTCCGAATACGACACACTTTTTCAGCAGGAAAATTTCAGCTTGAGCTGCTGTTTTAAAATAATTCTTTAAAAATAGTAAACGACCTTGAAAAATTACGATTCTAGTGCCATTTGTTCGGTTATTCAAAATTACACAGTTTAGACTCTAGAAATTCAGTTTTTTGATTAAAAATGACCCAGTTACAGCCTGTTGAAGTTGGCTGGAAATTTCAATCAGCAAGCTGTTTACATTGTAGAAGTCACTAAAAATGCATCAACAAAGGTCCTAACCATGATTTATCAATAACTTAATGATCAAACACCATGCATGTATTCACCCAACTCAAACCAACCCGATAACATCATCAAGCAAACCTTTTTATGTATGATTTTATGTATGGTTCCAAGTTCATATTTTTAGGGTTTTAGCTTCTTGTGATTTATCAACATCATCCTACTATGAATCATAACAAATAACAAGATGAAACAAGGGTATGAAGGGACTTACTACTAGCACAAGGCTAGGATAGAAATCTGGAAATAAGATGAAGAGATGATGAAGATGAAGCAAGCAAACAAGTCTCTTGAAGCTTCACAATCTTGCACTTCTATGGAGGGACTTCAAAGCTTGAAATAAGAACTTGTAGTGAAGAAGATGGAGATAATGGAAGGTGTGGGTGGTGGATTCGGTTATGAAGAACCGAATTGGGGGAGAGAGGGAGAGGTGGAGTGTGTATCTTGATAAAATGATGGGTATTTCTTGGAAAAACAAGAGCCACCCTACCCTAATGTCATGATTAAAGTTCTTTTGGCCAACCATAGTTAGGAAGGATAATCACACAAAATCTAAACAAAATATATGTAATAATTTGGGCTGAAAATCGGTTAGGGGGGGGGGTAATATGTAAAATTTTGATAATTAGGAGGTAAGTAAATAAGAGGTTAAGGGTAATTTCTAGAATAGTGGGTGTATGCCATGTTTCTATAGTGTGTGGGGATTTTTGTGACCATGATTATTTAAGAATAATACAGTAATGTTTCTGTCAAAATTTTGGTGTCCCGGGTACTGTCCGGTTGTTCGGTTACGTATCGTTCCGTTAAAGTGTTAAATTGTACCGCATAGCGTCTTTTATGCAACTTTTTGTAATGAAATCATTCCTGGCACTTAGGAAAGTATACAGGACCACTCTGCTATATTTGTGTATTCTATTGGTACAATAAAATGCTGAATTTAATAAAAGAAAGCAGAATTCTGTAATTAACGCGTGTTTTAGGCACTTCCCGGCATTATATCTATCACCTAATGACGCAGTCTTATGGTCCTCACTTCCCTACACTCCAAACCAGTGTAGTGCTCTATCCCTGGCTCATACTGGCCATAAAACATTGTCTGTCTATGTGCTGGTATTGTCAGCATTATTTCTGAATCAACCGTTCAGTGTGTCAATTGTGCTGAGTGCATCAAGTATGTCACTAATGTAGGTGTGTAATGAATGGAGTGACTGTATAAAATATGATGCATGTATATATGATATAGAATCATAGAGCAGTTTAAATTATCAGTTGTAATCAAGCACAGTCATTAAGCACGTAATTAAGATTAATTGATTTGTACAGTACCTGAAATTTTGAGGGTTGTCACACCCGTATCGGTAGAAAATGAGCGGATTTGGTGAGACGATCAACGATAACCCAGATGCTGTCGTGACCTGATGGCGTGCATGGAAGTTTTGTTATGAAGTCCATAGCTATACTCTCCCATTTCCACATAGGGATCTCGCGTTGCACGAGTAAGCCAAAGGGGCATTGATGCTCAGCCTTGACCTTCGAACAAGTCAGGCACTTCGAAACTTAGATAACGATATCCTTCTTCATGCCCGGCCACCAGTACTTGTAGCGAATGTCCTGGTATATCTTATCGGCACCGGGATGAATGGAATATCGCTATTTGTGGGCTTCGTCTAGCAGAATTTGTCGTAAATCGGTGCGCTTGGGAATCCAAATTCGGTCTAGATAATGAAAGATACCATTCGATTTATTCACTAGTTGTTCGCTGTTGTTGATAATCCTTTCCTTTTTCAAAGTGCGTTCAGTAAAGCAAGCATGCTGAGCGTCACGGATAAGAGCTTCGAGATTGTGATGGGCTTGAGTATTACGAACGCTATGCAAAAAGCCTTGTCGACTGAGAGCATCAGCAACGACGGTTGCTTTGCCTGGATGGTAATGAATCTCACAGTCATAATCGTTGAGAAGTTCAACCCATCGGCGTTGGCGCATGTTCAGTTCTTTCTGGTTAAAGATGTGTTGTAGGCTCTTATGGTCGGTGAAGACCGTACACCTTGTACCGTATAGGTAGTGTCGCCAAATCTTCAATGCAAAAACAACTGCGCCAAGCTCGAGATCGTGGGTGGTATAGTTCTTCTCGTGGATCTTGAGCTGTCGAGAGGCGTACGCGATAACCTTGTCCCGTTGCATGAGAACACAACCGAGGCCGAGGTTAGAGGCATCGCAATAGACTACGAAATCGTCGTTTTCCGTCAGGTAACGAGAGTACAGGAGCGTTACAAAGCATAGCTTTGAGCGTTTGAAAGGCCTCCTCCTGTTCGGTTCCCCAAACAAAAGTTTTGTCCTTATGCGTAAGAGAAGTAAGCGGTACTCCGATCTTCGAGAAATCAGCGATGAATCGGCGATAGTAACCAGCCAATCCGAAGAAAGATCAAACTTCAGACGGGTTCTTTGGTGTAACCCAGCTCTTAACTGCTTCGATCTTCGCAGGATCGACATGAATTCCTTGACTATTTACGATGTGACCGAGGAATTGAACCTCCTCAAGCCAGAATTCACACTTGGAGAACTTGGCATAGAGATGGTTTCCCTGGAGTAACTCAAGAACCAAACTGAGATGTCGCGCGTGTTTGGCTTTTGACTTGGAATAGATCAGGATATCATCGATGAATAAAATGACGAAGCGATCGAGAAAGGGTTTACACACGCGATTCATTAGATCCATAAAGACTGCGGGAGCGTTGGTTAAACCAAAAGGAATAACAACAAACTCGTAGTGACCGTAACGGGTTCGAAAAGCGGTTTTGGGTATATCTTCCTCCTGAATTCGTAGTTGGTGATAGCCTGAGCGTAAATCAATTTTCAAGAAACATGTAGCACCTTGTAGTTGATCAAACAAATCATCAATTCGAGGTAAGGGATAACGATTCTTGATGGTAAGCTTATTCAATTCCCTGTAGTCAATGCACATCCGGAACGATCCATCCTTCTTTTTGACGAAAAGGACAGGCGCGCCCCAAAGAGAGGTGCTAGGGCGAATAAAGCCTTTATCAAGCAGTTCCTGGAGCTGACTCGAGAGTTCGCGCATTTCAGACGGAGCGAGACGATAAGGTGCTCTAGCAACAGGATTTGCTCCAGGAATGAGGTCGATTCAAAAATCGATATCACGAATGGGAGGTAAACCAGGTAAATCATCAGGAAAGATGTTAGGAAACTCACGAACCATAGGCACCTTGTTTATTGCCTTAACTTCCTTTTCCTCCGCTACTACGATTTGTGCCAAGAAAGCTTGGTATTCCTTGCGGAGATACTGGCTAACTTGAACACACGACATGAGTTGCAACTTCTTCGAAGCGACTTCGCCATAGACACACAATTGATCACCCTTCACGAGAGAGAAACAAATCATTTTATCAAAGCAAACAATTTCAGCATGATTATCATGAAGGAAATCCATGCCTACTATGACATCAAAACTACAGAGCTGCATCGGAATAAGATTAATCGGGAAAACGTGACCGTTGAGATCAAGAGTACAGTCTCGCAGAACGGAACTGACAGTAACGGTTCTTCCAGTGGCAACTTCTACGTCGAATGTTGATGGGAGGTTAACGCGTTTACGGTTTAGGAGCCTTTCAAATTCGAAGGATACAAAACAGTTATCGGCTCTAGTATCAAACAAACACGAAGCATATATACCATTTACGAGAAACGTACCATTAACAACGTTGTTGTCTGCTTGAGCCTGACGGGCGTTGATGTTGAAGACTTGCCCGCGGGCTGCTTGCTGAGCTGGCTGCTGCTGCGGTGCTGGCTGCTACTGTTGCTAGTGTGGCTCTTGCTTCACCACCTGTTTGGGCAGACATTTGCGAAATGGTTGGGATCACCACACGCAAAGCAGGCTCTTGCTTGAGCAGCGGGAGCAGGAGCTGCTTGTCGACACTAAGAAGCTGGCAGAGCAGGAGCTTGAACTGGGGCTGGAGCTTGGCGAGGACCGGTACGGAAATTAGCAGTAAAGTGGCCGTACAGGTTGCAGTGAACGCAAAACCGACAAGCGATTCCAACCGGGTGATGATAAGTACAAGTAGGGCAAAGCGGGTGTGGACCAGTATATGCACGCTTGGCCAGCGGAGCATTGGCCACAGGCGCCGCTACTTGGCGGTGTTGAGGTTGCGGTGGGGCAGGCATAACTTGGAGTTGAGCGGTAGTGACTTCACAGTTCTTGTAGTTGGAGTTGTTGTTCTTGCGTTTGCGGCGAGAGGACTTTGAAGACTGCGATGCGGTAGTTTCAGCGGTGGGAGCAGCGGTGACTTGGTGAAGACTTTTGGCAGCTTTATCGAAATAACCAGCCCTGACTCGCTTGTCATTAATCTCGGCAGCGAGCAGGTAGGTTTACTCAATAGTTGTCGTCTTCGCAGCTTGAACAAAGTCAGCGACACAATCCGGTAGAGCGCGGATGTACTTCTTGATGGTAATATCAGGGGTAGTAACTTGGCCCGGACAGATGAGACTCAGCTGCTTGAATCGAGCAGTTAAACCAGCGTTGTCACCACCCTCTTTTTTGATGTGCTATAACTCGTCCTCCAGCTTCTGAAGCTCGTGGGGAGGGCAGAAATCTTTCATCATGATGTCCTTCAACTCATCCCACGTAAGCCCATAGGCAGCATCATTTCCGCGCTTGTTTCTTTCGACAGTCCATCAGTCCAGAGCCCTGGACTGGAAAACGCCAGTAGCGTTAACAGTGCGAAGATTATCAGGACAACCGCTTTGGCGCAGAGTGACTTTGATTGAATCGAACCATTGAAACATGTCCGTAGGCCCGTCTTCTCTGGTGAATTCTTTAGGACCGCAGGCTTTGAACTGCTTAAAGCTAAAAGTAGCTTTAGGTGAGTTAGTCCTGGATTCTTCAGAGGACTTGCTAGCGTTTTCGTTCAGCTCGCTGACAATTTGCGGAATGACTTTCGCCATATGCTTTGCGACAAGTGCAACGATACGTTTGTCCTCATGGTTATGACGCGCGGAGCGAGCAGTGTGAGATCCGAATGATGACATTGTCTGCAATAGACATCGTCACAGGTCTCAAACACAATTTCGATTAACCCTAATATAGTCTAGCGATTTCTCCAAAAGCTACATTATATAAAGCACAGGAACATATCAATCACATAATCACAAAAGCACATAAGCACATAGTCCATGTAAGCACGGAAGCACATAAACACATAGTTCACCTAAGCACGTATTTTGCACGTATTCACCATCTTATATTGCACGTATTCACCTGCCTATGATAGACGTGTTCCTTTATTGTTCAAAGTTGTGATTGCGATCGAGAATTGCGAGTGTGAGTAGTGAGTACACATCGAGTATCATGCGATTTGTTAGCGTATTGAGATAGATGTGCAGTGCGAGTTGTATGTGTTGACCAAAGCGAACAACGAAAAGTGTATAGATCACCAAAATCAAAATACATAAACAGGTAAAACCACATAAAACACATAAAATTTCTCACAAAAGCGAGAAGCCACAGAGTCGGCGGTTGCGAATCCAGAATCGAAACACATAAAATCAAATAGAATATCTCGGGTGTGCTAGACTTTGACTGCCCAAAGTGATTCGACTATTCACAAGGACTTCGAATGCACACTTTTGACCTTCTGGACTGTGCTCTCACCTCGATCTGGGTGAACGGCACGCATCCTTCCAGTTACAGCGCGACTCAAGTCGTTGGAGTCCGTCAAGACTTTGGGGAGAGTTGTGTAAAACCAAAATATAAGGCGGAATAGGTCATCAAGATTCGGGTTTCACCCCTAACTCCTTTCCTGTTTGAGTGATAAAATAGTGAGATAGATAGAGGGAATTGCGTCGAAGTATGGATTTCACTCATGATTCAACGCAAATTCTTGTGTTTATAGTGAAAATGCGTGTCGATCGAGCGATTTGGTCGAGAGTTTGCGGTTTTCACGCCTAGTCTAAACCAGATCGTTCGTTTGCGTGTTGCCAGCCTTAGGAAAGGCTGATCCTGCGCGGAACGGTAGTATGCGATGTTCGCGCAAGAGTGTAGTGTACAGTGAGTGCGAGCAAGAATATATCAAGTAAGCTCATACAAAACCCCTACAGGGTTTGCACAAGTTGGTCTGTTGGTGCTTAGACTATAGTCTAGGTCGTTTCTAAGACATTGACCCGGACTCGGTCAAGTCTTGCCTAATTCCCTATAGTTATGGCTCTGATACCATTCTGTCACACCCCAACCGATGGTGGAAACATCGGGGCGCGGCACTGAGCGAAACAGATTGTCCAAGAAATTCCATAACAACTATGCTTACCAATTATTTAAGCATTACGTCCCATACCGTAACATAAAAAGTAGCACAGTTATTACAGACAAATTGTTCTCAAAGACAAATCAACAACTATTCCGACAACTCATAAAATATTTAGTTTGTTTCTAGACTCCCCTACTAGATTCCACAAAAGCAGGTCATAGCAAGCATCCTAAACACCTGTCACATACGTTAAAATAAAGTCAATACACATAGTGTAAAGGTGAGCATACAAGTTTAATAGTATAATAGTAGCGAAAGCGAGTTTACGCATAACCAGCGTGTAACATGTATAATGTGAAACAACAATGAGATATTCACAGACGTGACTGCGAGTTGTAGAGTGCGCAACACATATCACCATCGTGACACGTGAAGAAATACCCTTAGTAACCCCCGTCCATGACAGGTGCTGAGTCCAAACTATAGTACTATTGTTACTAAGGTGTCAGGCAACAATCACTGTGTAAACATAACATACAAGCATTCATCGAGCAACACGTATAACATGCAGTAATGGTTAGCGTATAAAAGTGTTTGCGTTGTGTGACCGATGTGGTTTAGTATAAGTAACGTATGTAACACCCAAAAGTGTTTTAAGCAAAAAGGGATCGAGTATACTCACAGATCGTGTTTAGTAAATAAACACTCTCTTGGATTGAAGGGAGCGCTGGAAAGTTAGCCTGATTACAGAATGATAGCATAAGCGTTAAGCGGTGCGTTAATCGGTGCGAAGTGACGGTGTGACGAAGGGACATCCGAACGGATGGCAATCCAGTTGGATGGTCATCCGGTCGGATGGCCATTCGGTCGGTTTTCCATTCGTTTGGGATGGATGTGTTTGTGTATGATGGCTTTGAAGTTTTCGTTGTATTGTTTTGAAAACATAGAAGTATCTTTACCTTTCAGGTCGTCCGGTCGAACGGTCGTTCGGTCAGATGTCGATCCGTCCAGCGAGGCATTTCTCAGAGAACAAGTTCACAGCAGGATGGTCATTCGATCGGATGGCCGTCCGATCGGATGACCATTCGTTTGGAACTTGTAAAATTGTTTAAGTGTTGAGTCCATATGTCATCCGATCAGATTTTCGTTTGATCGGATGGCAATCCGATCGGATGGTAGTCCGTTTGGTGACTTGCTCGTTTTGAAATTTGTTAAGTTTGAAAGTTTGCGGTTTGATCGAGACGTTATGACAACCTGTTGAACAACGGGAATTCCCTCAGGTCCAAGATATCTGATCGGACGGGAATCACCCCATTCTGACCAGTCAACTGTTCTTGACAGTTGTTCATGTTCAACCCGCTAAGTCGGTTGCCTCGTTGATAGGAATCAGATCTCAGACCGACACATCCCTAGAGAATGAGTGGAGGGCCTGAATGAGCTCCGATTCTACCGGTTTTGAGTGCATTGAGTGTAAAAGAGTTGAAAGAAAGTTATGAAAACATCTTCCAATCCTTTTAATCTATGAAAATGTTTAGATTTATGCGGAACACACTGTTTAGATGTGTTAAAATCTCTTAGATCTGAGTTATTCTTGGTGGAATGAGGTCAAGTCTTGAAGTTCATAAGAACTCCTTGATGACATCATCTTAGAACACCTCAAATCAGATGGATTTCATGGTGAAAATGGAAGATTTGTTGGTGAAAATGATAAAGGAGTGTGTGTTGAAAACTTGAGGAAAACTTACAAGAATAGAGAGAAATCGAGGGAAAAGAGGGTTGGAACGTGCTGTTCGGATGAGAGTGCTGTCACATCATGAATAATGATGTGATAGGGCTATTTATAGATTGCCAAAACAGGAAAGTTGGTGCAAGGAGGTGGGACGAAGTGTGGTTCGATCGGATGGCCATCTGATCGGATGGTCATCCAAATGGATGACCAATTGATCGAATGGTCATTCGATCGGATGGGTGGTGCGGGTTGGTTTTCGACGTTTCGTGTGTTGAGCGTTGCGATGCGGTGCGAATAAGCGATGCGATAGTATTTCACATTATTTACCCACATAACCTAACTAACAGTCATAAACTTAACCATACCCATTCTGTATTTTGTGATGAGATAGCGTTGTGATAAAGTTGCGATTGCGTTTGCGATTAATCACCTCAACATAAACATAACATTCACAAGTAACACATAATAGTACACAAACACGTAAAACAATATCCATAACCTATGATTCGAGTTGCAATGCGATAGTGATTAAACTACGATTTATTAACATGTACTCCACATAGTATAACTAAAGTAAACAAAATTAAAAATCGATTACAAGTCAAAGAGTACAATCAATAATTAAACAAGGAGAGACATATCGCAATTAGCAATCTTTTCTTCCTTTGACTTTGACTTGTGCTTTGACTTCAAAAACGCGGGTTGTTACAACCCACTACCACGAATACGATCCTACATATATAACAAATTTAAAGTAAATATAAAAAACAAAAATAATGTTATAGAAAATATTTACTAAATGTTAAAGAAAAATTATACCGCTCGTTGCCAAAGGCCGTTGAAGTAGTTTATCTTACTCAACATAGGGAGCCATTTTAAATGTACTTGATGAACGGTTCGTGTACTTCCGCTGACCATTTTGTTGTAATGCTCGCTACCTTTTTTCCAAAAACTGTTCGCGTTTTGTTGGTTGCATTTTTTCTTGTTTAAAGAACAATGAACCCATGCGTTGGCTAAGGCCTCTTCTTGTTTTTCCGTCCAAATTTGACGCTCCGCCTTGCCTCCCTTTCCTTTCGGCTCACTTGCTTCACCAATATCTTCGTCTTCAACCTCATATTCTTCTTCGTCCTCGCCAATTTCTTCATCCAAATGTTGTGTTTCGGGGACAACCTCTACATCTTGAATCCAATCCTCGGCTAGCAGAACCTTTTTTCTTGGGTTCACCTTTGTTTTGTTTATCCCTGGTGTGGTGTGGGTGTAGAAATTTTAGTGAGAGTGGTGTGTGAGATGAGTAAAACGTGTAAGTTTTAAATAAAGAAAATAGTTTTTTTATTAATTACTAACGCTCACGTTCCAACGTTCCTTTTTTGCATAACAGTTACATTTTGAATCGATGAGTAGTCACAGTTTTTTCCCCTCATCGCTCACCGAAGAAGGGGTGGCATCCCCTTGTCGCGCAGCAACAGCCACTCCCCGAAGGCTTCCCTGAACCCACTCCTTCCACCCAAACTGTGACAACTCGTACTTTTGACCTAAATATATCTTAAAATGTTTATTATTAATATTCTAGATGATAATGACCTACGACGAGTAAAATGTATTAGTTGACTGATAACGTCTTTGGTTTAGCAGATATAAAGAAAAAAAGAAATAATTGTTTAAATATATATATGTTTTCTGACTACTTGTTTTAACGAGAGTAATATATATAACTAGCGTACCCGGTATTTTTATCTATTGTTTGAGCGGGCAAAATAATAAACGAGACATGTGTTGTGAACCTGGTTTGTATACACGGTATACACCTACTTGCCAACCCATCTAACCCAACCCAAGCCCAAACCCTAGGTATTTAAGCATCTTTCTCTTCATCCTCCTTATTCAAAACCCTAACCCCCATTTTATATTTTCTCTATACGCACAAAAGAATCTGGTGAAGTTGAGAGAGATACGAAGAGTGAGAGAGAGAGATGGCCGGCTGCCACCGTGGGCGGCAGAGCCTTGGTAGACAGCGGCGGTGCGAGTTCGGGTGGCTAAAGAGAGAGAGACACGTCTATAGTATGGGTCACGAGGAAGATAGAGCGAGATGGAGAGTTACGGGACTCCGGCCTCCCATGGCGGCTGCACGCGACGGGGCACAACTGCAACCCCCTTTTCTTTTCCCTTTGTTTTCCTTCCTGTTTCTCCATTTAAAAGCGTGCAACGATTCATGGTGGTCTGGTCGGAGGGTCGGGTGTGTGGAGGTTATCAGCAGCGATGTCAGGAGTCTCTGATGACCAAAACGACGGCGGCAAGGGTGTCTTGCAAGTTTCACTGACTCGTGATAAACACCTGATATGTTCTGGTAAGACCCGATCCCTCTTGTTGTTTAAGAAAACTGGAGTTTTTCTTAGTTTCTTATCAAACAACGATGGCGGATTGGTTGATCTAGAATGTTGTGATGCAAGCCAAGCATTTAGAGGTGTGTTGGACTTAAATCAAAACTGGTCAGACTTGGGTATGAATGGTCAAAGCCAGGTCTTGGTAAATGGAAGTCAGCGCTAGTCAAAGCTCGAGCCAACTGGTCATATTCGAGTGGCACGATTATCGCGGAGACCTTCTCGGGCTGGTGTGAAAGATTCGTATGATTAGGTAACGGCACACTAAAAAAATTATTCCTTTTAGTTTTGTATATTATTATTCTGTACTAAATAACATGTTAATAAACTCGAGCTCTAGTGAACCCGAGCTGATTAGTGAGATTGTAGAATAATAACATGATGATTGTACGCGATATATTAGGATTTAAATTGGACTTGTAAGCGACAATATGTGAGCATGTGTATAATGTAATATAATTATTTGTAAACATAAACCGAGATATTTATTTTAACTTGCAGACAATAGATATATAGATTTGGACACGCTGTTTTGGTGTTAAAAAACATTGATACTATTTGGACACTTGGTTATTGGGATTTGTCGACGACATGTGTTGTCGGGATTATTATAAAAACAGAGGAAACTCTGTCCGATTTTGTAAAATCTATAATATAACTTGTGTGTTTTAATGCAAGCGAAAACATATCGTGGTTCAATTAAATTTATAAAAATAAATTATATATTTACTACGAGTGACACTTACAAATCACGAAACAAGTTTTAAATATTAAACTTGGCATTTAACTTATTTTGAATGATTTTATTAAGATACATATAATTTTCTATAATTATTCCGGACAATTAAACGAGATTCGGAACCTGATTATAGGATGATAATAGAAAATATTATACGGGGTATTATCGTATCGTCTAAATAAAAATAAAATGAATATATAATTGTATTTATTTTAACAACTATAAAAGATACGCAAGTGTGTCCTTGACTTATTGTAATGCTACGTGTGCCATACATATTATAAACTTTACGGGAACCTGGAGAAACTTGCTTTATGTAAATTAATTGTTTATATGTATGATAATTACTTGGAAAACCATACTAATATGTTAGCCGTTTTTGCAACGTGTGCTATTATGATACAAACACACACTTATATACACAATACCATGATTCTATAAATATGTCTAAGTATATATTTAATCACTCGAGAACCAGGTTGTTCTTAAGGCTTAGAACATATATGGGATATATGTGGGACTAAACGAACCTAGGATTACTCTACATCATAGTAATAACCTTACCATCGGGTCGCACGTTTAGCGATTCGGTAGAGCTCGATCACACGTAAAACGACTTTACCCTAGTATTGGTTACTTATGATGTGCTAAATTATTAGGGATGTCTTGGTGAATATTTCCATGATATGCCGGTTCGGGTCGTGGACACAATACTTTTGGATATAACACACACCCTAAGGTGAGTTCACTGCTCTTTTTCAAGCATGCGTCCCGGGGAGGGACAATTAGTAAATATTTCGGGGAGGAATATTGGGTAATGGGTTTGACTGGAATGTTAAACCAGAATGTTGGATAATACACTCACTCCTATCACCTTAAGTCCCATCTTCTACTGAAATGGTTGCCAGGGAGGCAACGGGGTTATTATTTGATAGCGCTATTAGGTTTGGCACCCTCACACCGTACCAGGGAGGACGGGCGTGAACTAACTACCTTAAATCATGACCAATGCTTTGATAGGGGCATTGGGGACGGGCAAACAAACTGAAGCCATCTTGTACGGTATCGAGTTATTATCAACATTGTTTTTGGAATTGCTTTGAACTGAACTAAACATTTGGCAACTAAACATGTAACACGATTTTCAGTAAACAAAACTGTGAACTCGCCAGCGTTATGCTGATACACTTTTTCTGCATGCTTGTAGCTCTTTAGGTACAATTATTTGGAACTTGCTGTCTGGGATGCTGGAGTGGTCATGGGTCGAGTTACATGGAATCACGAGATAAGTCTAATGGTTTTTATACACTTGGGTTACGAAATTCTTAACTATTGTTTTATGCTTCCGCTGAATAAAAAATAATGTTTTGTAACGCTTATTTTAATAGATGAAAGTTTTATTTGAAATATTGTTATGAGTTCAATGTGATTGGTGGCTAGATCCTGGTACGTCACACCTCGCGGTGTAACTCCGCTGGTGGTATTTTAAGGGTGTGACAGATTGGTATCAGAGCCACTGGTTATAGCGAACTTGGTTTTAAAACGATTTTTTATAAAACCAGACTATAACCGAACAGTTCTGAAGTCGACCATGACACTCAGCTCCAGATTGCAAGGTTCGTTTTTCATTTACTTTATGCATTACATGCCTAGCGTACACCTACTTATGACATTGCATATGGCTACACACTCAGCACTATAGTATGATTACATGTAATTATTTGTCTACATTATAATGCATTTTTAGTATGGCATAATCTCTAGACTTTTGTGATCTTTACCATCTTGACAACGTTCGTTTTGCTACTCGAATCTAAGGAACCTTTTGACACAAGCTAAGAGGAACCGAGATGAACATGCAAAGTACATTATCATTATGGGTGCACACTTAATAATAATGTGAGGTGCATGTGAGTCCCAGTGAGACCTAGTGAGTGTAAAGGATTCTTACCCATTATTCGACAAAGTTAGGGATTCAACAATCTATATGAATCATAGTTGTGATTAACTTCTGCTCAACCTTGATCTTTACTCTTTCCACCGTTCTTGTGGGTGCATGTGAATCCTTGTGAAACCCTGCGTGTGAATAAAGTGTCCTAACCTGTGAACTCCTTGTTTAAAACCTCCACTATTAGTAGAAGTTCCCGTAAACCATTCAGCGATTAACTGGTATCGTTAAACCTAGTAGGTAGTTGGCAGGCGCAACTATCAGACCGAAGATGTTCTCGAGCACATTGAGCTATCATCACTAGAATCCTTCATTATTTTCTTTTTACTTATGTAAGAGTCTTAGCGAAACTAAGGTCCTCAACTGGACCTGTCACACTAGTTGAAACCCTGCCAAAATATTAGCGTAAGCCATTCAACATCAACATATAAGCGAAATGCGAAGGATCTCTAGTACACTTACACCTTACCCCCTACACTTAATTATAAAAATTCCTTTTGATCCTCTCACTATGTCATGTGACTAATAGTTAGTCTAACCTGATAGACATCCTAACACATCTAACGCTGTAAACAGAGTTCCCCAAACGGGTCCATGGTTTCAAGAACATTGGAAGATGGAGATGGAAGTTAGTCAACACACAGATGAAAGCGATGACCTACACAAAAATATTACCTCTTATATCGCTAGAGTTATTATTTCATAAGAGTTTTCCTTTTAAGCGAATCTTTTCCCTGACCCTTCACTGGTCGATGCATACTCTTTAATGTGGTAGCTAGTTACTGTTGTCGACGTAGACAAATCTCTCACTCCATTATCGTGGCCACACTACATCTTTGAAGCTCTACGCATAAACTCCAATCAAATTGGTGCTCTAATTTAAAAAGCACTCGGTAAACTTGCCTTCGTGATCCTTAGTTATCACTTCTTGCACCCTGAAAATGGCGATACATTATTATGACCATACAATTTTCGATTATATTTTTCGTGTCCATGTAATGAAACTTCTTAGCGACGTATGCGATGTTCCTAATACACACATTTTAGTCAACCCCCTCAAACTTGGTTGCATACATGTTCGACTGAGTACACACTTAATTTCGTGCATAGATTGTTTTGGGAATACATTCGTATTTGCATACGAGCAAGCTCGACGACTGTGGAGAACGCTATGATTGAACCAGAACACCATGAACTCGACCAATCATCACTTTTCTACAAAATTCTTATTGTGGCAACGCCTTCAATGGAACGCTTCCAACGACCGATAGCATCACTTTATTTCTATTTATACCGCTTGCGTTCAGCCAACTGCATCCTCATCATCAAAATTATAATTTTACTCGTAATTCTAAAACAATTATGTGGAACAGATTGATGGCAACTGCGTCTTGGTATGTTCTCACGTCTTATTTTGTTGTGCTAGAATGAATATCGTAATTCTTGTTTAACCATGTTATACGCTAGTCCTCGCTGGGCTAAATCACTTTCTACAAACGTCACTCGAGGAGCAACGAGTCATACTTAAGTTCATCAAGTGCAGGAGCATAAAATAACTTCATCGACCCCTTTTGTTCCGTACTTATTCCCCTTTGACCGTAAGCTTATCGTGTACCACAACCAAAATATCATGAACAATATCAACCAAAAATATCCTTTTCCCTCCGTATGAACGCGTCAAGATGCTAACATTCAGAAATAAATGGCAAAATACCTAAACCACCGATTCCAAGCAATTATTTTTTTTTTCTCAAAAATTCTTACGTACGATGGCATCATCACTGTTCTTTGGTAGTGGTGGTTGCACTACTTCTGATCTACGGTAGAAATATCACGTAAAAACGAATATCTCTTACACTCACTTTAATTACCTTCACGTCAGTTACTTTCAGTAAACTCTCGACGGTGCATCCAACACACGTGATTCTAGGATTTGAGTAATCTGGCATTTAACAAGTTATCTTAACACAGTTCTAGTTCAATTTAATTACCGCCTTCTACGAGTCACTCGCAGTCAATGTCATACCGATGTTTGACACACTGGAACTCCAACTCTTGGGAGTATTTCGCATGCCTATCATAACTTGCTGCAACCTCCTCAGAACAAGTACGAATTGACCTGTATCAGTGTTGTCCCCTTTGATAGCCTAACTAGATCTCTAATTAAACTCTTGTATATGAATTCACTCCGATGTATCACGTTCTCTTCAAGCTATAGTAGCTTCGCCTACAAAATCATTAACATTGATATCACTTCAGTGACGACAACTATACCAAGTGACTGGGTGTATTATGAACTTCATCTTACTCGTGAAAGGAAATTGAACCACCGGAATTCAATACCATGGTACCATCATGGAATTGCGTCCTTTCTTTACATACGTATATACTTAAATTGTAAGCGACTCCCTGTAACTCTTGATAGTCGCGCTTATGTGCACCTACTCTTGCTTAATTCGATTTGTTGTTTCGACAATTGACTATCATATACATATATATAATCCCTGGTAACTTGTTCGGGTGAACAATTGAATCCCATTTGTCATCAGCGGTCATCTCAATCATGTAGTCTGATTTTATCTTGTCTCATGAACCGTCATATGCCTCTACGCTCTCTTTAGCAATGAACTTGTAGCTATCATTTTAAAATATCATAATCCAAATTTTCGGGACGAAAATTCTTTCAATGAGAGGATGATGTGACAACCGACATTTTCAGGTTAACACCGTTAACACAAACTCCGTTATCTCAAACATTCATTTATGCATTACCCTTGATTAGGTTAATTAAGTGTGTCAGTTATTACATAAACACTCGCATAACAGGAATACGTCACACGAGTGTGTACTTGAACATTAGCGAACAACCTAAATACAAATATCGGACAATTAAATAAATATAAATTATGTGAATTTATACGTTATGTGACTTGTATGTTCATATTGCAAACTTACGTGAAACCGCGTATATTTACACTTAACAACGTGTTATTGACAAAACTCATAACTGGAACGTATAGTGGTTCTTAACCTAAATTTCGAGGACGAAATTTCTGTAACATGGGAAGGATGTGACAACTCGTACTTTTGACCTAAATATATCTTTTGTTTATTATTAATATTCTAGATGATAATGACCTACGACGAGTAAAGTGTATTAGTTGACTGATAACGTCTTTGGTTTATCAGATATAAAGAAAAAAAGAAATAATTGTTTACATATATATATATATATATATATATATATATATATATATATATATATATATATATATATATATTGTTGGTGCACTGAATGTCTGATGACTACGTCTTAATCGAGTCTTAGGTCTAGATAGATTGAATTAGAGTTGGAAAACAATTTTAGTGGATTAATCATGTAATTTCGCTCCAAATGACATTTGTGTCATTAGAAGCGAAATCAGGAAATCAGGAAACATGTGATTCCGCTCCAAGAGTCAGTAGGTGATTCCGCTCGAGATGTATTAGGTGATTCCGCTCGTAATGTCTCTTGTAGTTTGGAGCGGAATCAGACCGCCTATAAATAGGTTATTGTTGAGTTCATTTGTAACGAGTGGAGCAAAATAAGGTCTTGTGTTAGGTGTTGAACTTCTGTCAAAATTCATTCAGAAACACGTGTAAAGGCTAGCAATCAGTAATAGAAAGAAAGATTAAAAGGAAACAAGTTGTTGTGACTCCGTTTACTTTGATTCCGCCTCTGTAAACGAAGATGAACTGCTTTTACTGACTTTTAGGGTCACATACACGGTCCAACATATATGTATTCTGAATACTTGTTTTAACGAGAGTAATATATATAACTAGCGTACCCGGTATTTTTATATATTGTTTGAGCGGGCAAAATAATAAACGAGACTTGTGTTGTGAACCTGGTTTGTATACACGGTATACACCCACTTGCCAACCCATCTAACCCAACCCAAGCCCAAGCCCTAGGTAAGAATCTCTTCTCTTCATCCTCCTTATTCAAAACCCTAGCCCCCATTTTATATTTTCTCTATACGCACAAAAGAATCTGGTGGGACACACGTACATGTTTAAGTCTCTAAAACATTAAATCAGTATCCTGGACAGATTGAAAATTGTGTGAGAATCAGTATATCGACAATCTATGCGAATTGTTTAATTCTGAGTATGTAATTAAAGCTTAACGATACTTGTGACTTGTCGAATAGCTGATATGATTCCCTAACACGCTCAAACAAAAATATGTTTGTAAATAGTTTACTTTCATTGCATTGTAGTTCTGTATTTCATTACAAGTTTAGAAACTTTGTTAGAAATTCAAAAAGATTTTTCATTTTTGCTTTATTTTCCGACAAAACAAAGTGGAGAGTTGATCTTCGGATTCGAACTGAAGCAGATGCAGGAAGTTTCTGGGCTGGATGATGAGTCGTGAGCTAATCTTGATAAGTTCTAAAGTCAAAAGCAAGTTCATTAATTTGAAACTTGTAAATTTTAAGAAAAAAAATTGAACTGAATGTCAGTGTGAATTGTCTTGAATCAACCAAGGTCATTAAGTTGGACTTGGTAGATTAATTGAGTAATCAAGGTCATTAACTTGGACCTGAGTACTTAAGTGGATTTCTAAACACTGGTTAGTCTATCAATTGAGGTTAAAAGGTAAGTTTGGATTGAAACTGTTATTATCATATATCTTATATTTAGGTAGAGATTGTGCAGGTAACAGGTATCCCCATGGCGATGAAAATGACAAAGTTTGAACCAGAATTTAAGCTCTAGCTTATTGAGAGGGGGAGTATGTGAAAGGGAAATTTCACATTCTGAATCAACAGTTAATGGGGAGATTAAAGATGGAACCAGGATGAGTTTCTGAACCTGTGAAGAGAGATTTTTGACAAGTGAAGACAATTTGGAAAGAGACAAAGACTGAAGACTCGACGCCGAAGACTTCGTCAACATCCAAGGGGGAGTCTGTTGGTTCACTGAATGTCTGATGACTACGTCTTAATCGAGTCTTAGGTCTAGATAGATTGAATTAGAGTTGGAAAACAATTAGAGTTGGAAAACAATTTTAGATAGATTGAATTAGAGTTGGAAAACAACACCCACGCTACCTGAACTCTTCGAGCCACCTGCTCCAGTCTTCTTCTTGCCTGCGCGCGACAAGCCTTCAAGTGAGTCACTAGTTATCACATAATCTTTCAAGTCACTCTGACGAAGGCGAAGAGGACCTTTACCAGGGGCACCAGAAACTGCGCGGCTACTCCCACCTTTCTTGCTCACCACTTCAGGCTCAAGATTGATCACCTTCTTCTTCCTGGTTGGCTTTTTCTTCTCTTCAGGGTCGATGCCCAAGCCGCGCAACACACCTGCAAAGACGTTAGACCACGAACTTAACTCCCCGTTCGAAGACCCTACAGACTCCTCGCTGGAAAGATAGACAACCTCTTTCCCAGCAGAAGTCACAGAGCGCAGAGGACGAGGTTTAGGTATGTGCGCACCTTTAGTTGCAGTAGGCGGCGAGGCAAATGCATCAGCAACCGGGTACATGAAGTTACCCTTAATTTGTTCATACCAGTACTCCTCCCCAGCTTGGAGTGGGCGCACACTCATAGAACCACCAAAGGTGGAGAATGCAGCTTGATACAGTTGCGCCTCTACACAACAAATTACATGAATAAACAAGACTTACGACACGCGAAATCAAAGAGACTAAGTAAAGTACTAACCTCTATCGTTGAACATCAGAACCGGAACATCCTTGCTATCAGCCGGCCATTGGTCACTCATGCGCGCCGCCACCAGGACGTTTTCTCCAAACACTCGGTTGGGAGTAGAAGTAAGCTTCTTGTACCAAACATCATTCTTGGGGATCGCCAGTTCCTCCTTCAAAATTGGTTCCGACCAGGCGCGGAAGGTCATGGCAATCGGGATTACCTCCTCCCGGATATAGAAAATTTTTGGTTTCCAGTCATGGAAACTCTTGGGGGGGGGGGGGGGGGGGTTCAGCAATATCTTCTTTGCGGCACCACGACTGGAGAAATAATAGAAACCCATATTTCTTTGAAGCTGGTAAAAAGCCCGGAACTTCTCAACCGTAGGCTCAATACCATGAGACCAACACAAGAACTCAAAGTGACGAACCCGGACCATCCCGGGAGGGCTCATCTGCGATATATGAAACCCATAAAACTGCAGAATATGGGCCATAAAATTTGTCGCCGGCAACCGGAAATTACCTTGATGAAAAAAATCTTCGAACAACGTGAGGTATCCCGGTGGTGCATCAGCCGCCGTCTGGTTTTGACCGGGGTACTTAGCGTCCCATTCCGGTGGAAACCGGAAACTCCTCGTAATTTGTTCAAAAAGGCCCGGATCCCACCGGAGAACCGGAACAGGGCCTTCCTCACCGGGAATATCCCCTTGATGTTCCTCAGCCATTGATAAATCAACAAAGAAGTCGTGAATATTCTGCAAACAGACTTGAAGATCTGCTACGATGTCTTTCAAAGATGTGAAGATCTGCAACCGTGTTCTTCAAACTTTGAAGATTCAAAGGAATTCGAGAGGAAATCAAGAAGAGTAGAAGAGAAAGTGTTAATCCTTCATGACTCTTTAGATATATATACCCATCGCATTTAATGCGATGGGTAACCGTGCCGAATTCGCCGCGAGCGTAGCCAATCGGAAAACGCCACGTAAGACGTGTTTCCCAGAGTGACGGTTACCACGCGCGCGTGGGCCTCACTCTCCTGACGAAAAGCCGAACCGTCAGCAACAACTTGATGACAATCGTGTCAGCGGTCAAATCAAACGTCACCAATCACGACATTCTCACCAAACCGTCAGAATTCAAATTTCGAGAATTTTCCCGCCCAAATTACCGCAAACGTTATGCAGAAGCTACCAACACCGCGCAGTATTAACAATTAGACTTACTCGCGCCATGTCCACCAAAGCCAAGGAAACATTTTCCACAACTTTTATTTTAAGTCCAGAGCTCCAACCACTTGCCTTGCGCATGGTGCAGCACTGGACTGGGGGACTTGAAGGGGTATGGTCCCAAAAAAGCCGCGCAAACCTCCGAAAAGGTTGCGCGCGGGACCATACTCCTTATTAAAATAGCTTCCTATCATTAACCTCGCGCGAGACCTAGACAATAAGAAGCTCCAATAACAACACTCAGCATGCCAGAAGAATACTCGGTCACCTAAACCCCGCGCGAGTTAGTTAACGTGCCCATCAAGACTCGTGCAGGAAAGCAGCGCAAGGCTGCTCCAAATAGTACACAAGGTACAAGTGACAGAAGAAAAGAGCCAATCAACGTCCCTCTGGCTCTGCTCAATCGTGCTCCACGATCATCTGACATGCAGGAGACAAAAAGTACTCAAGGACGCCTACATGGCACCAATCATAAGGCAGAGACAACTGCCCCACAATCTCCACTTACCTGCTGATGGCAGAAGGGCGGTCAGGCCGACAACGGTGACACGTGGCTCCAATCACATTGCGCCAGCTCCAGAAAGCTCCTAGAAGCCACTAACGGTCGGCACCAGTGAGACAAGGAGCATATCCCCCATGTTGTCGCCTTCCGGCCCAAGGCCCATCAGCCCACACCCTCTTACACTACTCCGGCTATAAATAGAGACCTCACTTCACAGGTTAAACATTCCATTCCCTCTACTCTCTCACTGAATACTTAATTCTCCCCCAATACAGTCGCTTATTCTCACGCCGGAGCCCGGTTAAGAGGGAAACCCCCACATTCCCCTCTTAACGAGTAACGGTGTTCTGTTTTGCAGATAACCACGGTCATTAAGGAGCTCAGGAAACCATAAAGAAGATTAACCATCATGGTAGAAACATAAACCAAACTGATTAGTCCCATAATTAGTTCCGTGTTTCTTCAGGTACCAATACTTGTTATAGCAACTAATAGAGAAAAAAGTTAAAAAACAAATCTTGATATGACAAAAATATACCAATATGACAAAAATTTGGTCGGTATCGGTTTGTTTCGTTACGCCACCTACTACTGTTAGAGCAACCCATAAAGAAAAAAAAATCTTGATATGACCAAAAAAATACCAACACGTGAGTTACATCGATAAAAAAATCTTGATATGACCAAAAAACACTGACATATGATTTACATCGATAAAAAACAAACGCAAGTTAAATAAGATATATAAAAAAACCACATAACACATAAAAAAACTACTAAATAACACACACTACAAAACTTTTAAAACCAATAATTACTATTCTTTTTAAAACCAATAATTACTATTCACTCAGTTTCTTTATTAATAGGTAAGAATAGGTAAGAAAATCATAAAACCCTACGAATCTACCAAAAGATGATTTTTTTTAATAATTTAATAATATTAAAGAGGTAAATAATGAAGGTTAACTTATGACTTTGTATTGTTAATTTACCAGTTTGATGAAATCATATTTTTGTATTCATATATTTACACCTTAATGTGGTATTCACATGATGGTTATAATCGTTATAGTTTTCCAAGGTTTTTATCTTATCTAACCTAATATTGAGCAAATAATTCAAAACCCAACACCGATTTTAGATAAACTTCGAATGGAAAGATTTGAAAATTTTAATGGATATATTGAACAAAAGATATTATCACACTCAAGATAATATTAAAAAAAAAAACTTTTGACCAAATTAGCACCAATTTTAGATAAAATTTGAATGGAAAGATTTGAAAATTTTAAGAGATATATTGAACAAAAGATATTATCACACTCAAGATAATATTTAATAAAACTTTTTACTAGATAAGGATCCATATATATAGGCAAGAAAACCCAAATTTTAATACCCTCGTTGATTGACATGTGTCTACAAAAGGATTCTTTTATTAGACCAATGTGTAGTGGTAATGCCCTTATCCTTGGGCGTTTTGCGTCATACGGCAGCTAAGTCAGCAATGAGGCATTATGTGGCGTTTTCTAAAATGGGTGTAGTGGGGATGTAGGGTGTAACAACCCGACCTTTCGGTTTGTTATCAGTTGCTACTTACTTCAATTTGTAACCATTTTGTACACCAAGATTCGATATAAACAATGGGTTATGTTATTCTAAATACATTTTCATCACACTACACCAATGCATGTTTAAACGCTTTATATTCGCCAACGCAAAACGCTAACGCAACATGAATCATAGAGAATTATACTATTTTACTTGCCGAGTGTGTGTGTTTGTTCGGTAACCGCTCTTGCCTTCGCACTCGCTTATCATGCTAAAACGCTAAATCGCAAATGCTGTTAATAGTAGTAATGTTATGTTGTGTGTTCTTATATGCTTTACTTGTGTGTACTTTATATTTTATGGATTCTACCCGCAACTCGTTTATCACATCAAAACGCAAATGCAACACAACACTTAACCTCACCTGCGAACGAACCAAAAGTTGGAAAATCTAACAAAATCCAAACTCAGTCGTCCGAATGGGCCATCCGCCCGGATGGAGCTAGAGGTGTACAAAAAACCGGTTTTAGAACTGAAACCGGGAAAAAAAACTGAAACCGGTTTTTTTATAACCAGTTTTAGAATCTAACTGAACCGCCGGTTGTAGACCGGTTAGGATTCTTGATATGAAAAACTCGTTAATAACCGAAATCGGTTTAAAAAAAACCGGTTAAAAAAGGTTAAAAACCGGTTTTTTTTTTGGACTTGAAAAACCGATTAGTAACCGAAACCGATTATTAAAAAAGCCGGTTTTCATTTAGGATGAAAAAAACCGGTTCGGTTAGTAGCTGAAACCGGTTTTTGAAAAAAAAAACCGATTTGTATACCACTAGATGGAGCCCATCCGTCCGAATGGGGCTCATCCGTTCGGATGGAGCCATCCGGACATACCTCATCCACACACAACACAAGAGCTCATCCCTTAACAATAAATAGAGGCCTTGTGTCTTCATTTCAACTCTTCTAATCCTCTCATCCGCTCTCAGAGATTTCGGCTGAAATCAAGACTTTTTGTAAGCTTTCTTCTCCAATTTCCATCTCCATTCACTTCCACTCCATCTTCTTGCACCATAATTACACACACACTTTAACTTCTACTCAAAACCCTTGATTCTAAACACCTCGAAGATGGCCTGGACAAACTGTTGTGGAGCATCATTTAATCGAGTTGGATTAAAGTTCTAAGAGAAAAAAACATTTTCAACTTATTAATGAATTTCTCTTTGATTTTTATACAACTTTGGTGTAATCTGGAACCCGTCAAACTCTCAACTTCTCCCATAGTCGAGAGCCGGCTCTAGGGTTGATTTCCACCAAAGAGATGGACCGATTAACAGGTTAAACATGAATTTTCATCAGGAACAGCACATTCGTCCGAATGGGCAGAGGCCAACCGTCTGAATGGACTGGACCTGGTGTTTTCCGTTGTTTGATTCGTCGTCACAACCGTCTCCGGCAATTAAAACCTTTTTGTCTAAGAAAATTTTACAAAACTTCGAACAAAGTCCATCCGTTCGAATAGACCATGTCCATCCGTCTGGACAGACTTTCCATCACTCCAAATCTTTCCTTCTATTTTAAGACATCAGTTATGCATCAGATTGTTTTCTCTCCAACAAAATAGCCATCCTTCCGAATGGACAAAGCCCATCCGTCCGGATGGACAAAGCCCATTAGTCCGGATAGACTAAGCCCATCCGTCCGGATAGACTGTTGGATACTTAACGCGCTTTATCCCCCACTCGACACTCCGATTTCGACCATTTAAGCACTCAAGAAGACTTATGCTTCTGTTCCCGTACGCAGGTTGATCCGGCGCTCCCTTCAATCCAACCAGCCCATGTTTAGCTGTTAAACACGCACTGTGAGTATACTCGAACCCCTTTTCGCTTAACGCACTTTTGGGTGTTACATACGTTCTCTATCAAAAACACAACACACAACGCTTAACACATTTATAACGCTAACCACTCCCGCATGCTATACGTGATTAGTTGAATACATGTTGGTATGCTTATATAGTGATTACTTGCTCGGCCGCCTTTAGCAACGATAACTATAGTTTGGACTCAGCACCTGTTTGTTTAGGGGTTGCTAAGGATCACACACTTTACTTCACGTGTTCGCTTCGGTGAACATGGGTCGCGCATACTCTACTTGCAATCATGTGGTTAGGTTGTATCATTGTTGGTAGCTTACCTGATTCACCCATTATGTGTTACATGCTGGTAATGCGTAAACGCTTTTCATACAATATCTATGCTAAACTTTTGTACTCACCTTTACATTATTGTATTGACATTATTTTAACGTATGTGACAGGTTAATGGATGTTCGTTGCAAATGGATATGAAGTCTAGAAACCCACCAAATAAAATCTAAGTTGTCGGATTTGATTTGTTCGAGAGATTTTGTTATCTTTTATGACTATTTGTGGATTATTTGTTTGATAGTATGGGATATTAAACGTATTAAAAATATTGTCACGAAATAGTTGTTATGGATTCTCTTGAACAATTTGATTCGCTTAGTGCCGCACCCCGACGATTCTGCCATTGGTTGGGGTGTGACAGATTGGTATCATAGCCATAACTATAGGGAATTAGGTCGACTCATGTAGAACAGACCTAGTCTATAGTCTAAGCACCAAAACAGACTTTTCGTACGAACCTACATATTATACCCTCGAACGAACTCGCAATACTACACCTTCGTACAAACTCACTAGCTTCGTACGAAGGCAACCTTTCCTAAGGTTGAAAACATATTTTGCCTTTCTTAAGGCTAACACAACGTACACGACTTGAAAACGCTCGTATAACACCAATAAGTGATTGTGTCGAGATTAGGTGTGAAAACCAAGAACTCTCGATAAGATCACTCACTCCGCGTATTTTACTCTCATCACGAGAATCCTTCGTTGTGTTAGGAGTGATATCCATATCTCAACAAAGATCTCCATCTATATCTCGTGGTTGTTTAACCACAGCAAGGAGCAAAGTTGTTAAGTTAGGGGTGAAACCCGCATCTTAATAACACGTTCCACTCTCTACTTTGATTTTACAAATCTCACCAAAGTCTCGACTATTCCGATGACTCAGATCACGTAGTAACTAGAAGGAGTCATTCCGTTCACCGCCTTGCGGTAAGAGCACAGTCTATTAGGCCAAAGCGTGCACTCGAACTCGTTGGGAATAGTTAAACCACTTTGGCCAGTCGATGTCTAACACCCAAGGCACCCTATTTGTTTCAAGCCTGCAATCGCCGATTTTTACGCGTCATCGATTTTATGATTATGTGTCTTAGATTGTGAGAGTTAAACTTTACGCTTTGTGTTTTCGATTCATCGCTCTTTGCTATGCAAAATGCGCACAATTTGCATAGCCCCCGTAATCTAAAACGCTAATTAATCATGAACAAACTAAGAACTCTCATACGCTATGATACTTGCTCACGCTACGCGAATATCGAAAACTTTTACGCCACATAAGAGGAGGTGAATACGTGCAAAATATGTGTTTATGTGAGTTATGTGTTCATACGTGTTTATGTATATACGAGTTTATGTGAACTATGTGTATACGTGCAAATACGTGATTATGTGTGTACGTGAATATGTGCTGACGTGTTCTTGCGCTTTATATAGTGGTGGTGGTGGTGGTGGTGGTGGTGGTCTAAGATCACAACCTGATAAATGGGACACACTTACTTCGTTACTAGAAATTCTGTTGGATTCAAAGAATTAAGTCTGACCTAACTTCATTGTCGACTCCTCAATTATGAGAGAGAGTTGAATCAGATAAGAAGTTACAGGAATCTGGGAAATTTGCTGATGATTACACCTTTGGTAACACATCACTTCTGGGTCAAGAAGAATTTGGTGGTAGTAAGGATCAGAGTTATGATCATTACATTGACATAACTTCTAGTGGAGCTTTTAACAACTCTAAGCCTTTACTCACCCAACTATGCTTTTACAGCAAGTGGGGAAAGTCAGAATTCTGACAACTTATCCTTTGAGCTCAATGATCTCCAGCATTTTGATCCCATTGATTTGGAGGAAATGGGCATATTGCACCAACTGGCACTGCTGAGTGTAAGAACCAGCAGGTTTTATAAGAGAACAGGAAGAAATCTTCCAGGGTTGCATGGGAATCTAAAAGTAGGGTAGGATAAATCAAAATTAAAGTGCTACAAGTGTAACAGGCTAGGACATTTTGCTAAAGAATGCAGAAGCCAAAATAATGGACCAATCATAACACATCCTAGCCCTATACCTCAAAACACACAAAACACTATGCACTATTCACAATATACCCATGCTGCTCATGTAAACAATACTCATTATGTACAACCTGAAACAACTGTTGCAGTGCAATATGTTCACACCAATGTTCCATAAATACAGTATGTCCCAGCCCCAGTCTCTCAGGTTCAAGTGCAACAACCTGCACCACAATATACTGCACAAACATCTGCTCCAGCAGAGGCCAGTCAGCAAAGGTTCTTTACCCAAGGCTTTGTTGATTGTAATAGCATGCCTGATGAGTTATCTGATGAAAATTTTACTCTATTTGCAAAGAATGATGCTCCCTGTGATGAATTTTGTTTTGCAGCATTAGAGTCAATTCCAGAAGGGCTGGAAACTGAAGAGGGGGAATCCAGTGCTGAAACAGTGGATGAAATTGCTGAAGCAGTGGTTACTGCTGTTGTTGGTGAACAGCTATTAGAGAAGGAACCTAAACCACTGTTAGAACCTCTTGCTGACCCATGGTGTGTTGATGAAGAGGAGAAGAACACCAGTGCTTATGAAAATGTCTATGACCGTGCCATGATGGCTGCAGCTAAGGTATCACCTCAGGTCTTGAAAAACCTATGTTCAGACAAATGCATCATAGCATTTGCAAATGTTAAAGAGGTGAATGAAAACCTTAAGGATAAAATCTTAAAAGATGAAGTACAATTTGAAAATTCTGTTAAAGAACTGAAAAACAAATTGTTTGAAAAAGATAATGAGATTTGCAGTCTTAAACATGAACACAGCATAACCAAGGACCAACTCCAAGCCATGATAGAGAAATATCAAGCTTGCAAAAAGGAGTTGGAATCCACCCAAATCACTTGTGAAAAATGGGGGAATCCTGCAAAGGTTATGAGCTGATGTTAGAAAAACAGATCAAAAGCAATGTAAAATTTGGCATAGGTTTCAGGAAAAATAACCAAATTGAAAACACTGTTGTAAATGAGTCTGGTTCTGTTGAGATAATACCAACAAACAAGGATGGTCAAGAAATTAAAATAACAGATAAAAATGATAACAAAATCATTTTGGAAAACTAGAGGGGTCATCAACCTTTGAGGAGATTGAAAAATATCAATTCAAACCCACCTAGTCAGATGAGTGTGACATCCTTGAGAATTTCAAACCAATGGATTTTACCACAGTTGAAGGTGTGAAAGCACCTAAGGCCAAGGTCATTCTTCTTAAAGATATCCCAACAGTGGTTCAAAACTCTGTTGTAAAGGAAGTTGAAAAGAAGAAGAAAAGAGAAAAGATTAAAAATCTGTTTTGTGACTTTTGTGAAAAGAAAAATCATTCCACAAAGGACTGTTTTCACTTAAAAGCTTATGACATAAACAAAACAAGCATAATTGAGCCTGCACAAAGTTGCACCTTCTGTGGAAAAACCAACCATCTTACTCATAAGTGTGTGTACCTTAAAACTGTTGAGGTTAAAAGAAAAGAGTACACATCAAAAACACACGTGAGTTCATCAAAACAACCCATCAAGAAACAACAACCATTTGTGCATGTCCAAACAGCTGTTACAAAACAGTTGAACAAAAACTCTACTCCCAAAGATGTTCAAGTGACAGATGCACCTCCTGCTAACCAATTCCAGAGAGGAATAGGTCAACCTCCATACCAAATGGTCCCACGTGTTTATGAGGCTTACAAAAAGCCTTCTAAACCAAAAGTGAACAGGCATCCTTTTGGATTTCAACATTTGACAGGAAATGGTCCACAACAGTGGTTAGAGAAATATGGTTCAAAAATTGTTCAAAACCCTGAGCTAATCACTGTCCATGTTCCTGGACTTGAGACTGATTCTGTTGTAACCCATCCAAAGCCTTATTGGCTTTAAAGACCCTCCTAAACTAATTGTTTACTTGATGTGCAGAGAGCTTCTGCATGCTTAGATAGTCTTTGGTAGTAGATAGTGGAGGCTCCAGACACATGACTCGATGTAGAGTCCTACTCAAAGAATTCAAAAATCATGGAGGGGGTGATATATCTTTTGGTAACAATTCTAAGGGAAAGGTGTTGGGGTCTGGAACAGTTCAATCAGGAAAAATCAAGTTTGAAAATGTCAATCTTATTGACAATCTAAAATTCAACCTCTTTAGTGTCTCACAAATAAGTGACAAAGGCTATGGGTCATTCTTTACTATGGAGAGTTACAAGATTTTTGGTCCAGAAATGGTTAAAAAGATTGAAGAAATAATAGCCAATGGATAAACCCAACTTGTTGCTCAAAGAAGTGGCAATGTCTATATAGTTGATTTGTCAAAAGAAAGCCCTATGACTGATGCCTGTCTGTTCTCAGGTGCCTCTAACAAAGAGACAGAATTATGGCACAGAAGACTGGGGCACACATCAAGACAATCACTTTGTCAAAACAAGGCCTTGTAAGAGGTCTTCCACAAAAATTGTTTACTTGTTCTGAGCATTGTGCTTCCTGTTTAAAAGGTAAACAACATAAAAGCTCATACAAGTCCATTGAAGAGTCCAAAACAACTAAGTGTTTGCAAATGCTGCACATGGATTTGTTTGGACCAGTAAAAATCATGAGCTTGAAAAAGAAAAGATACTGTTTGGTTATTGTAGATGATTTTTCTAGGTTTACATGGACTTACGTTTTACATTCTAAAGATGAGACTGCAAGCATTTTGCAAGACTTTGTTAAACAGGTTGAAAAGCAATTTGACTTGCCAGTAAAAATATTTAGGGGTGACAATGGAACAGAGTTTAGAAACAAGGAGTTAGATGAGTTCCGTGTGTCAAAAGGGATTGTAAGGCAGTGCAGCATCCCAAGAACACAAGAACAAAATGGGGTGGTTGAAAGGAAAAACAGAACTTTGATTGAAGCTGCCAGAACCATGCTTGCAGATTCAGGTTTACCCTTAACTTTTTGGGCAGAGGCTGTAAACACTGCTTGTTATGTGCAGAACAGAGTTTTGATCAACCCCAGGCATTAAAAGACTGCCTATGAAACTCTGTTCAAAATCAAACCACTGATCTCATGCTTCAAAATCTTTGGCTGCACATGTTTTATCTTAAACCTAAAAAAATCAATTTCAAAATTTGCAGCCAAAGTAGATTGTGGTTATCAAATGGGATACTTAACCACTGTCAAGGCCTACAAAGTGTTTAACACAAGGACTAGGTGTGTGGATGAGACTTTGAATGTAAAGTTCAATGAACTTTCATCACTGAAAATCCCAGCAAACCCTGCTGATGTGGGGTAAAATACACATAGTTGTCCCGTGTAAATTGTATACTTTTTGTATAGGTTTTCTTTGTTTTTATTTAGTTTTAGTATTATATTACATTATTTTATGTTGGGCTAGGTCCTGGTGCAAATGGAGCAAAAACGAGTAATAAGGAAATAACCAGCCAGTTGAGTAGAGTAGGCTAGGCCGCCAGTGACCAAATTAAAACTGACGCTATTTTCCATGATTGGGTCAGCCCATTCTACTGTTAGGGTGCAACACAAAGAAAAAGAAAAGAAATATTATATTATTATTCTTTAGAGATTTATGATTTGAAACAAAGAAAAAAAGAAAAGGGTGTTTATGAGTTTGATGGTGACATCGAGAAGCATCATATGTATATTATTTTCTATAGTAAATTAGTGGAAGTGGGTGCAAAGGAACAATCTTGGATGAGAATTAGAGTTAATTTACATGAAAAGTAAGAGGCAGCCAAAAAGGAAATGTTAGTGGGCCGCCAAATATGAAGGTGTCCAGAATGTTTTAATGAATTGTTATTATGGGCCATGTGACATACATTTGTTCATTGTGAAGATTATTATTAAAAAACCCTACGGAGCTATATAAATAAGATACATCATTCTGAGGAGGAATACGAATATCATCAGACGAGCAGGAGGAGACGCAGATCAGACGTGACGCAATCAAAAGGGACGAATTCTAAAGAATATCTTTCCCAAGGAACAAGGCTGGGGAATCATTGATTCAAGTGGGAAACTTAGAGAGCAAGGAATTTACTTGTTCTATCTTCACCGATTCTTCTTGTTTAATATTTTTCTTATTTTAATTCAATGAATTCAGTTTATGAACTTTGTGTGTTGATTTTCAAAACCATGATTCATGGCTAAATTTCTTAAACTACCTAGGCTTATGACAATTGTTTAATAAAGTTTGGATTTTTATTCGATTTAAATATGGTTTATGGGTGTTCTTGAATTGTAAATGATTATGGAATTTTAACTTGGTGTATATGCATGCTTGGTATTGTTTGATCATTGATTACTGCTTCGTATAATCCTTGGTGACGGTCTATATCACATAATAGGGTTGTGCTAGGGTTCTAGATTTAGGTGAGTGTCTATATCACGTTATAAATCTTTAATCCTTTAAGGCGAAAATCTAGTAAGTAACCTTAGAAGTAATATTCGGTAATCTCATAAAATCAAGTGTTCTACTAATCTTGTCGCTGTAAGGCTCGAGGTTGTTAATAGATCTTGGTTTGGTATATAGCTAGGTTTAGGTTTTGTAAGAAATCGGTCTAGTTCCCTAACCATTCTCTTGTCTATTAAACCATGTTGAAACCCATAGTTGCCTTAGACTTTCGCGCTGTAAGGTAGATTGTCACATTAAGGCACTTTCAAGAAGTTAGAGGACTGTAAGGAAATCTAACAACCGGTAATCGTAACAGCCTAGGTAGTGCCACAAGAATCGCCTCGAGAAGGGTTGAGGGGCTTGGTTGGCATCTTAATAGGTTTAGCATTTTAAGATCCCGGTTCCATACCACATTACTTTCGAATAGAAATCCATTCCGAGTTAAGCTTGCGTCTAGCCTAGGTAGTCTTCATCGCCACTGGTCAAAGTCTTCATCCGAGTTCGTGTTTAGTTAATCTAGCTAACCTAGTTTAATCGTTATTTGCATTCTTTAGGATTTTTTAGAACCCCCCCCCCCAATCAATAAACAATTAGTTAAGTCGTGTCAGTCATAGTCTAAATAGAGTCTTAGCGTAATCCTTAGAGTCTCGTGGGTTCGATACTCGGACTTACTGTAGCTATACTGCATTGATCAGTACACTTGCCGGTTGTGTGGTTTAGTTTTAGATCGAGTCTAAGTTTATAAATTTAAAGCTTAGAGTGTCTAGATTTAGGGTAATTTTAGTTGTTTTTAATTAACCACTTCGTGCACATCACCTACTGAATTGTTTGATCTTGATAAATTTACTTTTGAAGATATGTCTGTCAAGACTAACCCTGCAGGTACACCACAATCTCCATCACAAGACTATGGATATGAAGTTGTATTCCACAACACAAATTCACATCTACCACCAAAGCAGCAGATGTTCAAAACAGCTGTCAAAGCTCAACCACTGTTGCATCAACAGTTGTTGATCAAAGTAGCCCTTCAACCTCTGCCACCACATCATCCACAACCACTGTTGATAAAAATCTACCAACAGTGGATAAAAATCAACATTATGCCACACCCATTCCTCCTATCCCTCCACCTCCATTTCAAACAGATGTTAGATCATCATAGTCACCAACAGATGTTAGCTCAGATGATTCCCATCTACAGCCTTCACTCTTTATTGTCATTGTTCCATACAAGGGAGATCTGATCTTCCTGAAATCTCATCCACCAGATCAAATTATTGGCAACATCAATGAACGGGTTCTCACTAGAAGTCAATCCCAAAACATTTGTCTTTTTATTGGCTTTCTATCACTCCATCAACCAGTCAAGTACCAAGAGGCACTTAAAGACAAAAGTTGGGTAGAAGCTATTCAAGAAGAGCTCCAACAGTTCAAGAGACAGCAAGTATGGGAACTTGTACCACTGCCAGAGGGTGTAAGTCCTATTGGCACAAAGTGGGTCTTCAGAAACAAAACTGATGAAAGGGGCATTGTTTTCAAAAACAAAGCTAGGCTTATGGTTCAAGGCTTTAGATAGGAAGAGGGCATTGACTACGATTAAACTTTTGTCCCTGTAGCAAGATTGGAAGCTATCAGACTATTCTTATGTGACATTTGTGCCCTTACGATCATCATACAATTACGAATCCAATGAAATCTTGTGTTTCATTCTCGTTGATCTAGTTAAAGATATTATTCGTTGATATAGTTAAAGAGACCCTTTGGCGGTCTAGTTAAAGAGATCATGCGTTGATCTAGTTAAAGATATCATGTGTTGATATAGTTAAAGAGACCCTTTGGCGGTCTAGTTAAAGAGATCATGCGTTGATCTAGTTAAAGATATCATGTGTTGATATAGTTAAAGAGACCCTTTGGTGGTCTAGTTAAAGAGATCATATGTTGATCTAGTTAAAGATATCATGTGTTGATATAGTTAAAGAGGCCCTTTGGTGGTCTAGTTAAAGAGGTCGTTCGTCGATCTAGTTAAAGAGATCATGTGTTGATCTAGTTAAAGAGATCATTCGTCGATCTAGTTAAAGAGATCCTTTGGTGATCTAGTTGAAGAGACTCTTTGGTGGTCTATTTAAAGAGATCATTCGTTGATCTAGTTAAAGAGACTCTATGGTAGTCTAGTCAAGTCATCACATGATTATTCATTTGATTTTTCCCCTACACATTATAAAATGAACTGTGCGGACTGTGCAAGGAATTACGTAATTATGGATGCATACATAATTATGGAATTCAGTGCACAGAAACCACAACAAGTTTTGTCATGTGTAAGAACCTATAGTGATAAGAATAACGAAACATGAACAATGTAATAATGGCATGGTGGATACGCCGATGGTACTTCCTATATATAAGTGTTCCTTATTACATTACGAGCGTAGCGTTATTTAAATTACTAGAAGTTCTGGACCTTGACCAATGTTGTTTTATGTTATACTCTCCGACTCCAATTTCGAGCACACACAAGTTTCCTATAATAGTCTTCATAGGAAACAAACTCTCCATCTATTATTCGAAACTCCAACTCCTTGTCGAATTCAAACGCTTTCCATATTTTACTATAACAAGGATGTCATTTTGACGATTACATGTCACTCTTGAGGTTCAGTACAATCATACACAAACCTATTGGAATGGAGTTTAAATCTTCAGATCTGAACTCTTCCTTATAAACAACAGACGAGTACAAACAACAAAGTTCACTGGAAATCCACACGTGGCCCAGAGTTTTACTCAGGGAACGGAGGATTTATTTGAAAGCAAATCATCCACATCGGTTCCTACAAGTTTCCTCTAAATTAAATTTCAGGACGAAATTTCCTAAAGTAGGGGAGACTGTGACATTTGTGCCCTTACGATCATTATACAATTAAGAATCCAATGAAATCTTGTGTTTCATTCTCGGGATTTGTACAATTACTTGTGACAAGTACACATATCAAATTTCGTATAATTCTGAACTCTCGAGAAGCTTTTCTGGAAGTTATACGCAAACTGTTACGTAAACATAATCAGTTTAACGCAACATACACTCCGGAATAGTGAAATAAGCTTAACATACCTTAAATAACCTTTACATAACTTAGAAATAAGTTTTAAAGGGTTTGGTATGGCAAAAACAAGTTTATTCGATCGTAGGGACTAATTGCATCAAACTGCAAAAGTCTGCCGATTCATATAGCAACGGACACTCCGGAACAAGATCATAAGCTTAAAATACCTAAAATATCCCTACCTAGCTTAGAAATAAGTTTTGAGGGGTTCGGTGTGCGAAAATACGCTTATTTGATCACAGGGACTAAAAGCGTCAAAAACTGCATAAGTTTGCATATGCGTGCATATCTTGCGTTCTGACCATATCTGGACATCCAAAATTTTTTGTAATCACTAAAATATTTTATTTTAGAGATAGGAATGCAAAAATACAATTCGTCGCGTAATTTGGATCGTTTTCGCGTCCGTTTGAGTTTCGTCGTAATTAACCGAACAACGCGACCGTACGACCAAAAGAACCTACATCCGTGATGTTTCCAAGCATATTTCAAGTCCACTATGCTTTAGCATCCTTGTAGAGCCTTGAAATTTGGTTAACGGGGGTTAAACGCATCATAAAACATGTTTAGGAGTGTGCAGGGACCATTTTTGCCATTTTTGAAAGTCTGGATGGGGGGCTCGCGTCCGGCGACGCCCTCATCTGGGCAGAAACTTGATTTTTGCAAAAACAACAGCCTGCACTTGTTTTGTTGATTGTTTTCAAGTCTTGTTCACTAAATTTAAGTGTTTTCCAAGCCTTTAAACCTGGATCTAACACTTGTATGGATGAGATTATGCCTTGCTAATCACGTAATACATGTAGCATCATCTTGGAGCTTCACAACAACTATAAATGACTCTAAGTTCAGCCAAATTCATTTCTCATTTCCATTTTTCTCATCTCATAACTCAAAGTTGGAGTTGCTACCATTTGTGGATGCCTCCCATCTGAGTTTTCTAGTTCATTTTCCAGCCTTAGAACATTTTGTAAGTGTTCTTTCATGGCTAGTTCTTTTATTTCAGCAATTACAAGCTGAAAGTCAAACAGTTTGACTACCGTTTGACTTTCGGTTTTGACCATGAATTGGTCAAGTCAAAGTTCAATCAAACTTTGCAACGTGATCGTAATCACGATAGTTATAATCCCTTGCGATTATACATACTGATTACCACGTTGACTAGTCGAACTGACGAGTCAAAGTTTCGGTCAAAATGCACGATTATGTGCATTTTGCGACGAAACTATTTTCGGGTTTGTTTTGATATCAAATCAGTTTTCTAACTTAGGTAAACATGTTTTAACATGTTTAGCTCGTCACTTTTAGTTTAGTGCTTATTTAGGGTCGTAAGTCAAGCGGTCTCGACAACCGCTTAGACTTTCGAACCCAACCCGTTTGGTCGATCATTAGGATCCGACCAAACATATTTTGTGACCATAGTTGTATAGGGAATAAGACTCCGAGGTTATACCTTATGGCCACTTAGTTTAATTAGTTGTATGATAGGTAGTTTATATGCCTTAGGAAAATGACAAAATGCCCTTTTTGCACATAATTTGAATTTAAGCATATGTAACCAAAATTTTGACACTTAAGCTGATTATGCAACATTATTAAACATGTTTAGGCATATAATACTTATCATAGGACTAGTTAGGCCACCAAACGCGCATTTGCGAAAATGACGTGTTAAAGTAGCGTAAACTACCTTAACGGGTCATAAGCACTTAGGATAGGTTTCAAATCAGAATGTAGGCTTTGTTAAACCATATCATATGAGTTCCAAGACTCATTTGGTTTACAAGACCTCATTCTATCCGATCTCCCGATTTAGGCCTCGATTATTAACATAGTGATCCGATACTAGGTGCCACTTGATTCCTTGACTTCCCGAGCTTTGTTAGGACACTTAATCAAGGATACTTGCAATCTCAAGTGAGTACATAGCTCCCCTCTTTTATGGTTTCAATTGTTTTGGGGTGACTCATATGTGCTAAATGCTTTTCAAGTTTTCATGAACAAATGCTATGGTTTATATAAAACACGATGATTTCAATAATGTGAACGAACTTGTTGGGGAGTTAGTCGAAAGAAATCCGAATGACATTCATTAACTATGATCATGCCGACCTGTAGTATGTTATGGTACCATAGGATCTGAAAAATCCCATTACTAGGCTATTCACTGGATTTGGTGGGTAGTTTGGGGAATGACAGAAACTGTTATCTGATTAACAAATCATGTGTTGGTTTGTTAATCATGTTAAAGAGGTCTTTCAGGGCCTATTAAAGATACCCCATGGGTGGTATATCGAGTCACACATGTTTGAATGTATTCTTTAAAGAACGACCAAAAGTTGTATTTCACAATTAAAACACGGACGATTGAACGATGGTTTATAACACGAACGATTTGAACGATATGAACAATTTGAACGATTTGAATGATTTGGACAAATGTTTTCAAACGATTTCACATAACGAGGTTTACTTAAAGATATAAACCATACAATGTTTGCTTTCAAAGACGATTTACTACTTGGTTTTACAAAGACAAATGTTTTCAGTCAAGATTCATGGCTACAATGGTTTTGGTTTTACTTATATCATCTTGTAAAGATGATAAAACATATTGCAATATCAAACATTTTTTGATTTCAAGGTACATTCTCGACAACTCCCGTAGTTGGACGAGGTATTGCAATATGGATTCAAAGCCATGAATTTGACATACAAAACCTATGTACTCGCCAACATTTTTATGCTGACTGTTTTTCACATATGTTTTAGGTTCTATTATGTGACGATTGTTGATTGCTTGCTACACATAGGATGGATGCGGGCCTTAGTGACTTAAAACTTGAAAGACAATTGTTGTATTTATTAGGTTCATATCAAAACAACGAGTCAATGAATGAAATAAAACAAAACTTCAATTACCATGTGTTGTGAAACAATGATTCTGTTACGACACTCCCCGACGTTTCCGCCACGGTTTGTTGTATTACGCGGTCGGGGTGTGACAGAAGAGTTGGTATCAGAGCTCATGGTTATAGGGAATTAGGTTATTAGTAATGCTCTTCACCTAGTCTATAACCTTCCTAGGACCCTAACGCAAGTGAATTTGCATTTAGATTCTTAATACAATACTAATCACCTATCCTTAGGTGATTAACAAAAACAAAACACGATTCATTCTCTCGAGTCAAAAATTTTCAAAACTTCACAAGAAATCATCTATCCTTAGATGAGTTGTTTTAGGATTTTAGGTCTTTCGTGTTTTCAAAATCTCATCAAAGTTTGGGTCTTTATAATGTGAAAACATGCAATCCGGAAGGGTGGGTGCCTGTACCTAGAGTTTTCTGTCTAAGGCTAGAGTGTTCGTACAAATCCGCAGTATCGGACCAGTCACTCTTACCTGGGAACTCTTGGGGTGAGTGTCCACTTATAGGCTAAAGCATGTCTTTGCGATACATTATTATGACCCACTTACTTTGATTAGTCACAGTGTTATTTGTTTGTTTTAGTTAACGAACAAATGATCACAATCCTCATGTTTCGTCGACATTTTTAACATTCAAGTTTTGAATATCTGTAGGATCATTCTGTGACCAAACGAGTCTATCAGAAGAGTTCTCGGTCTAATCAGAGGCGGAATTCATTTATTAGACTTTGTAACAGCTTGAAATACTTCTAAATGTCTTGATTGATTGATTTAACACGTTTACAGATCAGTAGACACGTTGGCAGCACTTTGGTACCGGAAACATGAACGTTACAAATGAAATCACAACTAGGGTATTTATAGTGGAAGTAATTTTGCATGGAATTACCTGCTGCTATTTCGTGCGAAATAGCTCATGCGAAATTAGCTAGCTCATGCGAAATTAACTTACAAACCCTAGATTTCTCGTACTACATGCCCTAATCTAACAATTCTAGTACAAGACTCAATACAAGACGAAGTCGACGGACGTAATGCACCAACAGACTCCCCCTCGGATGTTGACGAGTCTTTAGTGTTGAGTCTTCACAATCTTCAGTCTTTATTAGTCTTTGGGCTCTTTCAAAAAATCTGACAGAGTAAGCATCCTCTATCTTCTCTCTTCTTCTTTCTCTCTTTTACCAGGATCTGAAGCTGGCTCTTACATTTTCTTGATCAGATTCAGGATCAAATACTGGCTTTTGCGACTTCTGAATCCTCTTGATCAGATCTCTTAGCATCATCAACTCTTCTCCCCCTTGGATGTCGATCTACTAGCAGACTCCCCCTTAAATTGTTCCGGGATCAAAAACCTGGCTCACCTTCTTCTCAGGTTTATACACAGAGACCTGCACAAATTTCTAATCACACAATAAATTTCTCAACTTTAAAATTTAACATAATTAAACTCTGCTAACCACATGATGAATTCAGATCAAAACATCAATTATTGATATAACAGATTTAGTTTCTGATAATCACTTGTAAGTAAATCAGTTTTTCTAACCACACTCTCCCAAACCTGTTCGTCATGTTTAGCACTTGGAATTTTGAAAATCAGCTTTTCAACATCAGTTGTCTAAAATCTTTTTGAATTTTTCAAAATTTTATGCTAAAACACTCCGAAAATCTTTTTGGTTTTTTAACTTGAAATGCAGTAAAGAAAAAAATACAAACAATATTTTTGAGAGTCTGTGTAAGAGGATCATATCAGTTTATGAGACAAATCACCAACACCGTTAAGCTTTAAACATTTTAAGTTTTAAACGATTCACTTAGATTGTCAGTATACTGGTCCACTTAAATTTTCACACAAAGTTCAACTGTTTCGAGATACGAGATTAATATTTTAGAGACTTAAACTTATTCGAGTGTCCTACCTCAGAATATACTCCCGTATCCAGATCCCAATATTCAGTCTTACAGGTGAGTATACCTAGATGATATCTGTAAAAGGGTTAAAATGCGAGGGCCGTGAGAGCTCAGGCTATTGCTTCCGCAAAATCAGAGAGATGACGACTTCGAATTTTGGTGTGTTCCCTTTAGAGAATCTTTTCTTCAACAGCACATGATTAGCATTTTGCAATGTTTCATCATTTTTTATGCTGAGGGGGGTGCTATATTTCAAGCAAGAGAAAAGTATTATACGGGGACTAGGCCATTGCTTCCGCAAAATCAGAAGTCCCGGGATAATACCCCAGATATCACTGAGTATAAAGACCTAGTATCTCAGAAAGAGGGATCTTTCAAACAAGATTTCGGGGGTTACCCATATATCCGATAGATGTTCCCCACGATATAAGCAAGTTTGAAATTTAGGTTTATATCTCGACACAATCTACTAAATGTGCAAAAACCTACTGGCATATCATCAGTGAGACCGTTTATCACATTTTTCTTTCCAATTCTTTAGCATGTTGTGATCGTCCACTGATGTACTATCATTTCCTCTTTTTAACAACATAACTCATTTTTGATTTTATCATGTTTTTTACTTTTTCAAATTTTCTAATGTTTTTGAAAAAAAATGACAACTGATATCAAATCACTTCAAATCGCCATCCATTTGGCATAAACAATCAAAACTCCTCCTGACAACAAACTATTTTCCCATTATGATTTCAAAACACTTAAGTTTGTTTTAATCAAAAATGTTTTTCCAGAAAATTAGTTTTGTTGATTTTACCACGTGTAAGATTGGGGATTCATTCATCACATTGTTCTTATTTAATCATTTTAAACATTTAACAATTTTAAAATCAAACAACAAATACCACTTATAGAAAATCAAGTACAACTTAATGTCCCTGATTTACCACTTGTAAGTGAAAACCTTCTTCAACCACATGTAGGTTCACTTATCAACCAAACCACTTGTAAAATACAAAATATAACAAATTTTAAGAAAACTACCACTTGTAGATTTACCACATAACCAATTGTAGTAAGATGCCGATTCCTGCTCCACGATTACCAACTTGGAAGCTCCGGCAAGTCAGAATTTTAGTTAGAAAATGCAGTCTCCCAAGCCTGACCAGCCTTGGGTGATTTTGATTCAACTTCATCCCAACCTCCTTTTGATCTGTAAAAATCTTTTACACTTTTCACTTTACCATCTACCATCTTTCCAAAAATATGTTTGACTTTCCCATTAAAAGCCTTTTCAGCATCAAATTCTCCTTTACCAGAGAAGAATTGATCTGAAATCTCAAACCTACCTTTTGATTTCAAATTTTCCTTTGACAATGGCGGAAAGTTTTCATCGTTCATCTCTGGAACGGAATTCTCATTCTTTTTCTCAACAGATGACTCCTCTGATTTTATGGAATCAGATTCATTGTCAGAACTACTCTCAGATTTTACAACCCATCTTTGTTTGTTTAAATCAACTTTTCTTTTGTAAAAACGTTTTGAACTTTCACCTGTTTCAAAAATTGAATTTTCAAACACATTATCCTTTTTCAAAAATTGTTATGTTTTATCAACAAATTTCTTTCTCAATTCAAAGTTAGAAGAGACTTCCTGTTTTGTATAATTGGACTTGGGACAATTCCACGCAATGTGTCCAACTTTGTGACATTTAAAACAGGTTTTTCGTTCCACTCTTTTTTCATATTCCCTCATCAAATTCCTTTTCTTTTCAGCAAGAAACTCCTGATTTGATTGTTTCCAGAATGGTTTCTTTTCTTCTTCCACTGAACTTTCACCTGAAACAAATTTAGTTTTTGTTTTATAAGTTTTCTCATTTTTATGATTTTCTAGAGGAATGAAACCTAAACCTTTCTTTTTGTAATTACTGTTATGTTTTGATTTCTTTTGAAAACCAGAACCAGAACTGTAACCCTTTTTCTTGTTCATTCTTTGTTGAACTCTTAAAGTGTACTTTTTAGGTTTTTAAGAAAAAACTCACATCTTTTATTTCAGAAATATTAATTTCTGTTAATTTGAAAACCTGTTTGATCATTTCAGTTTTGACACTTCTTATTAGAAATTACTCATCAGAATATAATTTGTCTGAATCATTCAAAGTATATGCCACTTTGATCAATCCATCATTCAAATTAGATTTTGATAATAGGAATTCTTTATTGTAAACTCGTTTAACCGGTGAACTCGGACTCTTTTCTGATGAACTCGAACTTTCAGACTTAGACTCCGACTTTGACTCTTCATCCATATCCAACACCTGATCGACCACTTTCTTTAACAACTCAGACTCATGATCAGTGTCAGACGCTGTGAATGTGACATCAATATTATCTGTTAACTCATCAATGATTTCAGACTTTAACTTGATGTTGAGAGCCTTATTTAAACGTTCCTCATTTGGTTTTCTGGGAGAATAAGTATTCCAAATCGGGGGCGGACACTTGTTATACTTGACATTTGGTTTCTTACCAGTATCCGTATCTTCTGTCTTTTTATCTTGAAAAGCTTCAAGACCTACAACAGTAGGATAAACTCTATCAATCAAATAATCACATGTTGTATAACTCAACAACAAACGTTTGATTCTTTCAGTCTCAATCTTTTCAAGTTCCAAGTCTTGTTTCAGCTTTGCACAATTTTCAATGTACTCATTAATGACTTTCTGCTTTGTCGTTAATGTTGAGCTCATCATTATCATAGCAGCATCTACTTCTCGATTTGTTTTGTTCAATCCATCAACTGTTTTGTTTAGCACATCATATGATTCCTTCACATATTTCACATCTGACAGCAAATTCTCTTTCAACTCTTCCAGTTCAAGAATCTTCTTGTCCTTCTCCTTACAATCTTTGCATGATTCCAGACATTTCAGACAAGGTTTAATGACTTCAACTATCTTTTCAACCTCGACAATCTTTTCAACTTCAACAATTTTTTCTACCTCGACGACTTTCTCAACTTCGACGAGTTTTTCAACTTCGACTATTTTTTCGACCTCAACTATTTTCTCCACTACTTTTTCCACTACAACAATCTTTTCAACTACCTTTTCTTCATCAACTTCTATTTTTATCTCACACTCTTCATTTTCAACTTTCTTTGTTGAAATTTCTGCAACTTCAACTTTCTCGGCTTCTAGTTTTTCTTTTTCTTCAGCAATTCTTTTTGCTTCCAACTCTCTCTTCAATCTAGCAGCCTTTTTCTCATTTAGCATCTCAATCTTATCTGCAAAGAACAAATAAAAAGTATCAGTAACCTTTTCTAGCTTTATTAATATACTCTTCTTCATCATCTGTGTCTGCATCATTTCCTAATTCTGGAAAAATCGGTATTCTTTTTTACTGAGATTTGACTGATTCTGCTTCCAAAATTTGAGCAACAAATCCTGAACCCGGTGGAATGTATTTATCCCAGCTAAACCCCTCTGCAACCTTTTCATCATCTTGATTAACAAGACAAGCTTTCTTTCTATCTTCAATAGCATGTGCATGTGCCGTTTGTGGTTGCTGAGCAATCTGATGAAAAATTGATTTGTGATAATAATTGTTTTTTCCAGTCTGGTCTTGTCTTTCATTTGCTTCTTTGTTTTTGCACTCACGCTTAAAATGACCTTTTTCTCGACAACGAAAACACGTAACCTTTGATTTGTCAAACCCTATTGGAGATTTAGACATCTCACTAAACTCATCTCTTCCGGTGATTTGTTGAAACTTTTCTACCCTTCGAACAACACTAGCTAAACACCACTTTACATCCATTAACTCAAGTTCCTCAGCATCAATCTGGTCATAATCCTCTTTGGTAAGCATCGGATTTCCAATTTTTCCAGCAATCAAACTTTCATATGATTCCAACATAGCAACGAGTGATGCCATATGTTGCTTAGCTATTTCCGGAGAAAGGTTTTGACCATTTTGAATGTTCAAGGTAACATTGCACTGCAGATTTGTAGAATTCTGTCGTTGAGGATTTGATGTTGTAAAATTTGGATCAAAGCTTGAATACGAAGACGAAGATCCACCACTTTGAGTCACAGTACTTCCCTTTGTTCCAGAAGAACTATCAGCACTGAAACCAGTTTAAATCTTTGGGCTTGAAGTAACTTCAAACTTGTTTCCTCTGTAGTATAAACTGACATCTTGTTGAGTATTTGGATTAGACATGATAGCAGTTTTCTGAATGTCTAACTCATGCTCTTCAATCTTCTGAATAAACTGCGCCAGATTCATATTTTCAGATTTTCTCATGTGGTTTAAGATCAACAACTAAGTTCCCCATTTCTGCTGTGGTAATGCATCGGCTAGTTTATCAACCCATTCTTCGTCGTCTTTCTTTATTTCCAATCTTCCCATTTCTAAAACAAGATGACAATATCTATCAATTGTTGTTTTTGTTGATTCTCCTTCGAAAGCTACAAACATATCAAATGATTTCTTTAATAAGGCCTTTTTGTTCTTTATCATATCAACGATTCCTTTGAACTTTTGAATCAATGCAGTCCAAATTGATCTTGCAGTACCCTCATGTTGAAGTAAAACAAAGATATCTTCTTTAACTTCTTGTTGAAGAATACTGATCATCATTTTTTCACTACTATACTTCAATTTTTCAACATCTGAATAGTCACAGAAAGCTTTTTCAATTCCACGTTCATTTTTTGGTTTCTCGTAATCCTTTTCTAATGAACACCATGCGTCAAACTTATAAGCTTGCACCCAGTTTTCAAATCGATTTTGCCATCCTCTAAAATCTTCGATGTACATAAGCTTTGGCGGTTTTTGATAAGTTTTCATTTCATTCTCATTGTACAATGTTTCGGCAGCTGTAACTGGTGCAACTGATGTGGCAAACGCATTGTAAAATTCCTCTTCCATAATTCAGAAATCTGTATCACAAAGTCAACAAAGTTCAAACAACAATGAAAGTTCACACAAACTGAAAATTCAAACGAAATCACACACTGATACGAAATCAGTTTTGGTGCGAAATAACCAGATTCAAACGAAATCAGCTTTCAAACGAAAACACCACTTTGGTGCGAAATAACTAATTTCGTGTGAAATAGCACACTTTCAAACGAAATATGTAATTTAGTGCGAAATTATCAAACGAAATGCCGATTTGGTGTGAAATTATCTAATTTCGTGTGGAAATTTGAAACGAAATTACACTCTGATGCGAAATTAACTATTTCGAGCGAAATTAGGTAATTTCGTGTGAAATCAAGCAAGTAATTCCGTACGAAATAATTCTGACGTCATCCTGAACGATCTGATTTTCAAGCGAAATAACCAATTTTATCAGTTTTAGATCGAATTAAGGTTTAATTCTTTCAAGGATTCATTAAAACACTGTTTCGCATGTTATGTATGAAATTCAATCCATTTTGACCATGAAATTTGTTAATTTTGAGAAAGAAGGTGTAGAAAACAGATTTTCAAGCTGAAATTGGTAAGAACTCTTCCTCCTGAGCTCTGATACCACTTGTAGGATCGTTCTGTGATCCAAACGAGTCTATCAGAAGAGTTCTCGGTCTAATCAGAGGCGGAATTCATTGATTAGACTTTGTAACAGCTTGAAATACTTCTAAATGTCTTGATTGATTGATTTAACACGTTTACAGATCAGTAGACACGTCGGCAGCACTTCGGTACCGGAAACATGAACGTTACAAATGAAATCACAACTAGGGTATTTATAGTGGAAGTAATTTCGCATGGAATTACCTGCTGCTATTTCGTGCGAAATAGCATATGCTATTTCATGCGAAATTGGCTTACAAACCCTAGATTTCTCATACTACGTGCCCTAATCTAACAATTCTAGTACAAGACTCAATACAAGACGAAGTCGACAGACGTAATGCACCAACAATATCCAATAACAAACTCATTTGTTTTCTCTCATATTTTCCACTATCTTTAGAATGTCTCCTCATCATAGCGATACTAAAAATCTGAACTGGCTGCTACTATCGTTCAATAACTATGCATAGTACTCCATGGGACCATTGAGTTAGTTGTCACCATGTCTCATCTCAATGATGAAACTACTCAAGAGGCACCTAAGAAGGCAAAAGCCAAGCCTTTAAGAAAATCAAGTAAGCATAAAGCTTCAAGGAATCTTACAACGATTGCTCCAGTTCTGCTTAACCAAGTGGGACCTAGCCAGGTGGCATCACCACCAGCTAAGAAACCATACAGAGGAAAAGCTCCTCTGTGCAATCAATGTAACCTTCATCACCATGCCAGTGTCCAATGCCGAAAATGTTCAAACCGTGGACGTTTTGGTCACACAACAAATGTCTGTCGTTTTGCCGCTATGCCAAACGAAGCTATGGCAGTTCCTACTCAATTTATCGTAACTCCTCATGCGATACATGTTTATCCTAACCACCCACATGGAACTTGCTTCAATTGTGGCTATCCTAACCACTTCAATTGACTTGGTTGGCAAATGACGACTCAACGAATGGGCACAAGATTAACACTGGCAATATCAAGGCTTGTGCTAATGTCTGAATAAATACTTAAACTTTTGTGTTTCAGATTCCTTTCCAAAGATCTTGAAACACTTTGGTTGTTCTATAAATAAATTTGGTCGTTTCCATTTTATTTTACGAGTCAATGTGAACACGTGTATGTATGACATACCCCTACGATACCGACACTAAGGAACCATATTCCTTGCAAATCAGACTACTCACGTAGTTTCTTGATCGCTCGCGATCTCCACACAAATCCTAAGTACTCGTTTCTTCTAAAGAAACAAAGTACAAGGTACAAGTTACAAACTCCGGACGAATATACACAAAGTACCACTTTAAATCCTTGCTTGGATATCTAAGGGTACTTTTCATAAGTCCTTAATTGGTCTTATGCGATATGTCTATGTACATATCATTACATTCTGGTTTGCATAACAATATGCACAGTATATGACTTCAAAACATCATTCATGATTTCAAAAACATTTCATATAGTTTAAAAACATTTTAAACATAGTATATTTTCCCAATATACCAAGTGCATATGTAGGTCCCCTGGTTCGTACGGATCGTAACAGAATTATCAATCCAATCTAGAGTGCAAAATCCTCTAGATCAGAATATCACAGAAACAAGGAGAAACAAAATTCCAATTAAAACCCGATCTTTATTGATTATCCATCAAACTGATTACAATCAATCAAGATCCCTAACACACACAAATTTCGTCCAAGACTTGTGTCTCTCACGAAATCTCTCTCAAACTGTTTTGGCTGATTAACCTAAACCCTAATGCAAAGCCTTGTTTATATAACACAAGGTTGCAACATTAGGCTAGGGTTTCCTACATGGGCTAGGCCCAACTCGTCCCCCATAACCCAATGTGGGTTTTGATTAGCACAAACTCTATTATTTCACTAATACAAAGCTAAACCCGCTAACCATTTATCGTTTAGCCCAAACTCTATTATTTTACAAGATATCCAAAGACCAAATCTAAGCTATTGTCACAAATATGCACCAACAAACAACCCCTTGACAATAGCTTCATAAACTAACTTTGTCTTCAGTCATCTTGCATTCTTCATGTAATCTTGCATTGTCTTTGGTCTTTGGATAGCTTCGGCTTTAACAGCTTCTGTCAGCAACAGACCCCCCCTAAGTTGATGCATCCAATCACCACTTCTTCAAAAACGTTAGCACTTGAGTAAACTCTAGTTTAGCATTTCTACAGCAATCTTCAAACTCTTCAACTTGTTTGCAATGTAGAAAGGAGGTTCTACCATGCATCCAATCAAACTCTCATCTTCTTAACACAGCAACTTCTTAGCAACATACTGCTTCAATCTGTATACTATAAAACAAACATCTCGAGAAATCATAAGAATTTTTCAAGAAAGTTAAATAAATTATTATTATTCAAGAGATAGTTAAACTATATCACAGATTAAGCAAATTCAATTTATCACCAACACGCAAAACTTTTTTCCAACACACAAGACCCTGTCTGATTTAAAATTTTGAACTCACTTTCTAACACCGTCTCCCCCTATCAGTAACAATTCCTCCAAGAATAACAGTTTTCCGCACATTAAGAAGTTTTAACAGACAAAGATACTATTTTTGGATTTTTGTATTTTCTGAAAGCAAGTAAATAACAAAACAATAAACACTCTATTTTTGTGAGAATCACCGGTAAGAACATCATATCAGCAAAATCAAACTGTTTTCACACTATTAGATAATTCTTTATTTAATTTTTCATGAAAAGCAGTCCAAGATGATTACCAGTATGTTTGTCCACTTAAACAAAATGCATGAACATTTCAAGTACCATTACCGTATAATACGTTAAGGTAATATTATTCTGATATACTAGTGTGTCCCACTTCAGGATGTACCCCCGCGATCAAGGTATGCACAAAGATTCATCGTAGTAGGTGAGTATACTGAATTCATCTGTTTTGTTTTTCAATGATAGATAATTGGTGATCAGGTCAGTACTTCCGTACAACAAAGAGACCAAAATATCTAACGAGGGCTAAGACAAATACCATTTTTGGTACGATTTATGCATTTTGGACAGTTGAATGACTCTCTAGGAGAGCTTCTTCATTTGTGGGTTTTGGCATTTTTAGCTCTTTTAAGATATCTTGGTTGTGCCTAGGTCAGCATGTATCTGGATGCAGCAAAAGGACAACCCTGATATCCCCAGATGAAATAACAGTATAAAGACCCAAAACCTCAGATTTTGGCAATCTATCAACGCAAGATTTAAGGTCATTAAACCATACACCACTGATGTGTTCCCCACTCATACACATTTCATTTAGGTTTATATCACATGGGTAAGTTGATTATTTCATGCTTTTTGCCTACTGGTACATTGTATGATGAAGTTGCTATCACACTTAAGCAATTTAATTCAATTTGAGTGTGACAGTCTAAATTGCTGATTTACTATCATTTCTTCTTTTTCACACAGTGATAACTCATTTTTTATTTTCTATTTTTTTAATGTTTTTTATTTTTCAATGTTTTTGTATTTTTGATCTTTTAAGAAAGCAGTAAACTATTTACAAATATTCTTATGAAAAACCAGTTATTCAGGATTCCTCATCCCGTTGAGTTGAACCAAATGTTCAAAGCGAGCCCTGTCAAAAGCTTTAGTACAAAGATATGCCAGGTTATCTAGTGTGTCGACTCGATGTAATTCAATTAGTTTCTTTTCAGCACAATCCCGTATAAAATGATGACGAATGTCAATATGTTTTGTGTGACTGTGTTTCACGGGATTATTTGTTATAGAAATTGTGGCATTATTGTCTATCATGACAGGAGTACGAGTGAAATCCAAACTGTAATTGCGCATCTGCTGTTGAATCCAGAGAACCTGAGAGCAGCAGCTACCCGCATCAATATATTCAGCTTCACACGAAGAGGTAGACACACAAGATTGCTTCTTGCATTGCCAAGACACAATCCTGCCTCCTAAGAACTGACAACCACCTGTTGTAGACTTTCTGTTTGACTTGCATCCTCCAAAGTCTGAGTCAGTGTAAGCAACAAAATTTAGATCACTATCAGCTGGATACCACAACCCAAGTTTAGGTTTCCCCTTCAAGTAACAAAGAATACGCTTCACTGCTTTCATGTGTGACTCCTTTGGATTAGCCTGATATATGGCACATAAACATATGGCAAACATGATGTCGGGTCTTGAAGCACTCAAGTACATTAGAGAACCAACCATTGCCCTGTATTGAGTTGGATCAACATCTTCAGTACTTTCATGATCTGGGCCAAGATTGTGATTTTCACATATAAGTGTGTTGAAAGTAACGTAATCCTCCATTTTAAATCGAGACAAAATGTCATACACATACTTTGTTTGATGAATAAACATCCCATCCTCCTTCTGATCAACTTGTAATCCTAGAAAGTAAGACAACTCACCCATAGTGCTCATTTTGAACTTGCTCTTCATTACCTGCTCGAACTCTTTACACATGTTTTCATCTGATGTCCCAAAGATGATGTCATCCATATATACCTGTACCAGCAGAAAATCTTCATTCTTTCTCTTAATGAACAGTGTACTATCAATCTGACCTCTTTCAAAACCATTCTTGATCAGATGTGTAGACAGTGTCTCGTACCACGCCCTGGGAGCTTGATGTAATCCATACAAAGCCTTATCAATCTTGTACACACGATTTGGATAATTTGGATCAACGAACCCATCTGGTTGTGAGACATACAACACTTCTTGGACTTTCCCGTAAAGAAATGCACTCTTCACGTCTAGTTGGTAAACTTTGAAACCCTTGAATGATGCGAAAGCTAGGAACAAACGAATTGCTTCTAACCTTGCCACTGGTGCAAACACTTTTGTATAATCTATCCCTTCCTGCTGATTGAAACCTTTGACCACCAATCGAGCTTTGTTTCGCGTCACGATACCTCGATCATCTTTCTTTCACTTAAACACCCATTTAGTGCCTATTTCCTTTTCACCTTTAGGAAGGTCAACCAACTCCCAAACCATCAACTTAGCAAACGGGCCAATTCCTCTTGCATAGCTTCAACCCTTGAATTGTCTTTTAGAGCCATATGAATGTTCTTCGGCTCCTCTTGGGAAATAAAGCAACTATACAAGCACTCATTCACAATCCCAGTCTTCTCAATCGAAACAAATAAACCAGAATTTGCTGTTATGCTTCTTCTCGTCTGAACACCTGCAGTAGGATCTCCAAGTGTCATGTCAACTGGATGATCTCTATTTGCTCGTGTAGTAGCAATAGCATCGACTTCTAGATTGTCACCCAGGTTTGATCCAACCTCCCCCTGAATGTTTTGATTCGCAAACGGATTAATGAAATCCTCCCCCCTGTATGGGTTCAGAGTCACTATCGCTTGAATCAGGATTAGCAGCACCTTGGGAAGTTTCCGGAGCATCTGTCATATCAACGTTTGATCTAGGCATGAACTCGCCTTCATTGTCTTCACTTATCACTGTCTGAATCAACTGAGAATCATCTGCATTAGGAAACTCAGGAATATTAAATGATTTAAAAACACTTTCATAATCATATAATATAGCAGGTCCATTCGTTGATTGTTGATGTTTGTATGTAGTAATTTCAACATTAAAAACAACCTCAATTTTACCAGTTTTTAGATTAAAAACCCTTTTATTTGGTGTGCCAGGCACGTAATCTAGAAAATAGCCTTCATCAACCACCTCACTGAATTTTTGTTTATCTTTGTTTCGCACAATGGTGCAGGGTAATCCAAATGGTTCAAAGCCTTCCAAGTTTGGTTTTTTGTTAAACATCAATTCATGACAAGTTTTGTTAAAACGTTTAACAGTTAAAACTTTGTTTAGAACGTAGCAAGCTGTATTCATAGCTTCTCCCTAGAAAAATAACTGGTAGCTTCGAATCTGAAAGTATCGTCCTAGCGGCTTCAATCAATGTCCTGTTTTTCCTCTCAGCGACTCCATTTTGTTGAGGCGTATAAGAAGCAGAATATTGATGTTCTATTCCCTTTCGAAGACAGTAGAGATCCAGAATCTGATTCTTGAACTCCATACCATTATCACTCCTTATCCTCTTGATCCTTGCATCATGGACGTTTTCCAATTTTGTAAAAAGATCTATCAGCATCTCCGCTGTCTCATCTTTTGTACCTAAAAAGAAAACCCAAGAATAACATGAGTAATCATCTGTGACAACTAAACAATAGTACTTTCCACCTATGCTCCTCACGTTCACTGGACCAAATAAATCCATGTGAAGTAATTCATAAGGGGCATCTATGGAATTTCTTGTTTTTGATTTGTGAGGTTTCTTATGTTGTTTTCCTTTTTGACATGGAAGACATTTATCTTCCACGTGAAACCTCTGCATTGGAACCCCTTTCACTAGCTCATTTTTAACAAGGTAATTCATTTTTCGGTAGTGAATATGGGCCATGCGTCTGTGCCACAACATCGATTCAGCTTCAGATGCTTTTGACAGTAAACACGCCACCGCAGCTTTCGGATCCTTGGCACCCATGTCCATGACATAAGTATCATTTTTCCTTGGTGCACGCATTACTATCCAGTCGTCCGGAATAACCAAACCCGGTTTCAACACCAATGCCTCAGACTTAGTAAAATGGACCGAGTGACCCTTGTTGCAGACTTGTGACCCGCTCATTAGATTGTGTTTAACCTGCTCAACATAGTTCACTTTGTCCAAAGTGATCTTCCCATTTGTCACTTTTCCTTGACCTGTAATCCTACCACCTTTAGCACCAGCAAAATTTACATGTCCACCCTCATATTCTTCAAATTCAGAAAACAATCTCGCATCCCCCGTCATGTGCCTAGAGCAGCCACTATCAACATACCATAAGTTGATAATCCTCCTTAGCAGCTCCTGCACACACCAACCAAGAAATTAGTTAGATTGGGGGACCCAAGCCTTAATGGTCTTGGGTCGTCCAGATTCACCAACTACAGGAACATCCATCCAATATCCATCACTCCTAACTGGAGTCTTGGATCTCGGACCTGTTGATGGAAATGGGTTTTGATTTCCATAAGGTCTCTGGTCTTGAGGGTTCCTATAAGTGTTTGGACTATTTGACCTTTGAAATCTTGAATTTTGATTCCAAGAAGTTTGATTGTTGTAATTTCTAAAGCCATTGTTATAAAAAGTTCGACCACCATTATTTTGGTATCGATTTTGATATTGACCTTGACTTCTGAAATTATTTGAATTATGATTGTTCATTCTTGGTGAACTACTTCTAGGTCTCTCATATCTGTTTGATGTAGATTCAGGCTGAAATCTTGGTTGATTTCTTTGAAAATGAGGAACTTGTTGAGTTCCTTTTTCAATCTTATCTACACCAACAGCAACACCCTTTGGTTGCTTAGGAGCAGATTTCTTTGGAGAATTTGAGACTTTATCCTCATTATCACCTTTCTTCTCTGGTGATTTCCCTCTCTGTTTCTCACTCACTTGTGCTTCATTCTTTTTGTTAGGACAACAGCTAGCTACATGTCCCTTGGTGTGACACTTGAAGCATGATCTCTTTTTCGAAGACTTCTTATCTGAAGCCTTTGAACTAGATTCTGGTTTTGATGATGATGCCTTAGAAGGATTTGGTTCAGTTTGCTTAGTTTCAAAATTTTCTATGTTTTTGTTTTTAGCAAACTCTCCATTTGATTCATTTTCAATAACAGCTGTTTCGTCTTTCATGTCACTTCCTTGAACAAAATTAACCTTTTTAACAAAAGTTTGAGTTTTATACTTTGGATGTGAATTTTTCTTTTTCAAAACAGGTTTGCTGTTATTATCCTTCTTAACATCATCACTCTCAGACACATCACCTTGACTTGATGTGGAACTGTTGGTGCACACATCTGTCGTCTTCGTCTTGTATCGAGTCTCGGGTACGGTGCGGATCTAAACAAGGCATGATGTCATCATCCTTGATGATGACATCACACGAGTTACATCACAAATGACATCATCCACAAAAGACAAAACAGAATATCACATTTGCATGTCAGTTTCGCTTCAAGACAAGATATTTGTCAATTTCGCTTAAATGAAAATGTAAGAGATTTCGCTTGAGAGTTTCAAGCGAAATCATGTGCTCTATAAATAGGTTGATAGGCATTTCATTTGTAACAGTTTTCTCAGAGCTATACCGAAGTGCTGCCGGTTTCTCTTCTGAATGTAAAGGTTGTCAAATTAATATACAAGAAGATTAAAGTGTGAAACAAGCTGTTTACAGATCCGTTTCTTAGTTTCCGCCTCTGAAACGGACTAGAACTCTTCCAAACGACTCGTTTAGGTCGGAATCCGATCCTACAATTGGTATCAGAGCTCAGGACGAGGAGTTCTTGCCAAAAACAGCCGGTTTTCACCACGATTTCTGTTTCTACATCATTCTTTTTCGAAATTTCAAACATTTTACGGATAAAATTGGACAAATATCACATATGTTGTGCAAAAACACGTTTTAATAGTTCCTGGAAAGTTTCAGCATTAAAATCAGCCTAAAACTTGTAATTTTGTGTGATTTCGCTTCAAGTGTTCGAACATATGATGACATCAGCAACTGTTTTCATTGATTTCGCTTGAGAGTTTGAAGCGAAATTGAGGATTTCGCTTGAAGTAAAAATTTGTTTGATGATATCGCTTGAAAGTATGATTTGAAAAACGTGAAGATTCCGCTTCAATATATCCTGCTTGAATTGTTTAAAAGAAATATCATCGATATGTGTGAAATATAAAATTGTCGGTATGCATGTGTTAGACATTTAAGTGTGTCAGATTGGTCATGTGATTGCTTTATCTAAGTGGTTTGCATGTGAAAAAGTAAATGGGTTTTGTTCGGCATGTGATATAATCATTTCGAGGTCTTGAAAATTGTAATTCAGGTTACGTGGATAGATAAGGTGTCAGATAGTTCTTGCTTCAGTCCAAGTGATCAGTCCAAGACCACCGAATGAATCATTTTAATTGAATATTTGGTTAAATCAGATTAAATCAATTGAAGTGTTGGTTTAAATTGAAAAGTTGTTATGTACATGTGATCATCGGTTCATGTGTTTGAATTTTAATCACTTCACAAAGTTTGGTAGTCAGGTTACAAGGTTTGGAGTTTAGTCGGTTCGCATGGTTCGATCAGTTGTTTTTGTCTGTCAAGTTGCGGTTTCAGTCAAGTTTGTTTTGTGTGGTCAAGTTAAGTGATATAGTTCAGTTCGTACGGGTTGGAGTTCAAAAGTTTCAAAGGGTTAAGGTCAATTGAATTCGATCCGGGTCATTCAGTCCGCACAGTTGGTCAAAGTTCTGTCCGAACAGAAAAATCATCAGTTCGAGTACCAGTCTTATTCAATTAATTGATAAGCGTTTAAACTGATTGTTTGTTTGTTTTTTTTATGTAAAGGTACTTGTCCGGTATTATTGTGTTACGAGGAGAATCAGTTCGTGTGAAAGATTGTTTGAGAAATTCTTTGATTTCAAGTCATGGATACCGGGTTTTATAATGCGTTTGCAACACCGTCATCACCAGCTGCGATTGCTCAAGCCATGAATCTTGAAAACGAGACGGGAACCACTCAGAAACCCCCGAAACTGATGAGTATTGAAGAATACTACGGGTGGAAAGATCGCTTTGAAAACTGGGTTCAGGCAAATCATCTCAGATCGAGGGAATGCATATTGAAGAAGTACACATTGCCTCAAACAGATTTGCAAGTCATCAAAGAAATATCCGAGTTCACTGATCAAGAACGAGCAATGTATAGAGCTGAGAAAATGATGATTAGTTTGTTGCAGCAGGCGATAAAAGAAGATATATTCATTCTGTTACAGCACGACAAAACTGCTAAGTCAATTTGGGATGCACTAAAGGTCAAGTTCGAGGGAAGCGAAAACATGATCAAAAGCAAGAAAGCATTACTAAAGAAAGAATTTGATTTGTTTTGTAGTTTGCTGGGAGAGGATACTAAAAAGCTAATCGAGAGATACTGTCATTTGGTGCGATATTTATCTATGTTGGGTGTTGAAAAAGGTCGTGAGGAGTGGGTGGATAAATTGGCGGACGCGTTACCTCAAAAGGAGTGGGGAACGTATTTGATGATCTTGAAGAATACTGGTGTGTATGATGGATTGACAATCTCACAGTTTATAGAGAAAATTGAAAGTCAAGATCTGGAGCAACAGAAAATAGCTAGGATGAACAGTCCGAGTGGTCAGCAGGATATTAAAATGTACTACAAAGGTAGCATTCCGGTTTCAGAATCTGAGAGAAGTCCGAAAATTCAGACTGCATTCAGTGCTGGGGATTCTTCAGAAAAAGCTGATCAGTGTTCAGGCAAAAGCACCAGTGGATTCTCATCATTTCCGAGTGTTAATCCTAAAGAATCAAATTCGAGTTTTCAGTCTCAGAGTACAAAAACAGGAAATGGATACATGATTCAATGCAACATAGCTCTCAATCTTCCAGAAGGTCAAAGTTTTTCTGAAGACACTGCTAAAGACCATATGGCACTTCTGGGTTCAGTTTTGTTATCCTATGAAGGTCTTGTTGCTGGTAGGATCGGCAATCCTATGCTTACCAAAGAGGATTACGATCAGATAGACGCTGAAGAGATGGAACTTATGGATATAAAATGGTGTCTCGCAAGTGTTCTTCGACGAGCTGAGAAATTCAAAACAATTACCGGGAGAAATGACTTTCTTGATGCTTGTGTATCTACTTTAGGTTTTGATAAATCTAAAGTTACTTGTTTCAGATGCAGGGAAAAAGGCCATTTCAAGCGGGAGTGCAAGAACAGGGAAGCTAGTGGTGCTCAGAATCCGTTTGGAAAAGATGATTACTACCGGAAAGCCATTTATCAGCAAGTTGGTCAATCACAAGATTCACATACAGCTCATGGTAGAAAGATTGAGGATTCCAAGAGAGCGTGTGCGGTAGATTTCAACTGGAAAAATTGCATATCTTCTGATAGGAAAGCATGCATAGTTGATCAAGATGATGTGAGATTACCTGAAGGCTTCAGCTGGGATATGTTTGTTGATGAAAAGGGTGATTTCAAAGCTTTCATTGCCAAGATCATCCGAGAGCCAGATTTGTTTGCTACTTGGATGAGATCTATTGGAGAGAATGTGAAAAGTGAAGATGAAAAGTATATGTCAACAGATGAAGAGTCAGATAGTACTGATAAACTTTCAGAAAGATCTGGAGAAATTTCAGAAAATGCGGATGAAAGTCTACAAAGTTCTGATGAGAGTGTTCAAAATGTTACTAGTTCAGAAAAAGAAGTTGTATTTGATCAAACTTCGTCTGATTCTGGTGTATCAGATGCTGATTCTGGAAAATCTGTAGAGTTTGATCAAACATCAGTTGATAGCAGCAGTGATGATGAGGAAGAAAAATATGTTAATGTTGCCAAATCTCATCTTTCTCCTGAAAGTTTTCATTTCTATTTTGCAGATCGAGTAGAGAAACTAAAGGAGAAAAGAGCTGCTAAAGAACAACAAACTGAATCTGATGGTGATGTTCAGAATGTGGAAAGTGTTGTTAAGAAGATTACTGAGGTTGAAAAAGAAGTAGAAAAAGTGATTGAGGTAGTTAAAACAATCGAAGTTGAGAAGATTGTTGAAGTTGTAAAGCCTTGCGAGAAGTGTTTAGAAGCATGCAAGGAATGTGCAGTAAAAGATGACATAATCGCTGAGTATGAGAAGAAGAAAGAGCAGTTACTGTTCAATCTTAACTATGTGAAAGAATCTTATGATGTCTTGAACAAAACAGTAACTGGTCTCCAAAAGACAAATTCAGAAAGAGAACAAGCTCTTACGATGATGAATGCTGTGATGATGACAAAGCAGAAAGCAATTAATTTTTACATCGAAGAAAGTGCTAAATGGAAGCAAGAGTTGGAGACAGAAAAAATTGAGAATGAGAGAATTAGACGTCTATTACAAAGTTATTCTAGTTCTGATTATCTCATTGATCGTATTTACCCAACTGTTGCAGGTATGGAAGCTTTTCAAGACGATAAGCCAAAGAAGGAAAAGAAAGATAGTGGTAAGAAACCGACTGTTAGATATAACAAGTGTCCACCTCCAATTTGGGAAGGGTATTCTCCTAGAAAACCGAACGAGGAGCAACTTGAAAAAGCAGTCAATATAAAGCTAAAAACCGATACAACTGACGTTTTACCAGATAACATTGATGTCACATTTACGTCATCCGATACTGATCATGAGTCTGAGTTAATCAAAAAGGTGATCGATCAGGTGTTAGACACTGAGGAGGAGTCTGAGTCAAAGTCTGAGTCTGGGTGTTCAAGTTCGTCTGTCAAAAGTTCGAGTTCGTCGGTCAACAGTTCACAGTCGTCGGTTAAACGGTCTTATAGTAAAGAATTTTTGTTATCGAAAGCAAATTTGGATGATGAAACATTTGAAGTTGCATACACTTTAAATGATTCGGACAAATTATATTATGACAAAGAATTTCCAATAAGAGGTGTTAAAACTGAAATGATTAAAAAGGTTTTCAAACTAACAGAAATCAACATTTCTGAAATAAAAGATATTAATCTTTCTAAAAATCCAAGACCTTACACCTCAAGAGTGTAACAACGTCTAAACAAGAAAAAGGGTTACAATTTTGGTTCTGGTTTTCAAAAGAAATCTAACCAAAATCGTAGCTACAAAAAGAAAGGATTAGGATTTATTCCACAAGAAAATCATAAAAATTTGAAAAATTCTAAAACAAAAACAGAATTTGTATCAGGTGGATTTGCAGAAGAAGAACAGAAGAAACCATTCTGGAGACAGTCAAATCAAGAATTTCTTGCTGAAAAGAAGAAGAATGGAACTGAATTGTTTTATCAAAGAGAGACTCGTACCTGTTACAAGTGCAATGAAACTGGTCACATTGCATGGAACTGTCAGAAAAATGCCAAAACAAAACAGGGAGTTTATCAGAAATTGAAAGAGAAAGTTGTTGATGTTGAACCACCAATTGAAAAATTTAAAATTTTTGAAAACTCAACTTATGAGGTTGGTGAATGTTCTAAAAAGAATTTTTACAAAAAGAATGCAAAAGACAACCAAGTGTGGGTTGTTAAGAAAGATGATGAGAAAGTCGGTGATGAATCTGGTTCCACAAAGCCAGAAGAGCCACAGGGTGAGGTGAAAATTTCAGTGAATGATGATGAGTTTCCATCACTGAAATTTGAAGAAGCTAAACAGAAAGTTGGTAAGGTTGATATCTCGAATCAGTTTTACACAGAGAAAACTAAGTTTGATATCGAGAAAACATTCAATGGAAGTGTTAAGAAAATTTTTGGGAAAATGTTGAATGGGAAAGTTAAGGGGGTTAAAGAATTTTATGCAACTAAAAAGGCAACCTACAACCCTACTGTGCAAGAACTGAAAGCCATCAAGTCTGAGAAGACTTGGATGGAAGTATGTTTCCCATGATAGTCGAAGGACTATGCCGGAGATCCCAAGTTTGTAATCGTGGATCAGGAATCGGCATCATTCTTGTTAAGATAGATTTAGTGAAAGATTTTTTAATGTGTTTAATTTTTACAGGTTGAAGGACTACGCCGGATCTTCCAGGTTGGTAAGTGCGAAGCAGGAATCGGCATTATGATTGGTAAAATGGTGATGTAGACGTAACATTCCTACATGTGGTAATTTTTACAATTGGTATAGAAAATGCTTACATGAAAAAGGTTAATCAAGGTCATTAAGTTGAACTTGATTGGACCATACTTACAATTGGTATTTTGAAAGACAATGTGATGAACCACACCCCGAATTTATAAACGATTATATCATCAAAACTTATTTTCCGGAAAAATCATTTTGATTAAAACAAACTTAAGTGTTTTGAAATCTAAATGAGAAAATAGTTTTGTGATAGGGGGAGTTCTGATTGTTTATGCCTAGTGAATGGCGATTTGATGCGATTCGATATCAGTTGTCACTTTATTGTACAGTTTATTTTCAAATTTCCTAAAATGTGTTTGCATTTTAGGGGGAGTAATTTTTTTTTCAGAAAATCCAAAAACATTTGAAAATTTGAAAAAGCCAAAAACATGATAAAATTCAAAATGAGTTGTGTTGCGAATAAGAGGAAATGATAGTACATCAGTGGACTATCACGGCACGCTAAAGAATTGGAAAGTAAAAATGTGATAAACGGTCTCACTGATGATGTGCCAGTAGATTTTTGCACATTTAGTAGATTGTGACGAGATATAAACCTAAATTTCAAACTTGCTTGTTCTGTGGGTTAACACAAACTTGGATATATAGGTAACCCCTGAAATCTTGTTTGAAAGGTCCCTTATTCTGAGATACTAGGTCTTTATGCTCAGTGATATCTGGGGTATTATCCCGGGACTTCTGCTGAAAGAAATTTCTGACCTAGTCCCCGGATAATGCTTTCTGCAAATGCTTGAAACATAGCATCGCCCTCAGCAAGCTGATGAAACAATAAAATTGATAGTCGCTGCTGTTGTAATGCAAAAGATCCTCTAAAGGGGACACACCGAAAGTCGAAGCCGTCATCTCTCTGCGTATACGGGAGTATCGACCTGAGCTCTCACGGCCCTCGTACTATAATTTATTCCCCTGACAGATATCATCTGTGGTATACTCACCTGTAAGATTGAATATTGGGATCTGGATACGGGAGTATATTCAAGTAGTGGGACACACGAATAAGTTCAAGTGTTTAAAACATTAATATCGTATCTCGGATCAGTTGAACTTTGTGTGAAAATTTAAGTGGACAAGTATACTGACAATCTAAGTGAATCGTTTAGAACTTAAAATGAAATGAAGCTTAACGGTGTTGGTGATTTGTCTCAGAAACTGATATGATCCTCTTGCACGAACTCACAAAAAATATTGTTTGTAAATATTTCTTCATTTCATTCTATAAAAAATCCAAAAAGATTTTTAGTGTGTTTTAGCATAAAATTTTGAAAAATACAAAAAGATTTTCGACAACTGGTATTGAAAAGCTGATTTTCAAAATTCTGAGTGCTAAACATGATGAGTATGATTTGAGGGGGAGTTTGTGTTTAAAACTGATTATTTTTGTCAAATCTTCAAGTGGTTCATCAGATTGAAAGATCATTTTGATTAGGTTTTTTAAAGAAGAGTCTGAGTTAGTGAAAGTTTATATGTTTGAAATGTGTAAATTGTAAAATTTATTGTGAGGTAGAGTTTATGCAGGTTTAAAGTTTGAGAAGTGATAATCTTGAAAAGCCAAAGTTGTGAAAGTCAGACAACGATCCTGAAGCAGATGACGCTGAAGAACTAAAGGAATGCCAGCACATTGCAAGGGGAGTCTGTTGATGCTGATTGAAAGAGTGAAGCACAAAGACTGATAAAGACTGAAGATTGAGAAGACTCGACACTTAAGACTCGTCAACATCTGAGGGGGAGTCTGTTGGTGCACACATCTGTCGTCTTCGTCTTGTATCGAGTCTCGGGTACGGTGCGGATCTAAACAAGGCATGATGTCATCATCCTTGATGATGACATCACACGAGTTACATCACAAATGACATCATCCACAAAAGACAAAACAGAATATCACATTTGCATGTCAGTTTCGCTTCAAGACAAGATATTTGTCAATTTCCCTTAAATGAAAATGTAAGAGATTTCGCTTGAGAGTTTCAAGCGAAATCATGTGCTCTATAAATAGGTTGATAGGCATTTCATTTGTAACAGTTTTCTCAGAGCTATACCGAAGTGCTGCCGGTTTCTCTTCTGAATGTAAAGGTTGTCAAATTAATATACAAGAAGATTAAAGTGTGAAACAAGCTGTTTACAGATCCGTTTCTTAGTTTCCGCCTCTGAAACGGACTAGAACTCTTCCAAACGACTCGTTTAGGTCGGAATCCGATCCTACAGGAACTACTTGGTGATGTTGACACAAAGTCTGTGAGCTCATTTTCATCAGGCAAGAAAGAATAGTCATGACTAACAGGAGGTGGAACTTCATTGAAACCATGTAATCCCACACTGGTTTTGTCATTACTTTTCTTTAAGCCACCCATCATATGTTTCAGTACAAAAGCAGAATCTCTGAATTGACTCAATTTCTTTTCAAGTTCAACAATTTTGAGTTGTGTATTTGACAACTCTTTGCATTTTTCAGAAATTTCTTTTGTTTTCTCACTCATCATATCATGAGCTAAGTCTATGATTTGAAGTTTTTCATTTAACTTGCAGGTTAAAGCTTCAATTTCACCTTCATAACCTTTTATCTTCTTCAAATATAACGACTCGTTTCTTTTAGCAAAAAAAAATTGATTCTTTTATATTAGACATCTCGTTTACCAGACTTTGGTTTTGTGTTGACAACCTGTCAACCTCACCTTGTAATTCACGACATTTTAAACAAACAGAAGTAGCAGAGTTACTTACCTCTCCTGTTGATTTGTCTGAGTTGGCCATGAGAGCATCAAGTTGAGCTTCCATTCTTTTGTATTTTGCATCCTTTTCTTCAGCTTCCCGTTCATGGTCAGACTTTGGCTTTTCCTCTTTAGCATCAGTTGTCTGATTAGCCTTATTTTTCTCAGCTTCACTTTGTTTCTCAACTTTAGCATCCACCTTTGCTTCAGCATCATCAACGGGCACTATCTCTGCCATGAATGCCTGAGTGACATTCTCATCATCTTCCAAATGGACACTCCAATCATATGATCCCTCTCATGCAGTAGAGATCAACACCCTTGAGTTAGAGTTGTTTGATGCATTCATATTGTTTGAACTCTGACTCGAAGTCTCTTTTTTTTTGACATTCCCTTGCAAAATGTCCATAACTTTGACAGTTAAAGCACCTCACTTTGGTCTTGTCAAAACCAACGCATTTCCCCACAAACTTCCTTCCAGTTCTGTTCATAAACCTCTTGACTTTTCTTGAAATCATGGCTATTTGCCATTGCAAATCCATCTCTTCTAGATCATCAGGGTCAATCTGATCATAATCTTCATCTAAAGTGGCAGGATCAGATATCTTCCCTTGAATGTAGTTCTCATAAGAAGCAACAAATGATGCAAGTAGAGCAAGATGTTCTTCTATAGACTTCACACTCATAGGCATCGATTTTGTACCACTACTTTGCTTAGAAGCTGATGTTCTCTTGGCTCCAGTTGATTGTCCTGAAGCAGCAACAAAACACACATCACCGTCCTCATTCACTGTGACCTACTCATTCTCACATGAAAGAAACGCAGTAGCAGAGTCGCTAGAAGCGTTGTGAGATGAAGAAGATGTAAGCCCATTGTAAATTCCTGGATCTTGAACCTGATCATATCCAGTGTCTTTCTTCTTCAAATTGAGCTCATAAGCTCTTAGCTTGCCAACTACTTCTTCCAGCTCCTTGGTCTCATAATCTGCTTCTCCCTTGATCATAAGAGTGTAGATATCCCATTTCGCAGGTAAAGCATCGAGCAGCTTGTCATTTTTCTCTATGTGAGAATAGCAATCTATTTCATAATTATCCATTTCTGACATCAGATGGTAGTATCGGGTGATGATGTCTTCAAGTGACTCATGTTTCATGTACTTGAAAACAAAGAACTGCTTCTTCAGTAGGTCAACTTTGTTCTTCTTGACATCTGCATTTCCCTCGTATCTTTTCTCTAATGCATCCCCACATGTCCTTTGAAGTAGTGTACTTCTTGAAGGTATGCTTGATGCCATCAGGTAAGGACATTTTTATTGCAGCCAAGGCTCTCTTTTCAGCCTCATACATCTTTTTATCAGCCTTTTGCATGTTCACATAGGCTGTTCTACGTGGTCTGCCCTCAAAATCGTATGTTGGGTTTGTGTACCCATCTATAATACAGATCCACATGCGAGTGTCCTGATATTCAATGAAGGATTGAAATCTGTCCTTCCATGTAAGATAATTATCCACCTTCATCATCTAAGACGGTTTGTTTGTTGTGCCAATCTCGTGCTCCATCCTCAATAGTTCGTTCAAATTTGACATGTTCAACATTTTAATGTAACAGACTGGTAAAACCGGACAGAAAGTGTCCAAAACTGTGTTTACCAAATTACACCGTTAGAATCGTCTCAAAAAGACGAATCCAATGATATATAATGTCGAAAACCGAATTCGGGATTTTCCAGAGTCAGGTTAATTTCGCTGGCAAGCGGTTTCGGCAAACGGTTTTAATTCCTCTACCAAATTCGCTAGTCAGGTTGCAGTTCAATTTCGCTGGTCAGGGAAGTTACTTAATTTCGCTGGTTCAATAAAATTATTTAATTATGCTGGTTATTTTCGCAGATAAGTTCGCTGGTCAGGTTAATTTCGCTCGTCTGGACAAGTTCGCTATTACGACGACTGTTAATTTCGCTGATCACCATAATAATGTCGTTGTGGACAATTATACGGTTACCCAAGTCGCCTTTGGATTTTAAATTCTCCGATTAGTTAATTAATTTCGCTGGTACAGATCAGTTAATTAATTTCGCTGGATCTGATCAAATCTTTTCCAAATTCAGCAGATATTTTCCTGATTTAGTATCAATTTCCTGCAAAATCGAACAAGCAAATCAGCAGAGTTTTGACAAAATTTTGATGAACTTAATGAAGAACACGAAGAACAGCCTTCGAATCTTTAAGTTTTTCAGCCAAAAATTCTTCCAGAATCAACCAAATCTTTCCTGAAATCCTGCAAAATAGCAAACTAACAATGCAGAAGATCAAAAACAGCCAAATCTGATTAAACAAAAATTTCAAAAAATATATCAAACCCACAAAATTTCGAAACCCTAGTTTTCAGGTTTCAAAATTTTCGAAAATCCTCCTGTTTCTGTAGAATACAATTCTGAACCGAGCCTCTTCAAGAGCCTAATGCTCTGATACCAATTGTAGATCCCCTGGTTCGTACGGATCGTGACAGAATTGTCGATCCGATTTAGAGTGCGGAATCCTCTAGATCAGAATATCACAGAAACAAGGAGAAACAGAATTCCAATTCAAACCCGATCTTTATTGATTATCTATCAAACTGATTACAATTAATCAAGATCCCTAACATACACAAATTTCGTCCAAGACTTGTGTCTCTCACGAAATCTCTCTCAAAACTGGTTTGGCTGATTAACCTAAACCCTAATGCAAAGCCTTGTTTATATAACGCAAGGTTGCAACATTAGGCTAGGGTTTCTGATATTCGCTAATTTACACATATTTTAGTCCCCCATTTTATCCCCATTTTATGCGTTTTCGGCCGTAAAACCGTCATTCGGATACTTAATCATGTATACTTTTGTTTACAGGCCTAAAACAGCATACCAGACAAGATGATAGTGAAAACGAGGACTTTCCGGATGAAACGACAAAGCTACGAACATTCTGTTGGAATTCTGGCCTGGGCGAATGGAACGGTCGTGCCACCTAGTGAACGACCGTGCGTTTCCGACAAACCAGCCCAGCCCGGCAATGAACGAGGGTGCGACTCAGCGTGCAAGCATATCCCGGTAATTCACGGGCGTGCGGTTGGTTGCACCCCGTGCGGATTCGATGATCAGCCAAACCCCGGAACTGCACCACCAGTGCAGTTGTCTGTGCAACATCCCGGAAGTGAACGATCGTGCCATACGAAGAACGGTCGTGCGAGACCGAAGACCGGTCAAGATCTGATGACATCATGCAGTATGGTGCACCATACCTCCAATAATTCATAAAGTGAACGGTCGTGCAATAGGATGCACGACCGTGCGAGATCGAAATTATATAAAAACTTGCAGAAACATTCTGCTCGTTACTCTGGACATTTTGGAAGCGATTCTGGCGATTTTCAGGCTCCAGAGGCTTCTGCTTTCACCCGGATTCAAGCCACATTGTGCCGATTAGCTTCGTTATCTTCCAGATTCTTAATCTAGTGCTTGTTTATGGTTTGGTTTTCTAATCTTTCCATAATTTTGTTAATCTTTCAAGCATTTAGATTAATGTTTATGTATTATTGTAGCCTTTGGGCAAAAACACAACAATCCCTTGCTTGATTATAACCATTAGTATGTTAATCTTTGTTTGTATTGACACTTGGAAGTATTTTCTATGTTAATCTTTGATGATTAGTTTGCAACCTTGTTATTGATATTGATTTCTTGATTATAAGTAATTTTGTTGGATGATTGGTATTTGGTTAGTTAAGATAGTTGAAAAATGAAGCTTAATCAATCTTGTATTAGTAAACTTTAAACTTGGTTAACTAGTTTAGCTTGGTTAAAATGTGTGCACCATGATACTAGAAATGGTTAGTTGTGACACCTGCGTTTGTAATCATTGTAAACAGTTCAGTTATCAATAAAACAATGTTATTTAATCCCAATGTTTGTTTATTTATGTTTGACATTTTACATGTTTTGACTTTTGTTCAATTTCAAACTCTGCATCGCTTTCTGGAGAGTTATACGCAAACTGGTGCGTAAACGTAATCAGTTTAATGCGACAAATACTCCGGAACATCAACATATACTTAACATACCTTAAATAACCTTTACATAACTTAGAAATAAGTTTTGAAGGCTTTGGTATGGCAAAAACAAGTTAATTCGCCTACAGGGACTGAATTTGACAAACTACGAAAGTATGCCAATTTGAACTGTAACAGACATTCCGGAACATGAACATAAGTTAAACATACCATAAATATCCTTTACATAGCTTAGAAATAGGCTTTAAGGTGTTCGGTGTGCTAAAATAAACTTTTGGGTCATTCAGGGACTAAAAGCGTCAAAAAGTGCATAAGTTTGCATTTTCACGCATAACTTACGATCTGAATACATCGGGACATCCAAAAATTTATGTAAGCATTAAAATATCTTATTTTAGTGTTTGGAATAAGAAAACTTCATTCGTTTCGCAATTTGGATCGTTTTTCGCGCTTATGCGCATTCCGTCGTAATTAACCGAACAACGCAATCGTACGGTCAAACGAACCAACATCCGGCATATTTCTGAGCATGTTTCATGTCCACCATGTTTAGGCATCATTTTAGGGCCTTAAAGTTGGATTAACGGGCCTTAAACATGTCGGGAATGGCCTTATAACACAAGAGTGACCAAAACTGACATTTTGCGAAAGTTACTAGCATACGGACCGTAAGACCTTCTCCATACAGTCCGTAAGCTAGTTTCAGACAGCAGAATTGTTGGATCTGAGTTTGCTTTTGATTGTATTTTCTGTTTGAATTAAAATGGAAATGTATGAGTTGTGCAGCGGAATTAATATGGGAACAAACTTTGCATACAATCAAACGAGAGTATTGCTTTGATCAAGACATTTTCAACAAAGAACCGAATGATTGAATTTAATTTCAACAACGATTACAAAGTGATGCTTGAATACAAACTCCCCCTCAGCCAGAGCTCAGTGTTTGTTCGTGCAAAGAAGACGGTGTTGCAAAGAGCTAATAGAACAGTACAGAGCACTGTTCTATTTATAGGCACTAGCAAACCACTGAGCATCTTAGCTGACGTCACCCTAAAAGTGACATCTAACCTCCTAACAAACTCTAACCTCTGATCTATACAAACACTGCTATACTAACTACTGCTATTACATTTCATTACATAAAAGACACTTAAACAGCTGCTGCATCCTTCCACTGCTGTGAACCCGGCAGTGCTTGTCCGGATCAGCAGTACTTGACTCAAGACAGTAGATTGAGTAGCAGAGCTTTAGTCTTCTATCAGTCTTTACAAGAGCAGCAGATTAACGGTCAGTGGCTTGTACGATCAGTAGATTGGAGGTCAGCAGATGTTGAAACCACTTTCAAGGGGAGAGACTTGTATGTAACATCTGCTTATTCTGGATCCACTGTTCTGACCCAGTTTTGGCTTTAATTATCTGTTCCTCTGGTAGGGTTCAATCCCAACAATCTCCCCCTGGAACAGATAATGCCAAAACTCTTCATTATTGTGGAATTCTTTATTGCCTCATCAGCAGTTCCCTTATCTGACCTTTAAATTGTAGTTCAAAATCTAGGGCATCTGTGTCTTCATCATCCCTGCTAAGTGGAAGATCAAGGAGATCCTGCAAATCTTCAAGACTCAGGCTAAGAGCTTGTTCCCTTGATATTTTCTTCACTTCTCCACCAGACCTGAGCAAAGTCAATACGTAGGTCTGTTTATCAGTTTCCCACTTTTGTATTTTTGAGTCTGGTGGGTTTCTTGGGAGATGTTTATTTGCAGAGGTATTGGGTGAGGCTGGCCTATTCATGACTGGCTGAGCAGTACTTGCAGATTGTTCCAATTCAAGATCTTCTTTTATCATTAATTTAATGCCTGCTTTTACAATAGCATTTCCAGCTTTTAGATCTTGAATTGTTTCAGTACTTGACTGGTTTTGGCTCCTTCTTTTGTAGATGGCAGCACCAGCTGGAGCAGTGGTTCTTTTGACTTGCAGCTTTGGTGGTCCTTTTGAGACCTCTGCTTTAGAATAGTCAGGCCTTTTAGGAACTGTAGGATCTTTCTTCCTTAGTTCCTCCAATCTTCTATAAGTGGCCCTGACTACATCTTCTTTCCATCTTGCCACTTGATGTTTAGACCCATAGTCAGCAGCAACTAACTCCTCTTTCATTCTCTTTAGCTCAAGAGATTTGTCAGGCACATTCTTTTTGTACTTTGACCAATCTGGAGGAGTGTGTTTGACCTTATTCTTTGTCATTTCTTGAATCCTGGCTGCTTCTTGCTCAAGCTCAGGAATGGTCCACTCTTTGTACATCTGCTTATCTCCCTTGTATTTCTTTGTTGCCATGATGCTTTCAATGTAGTCTTCTCTTAGAGTTTCATCTGCTCTTTCTGAGATTTGTTGACATACATTTTTTTTGCAAATTGCTCCAAGGATCTTACTTGTGTGAGTAGGAATTGGTAGTTCTGCTGGATTTCTCTGTCAGATTTTCCTTGTGCATTTCTTTTAGAGATATCTTCTGCCTATTTAGCTTTGACTTTTAAGTATTCTTCAATGTTGTTTGGCCTTGGATATCCTTTAACTGATGGCAACTTCCTTTTTGCAGGGTCTTCCTCATAGTAGAAGGATTTTATCTCTTCTCTAACTGCTTCAAGTTCTAGAGTAAATTGGACACCTACAGGGGTAATGACAGAGATTGCTGGTTGTACTGGTGCTGATGAGAGAGGAATAGGTTTGGGTATAGTAACAAGTGACATGGATGTTGAAGATGTTGGTGGTGGTGATGGTGAATCATCATCTAGTATGTAAATCCTTCTCCTTTTTGTTTTAGAAGAGGCATATGATGTTTTGGGTGGATCAGTGGTGGTAGATTGTGTGGCAGTGGTTTGTGTTTGACTAACAGCTGTTGTCACAACTGGTGTCTCAACCACTGTTGTCATTACAACAGATGTTGTAACATCTGTTGTCTTCTGCTTTTTGGCAGGATAAGGTGGTGAGTTTGTTTTTGGTGGAGATGACAGTGGTGGTAAGGAAGTGGTTGTGGTGTGTGTTGAAGTGGTGTGTGTTGAAGTGATAACAGATGTTGAAACAATTGAAGTACCAGCAGTAGTTGATACAACAGGAGTTACAACAGCTGTTTGGGTGGAGGTTTGATGCTGATGGCTTTTGGATGGTGGTTTTGGAGGCTTTGGAAATCTGGATGGGATGGACTTAGGTTTCCTTTTTGTCTTAGGATTTTTAGTATCCTTTGAGCCGGAACAACCCTGCGCATACAGTTCCATGAAAGCTCTTTTCTCCTCATTCCATCTTGAAATATCCTTTGCCATTCTATCCCTCTTTATACTTGCTACTCCTTCATCAAGTGCTTCTTGGGTAGCATCAACCTTTTTACTACCATCTGGCAATGGAATTTTTCTGGTCATAGCATCCTTTTCAGGTTCAATGTACAGACCATCATCTATTCCTTTCTTCTTCCACTCCTGAATTTTCTCCCCCTTTTTGGCATTATCTTCTGGGAGTTGATCAATGAAAAGTACTGTTGGAGGAGCAGTGCCAGTGGTTTCCAATAAATGGGCCTTGATTGCCTTAATATCTGCTTGAGTGTTCTTGTACCTAGACTCCATAATGTTTCTCAGCTTTTGGACATGAAGTTCATGTTGCTGATTAGCCAATTCTTTTTGGTGTTGGAGAAAAGGTTGGAAAAGGTTCCAGAGCTCATTTGTAGCAAAAGCTTGTGGTGGAGCAGGTGCTTGAGATGGAACAACAATGGATTGCATCTTTTGTGATTTCAACACCTGTTGTAGCATATTTTTAAGATCTGCAACAGATGTATCCAACTTTTCAATTCGTTCCGTCAAATCTTGATATTTTAAATCATCACCCAATTTAATGGGATCATCTGATTTCCCACTATCAGTGGTTTTATCAGTGGTTGAGGTAGGGAGTGTACTCCAAACACTAACCACTGATGCCCCTTTTTCTTGGTACTGGGGTCTTCTTCCTTCAACACTTGACAACCTTTTGATGTTCCCAGTAGGGTAAATAAATTCACTGGTGGTTGGCAGAGGTGCTATATAAGGATTGCCTCCAAGGAAGTCTTATTAACGTAACCACTGTCCAACTGTAAACCAGTGGGTTCAACAGTTGTACTGGCTGCTTCACTTGGATTACCACCAAGAGTTACTTGTAACTCAAGGGGTGTAACCTCCTCAGGTTGTGTTGGTGGGTTAGCAGGGATTGATACATCAGACCCAGTCAGTTGTTGAGGTATATTCTCATTAATAGGTGATTGAGAAGGACTGGTTAGTGCCTGGTTCAAATCAATTGCATCCAACAGAAGTTTAGTGGGTGAGGGAATTGTGGATGTGAGGTTTGGTGTAGAAACAGGATTTGCTCCGGGCAGTGAGCTGTGGATGATGAAACCAAGTGATTTCAGAGCATCATGATGTGGTGGCCCTATGTGTACAACCTGTTCTTTTTGTGAAGAAGCAGGAGGAGTATTGGTTATGGGTTGAGATATTTGTACCAACTGCTGTGAGGAAGAAGCAGCAGTGGTTTCTTGTGACTTTTGTGTTGTCACAGGCATTTGCTCTGGTATCTCATCCTCCAGAGTTGCCTTTTTGATGGGTTTGGGGGGGGTTTTTGAGTTTTTCTTTTTGGCTTTTTGGTGATTTTAGGTGTGGGTTTCAAGGCAGTTGTTCTGCTGCTTTGATCACCTTGAGCAGTGGGCTCAGCAGCAGATACCTGAGGAGCAGTGGTAGCTGCTAAAATCTGCTCAGGCACCTCTGCTTGTGTTTTGCAAGGTGTTAACATTCTTGAAAAAGTTTCAGTAGTTAAACTGTTTATTTGAATATAATCACCTTGGTTTATTACATCAATATCATCCTTACTGAATTTCTTTTCAAAATAATAACTTAGAAACCTTGGAAACAGTAGGAATGATTTTGTTTCAACATTATTAACCAAATCATTAAAGATTTCCCGAGAATAATTAAAATTTTCTTCTTGAAGAATAGCATATCCCAGATTTTGAATCTTTAATGGTATTTCATTAAAAGACGTGGTTTTGTTTGAAACACACATTAGGAGGGCATGGAATAAAAATCTTGTTGCAGAAGGAAAGAAACCTTTTTGTAAGGTAGCTTTCTTCATCATTGTGTCTGCATACCCTCTCTCAACGAAGTCAATTTTCAACTTGTTTTTAGGGAAAGAAATTTTACCTTGCTGATCCTCGAGTTGAAAGACCTCGGAAATTGACTGTGGTGTGATTTGGACATTTTTACCCTTTAGAGAAGAGTTGATGGCAGTTACAGTTTCTCCTTGTGTTTCAAGGGTTGCATTCTTCCAAAACTCTCTTTGGGTTGTCAAGTAAATTGGTGCATCGGCTATTAACAAAGTTTTGTACTTTGATTTAGCCATTTTGGCAATGATGGAGTCGAAAGCATCTGTGGTGCCGGGTTTTGTGAGAAGACCCAGAAGATTGTGAGATGGTTTGTGTGGGATTTCAGTGGTAGTGACCTTTTGAGAGGTCGCTTTCGACGATGATTTGGAAGTGGGTTTTGCAGATGGCTTCGATTTTGTCATTTTGGAGATGAAGATCGAAGAAATTTGTGAAGGAATGTGAAGAAAAACTACTTTGAGAAAAGAATTTTTGAGAATTCAATTCGACAGTAAAACCCTGTTTTTGGTGTGAAGTGGGGGTTTTATAGAGGAAAAAGTGTAGGCTGACGTGGCAGCGGTTACAAAAGTACTGACCACTATGTACTGCCCACATGCCAAACTCTGAAGAAATGAAGGACAGTTCTTTTATGAAAGTTACTGATGAAGGCAGTGGTTTAAACGGTAAAATGGAAGCAGTGGATGATTTTCACTATCAGTGGATAGCATATCAGTGGATAAGACACTGCTTTTGAACAACAGAGGTTATCAGGAAATGACAGAACAGAGGATGGCTTTCAGCAGTGGACAGACTTTGAAGTAGAGCAGACTTTTGAACAAACAGTGGTTATGGCATACTTTTAAGGATTTTAATGAAAATTTCATTTTTGGCTATTTTTAAGGATGGATTTTTGATTTTCTGAAAACATTTTGATGCTTTTATGCATAGAAAAACAAGATGTTGCTTGTTATTCCATGTTTAGCATCCCAATTCTAGAGACCAAGCTTTCAAAGGTGGCTGTATCAAGTGCTTTTGTGAGCACATTTGCCAACTGGTCTTTAGTTGGGACATGATGCAGAGAAATCAAACCTTTTTCATAGCAATCCCTCACAAAGTGATGTCTGATGTTGATGTGTTTGGTGGTTGAATGGGAAACTAGATTTTTGATGATATTTTTACTGCCTGGCTATCCAACATGAGTGGTGTCTTTAAGGCAGTGATACCAAAATCCAGCAACTGATTTTGAAGCCACAGGACTTGGGCTGTACAGCTTGCAGCAGCAATGTATTCAGCTTCAGCAGTGGATGTTGAAACAGCTGCTTGCTTTTTGCTTTGCCATGAAACTAAGCAATCACCTAGAAACTGGCACCCTCCTGATGTGGACTTCCTTGTGGTGTTACATCCAGCAAAGTCACTGTCTGAAAAGCCTGAAAGCTTGATATTCCCATTAGCTGGATACCAGATACCAAGTGTGGGAGCACCTTTTATGTATCTGAAGATCCTTTTTACAGCAATGAGGTTTGATTTTCTGGGAGCTGATTGACTTCTTGCACAGACACATGTTGCAAACATGATGTCTGGTCTAGATGCAGTTAGGTATAATAAGGACCCAATCATGCTTCTATAAAGTGTTTGGTCAATCAGCTCATCCTTTTCTTCAGACATGACAAGCTTATTTGTTGCCATGGGTGTGCTGCATGGTTTACAATCATTCATATCAAATTTATTCAAAAGTTCTTTAGCATATTTGCTTTGATGAATGAAAGTTCCATTTTGCATTTGCTGAGCTTGGAGACCAAGAAAGCATTGCAGCTCACCCATTGCACTCATTTCAAACTCAGCTGTCATGAGTTCTCTAAACTCTTCACACATTTTGTTACATGTGCTTCCAAAAATAATGTCATCCACATAAATTTGGACAATCATTAAATCCTTCCCCTCCATTTTAGAAACAGTGTTTTATCAATGGTACCTCTTTTGAAACCATTTGAGAGTAGGAAGTTGGAAAGAGTTTCATACCAGGCCCTTGGTGCTTGTTTCAGGCCATACAAGGCTTTGTTTAGCCTGTAGACATGATCTGGAAAAAATGGATCCTCAAAACCTGGAGGTTGACAAACATATACCTCTTCTTGAATTGTACCATAGAGGAAAGCACTTTTGATATCCATTTGAAACACCTTCATGTTGTGGTTGACAGCAAAGGCCAAGAACAGTCTAATGGCTTCCAATCTTGCAACATGGGCGAATGTTTCATCATAATCAATCCCCTCTTCCTGTCTGTAACCTTGAACCACAAGCCTGGCTTTATTCTTGACAACAATACCCCTTTCATCAGTTTTGTTTTTAAAGACCCACTTTGTGCCAATGGGACTAACCTCTTCTGGCAGTGGTACAAGCTCCCATACTTGTTGTCTTTTAAACTGTTAGAGCTCCTCTTGCATAGCTTCTACCCAGCTGTTGTCTTTTAGTGCCTCTTGGTACTTGACTGTCTGATGGAGTGATAGAAAACCAGCAAAAAGACAAATGTTTTGGGTTTGGCTTCTTGTGAGCACCCCTTCATTTATGTTGCCAATGATTTGATCAGGTGGATGAGATCTCAAGAAGATTAAATCTCCTTGGTATGGTATGATGGCATTTGTTGGTGAAGGCTGCAGATGTGTATCATCTGAGCCAACCACTGCTGGGGACTTTGATGATCCAGCAGTGGCTTCAAAAGGTGGTGGAATTGGTGGTAGTGATGAGGACACATGCTGACTTTTATCCACCGTTTGGGGACTTTTGTCAGTAGTGTTTGAGGATGTGGAAGCAGTGGTTGATGGGCTACTTTGGTCAACAACTGTTGAGGTAGCAGTGGTTGAGCTTTGACAGTTGTTTTGAATATCTGATGCTCTTCCCAATTTGACAGACTTTTGAGGAATGATGATTTCATATCCATAGTCTGGTGTTGAATCCTCTGATGGACCTGCACTGTTAGTCTTGACAGCAGTATTTTCAAAAGTAAATTTTTCAAGATCAAACAGATCTGCAGGATTTGCTGGGATTTTCATTGATGAAAGTTCATTGAACTTTACATTCAAAGTCTCCTCCACTGCCTTGGTCCGTGTATTGAACACTTTGTAGGCATTGGCAGTGGTTGAGTATCCCAGATGATAACCACAATCAATTTTGGCTGCAAATTTTGAAATGGAATCTTTTAAGTTCAAAATAAAGCATGGGCAGCCAAACACCTTGAAGTAAGAGATCAGTGGTTTGATTTTATACAGAATTTCATACGCAGTCTTTTTGTGCCTGGGGTTTATTAAAACTCTGTTCTGGACATGCCTCTGCCCAGAAAGTTAATGGCAAACCTGAATCAGCAAGCATGGTTCTGGTAGCCTCAATCAAAGTTCTGTTCTTCCTTTCCACTACCCCATTCTGCTCTGGTGTTCTAGGGATGCTGTACTGCCTTACAATCTCTTTCTTCACACAGAAGGCATCCAACTCCTTATTTTTGAATTCTGTGCCATTGTCACTCCTGAAGACTTTTACTGGAAGGTCAAATTGCTTTTCAACCTGTATCACAAAGTCTTGCAAAATGCCTGCAGTCTCATCTTTTGAGTGTAAAAAGAAAGTCCATGTAAACCTAGAAAAGTCATCAACAATAACCAAACAATATCTTTTCTTCTTGAGGCTCATGACTTGAACTGGGCCAAACAAATCCATGTGTAGCATCTGCAAACACTGGGTTGTTTTGGACTCTTCAATGGACTTATAAGAACTTTTATGCTGTTTTCCTTTTAAACAGGAAATGCAATGTTCAGGACATGAAAACAATTTTTGTGGTAGGCCTCTCACAAACCATTTTTTGAAATTTCAGTGATTGTCTTAAGATTTGTGTGCCCCAGTCTTCTGTGCCAAAGTTCTGTCTCTTTGTTAGAGGCAGCTGAGAACAGACATGCATCAGCTCTGGGACACTCTTTTGACATATCAACAACATAAACATTGCCACTTCTTTGAGCAACAAGTTTTGTTTGACCAGTTTTTATTATTGCTTCAATCTTTTTGACCATTTCTGGACCAACAATCCTACAACACTCCTTTGTGAAGAATGACCCATACCCTTTGTCACTCATTTGAGAAACACTCAGGAGGTTGAATTTCAGATTGTCTATCAGATTGACATTTTCAAATTTTACATTTCCAGACTGCACTCTACCAGACCCCAGAACTTTCCTTTTACTATTATTCCCAAAGGATATATCACCCCCTCCATGGATTTTAAAGTCTTTGAGGAGGGCTTTACATCCTGTCATGTGCCTGGAGCCTCCACTATCTACATACCAAAGACTATCAAAGCATGCAGAAGCTCCCTGCACATGAAGTAAAATGATTAGTTCATTAGGGTCTCCAAAGCCAACAGGGCTTTGGATGGGGTGTCAACAGTGTCTGGGATGGATGCAGATTGATGGACAGTGGTTAGGTCAGGGGTTTGGACAGTTTTAGTACTGTTTCTTGCTAACCACTGTTGGGGGTCTTGACCAATCACCTGTTGGTACCCAAAAGGATGCCTGTTCACTTTAGGTTTAGAGGGCCTTTTGTAGGCCTCATAAACGTGTGGAATCCTTTGGTAAGACTGTTTTTCCTTTCCTTTTCTGAACTGATTGGCAGGGGGTGCATCAGTAACCTGAACATCTCTTTTGACAGATGTTTGGTTCAGCTGTTTGAACTGGCACAAACAGTGGTTGGTTCTTGGTGAATTTGACAGATGATGTTCATGGACTCAAGGATGTTTTAGCAGTGTACTCATTCTTTTTCACATCAAAGTTTTTGAGATACACACATGCTTGAGTTTTGTGGTTTGTTTTTCCACAAACAATGCAGCTTTCAGCTGAAACAATGACACTTGTTTTGTTCAAATCATAAGCTTTTAAATGGAAACAGTCTTTTGTTAGCTGAAACAATTCACCAGCAACTGCATTAACAACTGCTTCAGTCACCTCATCCACTGTTTCATCACTTAGCTGTTCGCCTTCAGTTTCAATCCCCTCTGGTATTGACTCTAATGCCATCAAACAAAATTCATCATTAGAAGATTCATTAGAAGCATAGAGTGCAAAATTTTCATCACTAAGCTCATCAGGCATACTGCTCCAGTCAACAAAGCCTTGAGTGAAAAAACTTTGTTGATCTGGTTGTACCACTGCTGGAGCAGTAGTTTGTGGTGCAGCAGATTGCACTTGTGCCTGGGGGACAGGGGTTTGCACGTACTGAATTTGTGGGACAGTAGTTTGGACATAATGCACAGGCACAGGGGCAGCAGCATAATGAGCAGTGTTAACATGTGCTGCAGGGGTATATTGGGTATAATGCACAGTGCTTTGATTTTGAGGTCTAGGGTTTGAACTAGGATGAGTGATTATAGGACCAGTTGTTTGACTCCTGCATTCCCTAGTGAAATGACCTAGCCTATTGCACCTGTAACACTTGATTTTCGATTTATCCAACCCAACCCTTAGATTCCCATGTAAACCTGGGAATTTTCGCCCTGTTCTTTTGTAGAATTTGCTAGTTCTAACACTGAGCAAAGCCAATTGGTGCAGGATGTCCATCTCTTCTAAGTTAGTGGGATCAAAATGTTGTAAATCATTGAGTTCAAAACACAAATTATCTGACATCTGGTTTTCAGTGTTTGCAGTAAAAGCATAATTTGCAGAGTGAGGTTCAGGGTTGGTAAAGTTACCACCAGCAGTTATATCAATGAAATGATCATAACCCTGCTCCTTACTACTGCTACCAGATTCTTCCGGACCAAGAAGAGCTGTGCTACCGAATGAGTAATCATCAGTGGCTTTTCCAGACTCTTGCAACTTCTTTTTCTGGTTCAACTCCCTTTCATAAGTCAGGAGTCTACCATGAAGTTGGGTCAGGGTCAGATCTTTGAACTCAACAGAGTTTCTAGTCACAAATGCAATTGTGTCCCATTTATCAGGTAGTGATCTAAGAAACCTGCTATTTTGAGTTGATTTTGGAAATTCAACCTTAACAAGTCTTAGCTCACTGATGAGACAACTGAACCGTTCAAATTGTTGGGTCAATGTTTCACCCTTAATGTGACAAAAGGTTTCATACTGCTGATTCAGAATTTCCCTATTGTTTTCATTAACTTCTTCAGTACCCCCAAACTGTTCCTTCAATGCATCCCATAGCTCTTTGGCACTGTTGCAATGCAACAGTCCAGCATAGATCTCATTTGGTAATGCAGATGCTATGATGCTAAATGCTTTGGCATCCAGTTCGAACTTTTGAAAATCAGTTTCAGTATAGTTTTCATAAGGTTTTGGTACGTTCTTCTTTGGATCCTCAGTACTTGGCACCATAGGAACATGGGGACCAAAAACAACAGACCTCCAACATCCAGTGTTCTGTTGAGCAAGGATGTGACCAATCCTTCTCTCCCAGATGTTGTATTCATTACGTTTAAGAATAGGTGGTTTAAAAAGCGAGCCAACATTATTCTTATCATCTTGTGATTGTGACGTCATCTTGGTTGTTTTACAGGCACTGATTAATCAACTTTAATGGTGATTAAACCTTACTCTGTTTTTCAACAAACCGAACAAACTATCGATATCAACGATTTTGAGCTGAACTATTTATGTCAAAATGATTGTTAAATCAAATTTGACTGTCCAAGCTCTGATACCAATTTTTGGATCTGAGTTTGGTTTTGATTGTATTTTCTGTTTGAATTAAAATGGAAATGTATGAGTTGTGCAGCGGAATTAATATGGGAACAAACTTTGCATACAATCAAACGAGAGTATTGCTTTGATCAAGACATTTTCAACAAAGAACCGAATGATTGAATTTAATTTCAACAACGATTACAAAGTGATGCTTGAATACAAACTCCCCCTCAGCCAGAGCTCAGTGTTTGTTCGTGCAAAGAAGACGGTGTTGGAAAGAGCTAATAGAACAGTACAGAGCACTGTTCTATTTATAGGCACTAGCAAACCACTGAGCATCTTAGCTGACGTCACCATGAAAGTGACATCTAACCTCCTAACAAACTCTAACCTCTGATCTATACAAACACTGCTATACTAACTACTGCTATTACATTTCATTACATAAAAGACACTTAAACAACTGTTGCATCCTTCCACTGCTGTGAACCCGGCAGTGCTTGTCCGGATCAGCAGTACTTGACTCAAGACAGTAGATTGAGTAGCAGAGCTTTAGTCTTCTATCAGTCTTAACAAGAGCAGCAGATTGACGGTCAGTGGCTTGTACGATCAGTAGATTGGAGGTCAGCAGATGTTGAAACCACTTTCAAGGGGAGAGACTTGTATGTAACATCTGCTTATTCTGGATCCACTGTTCTGACCCAGTTTTGGCTTTAATTATCTGTTCCTCTGATAGGGTTCAATCCCAACAAGAATGTTGTTTAACAGCCTGTTAACAGCTGTTACCCACTCACAACTCACCCACACATGTCATTTCCTGATAATGGGGGGGGGGGCATTTTGATATACCATGGTGTTGCAACACATGTAGGGATAAGAATCAATCACGGTTTACGATAAACGATCTTAACGGTTCAAGAAATCCTATAAATACCCCATGATCTCAACCCCAAAAACCCACACCTTTGAAATCTGAATTTGTTCTCTAAGTTGTTGTGTTTAACACTTCATACCTGAGAATATTCGGATTCAAAACTTCCATTCTTGGACCCGTTGTTAGTCCTCTTTCATTCCTTATTCGTTTTAGCGTTAAAGTCAAACTGTGTTTGACTTTCTACATTGACCAGTTTATGGTCAATGCGAAGTTCATTTGAACTTCATAACGTGATCGTAATCACGATGGTTATAGTCCCCAGTGACTATACCTACTGATTACCACGTTATCTAGGCTCAGTGACGAGTCGTAGTTTCGGCCAAAATGCGTGTTATTGTGTATTTTGTAACCAAACTACTTATAGGTATCAAAACCGTTTGTTTTGATACCAAACTTGTTTTCTAACTTAGTTAAGCATGTTTTAACATGCTTAGCTCGTCACTTTTAGTTTTGTGCTTGTCTAGGGTCGTAAGGGTAAGCGATCTAATCAATCGCTTATGCTTTCGAACCCGACCCATTTGGTCGATCATTAGGATCCGACCAAAGACATTAGGTGACCATAGTATATAGGGAATAACCTTCCGAGGTTATACCTTATGGTCGCTTCGTTTAAGTAGTTGTATGATAAGTAGTGTGTATGCCTTAGGTAAATTACCAAAATGCTCTTTTTACGCCAAAATTCATTTTAAGCATATGTAACATAACTTTTGGTATCTAAACTGATTTGGTAACAATGTTAGGCATGTTAAGGAATATTTTACTTATCATAGGACTAGTTAGGCGTTCCGAACGCGTTTTACGCGAACAACGCGTTAAAGTAGCATTAGCTACCTAAACGGGTCATAACGGGTCAAAAGCACTTAGGATAAGTTTCATTTTAGTATGTAGGCTTTGTTAAACCATATTACATGAGTTCCCATACTCATTTGGTTTACGAACCCTCATGCTACCCGATTCCCCGAATAGGTCCGTTTATTAACATAGTTACCTATATTAGGTGTCGTTTGATTTCCGTGATCTCTAGCATTGTTTGGTTGTTACTCAAGGACTACTAAGCAATCTCAAGTGAGTACATAGACCCCTCTTTTACTGTTTTCAAAACATTTTGGGGTGAAACACATGTGCCTACTTGTTACTTTCGTGCCTTTCATGTTTTCATGTCATATGCTTGTTATGTTCATTAGTACATTTATAGTGGATGATTCCATTATTTTTATGCTATGTATGTTCATCTAGTTCATACTTAGTGCATTATTTTACATCACATCACATGCTATGTATGTTCATTTGTTGCATACTTAGTACATTATTTTCATATAACATGTTTACATTCGGTATGACATTTGGTTTGTTCAAATGGGACAATATACATTCATTAACATTGATCTCACCATTCGTTAGTAGGTAGTGGTACCATAGGAATTGACAACTCCCGTTCCTGACATCCTAGGTATGTTTGGATGGAAGGAATGACCGAATTCGATAAACATAACACAGATAAACCTTTAATTTGTTTAAAGGTCTATCACCACAGTCACAAGGCTTGAATGTATGCATTATAACAATACCGCATAGATGTTTGTATCAGTATAGCATGCATTTGTTCCACAAAACATAACTTTGATTTAAACTATGTTTAATTCAATACCCTGCTTTTGTGCATTTTACCCATGGTATAGTTGATATATTTCACTTGCCCTACATGATATTTTTGGATACGCATTTCATGATTTACATTAAACATAAACATTTTGACATTGATATACACATTTAGTGATTTACATTAGACATAGACATTTTGATATGGTTTACACAATAACACGTGACAATTGACTTATACATGAACAATTTACAACGGTGGTTGGTTTGGGTAAGTGATTTGAGTAACGAGGCGTGTGTAATATGATACAATCATGGTGGATACGCCGCCGGTACTTCCTATATATAAATGCTTGTATAATATTACATATCGCAGCGTTAATTAAATCATTTCAGTATAGACACATTACATTTTACATAAATAACATATTCTTCACAAGACATTGTTTTACAAAACAGTTATTTTATACAACTCATTTTACTTGGTTATTTCACTAACCATACACCTTTCTTTTATATAATCTGACTTCTTATCGAGTTTTCATATGATTTATAAAAGAAAACACTTAACAAGATTCATGACTAATTTTTATTAAACCTTTCTTGTAAAACCCAAGTCATGAATCCTATTTTCACAAAACCTATGTATCTCACAGACATTTTTATGCTGACGTACCTATTTTCACATGTGTTTCAGGAGCAGGTGCATAGGTTTGATCAGGATACACTAGGGTGGACTCGGGCCTTAGTGACATAAAAGAAGCAAGAGTAGTTTAGTTAATGTTGTGTACTTTGTTTCCTTCGTTTAAAAAGACAATGTAACTCGCTTGTTTGATAAATAAAATATAACTTTGTATGCCATGGTTGTGAAACAATAATTCTGTTACAACACTCCCCGACGTTTCCGCCACGTGTTTGATGTTCTACGTTGTCGGGGTGTGACAGAAAAGTTGGTATTAGAGCCAATGGTTATAGGGAATTAGGTTATTAGTAATGCTTTGACCTAGACTATAACTTTCTAGGACCCCAACGCAAGTTGTCTTGTGTTTAGATTTTAAAACATGCACTTCACCTATCCTTAGGTGATAACCACAACGAGAACATCAAGTTTGAATCCGCCTCGAAAACTAATCATCTGATCTAGGATGATTGATTACTAGGTTTTGAACCCTATGTTATAAGGTTTTGAACCCCTTTTTAAATTTTCAAAATCTCGTCAAGGTTTTGGGTTTTAAATAGGGTGAACACGTGCAAACTGGAAGAGTGAATGCCTGTACCCTGGGTTTTCTGTCTAAAGCTAGAGTGTTCGTACAAATCCACATAATCGGACCAGTCACTCTTACCTGGGAACTCTTGGGGTGAGTGTTCACTTATAGGCGAGCATGTCTTTGCGATGCATTATTTTTGACCCATTTACTTTGATTAGTCACTGTGTGTCGTTTGTTTGCTTTGTTATAACGAACAAATGACCACCATCTTTGCTGTTGTCAATTTTTGTTTTTGTATCATCTCATTCTTTTCATCCAATCATCTCACTCGTTTCCTTTCATGTTTCCTCTTTTAGAATGCCTCCTCGACGCGACAATCAGATAACAAATGCCGAACTGGCAGAAATCATCGCATAGCAAATGGCTGCTGCTTTCCCAAATCTTATTGCTCAACTGAACCAAGCCAACAACAACAATCATGCTCCATGCAATTTCAAGAGTTTCAATTCGGCTAAGCCACTCAAGTTTAGTGGTACTGAAGGAGCAACTGGGCTCCTACATTGGTTCGAGAGCACTGAGAGTACATTTCGTCATGTTCCGTGTCCTGATAATCGCAAGGTCGAGTTTACTTCCAGTGTGTTTCAGAAGAGGGCTCTTACATGGTGGAACGGGGTTATGAGAGACCGCGGTGCTGAGGTTGCTTTAGCACAGACTTGGGCCGAACTTAGGGCCCTTATGATGAGGGAGTTTTGCCTTCGTCATGAGCTGCGAGCTCTAGAAAGGGAGTTTGATGATCTGAAACAGGATAGTGGCGAACATCGGGCGTATACTGATACGTATGAGGAGCTGAGTTTGCTATGCCCAACAATGGTCACCCCTCTCGACAAGGCTATTGAAAGGTACATCGATGGTCTACCTGACTCAGTGCAAGACATCATTATTGGTAGTAACCCTACCACACTCCGTCAGGCGATCGAGTTAGCAGCGACATTGACTGAGTCGCAGGTTCGAAAGGGAAAGCTGCATAAAAAGGGTGACAAAGGTAAGAAGCAGGCGTCTGACAAAGAGGATGACAAGAAGGGTAAGAACAAGAAGGGTAAGGAATCTGGTTCTTCGAAAGGGTCAAGGAAGCGTAAGGCTTCCCAAAATTTTGCTGTCACTGCCCAAGTTAACCAGGCAGCTCCCAACCAACCCGCACAGCCTCCAGCGAAGAAGCGTTATGCAGGGAATGCACCTTTGTGCAATAGTTGCAACAATCACCATCAGCCGCAACTTCCGTGCCGTTTCTTTACTAACTGTGGGAAGTCAGGTCATCTTGCTGATGTTTGTCATTTTGCTCAGAATCAGGCAGTTCAGAACTCGGCTCAATGAGTTGCTCAGCCTCTTACTCAGCAACAGGGTCAAGCTGCACGACCACACTACCCGCCAGGTTCTTGTTACAATTGTGGGGATCTGACCCACTACCGTAATCAATGTCCAAGATTGGTGAACGCAAATCCAAATCAGAATCAGGCTCAGGCTCGAGGTCGAGTCTTCAACATGAATGCACAAGAGGCACAAGCAGACAATGAAGTGGTGAACGGTACGTTCTTTATTAATAATCAGCCTGCATCTGTTCTTTTTTATTCAGGTGCCGATAAGAGTTTTGTGTCATTATCTTTTGAGCCATTGCTTCGTGTGTCTAGAACGAAACTAGGTAAGCCTTTGACAGTAGAAGTTGCTAGTGGTGAACCCATTGTTCTTGATTCTGTTCTTCGCAACTGCCAGTTGAACCTTAACAACCATCGTTTTCCTATTGACCTCTCTCCTATGCAACTTGGAAGCTTCGACGTTATTGTGGGTATGGATTGGTTAGCTAAGCATCGCGCAGAGGTAGTTTGTTTTGAGAAGATTGTTCATGTGCCGCTTTCGACAGGTGAGATCCTACAGGTTCGTGGTGAGAAACCTGCTGGTGGTCTCAAACTCATGTGTTGTTTTAAAGCTCGAAAGTATCTACGAAAGAACTATGTGGCCTTTTTGGCACATGTTGTAGCAGATAAGGGCAAAGGTAAGTCTATTCAAGATATCCCTGTTGCTCGGGATTATCCTGAAGTGTTTCCTGAAGAGTTACCTGGTCTACCCCCAGCACGCCAAGTCGAGTTCCGTATTGATCTCGTGCCTGGTGCAAATCCCATTGCCAGATCTCCATATCGTCTTGCACCGTCTGAGATGCAAGAGTTGTCTAAGCAGCTTCAGGAACTCTCTGACAAAGGTTTTATTCGTCCTAGCTTTTCACCTTGGGGTGCTCCCGTTCTTTTTGTCAAGAAGAAGGATGGACCTTTTAGGATGTGTATCGATTATCGTGAGCTTAACAAGCTTACCATCAAGAATCGATATCCCCTACCTCGCATCGATGATCTCTTTGATCAGTTACAGGGTGCTTCTTATTTTTCAAAGATTGATCTGCGATCTGGATATCATCAACTTCGTGTGCATGAAGAAGACATTCCCAAGACAGCGTTCCGCACTCGTAATGAGCATTATGAGTTCATAGTCATGCCATTCGGTTTGACTAATTCCCCTGCTGTTTTCGTGGACTTAATGAATAGGGTCTGCAAGCCTTATTTAGATAAGTTCATCATCGTTTTTATTGATGACATCTTGATTTATTCTAAGACACGAGCTGATCATGAGCAACACGTTCGTCTTACTTTGGAACTCCTAAAGAAAGAGTAACTTTTCGCCAAATTCTCCAAGTGTGAATTCTGGCTTAAAGAAGTTCAATTTTTAGGACATATTGTCAACGAACAAGGTATTCATGTAGATCTCTCCAAGATCAGTGCGATTAAGGATTGGGATACGCCTACTACTCCTACTGAAGTTCGTTCTTTTCTTGGTCTGGCGGGTTATTACCGCCGCTTCATTGAAAACTTCTCGAAGATTGCAGTTCCTCTAACTGCTCTAACTCAGAAGGACAAACCCTTTGATTGGGGATTCAAACAAGAGGAAGCTTTTCAAAACTTGAAGCAGAAACTTTGTAACGCGCCTATTCTAACTTTGCCTGAGGGCAATGATGATTTCGTCGTTTATTGCGATGCATCTAAGTTGGGTCTTGGCTGTGTTCTAATGCAAAGGAACAAAGTCATAGCCTACGCATCAAGGCAATTGAAGATACATGAGAAAAACTACACCACTCATGATCTTGAGTTAGGTGCAGTTGTCTTCGCTCTTAAGATCTGGAGACACTATTTGTACGGTACAAAAAGTGTGGTTTTCACGGACCATAAAAGTCTTCAGCATATCTTCAATCAGAAAGAACTCAACATGAGGCAACGACGTTGGGTTGAGCTTCTAAACGACTATGACTGCGAAATTCGCTACCATCCTGGTAAGGCGAATGTCGTAGCCGATGCATTGAGTCGTAAGGAACGTACTAAGCTTCATTGTGTTCGTGTTCAATCTGATATTCAAGCTCGATCCGATATCCAAGCACGCATCACTCAGGCTCAACACACTTGCTTTTCACATGGTTTGATGGGTAAGGAGTTACCCTATCACATAACACCTGATCTTGAACTGAAGGACAATGGATGGTATTACTTCATGGACCGTTTGTGGGTCCCAAGCCAAGATAATCTTCGCACCTTGCTTATGGATGAAGCCCATAAGTCTCGTTATTCTATTCATCCTGCCTCAGATAAGATGTATAAGGATCTTCGTATTCAGTATTGGTGGCCTGGTATGAAGAAAGACATTGCCTTATATGTATCAAAATGCCTTACTTGTCTTAAGGTAAAGGCTGAACATCAATGTCCTTCTGGTTTATTGGAGCAACCAGAGATCACAGTTTGGAAATGGGAAAACATTACTATGGATCTTGTTACCAAACTTCCGTGCACAAAGAAAGGTCATGATGCCATCTGGGTAGTTGTTGATCGTCTTACTAAGTCAGCGCATTTCTTGCCAATCCGTGAGGATTTTTCTGCTGACAAACTTGCTAAAATCTATGTGGATGAAATTGTATCTCGACATGGTGTTCCTTTAAACATCATTTCTGACAGAGATGCTCGCTTCACTTCTCATTTTTGGAGAACCATGCAATCCGCTATGGGGACCCAACTTAATCTGAGCACAACTTATCATCCGCAAATGGATGGTCAATCTAAAAGAACAATCCAGACTCTGGAGGATATGCTTAGAGCTTGTGTGATCGATTTTGGTGGTAGTTGGGATTCACATCTTCCGTTGATTGAATTCTCCTACAACAACCGTTATTACTCCAGCATCAACATGGCTCCTTTCGAGGCTCTCTATGGTCGAAAATGTCGTTCACCAGTCTGCTGGAATGAAATAAGTGAGGCTCAGCTAACCGGACCTGACCTCATTCTAGAGACAACAGATAAGGTTAAGAAAGTTCGTGATAACCTTCAGACAGCTCAAAGCCGTCAAAAGAGTTACGCGGACCAAGGACGCAAGCCCATGGAATTTCAAGTCGGTGATCGAGTATTACTTAAGGTCTCACCCTGGAAAGGTGTGATCAGATTTGGAAAGAAAGGAAAACTTGCACCTAGATACGTTGGACCATTCAAGATCGTCGAAAGAATCGGTAAGGTAGCCTACAGACTTGAGTTACCTCCTAAACTTGGAAATGTTCATCCAACCTTTCACGTGTCCAATCTCAAGAAGTGTTTAGCTGATGAGAACCTCCACATACCACTTGACGAAATTCGTGTTGATAAAACACTGAAATTTGTTGAGAAGCCAGTGGAAATCATGGAACGTGAAGTCAAATGGCTCAAACGCAAGCGCATTCCATTGGTCAAAGTTCGCTGGGAATCTAAACGTGGACCTGAGTTTACTTGGGAACGCGAAGATCAAATGAAGGCGAAGTATCCACATCTATTCCCACGAGTTTCCTCTAAATAAATTTCGGGACAAAATTTCCACGAGTAGGGGAGACTGTGACACCTGTGTTTGTAATCATTGTAAACAGTTCAGTTATCAATAAAACAATGTTATTTAATCCCAATGTTAGTTTATTTATGTTTGACATTTTACATGTTTTGACTTTTGTTCAATTTCAAACTCTACATCGCTTTCTGGAGAGTTATACGCAAACTGGTGCGTAAACGTAATCAGTTTAATGCGAAAAATACTCCGAAACATCAACATATACTTAACATACCTTAAATAACCTTTACATAACTTAGAAATAAGTTTTGAAGGCTTTGGTATGGCAAAAACAAGTTAATTCGCCTACAAGGACTAAATTTGATAAACTGCGAAAGTATGCCAATTTGAACTGTAACAGACATTCCGGAACATGACCATAAGTTAAACATACCATAAATATCCTTTACATAGCTTAGAAATAGGCTTTAAGGTGTTCGGTGTGCTAAAATAAACTTTTGGGTCATTCAGGGACTAAAAGCGTCAAAAAGTGCATAAGTTTGCATTTTCGCGCATAACTTACGATCTGAATACATCGGAACATCCAAAAATTTATGTAAGCATTAAAATATTTTATTTTAGTGTTTGGCATAAGAAAACTTCATTCGTTTCGCAATTTGGATCGTTTTTCGCGCTTATGCGCATTCCGTCGTAATTAACCGAACAACGCAATCGTACGGTCAAACGAACCAACATCCGGCATATTTCTGAGCATGTTTCATGTCCAAAATGTTTAGGCATCATTTTAGGGCCTTAAAGTTGGCTTAACGGGCCTTAAACATGTCGAAAATGGCCTTATAACACAACAGGGACCAAAACTGACATTTTGTGAAAGTTACTAGCATACGGACCGTAAGATCTTCTCCATACGGTCCGTAAACTAGTTTCAGACAGCAGAATGTTGTTTAACAGCCTGTTAACAGCTGTTACCCACTCACAACTCACCCACACATGTCATTTCCTGATAATGGGGGGCCATTTTGATATACCATGGTGTTGCAACACATGTAGGGATAAGATTGAATCACGGTTTACGATAAACGATCTTAACGGTTCAAGAAATCCTATAAATACCCCATGATCTCAACCCCAAAAACCCACACCTTTGAAATCTGAATTTGTTCTCTAAGTTGTTGTGTTTAACACTTCATACCTGAGAATATTCGGATTCAAAACTTCCATTCTTGGACCCGTTGTAAGTCCTCTTTCATTCCTTATTCGTTTTAGCGTTAAAGTCAAACTGTGTTTGACTTTCTACATTGACCAGTTTATGGTCAATGCAAAGTTCGTTTGAACTTCATAACGTGAGCGTAATCACGATGGTTATAGTCCCTAGTGACTATACCTACTGATTACCACGTTATCTAGGCTCAGTGACGAGTCGTAGTTTCGGCCAAAATGCGTGTTAATGCGTATTTTGTAACCAAACTACTTATAGGTATCAAAACCATTTGTTTTGATACCAAACTTGTTTTCTAACTTAGTTAAGCATGTTTTAACATGCTTAGCTCGTCACTTTTAGTTTTGTGCTTGTCTAGGGTCGTAAGGGTAAGCGATCTAATCAATCGCTTATGCTTTCGAACCCGACCCATTTGGTCGATCATTAGGATCCGACCAAACACATTAGGTGACCATAGTATATAGGGAATAACCTTCCGAGGTTATACCTTATGGTCGCTTCGTTTAAGTAGTTGTATGATAAGTATTGTGTATGCCTTAGGTAAATTACCAAAATGCCCTTTTTACGCCAAAATTCATTTTAAGCATATGTAACATAACTTTTGGTATCTAAACTGATTTGGTAACAATGTTAGACATGTTAAGGCATATTTTACTTATCATAGGACTAGTTAGGCGTTCCGAACGCGTTTTACGCGAACGACGCGTTAAAGTAGCATTAGCTACCTAAACGGGTCATAACGGGTCAAAAGCACTTAGCGTTAAAGTAGCATTAGCTACCTAAAAAGATGCCCCTTTCATATTTGACAAGGATTGTAATCAAGCATTTCTAACCCTAAAGGAAATGCTAGTCAATGCACCTATCATGATAGCGCCTGATTGGAAATTTCCTTTCGAAATCATGTGTGATGCAAGTGACTTTGCGGTTGGAGCTGTCTTGGGACAAAGAAAAGAAAAGCATTTTCACCCAATTTATTATGCTAGTGAAACACTTAACGATGCACAAGAAAATTACACAACAACTGAAAAAGAATTACTAGCTGTGGTATTTTCTTTTGATAAATTTCGTTCTTATCTTGTTCTTTCTAAAACTATAGTCTATACAGATCATGCAGCCATTCGATATCTCTTCAAAAAGCAGGACGCAAAACCACGTTTGATTCGGTGGATTTTACTCCTCCAACAATTTGATATTAAAATCAAAGACAAAAGAGAGCTGAAAACACCGCAGCAGATCATCTTTCACGCTTAGAAGACCCAGCTTTGGAGGCAACCAGGGACGAGCAAATCAATGAAAAATTTCCAACAGAGTCCCTAGAAATGGTGGAATATAGACAAGAACCATGGTACGCCGACTATGCTAACTACCTAGCTAGCGGTATAGTCGCAAAAGGTTGGCCACATCATCAAAGAAAAAAATTCTTTGCTGACGTAAAACACTATTTTTGGGAAGATCCTTATCTTTCCAAAATGTGTGCCGACCAACTCATCCGACGATGCGTACATGGTAGCGAAGCACGAAGAATTCTCCGCCATTGTCATGAAGGTCCATACGGAGGACATCATGGTGCCGCTAGTACCGCACGAAAGGTATTTGATTCAGGGTTTTATTGGCCAACCATTTACAAAGACGCCCAAAGTCTTGTCAAGACATGTGATGCTTGCCAAAGAACATGTAATATTTCTTCCAAAAATGAAATGCCCCAAAATGGCATTCTTGTTTGTGAAATTTTTGATGTGTGGGGACTCGACTTTATGGGACCATTCCCACCGTCAAAAGGAAACAAATATATACTTGTGGCAGTAGACTACTTGTCTAAATGGGCCGAGGCCGAGGCACTTCCAACAAATGATGGAAGAGTCATGATAAGATTTCTGAAAAAATTATTCTCTCGTTTTGGAACACCTAAAGCATTAATAAGTGATAGAGGTACCCATTTTTGCAACCATCAACTTGAAATTTTTTTTAACAAGATATGGGGTCTATCACAGGGTCTCAACAGCATATCATCCTCAAACAAACGGACAAGCCGAAGTGACTAATAGAGGTTTAAAACGAATACTTGAAAAAACCGTAGGGTTAAATAAAAAGGAATGGGCAGATAAATTAGATGATGCTTTATGGGCTTTTCGAACTGCTTATAAAACAACAATAGGTACAACCCCATATAAGCTAGTCTATGGAAAAAGCTGTCATTTGCCAGTAGAAATTGCACACAAAGCCTACTGGGCAATTAAAAATGTAAACTTAGATTTAGAATTTGCCGGTAGAAATTGATTTTGTCAGTTAAATGAATTAGACGAACTTAGGAATTATGCATACTCAAACTCCGAAATTTATAAGGAAAGAATGAAAAAATTTGCATGACAAACATATTAAACCTAATGAATTTCGAGTAGGAGACCAAGTACTTTTGTTTAATTCACGACTTTGACTATTTCCTGGTAAATTAAAGTCAAGGTGGTCAGGACCTTTTTCCATCACCCATATTTTCCCACACGGTGTAGTAGAAATTAAATCTCGGAATGGAATTCCATTCAAAGTCAATGGCCAACGGCTGAAACTCTATCAAGGATTTATTTAGGATGAAGAGGAAGAAATCTCGCTTCAAACGGTCGAAGAATGAAAGCATCAACATCATACCTGGTAAGTTACGAACGAATGGGTTGACATCTAAATCGGTAAGTCTTCTAACCAAGTTTCTGGGAAACAAAGGGCACTCACACGAGCACTAAAAAAAATAATAATAAATAATAATAATAATTGCTCAGCACGAGGCCGTGTTCGCTGGACACGAGGACGTGTCCGTGCGACTTTCGGGATAAAACCCCTTTTTCATAACAGTTACTTCATTCCACACGCCCCGTTTCCCCGAAAACTCTCTGGGTCAGGCGATTTTTCACAGATTTTCGACGTCTCCTCTATTTCTAACAACACCAAGGTATGATTCTATCATCATTAGTAGTTAGATTAAGCATTTGCATGTAGTTAAAACATCAAAAATTTGGGGGAAAATCTAGGGTTATTGAACTTCATCCGGATCGAACCTCAAATTTTTGTATAAATCTGTTAGCATTAGTTTAGATTAGTGTTTTAGGAAGTAAATCCACTTGTATTGTTCATAGATTTGCCCGATTTCTCACAAAAACCTCAAACCCTTGTTTTTGAACCGAAAAAGATAAAATCGAAGGGGTAAACGGTTTGTTTTGGGAAAAACGGCAATTGGGGTTTCATTTTTGGGGGAAACCGCACCTATTGGACCAAAAATTTTCAAGTTTTCGGGACCGAGTCGAAAAATGAAGATTTTGAGTAACAGACGCCTGGACACGGGGTCGTGTCCTCTGAACACGGGGCCGTGTCCAGCTAACTGTTTTCAGTTTTCTCTGAAAATTCCATTGTTTCGTGCTAACTTTTGGTGTATTCTTTCAGATGTCGAAGAAATTCACGAGGTTCAACGCAAATGAGCTCGATGCTAGGGCAAAATACGAAGTAGTTCAAACCAGACCGGAGGAATACCCAAGACAAGTGTTCACGGATCTTTTGACATTGGTGAACCAACTTGACCGGTTTAACAACCTCGTTACCGGCCCACTAAGAGTCGCCCTAACCACTCGACTTCGCTCGGTCCACGAGTACAATCTGGAATTCTACAGCACATTCGTGTTCAATTCAAGGTGTGACCCATTTGACCATGATGGGGTGGGATTCCGATGTGATGGAACTAAGTACTCGATTTCGATGGCACAATTTGGGTCGATAGTTGGGCTGTATGCGAAGGAAGATGCGGGTAATGAAGAGAACACCAGAGGGGTGCAAGAGTTGGATGAGAATGAACGCCAAGCCGCGTGGGCTCAGATTGGTGAAGGGCACTACAACCCGAGCAGCACTAAGACCACTAAGCTGAGGGACCCGCTTTACCGTTACATCCATAGGGTCCTCACTTACTCTCTTAGCCAAAGGCATGATAGCGGTGGCGTTGTAGGGGTGAGAGATCTGATAGTCCTTCATTGCATTCATAACCGCAGACACCTCGATGTTCCGTACCTCCTGCTCCGAAACATGCATTTGAACCGGCTTACTAATCCACCAACCCCTATCTTCTTCGGGGGGTGGATTTACCGTCTCTTCAAGCACTTCGTGAACATGCCAAGGTCCTTCCAAAAGAGCCCATGGTCGGGAAGAGTGGACATACACATCTGCTGCTTCATGAACTTGATCTATGAAGCCGGAGACGGGTCGGTTAGCTTCCAAAGAGTCCAAGGGCATGCATGGAACTCGCAAGAGGCACTCGTCCTTCACGCTCCATAGCATCATCAGTACCAGTACCAGCCCCACGGTGATCCGGGCCAATGCTCCTCACAAGGAGGCGGTTTTCCTAACTTCCAAAGTTTACATGATTTATTGCAGGAAAACCTCATGTGCGCCAGGAACACCTATAACATGGCGAGCAACACGTACAACCAGATTGGAGCAATCGAGAGAAACATATCTGATATCCAAGATGATATTGGGAATATCCAGGAGTACATTGTGGGGCACGGTGGAGGAGGAGATGATGATGGGGACGAGGACATGGACTAGGCGGCAGGAGCGGAGTTAGGAGCAGCTTGTTGGTGATCCCACAGGTTAACCCCTTTTATCTTGAACAATTTCTGGCCTGCGTGATATGTGATGAACAATTTACTTTCCTTTAACTCTTTTTATTTTCTGCATTTGTTTTTCTTTTTTTTTTTAACTTTGGGATGTGGATGTTGAACTTGGTAAATTTAGGATGTTTGCTATGGTTTGGTGTAGTGTTTATTGATAAAACAGGTACATACGAGGCTTGGAGCACTAAACATTAGTGCTACTAAAGCCGGGACAGGAAAACCGGAGCCAGAAACCTGTTTTTCAACTTTGCAGATTGTCTACACGGGGTCGTGTCCAGCCAACACGCCCCCGTGCCCACTTCCCCAGACCTTCTGTTTGTTTAATTCTGCAGACTTTTTGCTAGACACGAGGTCGTGTCCAGACGCCCAGTAACATAAATTTTGTTTTTTCACACCTTTTTACAGATTCAATCAAGCTAAAAACTTATTTTTGGGACACATTGAGGACAATGTGTAATTTAAGTGTGGGGGGATGCTAAAACTTTGAATCTTGTAAGTCCTAATCACAAGCCTTACACAAAACTCTATTGGAACCGCTAATCACCCAAAATTTGTTCAAAAATTTTCAATTTTTTTTACTTGTCTAGGTTTAATTTGGGAATTTCAAATTCTAAAAAGGTTATATTTTTACAAGTTTACAACCGATAGCGTCGTGATAAAAAGAACCAACATAAGAAAATTATGAAACGGCATGACAATCTTAGTTAAAATTTGATTATATATACTTGATCACATAAAAACTCATTCCCACAAAAGTGAGTTTGAGCCTTTATTGAGCATACAAATATATACCTTTAAACTAAATGCTCATTTTTAGTTTCTTGTGTGAATAGCCGCTTGGTTCTTATGACTCTAGAACTTGCCACGACGATACATTCCCGGTCCTTACCAACTTAAACCCGAGTAAGTAAATGACGGAGGCATTAGGACTAACCCTTTTTATTTCTACACCATTATTTTTCTTTTTTTTACCACCTACCCAAAATCCCCCTAGTTAACCCCTTTGAGCCTAAACCTATTCATTTCTTAACCCAAAAACAAACACCCTTTCACCCACCAAAACCTTTTTTATTTTTAACCCTTTTTTTAGTAACAAGCTCGGTTTTTCGTATGACTTTTCAAAAAAAAAGTCTTACGAAAACCGATGCTTTTTACGCCTTTCGCCCTTTTTACTAACCACTAACCCAACCATATACCTTTAACCCAAGCCTAACCCTTCACCCAAAAGTCCTCTTGATATTTAGAAATGTATATAGTTAAAAAGGAGGAGGATTGATCGCTTGGCAAGCCTATGGTAGGAGTAAGTTCCATGCCGCTCTCGAGTGACTCACTAAAATACATCTTTGGCCGAGTGTTGAGTGATCCCCCGTGAGGTATGTGAACTTGTATATAAATAGAATTTTAAAAAAGGCATGTTATGCCCTAATAAGTAATTTATCTTATGTAATGTTTTAAATAAATCATGACGAATAGGATTGTAAATAAATAAAAAAAATAAAACTTGATAAAGAATCTTGGAAATTCCGACACTCTATGACAAGCCCAAAAACCTTCTCTTCTACCAATTCCATTTGGGAGTGTAAAGCCACATTATAAAGAGTTTTTCTTGAGGATAAGCAAAGATTCAAGTGTGGGGGTATTTGATGTGCACAAAATGCAACATATAAATTACATCAATTGTGGCATAAAACTAACCCTTTTTAGTACTAATGTTGGAAAAAGTGTGTTTTTGTCTTCCTTTTGTATTTTCAGGATTAAATGAGTTCAAATTAACAAAAGAAGCAAAAAGGCAGCTAAATCTAACATAAATACAAGAAAAGGAACAAACGTGGCATGCCCGACCTCCCCGACAGCATCGTCCCAAGCAAAACAAGAAAACAGAAGGCTGAACACGCCCCGTGCTCAGTGAACACGGGGGCGTGCCCAAGTGCCAGCATAAAATACAAAGCTATAGAAGCTTCTATCGCCCACCACGGGGACGTGCTCAATGGACACGGGGTCGTGGTCAACTATAAGATTCGCAGAATCCAGGAAAATCTTGATAGTATAGATATGCTTCTGCACACGGGGGTGTACCCAGCGGACACGGGGGCGTGGTCAACTAATGCAGACAAATGGCATTTAATGAAGACAGAGAAGAGGATGGACACGGGGTCGTGCCCAATGGACACGGGGCTGTGCCAAAGCTGCTGTTCAGGCTATAAATAGGGGTGCTTGGCTCATTTACAAACCATCCCTTGGCACACCACCTCTCTCACACTTCACCCATCACCCACCACCATCACAACACCATCATCCATTGTCCATCATAGAGTGTGCGAGTCGTCTCGAGATCCAAGATTGATCATAAGAGTTCTTGACAATCAAAGGCCATGTTTGCCTAAGTCTCTTACATCACTTGGTGAAGATAAGTGTCTAGTGTAATACTTTTTATTTTTAATCTTTTCGCACTTTTTACTTGGTTTTGTATTAATGACTTTAATAACTAGTTTCTTATGTTGAAGGTGATTCTTCCTTATCGTTTGTCCGTGGTGTCTTGGCATTATTTTACTGTCTATATAAAATAAAAGATTTTCACCATTCATATCTCCACGGTCTATATGGAGGTATGTTGGCTACCTGGTCGGGGGTTAAGAGAACGGTTTGGTAAGAGTCTTGCCTTGTTCAGTGTATAGATCCTGTAAGGACCTGGGTCAAATTTAGTAGGACCTCCTTCAATACCCACCGGTATTGGATGGCGGGGGTCCAAACTCTTTGATCCCCTCATATGTAAGCTACTATTAATACTTTAATTCGGCTACTTAGGATTGTATCCCTGCTAACTCAGACTACTTAGCTGAGGGTAATGTCACCTTCAAAAGAGGGGCCTACCATAATATGCATTAATAACTTAATTAATTATCTTTCAATAATCCGACCCTTTAGGATTGTATCCTTGCTGACTCAAACTACTGGGTTGAGGGTAACGTCACCTTCAAAAGAAGGGGCCTACTACAATAACTAAGATAATCTCTTAAAAAGTGCAAAAGTGCGGAAATAATCAAAGGTTACACTATACACGAGTCGGAGCCAAGTGATTCATCTTGTCTATCTGTTTTTATTTTTATTTTATTTTTCAACATTTTAGTTTTTATTTTTCTAGTTTAAAACCTTTTTCTAATTTTTGATTTGATTAGACGTTGAGGATAAACCGGTACTAAAAGCTCTTGTGTCCTTGGACGACCTCGGTATCTTGCCAACACTATACTACGCTCACGCTGGGTGCACTTGCCCATATGTGTGTTTGGTGTTAGTAAAATATCGTGTTTTATAAATTTAAAGCTTGACTAACGTATAAAAAGGGCTTAAAATATACTTAAATACCTATCACACTTTACGCACATCACTTAACATACGTGGTACACGATTTTCAAGAACACTATGCCCGTATGTTGACTGAACATACATAGTACATGATTTTCAAGGACATTCTGCTTCGTATGTTGAAATAGCATTCCTAGCACATTGATTACAAGGATCCTATTTGCTTCATATGTTGGCTTAGCATATCTAGCACCTTGATTTCATAAACACTATACTTCGTATGTTGACTTAGCATACCTAGTACAGGGTTTCGAAACAATTTCTCGCTACACAAATTCCAAAATCCTTATAGGGTCTTCCTATCTTCATAGTTAGATCCTTGTAGATGTTTAAAGCGCAAAAATCAAGGTCCTTAAGTGGATTCTTTCAGTGCTTTAATGCGTATGTTATGATTCAATGAGGACAAAACCTAATCCTTATAAGATCTTCCTATCTTCATAGTTAGATTCTTAAGGATGTTTAAAGTACTAATTGAAGTCCATTGATTAAATTCCTGGTGTACTTTAAATGCAAGTGTACAAATCGATAATGAATTGATAACAAGTTGATGACTAAGTTGACAATTATGTGATTATGTGATTATGTGATTATGTGTTTATGTGTTATGTGTGATCCGAATGCTCGCTATCCAAATCCTTGTAGAGTCTTCCATATCTTCATATGATGGATTCTTAGAAGGATATCCAAAAGCACTATCTTAATTCCTTAATGGGCTTCTATGTAATAGTTAAGACCCTTGGATTGTAAAGTACTATTCCAAAGTTAAAGACATCATTCATTGCTGTAGTTAAAGAGACTCTTTGGTGGTCTATTTAAAGAGATCATTCATCGATCTAGTTAAAGAGATCATGTGTTGATCTAGTTAAAGACATCATTCGTTGATGTAGTTAAAGAGACCCCTTGGGTGGTCTAGTTAAAGAGATTGATTCGTCAATCTAGTTAAAGATATCATGTGTTAATAGAGTTAAAGAGACCCCTTGGGTAGTCTAGTTAAATAGATTGATTCGTCAATCTAGTTAAAGATATCATGTGTTGGTATAGTTAAAGAGACCCATTGGTGGTCTAGTTAAAGAGAACATGCGTTGATCTAGTTAAAGCTATCATTCGTTGATATAGTTAAAGAGACCCTTTGGTGGTCTAGTTAAAGAGATCATGTGTTGATCTAGTTAAAGATATCATGTGTTGATATAGTTAAAGAGATCCTTTAGTGGTCTAATTAAAGAGATCATGCATTGATCTAGTTAAAGATATCATGTGTTGATATAGTTAAAGAGACCCTTTGGTGATCTAGTTAAAGAGATCATGCGTTGATCTAGTTAAAGATATCATGTGTTGATATAGTTAAAGAGACCCTTTGGTGGTCTAGTTAAAGAGGTCGTTCGTCGATCTAGTTAAAGAGATCATGAGTTGATCTAGTTAAAGAGATCATTCGTCGGTCTAGTTAAAGAGATCCTTTGGTGATCTAGTTGAAGAGGCTCTTTGGTGGTCTATTTAAAGAGATCATTCGTTGATCTAGCTAAAGAGACTCTATGGTAGTCTAGTCAAGTCATCACAGGATTATTCGTTTGATTTTTCCCCTACACATTATAAAATGAACTGTGCGGACTGTGCAAGTAATTACGTAATTATGGATGCATACATAATTATGGAATTCAGTGCACAGAAACCACAGCAAGTTTTGTCATGTGTAAGAACCTATAGTGATAAGAATAACGAAATAGGAACAATGTAATAAGGGCATGGTGGATACGCCGATGGTACTTCCTATATATAAGTGATCCTTATTACATTGCGAGCGTAGCGTTATTTAAATTACTAGAAGTTCTGGACCTTGACCAATGTTGTTTTATGTTATACTCTCCGACTCCAATTTCGAGCACACACAAGTTTCCTATAATAGTCTTCATAGGAAACATACTCTCCATCTGTTGTTCGAAACTCCAACTCCTTGTCAAATTCACACGCTCTCTATATTTTACTAGAACAAGGTTGTCATTTTGACAATTATATGTCACTCTTGAGGTTTGGTACAATCATACACAAACCTATTGGAATGGAGTTTAAATCTTCAGATCTGAACTCTTCCTTATAAACCACAGACGAGTACAAACAACAAAGTTCGCTAGAAATCCAGACGTGGCCCAAAGTTTTACTCAGGGAACGGAGGATTTATTTGAAAGCAAATCATCCACATCTGTTCCTACAAGTTTCCTCTAAATTAAATTTCAGGACGAAATTTTCTAAAGTAGGGGAGACTGTGACATTTATGCCCTTACGATCATCATACAATTATGAATCCAGTGAAATCTTGTGTTTCATTCTCGGGATTTGTACAATTACATGTGACAAGTACACATATCAAATTTCGTATAATTCCGAACTCTCGAGAAGCTTTTCTGGAAGTTATATGCAAACTGTTACGTAAACGTAATCAGTTTAATGCAACATACACTCCGGAATAGTGACATAAGCTTAACATACCTTAAATAACCTTTACATAACTTATAAATAAGTTTTAAAGGGTTTGGTATGGCAAAAACAAGTTTATTCGATCATATGGGCTAATTGTTTCAAACTGCAAAAGTCTTCCGATTCGTATAGCAACGGACACTCCGAAACAAGATCATATGCTAAACATACCTTAAATATCCCTAACCTAGCTTAGAAATAAGTTTTGAGGGGTTCGGTGTGCGAAAATACGCTTATTTGATCACAAGGACTAAAAGCGTAAAAAATTGCGTAAGTTTGCATATGCGTGCATATCTCGCATGCTGACCATATCTGGACATCCAAAAAATTTTTGTAATCATTGAAATATTTTATTTTAGTGATAGGAATGCAAAAATACCATTCTTCGCGTAAATTGGATCGTTTTCGTGTCCGTTCGAGTTTCGTCGTAATTAACCGAACAACGCAAACGTACGACCAAACGAACCAACATCCGTGATGTTTCCAAGCATATTTCAAGTCCCCTATGCTTTAACATCCTTGTAGAGCCTTGAAACTGGGTTAACGGGGGTTAAACACATCGAAAAACAGGTTTAGGAGTGTGCAGGGACCATTTTTGCCATTTTTGGAAGTCTGGATGGGGTGCTCCCGTCCGGCGACAACTTGAGGTTGTTGCCGTTGTGTCCGGAGACGCCCTCATCTGGGCAGAAACTTGATTTTTGCAAAAACAACAGCATGTTCTTGTTTTGTTGATTGTTTTGAAGTGTTTTTCACTAAGTTTAAGTGTTTTCCAAGCCTTTAAACCTCGACCAAACACTTGTATGGATGAGATTATGCCTTGCTAATCACACAATACATGTGGCATCATCTTGGAGCTTCACAACGACTATAAATACCTCTAAGTTCAGCCAAATTCATTGCTCATTTCCATTTTCTCATCTCATAACTCAAAGTTGGAGTTGCTACCACTTGTGGATGCCTCCCATCTGAGTTTACTAGTTCATTTTCCAGCCTTAGAACATTTTGTAAGTGTTCTTTCATGGATAGTTCTTTTATTTCAGCAATTACAAGCTGAAAGTCAAACAGTTTGACTACCGTTTGACTTTCGGTTTTGACCATGAATTGGTCAAGTCAAAGTTCATGAATTGGTCAATTCAAAGTTCAAAGAGCTGCTGATTATAAAGACTGAAGACCTAACAACTGCTGTTTATCAAAGTGCTGATAACGACTAAAGCACTGCTGACTCAAGGCTTGATCACCCTTTGAAGAAAGCACTGATTTGCAACATCAGTGCTTAGGTAACATCAGTGGAAATCATCATCAGTGTTTATGGTTCAGTTGTTTATTGTATCAGTGTTTTGTATGTATCAGTGTTTAGAGGTTGTTAGTCTGTTAGATGTCACTGTCTAGGTGACGTCAGCATTAGATGCTCAGTGGTTAGGATTGTACTATAAATAGAACAGTACCAGTACTGTTCTATTAGCTCTTTTTCACCATCATCTTGTACGAGCTAACTGTGAGCTCAGGCTGAGGGGGAGTTTGGTGTTGCATGCATGCATAGTTGAATCTTGTAATTCATACAATCATTCAATTAATGAAATCATGTTTGCTGAAAACTAGTCTTCTGTGATTGTGTTATAAAGTTTACTTTTATTTCCGATGCACATCATTCTCTGTTTCATCTTTCATTTTAGTTAAACAACACAATCTAAACAAACTTAGATCCTAAAAACTTTGTTCAAGCGGCAAAACCTGCTACCATCGAGGAAACTTATCAGCTCGCAGCCGAGATCAATGACAAGCGAGTCTTGGCTGGTGTTTTCAAAACCTCTACAAAGAGTCTCAATCAAGCTACCGCCACCCCCAGCACTGACACTACAGCATCTCAAGTTTCAAAGCCCAGCCGCCAAAGCCGCATGCGAGGGAATTCTAACAAGAACAACGCGGTTGTCACAGCACCACCCAACAACCAGAATTGTCAAGTTGATACTCCCAACGCACCGCCTACAAAGTGTGCGTACATTGGTACTTACTGAGCCCTACTTGCACTTATCATCATCCAGTAGGAACAAACTGTCGTTTCTGTATCAACTGCAACGTTTATGGGAACTACACCACTCACTGCTACTCAGGCCCTCGCCAGCAAGCTACTCAAGCACTCCTAGCACCGCTAGCTCAACTCACTGCTACACAAGTTAATCTAGCACCACCAGCACAAGTTGCTAATGCATGCACTTGCTACACGTGCGGTGACCCGAATCACTTTGCAAATGTCTGTCCATAGCATGTGGTGAAACAAGAGCCGCAATAGCAGCAGCAACAACCATAGCAACAGCAGCCTCAGCAACAGCAACAACAGCCACAAGCAGCCCGCGGAAGAACCTTCAACATTAATGTCCGCCAGGTTCAGACTGACAACAATGTTGTCAATGGTACGTTCCTTGTTAATGGTATTTATGCTTCTTACTTGTTTGATACGGGAGCCGATAACTGTTTTGTATCGTTTAAATAAAGGCTTTTAAAACGTAAACGCGCTAACCTCCCAACGACCTTCGGCGTAGAAGTTGCCACCAAAGAACCGTTACCGTCAGTTTCGTTCTCCGTGTTTGTACTCTTGAACTCAACAATCACGTCTTCCCGATCGACCTTATCCCTATGCAGCTTGGTAGCTTTGATGTCATAGTAGGCATCGATTTTCTTCGGGAAAATCATGCCGAAGTTGTTTGTTTCGAAAAGATGATTCATTTCTCCCTTTCAAACGGTGATCAACTACGTGTTTATGGCGAAGTATCCTCGAAAGATTTGAAGCTTATTCGTGTATCCAAGCGAGTAAGTACTTACGCAAGGAATACACTGCTTTCTTAGCTCATATTGTAGTATCAGTGGAAGAAAAGAAAACAATGAAAGACGTTCCTGTTGTTTTTGAATTTCCTAACGCTTTTCCCGACGATTTACCTGGTTTACCCCCTACTCGAGATATCGATTTTCGTATTGATTTAATCCCAGGTGCTAATCCTGTTGCAAAAGCTCCCTATTGCCTTGCACCATCCGAAATGCACGAGCTTTCTAGTCAACTTCAGGAATTGCTTGATAAAGGCATCATACTCCCTAGCACATCACCATGGCGCGCACCTGTTCTTTTCGTGAAAAAGAAGGATGGATCGTTCCGAATGTGCATCGATTATAGGGAACTTGTCACGGCCCTCGATCCGTTTTACCGGTTCGGAAGCCGCGGAACAGAAACCCGTGGTATTTGTTTATTTGGCAGCGGAAACTTTTAACATGATCGTTTAAAAATGGAAAACACCGGATTATCTTATTATTAATATCGGGACAATCCCCGTATTTTATACTAAAGGAATTTCACTAGGAAATTCCCTGATTTCATAAAACATGTTTATTTATTTACTGAGCCACTTTATTCAAGCTGGAGTGCTATGCGGCACTTTTTCTTGATCACAGTAAATCACCTGAAACATGTTTGAAAAAAGATTTTTATCAGCGGGAAATACTGGCGAGTGCATTATATTTTATACAAAAAGACACATTGCTATAATTTACATCATTAAGAGTTTTTATATTTGCCCCTATCTTATAATTAGTTGGTCCAGTTGTCACTCGACCAGATCTATGACTGTGGTCATATCACTATTGGGTCCTGTCACCCAATAGTGACATATATCATGATTTAGGCGCGCCCACCTAACATCTGATACTACAGCAGTAATGTATACAAAACCCCACTTACTGCCAGTAATTAAATATTTGCAAAGACTTAATCACTGTAAAATATAACTGAAAATATTTTGAGATTTCATGAAACAGTTTGATAAAAAGAGAATGACTCACATTGCAGAATTAAACGATCATAGGTAGCTTACTATTTAAGCTGGTAAACCTAGTTAATAAAAATGAAAACGAAACTAGGTTAGTAACTTAATACAACTTTCATGATAGCTCACGAGATCGAAACCCTCACGACGAATGACAAAGTATAGCCCAAGATTCGGGCAGCACTTAAACATCCATCGGATCAGTTTTAATCGATCGGACATTGTATCGTAGCAGTGATCGAGTTATTACCCTGTTATCGTAGCAGCGTCTTGATACTAAAACATATTATTTTGGACAGAAAGAAAGCTGTTTTGGTGAAAGTTTTCGAGCAGGTTGGACTGGCCATGCAACGTCCAATTTATAGCAAATTTTTTACTTTCTCGCGGCCCGGGACAGCCAAGAGGGCTGTCTCTCGCATCCGGCGAGAGCCACCCTAGCTACTGCTAGGGCTGCCGTGTCACACCCTAGACATGCGATGTGTGTGACACGTGGCCTTGATCGTTATCCGGAGACTTCAGAGCTGTCGCGGCCCGCGAAGACACACCTTAATCCTTTCGCGGCCCGCGACCGAGTAACAAAATTTGTTTTTCTTGATTTTTCATAAAGTTAGGGTTTTAGGGTTTCGAGTTTTCACTTACGAAGCGTTTTAAGACATTTTTTGCAGGTCCTTACATCCTCCCCACCTTATTTAAAATCTCGTCCTCGAGATTTACTGGAACAAGTTAGGATATTTCCTGTTCATCTCCGATTCCAATTCCCATGTATATTCAAGTCCTCTTCTTGAATCCCATTTTACTTTGACTAGTACCAATCTTTTGTGTTTGAGGTACTTGACCTTTTTGTCTTCTATTCGAAGAGGTTTCTCAACGAACTTTAACTTTTCATTTACCTCCATATCTTAAAGAGGTACTACAAGTGATTCATCAGATAAACATTTCTTGAGATTAGATACATGAAATACATCTTGTACACCTGCTAATTCTTCTGGTAGTTGTAATTGATATGCAACTGGTCCTATTCGTTGGATGACTGTAAATGGTCCTACATACCTTGGACTCAGTTTTCCTTTCTTACCGAATCGACCTACCCCTTTCCAAGGAGAAACTTTCAACAACACCTTATCTCCAACTTGAAATTCTAATGGCTTATGTCGATTGTCAGCATAACTCTTCTTGCGGTCTCGAGCTGTCTTCAGTCTCTCCTTAATTTGGGTTATTTTTGTCGGTGGTTTCCTGTACAATTTCGGGACCTGATAATTAACTTTCTCCTATTTCTGCCCAACATACAGGGGTTCGACACTTTAGTCCATAAAGTGCTTCGAACGGGGCAGCATTGATGCTTGTGTGATAACTATTGTTATAGGAGAATTCTATTAATGGTAAGTTTGAATCGTCCTTTCACTTTGTCCATCTGTTTGGGGATGATATGCTGTACTTAAATTTAATCGTGTTCCCATTGCTTGTTGGAAGCTTGTCCATAAATGTGAAGTGAAACGACTATCCCTATCTGATACTATGGAGAGTGGAACTCCATGTAGTGACACTACTTCGTCTACGTATCGCTTAGCTAGTCTTTCCATGCTAAAGGTTTCCTTCATTGGTAGGAAATGAGCTGATTTGGTCAATCTATCTACCACTACCCAGATTGCATCGTTACCTTTCCTAGTTTTGGGTAGCTTAGTAACAAAATCCATTGTTATTAGTTCCCATTTCCATACAGGCATTTCTAATTATTGAAGTAAACCTGAAGGTTTCTGATGTTCTGCCTTAACTTGTGAACAATTTAAACACTTAGAGACGTAACTAGCTATGTCTTTCTTCATCCCTATCCACCAAAAATTATTCCTCAAATCTTGATACATCTTATTATTACCAGGATGTATCGTATACCTAGATTTATGGGCTTCTTCTAATATCTTATTTCTTAGGTTTCCTTGTCTAGGTACACAAATTCTTTTATGATGAAATCTCCAAATTCCATCGACTCCCTAATCTAATTCCTTCATGCTTCCTTTCATTCCTTCAACATTATCCTTGATTGCTGTTTCTTGCACATTCTTCAGTTGTTCCATTAAATCTAACTACATATTTAATCTAAGAGCACGAACTCGCTTTGGTTCTCATGATATTTACGACTTAGGGCATCGGCTACTACATTTGCTTTGCCTTCGTGAAATATAATATCACAGTCGTAATCACTTAAGATTTCCATCCATCTTCTTTGTCGTTCAATTCTTTTGGCCTAAAAATATATCTTAAGCTCTTATGGTCTGTAAAGACAGTAAACTTACTACCATATAGATAATGTCTCCAAATCTTAAGGGCAAAAATTATTGCACCTAATTCTAAATCATGAGTCATGTAATTTTCCTCGTGGTTTTTCAATTGTCTTGATGCATACGCAATCACCTTTTTTGCGTTGCATTAACACACATCCTAATCCTAGTTTAGAAGCATCGCAGTAGACTTCAAAATCTTCTGTTCCTTCTGGTTGGGAAAGAATTGGGGCGTTTGTTAACCTTTGCTTTAGAACTCTAAAGGCTTCTTCTTTCTTAAGTCCCCATTCAAATTTAACAGTTTTACAGGTTAATTTAGTTAAGGGAACAACTATCTTTGAAAAGTCTCGGATGAAACGCCTATAATATCCAGCTAATCCTTGAAAACTTCTGACTTCTGTAGCAGACTGGGGGACTTTCTAACTTTTGATCGCTTCTATCTTGGAAGGATCTACGTGAATGCCTTCATGATTCACCATGTGTCCTAAAAATTGCACCTCTTGTAACCAAAATTCACATTTAGAGAATTTGGCATACAACTTTTCTTTTCTTAACAGGGTTAAGAGTGCATGCAGGTGCTCACAATGTTCGTCCTGGCTTTTGGAATAAATAAGTATATCATCAATGAAGACAATCACAAACTTATCTAAATACGGTTTACAGATTCTATTCATCATATCCATGAATGCCGCAGGAGCATTTGTCAGCCCGAATGGCATGACTGTAAACTCGTAATGGCCGTACCTGGTCCTGAAAGCAGTTTTAGGAATGTCCTCTTCCTGTACTTTCAGTTGATGGTATCCGGAGCATAAATCTATCTTAGAGAAGTATCTAGCCCCTTGAAGTTGATCAAAAAGATCATCAATCCTAGGCAATGGGTATCGATTCTTGATAGTAACCTTATTCAATTCTCTGTAATCGATACACATTCTCATCGAACCATCCTTCTTTTTTACGAACAATGTCACACCCCCAAAATCCACATGCGTAGTATCACCGCTTGGAGGCGTGACTGACCAGGATCAAGCCACCAATTATATTGAACATAACCAGTAATAAGTAAAACTCAACCACACAATATGAAAGGTGTTTCAAATAAAAAACGTAGTTAAGTGTTTAGCGGAAGCATAATTGTAAAACCCAATATAAGTATTAAGTACGAAATAAAGTAATGTTTTTAGCATGGCACACACTGCCATGTCCCACAACGACCGCGCCTCCCTGTGCAAGCTCCATGTGTACCTAACGACCTGCTAGGCATGTAGCAATGAATCAACAACAAAGTTGAGCGAGTTCACAGTTGGTTGTTTAGTTATAGCATTCGTTTCGTAAATCATATGTTCGTTTTGTAAACCATGTATCGTATTAATTCGTATCGCGGTCTCCCAGACATGTTTGCGAAGATTGGTGGGGGCTTCCCATATGTTACTAGATCACGCATATCGACTGCTACGAAAATGTAAGAGGTGCCCTAAGTTAATGTCTATCAGCATTAACCCTTTGCCCATAGTCCATTAGTACACGCCCGTCCGACTGGCACGGTGTGAGGTTTGTTAAACCCTAATAGCGCTATCTACTAATGACCCGCTCGCCATAGGCCTCGGCGATTAAGTTGATAAACGAGGGACTTGGAATGATAGAGTTGATGGTCTTATGGTAGTATGTATCCTGTTGTATGGGGAATACGCAAGTTTGTAGTTATCGTTCAGTTCTTTAACCCATTCCCAACCCTTGGGAATCCCATGCCTTGGCTAGAGTGTGAACTCACCTTGGTTTGCTCGGTATGCTAAAGTATGTGCTCACAAGTAATCAGTCAAGTCCTATAGTTATGTACGTATATTTAATCAGTTCCAGTTCGTACTAATTCACATGCCATTTATGTCACATAGTGTGTTCATGCCAGCATCATCAAGTAGCACATAACAGTTAGTTCATGTCCATACAATCATACTCGATATAACTGAGTTCTTGGTAAATTCTAACATAGTTAATCAATTAACATGCTTGATGGGGTTAACAGACTTAACGAAGTTAATATATTTAGCAAAGATAACAAGCTTCACAGAATTAACACGCATAACCGGAATAATAAACTAACAATGTTAATTAATTAACAGAGTTAACCAACTAGTAGAGTTACCTACTTAACGGGGTTAATAAAGTTAACTGAGTTACTAACTTAACTCAGTTAAGACACTAGACAGAGTTACATATTAACAAGTTTAATAAACTGACAGTGTTAATTAACAACTAATAGCATTAGTTACTTAACAGAGTTATCAACTAACTGATTTAATAACTAACCGAGTTAACAAAGTAAAAGATCAATTAATGAAAACCCCTTTCAGGTGAAATTCTTTCGGGCCAAAATCCCTTGGGCCGAAATCTCCTTTGGACCGAAAACACTTGGGCTACGAAATCCCCAAGGTGTTTTCGTTGAGATGGGGTTTTCGTTGGGTCCATCCATCAACAACAACAGTTACGTAATCCAGGATCCTAATCTTCACTAACAGTTATTCAATCATATCATCGATGTATTTATAAAACAGTAACACATAAACATACAACACTCAATTAACGAAATCCTCAAACATCAAACTAACATGATCAGTGGCCTAAAGTCCTCAGATCTATCATACAATCATCATCCCTATGATCGATCATGGCCGACAACTGTTAATCACCTCAAGAGGTTATTGGACCAATTTGTTTGGGTGGGTTTGACTAATGTTATGTTGAATAATGAGTCATATGCAAATCGCAGATTATGTGCAATCTATAAACTCATGTGCACTTTATAAAATCATGTGTAACTTCAGAGTAAAATCAGTATTTATAATCATTATGTCTAGTAACATTACAAGATCCATGGGCATGTACTTTCAAAGCACAGAACGTATTAATCAGATATACATATGCAAGACATGTAATTATTTATCAAAAGTCATGCTCAAAATAAACAACAGTATACTAACCGAGACAGAAAGAACGATTGATCACTAGAGGAAGCTTGGAGGAATCGCTAATGCCGTCACTCGGAGAATGAGACTCTAGGGTTTACTGATTAGAATTCTTATCGTAAAAACGTTAATATCTTGCTTGCTACTGGGCCGAAGCCCATTTCTGTTTTCGATGGCCTCAAAGTGGATGACGAAAACACTCCATGTTTTCGCCAACATGGGTGTTTTCGTGTGGTGTGATTTCGGCAAGGGATCCTTGTTTTAACTATTGTACCATTCCTTTTTAATACATGTATAGCACAAACACTCATAATATGCACACCACGAGTTTACAACCAGCACGTATGTTTCACATCAATTACACATAGAATACACATACATATCACATAGACACTTATAATTCACATCACGTATATAACCAATGCTTTGTGAACGAGCATAAAGTTGAGTAGAAACCTTGGAAACTCGGGTTGTCACATTATCCCCAACTTGAAAGAAATTTCGTCCTGAAATTTAGCATGCGGTTACTGAGGAAGCTAGTTAAGTTTGCGTGGTTTACTGGTTTTCCTGGGGTGTCACATCATCCCCCCGTTGATTTGGAATTTCGTCCCGAAATTCTGTAGTAGCTTCAGCCTCAGTAGTGGTTGCACTGTTTCCGAATAACTGGGGATACTTGAGTTTCATTTGATCTTGTCATTCCCAGGTGAACTTTGGGCCACGACGGGAGTTCCAACGAACTCGAACAAAAGGTATTCTCGTGTGCTTGAGGACCGTAACGTCCCGGTCCGTTATTTCAACTGGTTCCTCGAAGAATCGCAACTGATCGTCGATAGTGAGTTCCTCCAAAGGAACTATGAGGGTCTCATCTGACAGACACTTCTTCAGATTCGACACGTGAAAAACGTTGTGAACTGCACTGAGTTCTGCGGGCAGATTTAGTTTGTAGGCCACCCTGCCTATTTTCTCAATGATTTCGAACGGTCCGACATATCGCGGATTGAGCTTGCCCCATTTGCCAAAACGAACCACACCCTTCCAGGGTGAAACTTTGAGTAGCACTCGATCCCCAACTTGGAACTCGAGTGGTTTCCGGCGCTTGTTTGCGTAGGCTTTCTGACGGTCGCGAGCCGCCGCCATGCGTTGTCGTATCTGAGCAATTCTTTCCGTTGCGTCTACTACAAGTTCTGGACCCGTGATCTGACTATCACCCACCTCTGCCCAACAAAGAGGTGATCGGTATTTACACCTGTACAATGCCTGAAATGGAGCGGCTTGAATGCTGGTGTGGTAACTGTTGTTATACGAAAACTCCACTAACGGGAGATGTTTTTCCCAGCCGTTGCCGAAGTCGATTACACATGCACGAAGCATGTCTTCTAGAGTTTGGATGGTGCGTTCAGACTGGCCATCCGTCTGAGGGTGATAAGATGTGCTCATGTCTAAACGAGAGCCAAAAGATTTGTGCATCGCTTGCCACAATTCTGATGTAAAACGTGCATCATGATCAGAGATAATAGAGGTCGGCACCCCATGCCTCGAAACCACTTCCTTCAAATATACGTCTGCTAAAGTGGAGAACTTATCCGTTTCCTTGATAGCCAAGAAGTGTGCAGACTTTGTGAGTCGATCCACGATCACCCAAATAGTATCATTTCCACGTTGAGATCTAGGTAAACCAGTAACAAAATCCATGGAAATTTGCTCCCATTTCCATTGTGGTATCTCTGGTTGTTGGAGTAGGCCCGATGGTTTCTGATATTCAGTCTTGACTCTCGCACAAGTAAAACACTTGCTAACGTAAGTTGCTATGTTAGCTTTCATACTAGGCCACCAATACGTAGTTTTGAGATCGTGGTACATCTTATCCGAACCAGGATGTACCGAGTAACGAGACTTATGCGCTTCATCCATCACAAGCTCGCGTAAGTTTCCATAGTGTGGGACCCAAATGCGTCCTGTTACGTAATAGGCACCGTCTTCCTTTTGTTCTAATCGTTGCCTTGAGCCGCGTAGAGCTTCAGCCCTAACGTTTTCTGGTTTCAATCCTTCTACCTGAGCATCTCGTATCTGTGCAGGAAGACTAGATTGGATGGTGAGTTGTAGTGCTCGCACACGCCTAGGTGTGGCATCTTTTCGACTGAGGGCGTCAGCCACAACATTTGCCTTGCCTGGATGGTACTTGATGGCACATTCGTAATCATTCAGTAGCTCGACCCATCGACGTTGTCGCATGTTCAACTCTTTTTGCTTGAAGATATGCTCGAGACTCCTGTGATCGGTGTAAATGGTGCACTGGGTACCGTACAGGTAATGTCTCCATATCTTGAGCGCGAAAACAACAGCTCCCAGCTCCAAATCATGTGTGGTGTAGTTCCTTTCGTGAACCTTAAGTTGGCGTGACGCATAAGCAATAACCTTGTCACGTTGCATCAACACACACCCAAGACCCTGATTGGATGCATCGCAATAGACCACAAATCGTCTGTGCCCTCAGGAAATGAGAGAATAGGTGCGCTACAGAGCCTATCGTTTAGGTGCTGAAATGCTGATTCCTGCGTATTACCCCAACGATAGATAATGCCTTTCTGAGTTAGTAGTGTAAGTGGCTGTGCAATCTTCGAGAAGTCTTTGATGAACCTTCTATAGTAGCCCGCCAAACCCAAGAATTGGCGGATTTCTGTTGGTGTACGCGGTGCAGGCCAGTTCTTGATCGAGTCTACCTTGGATGGATCAACATGAATCCCATCCTTGTTTACCACGTGGCCTAGAAAGTGGACTTCACGAAGCCAGAAGTCGCATTTTGAAAACTTGGCGTACAGCTGTTCTACTCGAAGGAGTTCCAAAATGAGTCGTAAATGCTGCTCGTGTTCCTCTCGACTCTTAGAGTAGATCAGAATGTCGTCGATGAATACAATCACGAACTTGTCCAAGTAAGGCTTGCACACTCTGTTCATAAGATCCATGAAAACTACAAGTACGTTTGTTAACCCGAATGGCATGACCAGAAAATCGTAGTGGCCGTAGCGTGTTCTGAATGCTGTTTTGGAGACATCCTCGTCCCGGACTCTCAGTTGATGGTAGCCTGACCTCAGATCAATCTTTGAATAGTAGCTCGACCCTTGCAGCTGATCGAACAAGTCGTCAATGCGTGGGAGAGGATAGCGATTCTTCACGGTCACGTTGTTCAGTTCACGGTGATCTATGCACATGCGGAAGGTACCGTCTTTCTTCTTCACAAACAACACTGGTGCTCCCCAGGGCGAAGAATTAGGATGAATGAAACCCTTATCCAAGAGTTCTTGCAATTGCTTGGACAGTTCTTCCAGTTCGGTTGGAGCTAAGCGATAAGGTGCTCGAGCTATGGGTGCTGCTCCAGGAGCTAGCTCGATCTGAAATTCGACCTGGCGATGAGGCGGTAGTCCAGGTAAATCTTCAGGAAACACTTGAGGAAAGTCGCGTACTACTGGAATATCCTCTATTCTCTTCTCTCTCGTTGATGCGTCAGTAACAAGTGCTAAGATAGCGGTGTGGACCTTTCGCAAACACTTCTGGGCCTTAAATTTCGAGAGGTTCTTTGCCAGAACGAGGAATACGAACAACTTTCTCTTTGCATAGGATCTCTGCTTGCTGTTGGGATAACCAATCCATCCTAATGACGATGTCAAAACTACCCAAAACTATCGGAATGAGGTCGATAGAGAAAGTCTGACCAGCTAAGACGAGATTACAACCCTTAACTATGTGTGTGGCCTCTAAACTTTTACCATTCGCTAATTCTACGACATGCTTGGTGTTCAAAAGTGTTGGTGTGCGCTTGAGCATTTGACTAACTTTTTGAGACACATAACTGGTATCGGCACCTGAATCAAATAAAACAGTAACATAAAAGTCGTCGAGAAGAAACTTACCCATCACCACGTTAGGATCATTCCTTGCGTCACCCTGACCAATCACGAACGCTTGACCTCGGGCGCCATTGTCTCCATTGTTTCCCCCGTTGTTATTCCCATTGTTGTTCTCATTGCCCTGATTACTGTTGTTTTTGTTGTTGTTGTTCGGATTTTGGTTTAACTGGGGGCAGTCCCGCTTGAAGTGGCCTTCAGCACCACACTGAAAGCATCCCCTGTTACCTCGTTGTCGCTGCTGGTTCTGTGGAGCTGGTGGTTGTTGTTGTTGGTTCTGATTTGCAGGTCGTGAGCTCCTGCAATCCTTAGCTTCATGACCCATCTTGAGACACCTCTGGCAACGACCCCTGTTGCACTGACCACTGTGGTGTCTGTTGCATTTGTTGCACTTCGAGAGGTTTCCTCGATAACCACCCTGCCCTTGACTACCAGAAGATTGCTGACTAGGGCTCTGATAGTCATCAATCTCCCACTGCTGTGCCTAGGACTGAACCGAAGTCGAACCCTTGCTGGAGGTTCCATCCCACTTTCGTTTATTGTCACTGGGAATCGCAGAAGTAGCTGTAGCAGTAGCACCGATACGCTTAGGCAGCTTGTTCTGTTCCACTGCCTGGTCCGTGAGACGATGAGCAAGATGAGTAACATCCTGGATAGTAGCAAGATTAGCAGCAGTCACATGGCTTTGAATCTCTGGTACTAAGCCTTTGAGGTACAGCTCAATGTGCTTGATGGGAGGTTCCACCATAGTTGGACACAAAATTGCCAGTTCGTTAGATCGCTTCGTATACGCCTCTATCTTTGACCCCGTCATCTTCAAGTTAAAGAACTCCACTTCCAGTTTGTGGATGTCATCACGGTTACAGTATTCTCGCTTGATCAGTTCCTTAAAATCATTCCATGGGGTGGCATTAGCAGCCGCCAGCCCCAGCATCTGAACTTGCGCGTTCCACCAAGTTAGCGCAGTGCCTTCGAGAGTACCAGTGGTGTACTTCACCCTACGAGCCTCAGGGCATTCACACATCTCGAAGACAGACTCGAGCTTTTCAAACCAATGGAGGAGTCCAACGGCTCCTTCAGTGCCACTGAAGGTACTAGGACGACAGTCCATGAACGTCTTGAATGTGCATACAGGTGGCTGAGCGTGTTGACCTGTCGTGGGCGTAAGAGTAAGAAAAATTAAGCACAAATGTTGGTTTACGAGAGTAGGATCTAAAGATCCTAGAGTAAGTTGTGATGGCAGGTTATACCTCCTGCCTGGGCAGCTGCGAGTGCTGCAGTAACTTGTTCAGTGATCAAAGCCGCCAACTGGGCTTGAGTTAGGTTAACGCGTCCACTCATGATCTTCATATCAAAGGAAAACATGAGTGAGAGAGGTTCGCGAAAGTGCGATGACAGAAGAGAGTAATCACACATGTGTTTCAATCAACAGTTGTTACGTTTATCTAAGCATACCACGAGCAAACTTCTATGTAATCTAGCAAGTAGGCAATGTAAACATAAATCGTATCACCTAGAATGTCGAGTCTTGAACGTGGAGCGAGGCGTCGTTGTGGATCGTTGAGCACTGTTCAGGTTATAGTCTGGTTTTAACAAAAACTTTTTCCCTTATTAAAACCAAGTTCACTATAACCAATGGCTCTGATACCAATCTGTCACACCCCCAAAATCCACACGCGGAGTATCACCGCTTGGAGGCGTGAATGACCAGGATCAAGCCACCAATCATATTGAACATAACCAGTAATAAGTAAAATTCAACCACACAATATGAAAGGTGTTTCAAATAAAAAAGTAGTTAAGTGTTTAGTGGAAGCATAACTGTAAAACCCAATATAAGTATTAAGTACGAAATAAAGTAATGTTTTTAGCATGGCACACACTGCCATGTCCCACAACGACCGCGCCTCCCTGTGCAAGCTCCATGTGTACCTAACGACCTGCTAGGCATGTAGCAACGAATCAACAACAAAGTTGAGCGAGTTCACAGTTGGTTGTTTAGTTATAGCATTCGTTTCATAAATCATATGTTCGTTTTGTAAACCATGTATCGTATTAATTCGTATCGCGGTCTCCCAGACATGTTTGCGAAGATTGGTGGGGGCTTCCCATATGTTACTAGACCACGCGTATCGACTGCTACGAAAATGTAAGAGGTGCCCTAAGTCAATGTCTATCAGCATTGACCCTTTGCCCATAGTCCATTAGTACACGCCCGTCCGACTGGCACGGTGTGAGGTTTGTTAAACCCTAATAGCGCTATCTACTAATGACCCGCTCGCCATAGGCCTCGGCGATTAAGTCGATAAATGAGGGACTTGAAATGATAGAGTTGATGGTCTTATGGTAGTACGTATCCTGTTGTATGGGGAATACGCAAGTTTGTAGTTATCGTTCAGTTCTTTAACCCATTCCCAACCCTTGGGAATCCCATGACTTGGCTAGAGTGTGAACTCACCTTGGTTTGCTCGGTATGCTAAAGTATGTGCTCACAAGTAATCAGTCAAGTCCTATAGTTATGCACGTATATTTAATCAGTTCCAGTCCGTACTAATTCACATGCCATTTATGTCACATAGTGTGTTCATGCCAGCATCATCAAGTAGCACAAAACAGTTAGTTCATGTTCATACAATCATACTCGATATAACTGAGTTCTTGGTAAATCCTAACATAGTTAATCAATTAACATGCTTGATGGGGTTAACAGACTTAACGAAGTTAATATATTTAGCAAAGATAACAAGCTTCACAGAATTAACACGCATAACCGGAATAATAAACTAACAGTGTTAATTAATTAACAGAGTTAACCAACTAGTAGAGTTACCTACTTAACGGGGTTAATAAAGTTAACTGAGTTACTAACTTAACTCAGTTAAGACACTAGACAGAGTTACATATTAACAAGTTTAATAAACTGACAGTGTTAATTAACAACTAATAGCATTAGTTACTTAACAGAGTTATCAACTAACTGATTTAATAACTAACCGAGTTAACAAAGTAAAAGATCAATTAACGAAAACCCCTTTCAGGTGAAATTCTTTCGGGCCGAAATCCCTTGGGCCGAAATCTCCTTTGGACCGAAAACACTTGGGCCACGAAATCCCCAAGGTGTTTTCGTTGAGATGGGGTTTTCGTTGGGTCCATCCATCAACAACAACAGTTATGAAATCCAGGATCCTAATCTTCACTAACAATTATTCAATCATATCATCGATGTATTTATAAAATAGTAACACATAAACATACAACACTCAATTAACGAAATCCTCAAACATCAAACTAACATGATCAGTGGCCCAAAGTCCTCAGATCTATCATACAATCATCATCCCTATGATCGATCATGGCCGACAACTGTTAATCACCTCAAGAGGTTATTGGACCAATTTGTTTGGGTGGGTTTGACTAATGTTATGTTGAATAATGAGTCACATGAAAATCACAGATTATGTGCAATCTATACACTCATGTGCACTTTATAAAATCATGTGTAACTTCAGAGGAAAATCAGTATTTATAATCATTATGTCTAGTAACATTACAAGATCCATGGGCATATACTTTCAAAGCACAGAACGTATTAATCAGATATACATATGCAAGACATGTAATTATTTATCAAAAGTCATGCTCCAAATAAACAACAGTATACTAACCGAGACAGAAAGAACGATTGATCACTAGAGGAAGCTTGGAGGAATCGCTAATGCCGTCACTCGGAGAATGAGACTCTAGGGTTTACTGATTAGAATTCTTATCGTAAAAAGGTTAATATCTTGCTTGCTACTGGGCCGAAGCCCATTTTTGTTTTCGATGGCCTCAAAGTGGATGACGAAAACACTCCATGTTTTCGCCAACATGGGTGTTTTCGTGTGGTGTGATTTCGGCAAGGGATCCTTGTTTTAACTATTGTACCATTCCTTTTTAATACACGTATAGCACAAACACACATAATATCCACACCACGAGTTTACAACCAGCACGTATGTTTCACATCAATTACACATAGAATACACATACATATCACATAGACACTTATAATTCACATCACGTATATAACCAATGCTTTGTGAACGAGCATAAAGTTGAGTAGAAACCTTGGAAACTCGGGTTGTCACAAACAACACCGGTGCTTCCCAAGGGGATGAACTAAGTTGTATGAATCCTTTTCCTAACAATTCATCTAACTGCTTCTTTAGTTCTAACATTTCTGTTGGTGCTAACCGATAGGGTGCCTTAGCTATTGGAGCAGTTCCAGATATAATATGAATTCTAAACTCTACTTCCCTATCGGGTGGTAATCCGGGTAGATCTTCTGGGAATACATCAGGGTATTCAGATACTACCGGAATTTCTTTAAGTCCTTTGCTTTTAGTGTTAATGATTACAGAAATCATATACACTATACCTTGTTTTCATTCATAACCAGCGACTTTCATTGCTGAAATGAATTTTAGTGTCTTGCGTGGTTTATCTCCTGTAATCCGAATTATTTCTCCTGTGGGCGTACGAATTTCTAAGGAATTCTGATCACCTAGGATTAGAGCATGGTTGGTTACTAACCAATCCATTCCTAACACAACATCAAATCTGGCTAGATTCATAGGTAAAAGGTTTGCTGAGAACTTATGTCCTGAGAGTTCTATGTTTCCTTCCTGCAGTACTCTATCTATACTGACAGAGTTTCCGTCTGCCGTTTCTACCGTATAAACTTGCCTAAGTCTGGTTAAAGGTTACTTAAGAGCTTGGCATAATGAAGTATTTATAAAACTTTGGTTTGCGCCAGAGTCAAATAATACTTTTGCATAGACATCATGGACAAGGAACTTACCAGCTATCACGTCCAGTATCAGATCTACATCTTACGTTGTCAGCTGAAAGGCCCTTGCATTCTTTTTATTAGTCCCATCAGTTGCCTTTGCTTTGTTGTCAGTTTCTTTGGCCAATTTTGGGCAATTTGGCTTAATATGCCCGGCTTCTCCGCAGTTGTAGCAGATCATCGCCTTTCTCTTGCACTCTTCTTCTCGGTGCCCCGGTCTTTTGCAGGAATTGCAAGATTCCTTACAATTTCCGAAATGTTTCCTTTTACAGTTTTCATAAAATGGCGGGATGGAAGACTGCCCGACTCCCTTTATCTTGAAGTTACTATTATTACCCACACGGAAGCCTTGGGTAATCTTTTGAGCCAACTTCTTCTTCCTGTTCTCTTCTCTTGTTCACACTAATCCGTCGGTCAAGGTGTTGGCCAGTTCGACGGCATCGTCGATCGTCCGGGGTCTCACAGCTTTAACTATGTCGCGAATCTTGCTAATCAGTCCCCAAATGTAGCGAGAAATAAGTACAGGTTCTGGTGAGGCCAGAGTCGGTACGATTCTAGCATACTCGAAAAATTTCGAGGTATACTCATGACAATTCACATCCACCATTCGATGGTTCGGGAATTGATTTTTCATCTGTTCCTTTTCGTAGGAAGGACAAAATTTCATTTCTACTAATTCTTTAAATTCCTCCCAACTCATGGCATAGGCCACGTCACCTCCTTTAGCTTGTAGCATCGTGTTCCACCATTCTAACGCTTCTTCTTTAAAAATACGTGATGCATACATGACCCGGTCTTCTTCTGCGCACTTACTTATTTTGATCACAGCCTCCGTCTTTTCTAACCAACGAAGTGCAGCAGTGGCTCCTTCATTTCCGGCAAATTCGATTGGTTTGCAGGAGAGGAATTCCTTGTAAGTGCACCCAGTCGTCATCACTTTCATTTTCTTAAGTATTGGGGCTTGAATCACGTTATTATTATTATTATCGCCTCCACTTACACTATAATTGAAATTATCGTCACGGGTGCGTTTATAATTGTGGGCTTTGGAAGGTTCTACAGGATTTCTAGCGGCAGCAACAATTGCAGGGATAACGTTGGCTATACCCTGAGTAACTATATTTTCTATATCTTCTCTATTGAGAAAACCTTCTTGATTATTTGGTTCAGATTGGTTAACTTCATTTTCCGGTTGGTTTACTGCGTGCTGTCACACCCCAACCGATGGCGGAAACATCGGGGCATGGCACTGAGCGAAACAGATTGTCCAGAAGTTTCCATAACAATTATCATTACCAATTAATTTAAAGAAACATGTCCCATACCATGTCTTAAAAGACAACCAAATTATTACAGACAAAATCTAGGCAAATAGTTCTGTTCCGACAACTCAAATTTCATTTGTACAGACAACTATTTGTTGGCCTTTAAGACCTTATTCTAGCCTCGATTTCCTCACAGATAAGCATCCTAAGCACCTGTCACATACTTTAAAATAAAGTCAATACACATAGTGTAAAGGTAAGCATACAAGTTTGATATAGCATATAGAGTTTGAAAGCGTTACGCATAACCAGCACGTACACAGAGTGAAATGAGGCATGTTAGTTATCGACATAGACCTATCGATACCAATGACTGCGGGTTGACTGCCAAAGGCAGTTCGTAATACATGATCACCACTGTAATCCATGTAAATAATTGTCCTTAACAACCCCCGAGTGAACGGGTGCTGAGTCCAAACTAATAGTACTATCGTTGCTAAGGCAGATAGACAGCATTCCATGTGTAAACATAACAAACAAGCATTCATTAAGTCACGTATAACATGTTGTAACGGTTAACATTCAAGTATTGCGTAGTGTGTTCGATGTGATTTAGAATAAGTAACGTATGTAACACCCAAAAGTGCATAAAGCAAAAAGGGATCAAGTATACTCAAAGCGATTGGTGGATTGAAGGGAGCACTAGGGAGTAGGGTTAGCCTGAACAGATCGATAGCATAACGATAAGTGACGTGCTAAAACGATGCAAAGTACAAGTGGTTCGGACAGCAGTCCGTTCGGATGGTAGTCCGATCGGACAGCCAGTCGTGCGGTTGGTCTTCCGTTCGAACAGTCGTCCGAGAAGGATGTGTTTGTGTGTGATGGCTTGACTTTTGAAGTTTTTGTTGTAGTATTTTGAAAACATTGAAGTACTTCTACCTTTCAGGTCGGTCGATCGGACGGTCGTTCGCTCGGACGGCAGCCCGTTCGGTTGGCACTTCAGAACAAGTTCACAGCAGGGTGTCACTCAATCGGACGGTCGTCCGTTTGGGTGGCATCCTTTGTGCATTGAACATGTTGAAAATTGTTTAAGTGTTGAAGTTCAACGTCTCATGATTCGGATGGCAGTTCGATCGGTTGGTAGTCTGATCGAACAGCAATTCGTTCAACATTTAGACTTCAAGTGTTAGCAAAATGGTTGTGTGGGACCAAGGTGCAAGTCGTTCGGTTGGGCTGTCCGTTCAGACAGCAATCCGTTCGGACGGCACTCCATCCTGGTTAAGTTGTTCGTTTTTACGCTTGGTTGTTTACATAGTTTGTCGTTTTATCGAGATATTTTGATGACGTGTCAAGCAACAGAAACCTCGTCAACACTTGGTGCTCCTGATCGGACAGGAATCACCCAAACCCGATCAGTGGACGGTTTGAGACGACATTCCACGTTTGACCCAAAATCGATAATCTCGCAGATAGAATACGGATCTTGGACTAACACAACCACCATAATGAGTAGTAAGTCGGCACAAGTTCCGATTCCATCGGTTTTGAGTGCATTGAGTGTAAAAGAGTTGAAAGAAAGTTGAAAAACCATCTTTCAATCCTTTTTCTTGTGAATATGTTTAGATCTATGAAAGATCTTTGTTTGTTTATGTGGAAATTCTAAGTTGTTCTTGGTGGATTGAGGCCAAAACATGAAGTTCTTCAAGAACACATGATGATGCCATCCTAGAACACCTTGAATCTTGATGATTTCACGGTTAAAAGTTAAGATTCAAAAGATAGAAAGGTGTAGGAGTGCGTGCAGATTAAGGAAGTACAAGATTTAGGACGAGATCTTACCGAAATCGCGAGAAATCTGAAGAAAAGTGACGAAAACGAGCTGGTTGGACGTCAGTTGCCAAAAGTAGAAAGTTTGAAAGTGACAAGGGTATTTATAGGGTTACCCAAAGAGGAAAGGGGCTGGTCAATCAGCTAGGCAGCCCGTGCGGACAGCCTGTCCGATCGGACAGCCGTCCGATCGGTCGGCTGATCGATCGGCTGGCAGCCTGGTCGATCAGTCACCTCGTTCGAGTGTTCGGTGTGACGATTTTTTATGTTTTGATTGCGATTGCGAGCGTTGCGATGTGATAGATTTTTCCTAGTCAAATTACTTTTAATCCCAACTACTCATATCTTGCACTATCTCTTCTCCACTAATTATCATACCTTTTCGATTGCGATTAAGTTCGATTACGTTTGAGTTTCGATTGCGATTCGATTGATTACCACACATAACATAATTTAAACATACACAAGTAACACATAAGGCACACACACACATATATCAATTAATCCAAATGCGTAATTCGAGTTACGAGTGCGGTTCGATGTTGATTAAGCTAGATTGATTAGCGTTTAGTTGACTTTATCGCATTGTTACTTCCTATAGTTTACGGTTGTACGTCGATTAAATAGCGGTTAACACACTTCGATTATTGTGATTATTTACACTTACTCCACATAACACAACTAAAGCGAAAATAAAATAGACTAATTACAAGTCAAAGAAGTCAAAACAGGAATTGAGCTAGAAGAGACAGATCGCAATTACCAATCTTTTCTTCCTTTGACTTCAATCTTGACTTTGACTTCAGAAACACGGGGTGTTACAGCCTCCCCTAGTTGAGGGAATTTCGTCCCGAAATTAGGCCGAAGCCGTAACAAACAACTGCGGGTACTTCGCCTTCATGTCGCTTTCGAGTTCCCAAGTGAACTTCGCGCCTCGCTTGCCTTCCCATCGGACTTTCACAATAGGAATGCGCGAGCGCCTGAGCTGCTTGGTTTGGTGATCCATGATCTCGACAGGCTTTTCCACGAAGTGTAATGTTTCGTTCACTTGCAGATCCTCTAATGGAACTTGTAAATCGGGCTCAGCTAGGCACTTCCTGAGGTTTGAGACGTGGAAAGTCGGGTGAACGTTGCTAAGTTCCTCCGGTAGTTCGAGTCTGTAAGCCACTTTGCCGATCCTTTCCAGAATCTTAAATGGTCCAACGTATCGAGGCGTGAGCTTTCCTTTCTTGCCGAATCGGACCACACCCTTCCAAGGTGAAACCTTTAGGAGTACGTAGTCATCAATGTCAAATTCAAGGGGCTTGCGTCGTCTATCAGCGTAATTTTTCTGACGATTCCGAGCTTTTGTTAGATTGTCTCGAATTTGGAAAATTTTGTCTGTCGTTTCTTGCAATAGCTCGGGACCGGTTAATTGCGAATGCCCAATCTCGTGCCACACAATAGGCGATCGACATCTTCTTCCATATAGTGCCTCAAATGGTGCCATGTGTATGCTGGAATGATAACTGTTGTTATACGAGAATTCGACTAACGACGTGTATGTATCCCAATTACCACCGAAGTCTATGACACATGAACGGAGCATGTCTTCAAGAGTACAGATCGTTCTTTCAGTCTGTCAGTCGGTTTGAGGGTGGAAAGCGGTACTTAGATAAAGCGATCTACCGAGAGTCGTTTGAAACGTTTCCCACGGTCGCGAGGTAAACCGAGCATCATTGTCAGAGATGATGTCATGAGGCGTCCCATGATTTCAAATGATCTCGTTGGTGTTGATTCGGGTTAATCGTTCTACCTTGTAGTCTTCTCGTATTGGCAAGAAGTGAGCTCACTTGGTCAAACGGTCAACAATAACCCAAATGCTGTCATGACCTGATGACGTGTGCGGATGCTTTGTTATGAAGTCCATAGCTATACTCTCCCACTTCCACATAGGGAATGGCGGTTGTTCGAGTAAGCCAGAGGGTCTTTGATGTTCAGCCTTGAGCCTTGCACAAGTCAGGCATTTTCCAACATAGAGAGCAATATCCCTTTTCATGCCCGGCCACCAATACTTGTAGCGAAGGTCCTGGTACATTTTGTCGGCACCGGGATGGATAGAATACCGGGATTTGTGGGCTTTGTCCATCAGAATCTGTCGCAAATCGGTCCGCTTAGGGATCCAAATTCGGTCCAGAAAGTGGAATATCCCATTTGGTTTGTTCACAAGTTGAGCTCCATCATGGTAGATTCGTTCCCTCTTCAGAGTGCATTCATTAAAACAGGCATGCTGCACTTCGCGAATGAGGGTGTCAAGATCGTATTGGGCTTGGACATTGTGAATGCTGAGCAAATAACTCCGTCTGCTGAGAGCGTCAGCAACAACATTTGCTTTGCCTGGGTGATAACGAATCTAACAGTCGTAATCGTTGAGAAGTTCTACCCATCGGCTTTGATGCATATTAAGTTCCTTCTGATTAAAGATATGTTGTAGGCTCCTATGATCGGTGAAGATCGTACACTTTGTACCATACAGGTAGTGTCGCCAAATCTTTAACGCAAAAACAACCGCGCCTAACTCGAGATCATGGGTTGTATAGTTCTTCTCGTGGATTTTGAGCTGACGAGATGCGTATGCTATAACCTTGTCTCGTTGCATAAGGACACAACCAAGACCAAGGTTGGAAGCATCACAATAGACAATGAAGTCGTCGTTTCCGTCGGGCAATGTGAGAACGGGAGCATTGCAAAGCATGCGTTTGAGAGTTTGGAAAGCAGACTCTTGTTCAGTTCCCCAAACAAAAGGCGTGTCTTTATGCGTGAGAGCGGTAAGCGGCACAGCGATCTTTGATAATCCTTCGATAAATCGTCGATAATAGCCCGCTAGTCCAAGAAAAGAACGAACTTCAGACGGGTTCTTAGGTGTAATCCAACTCTTAACTGCTTCAATCTTCGCAGGATCGACGTGAATACCTTGGCTATTTACAATGTGCCCCAGAAACTGAACCTCCTCCAGCCATAATTCACACTTGGAGAACTTGGCATAGAGTCGATTCCCCTGGAGTAGCTCGAGAACCAAACGTAGATGTTGCGTGTGTTCGGCTTTCGATTTGGAATAGATCAAGACATCATCGATGAATACGATGATGAAACGGTCGAGATAAGGTTTACACACGCGATTCATCAGATCCATGAAAACCGCGGGTGCGTTGGTTAAACCAAAAGGCATAACAACAAATTCGTAGTGGCCGCATCGAGTGCGAAACGCGGTTTTGGGTATATCCTCCTCCTGAATGCGTAGTTGGTGATAGCCTGAGCATAGATCTATCTTCGAGAAACACGTAGCACCTTGTAGCTGATCAAACAAATCGTCAATGCGAGGCAGGGGATAGCGGTTCTTGATAGTTAACTTATTCAATTCCCGATAGTCGATGCACATCCTGAACGACCAATCCTTCTTTTTGACGAAAAGGACTGGCGCGCCCCAAGGAGAGGTGCTCAGGCGAATGAAGCCTTTCTCAAGCAATTCCTGAAGTTGGTTTGACAGTTCACGCATTTCTGACGGTGCGAGTCGATAAGGAGCTTTGGCAACGGGGTTGGCTCGATATCACGACTTGGCGGGAGTCCTGGGAGATCGTCAGGAAAAACGTTGGGGAATTCGCAAACAACAGGTACTTGGATTACCGCATTTTCTTTCTTTTCCTTCTCCGTTACTACAATGTTAGCCAAGAAAGCTTTGTATTCCTTGCAGAGATACTTGCTAGCTTGGACACATGACATGATTTTGAGACCTTTCGAAGCAGTTTCGCCATAAACACACAATAAATCACCATTCGCGAGCGAGAATCGAATCATCTTATCGAAGCACACAACTTCAGCATGGTTTTCGCGAAGAAAGTCCATGCCTACTATGACGTCAAAACTTTCGAGTTGCATCGGAATAAGATCGATTGGGAAGATGTGATTGTTGAGCTCGAGAGTACAATCACGAAGAACAGAGTTAACGGCGACAGTTCTTCCAGTGGCGACTTCAACATCGAACGTCGAGGGGAGATGGGAGCGCTTACGACTAAGTAGTTTCTCAAGTTCGAACGACACAAAGAAATTATCGGCTCCAGTATCAAACAAACACGATGCATAAATACCATTCACAAGGAACATACCATTGACCACGTTGTTATCAGCCTGGGCTTAGCGCACGTTAATGTTGAAAGTTCTGGCGCGTGCGGCTTGTTGTTGTTGCTGCTGCTGTTGCTGCTGGTGAGGCTGCTGCTGCTGGGGCTCTTGTTTCACCACCCTGTTCGGGCACATGTTCGCAAAGTGGTTGGGATCACCACATGCGAAGCAGACTCTGGCATTGATCGCGGGTGCCAAAGCCGCTTGTTGGCCTTGCGGGGCTGGGAGCAGAGCTTGATGAGCAGTGGCTTGAGTTGGGGCTTGACGGGGACCAGTACGGCAGTTGGCGGTGAAGTGGCCGTACAGGTTGCAGTGAGCGCAGAAACGACAGGCGTGTGACAACCCCCACAAAAGTAGGTATCCGTACAGTTGATTAATATTTAATTAGTGCTTAATTACTGTGCTTGGTTACAATTATGAATAAACGGCTTTCTGTTTTCTGATACATACATACTCATGCATCACATTTTATTACTATCACTCCATTCATTACATACAAACAATAGTGACAAACTTGATGCATAAAGCACAGTTAGCACAGTGAACGGATAACCCAGTAAACATGCTGACATTGCCAGCACTAGACAGACATTGTTTCTGAGGCCAGTATGAGCCAGGAATGGAATACTACACTAGTAGGGAGTGTAGGGAGGTGAGGATCATTAAATTGCATCACTAGGTGATAGTTATAGTGCCCGGAAGTGCCTAAAAATACTTAAAGTGCAGGATTCTGCACTAGTTAACCAAAAATTCAGCATTTAAAAATGCTAGTAAAGTGTAACAACTTGGCAAAATAGTCCTAGACACTTTCCAAAGTGTTGGTAAATTAATGTGTCACTAAAAACAATATAAAAGACACTTTATAGCTTTACTTAACACTTTAACGGATCAATATCCAACCGAACAACCGGACTTTACCCGGAACATAAAAATATTGCCAAAGACATTGTTTTTACCTTTCTGAGCTAGTTAGGGTCCCCGAACACCCTAACACCCTTTATATTAATAAACACACTTAACATACTAACTAGAACCTTTAGATTCCAACTAGTTTGTAACTTAACCATCACCACCCAACCCTTACCCCCCCCTCATTGTCGACGGTCACAAGGGTGGGACACACCCTTGTGCTTTCTTGATTATTTTATTGGATAATGTTGGATATCTAAAGAACATATTACATGTTGGACATTAGTAGAAGTGGTTTATAAATAAGTTCATTAGTTAACTCATCTCTTTCATCTAAACAACATCAACAACCAACTTTTTCTCTCCTCCTACACCACCTCACGGCCGCCACCCTCCCACCACACCACCACCACTTTCAACCATTGTTCAAGTATTTCTCATACACTCAAAGGTGCAAGGAGCTCTACAAACAGGCCCGGTGCTCTCGAAAGTTCAAGAACCGCTCTAGATTTCTTTTATCCACCACATTTACACTTTGTTCCTTCCCTAGCCTTGTGCTAGTAGTAAGTGCTTCTAGTCATCATCTTGTTCTTGTTTATGGTGGTTAATAGTTGATTGAATGGTTAAAAATTAAGAAACACTAAAGAACTTACATTAAAGTCTTGAACATAAGATGAATAAGGTGGATAAAGAGAAGATATGTGTGTAAATCTTGTGTAGTTGTGTTTATTTGATGTTGTTTGTTAGTAAAAGTTGGATGGATCATCATCTAGACATGCTAGATCATGTTCAAGAACATGAACTAGCAAGATATTTGTGTTAGAATTATGAAAGATGATGAAACCATCCGCCATGAACTTGAAACTTGAATAAACATAATTTTTCTTGTAAAATGAAGTTGTAAACTTGTGGATCTAAAGATCTACTAGTGGTTTTTCGGAAGAACCAAGCAAAAATATTAGTTTTGATAAAACCCGGATCTTATACGAACTAAAAGCATTTTTAGTAAATAAACAAGTGTGTAAACACTTGTGTAACAAGGAAAGTTAACCAGAAAGTATTTTTGTGAATCTTGACAAGAAGTTGTGAAACTTCAAGTTCCTTAAAAATAAAGTTTACAAGAAACTAATCTTGTTTTTAAAGATAACAAGACCCACTAAATGTGTCGGTGATTTGCTACATGTTCTTACAAAACTCTCAAGTTCATGAGTTATGATTTAGTCTTATTTTTGTCAAGTTTGATGAATGAATATTGTATGTTGTTGATTGGTAAATGGTTTGGTTGATTTTACAAAAAGAAAATGATACGCTAGAAAGCGTGGACACCTCCATTTACAGGGGAAAATCTGGCGAAATTTTTCTAGAAATATAACACTTAGAAATATTTTTATAACAAATGGTTACAAATATATTTTTAACTTGGTTTTCAAAATAAACTTCACCATGATTTTTATTTCAAACATACCAATTACCGGAGGTTGATTTTCTTAAATAAAACTTGTTAAATATATATCTAGAATATATATTTTATAATAAAACGCTTGTGTGATTATGTGATTATTTTGTGAACTATATATATTATTTTTAAGGAAAAAATAATATAACTGGAAAATATTATGAAGTTACGACTCCAAAATAATACCAACGCTCTCACAAATAAATATTTAAGTTACACCGGTATTGTTATTACAACGCGAATTTTAAAACGTAACTTATGTATATTTCGGAAAATACTCTCGTATGTATATTTTGATAAGTATTATTTTGGAAATGGTATGAGATAAATATAATATTTTGGGGAAAATATATATATATTTTGAAATTAAAATATTTTTGACAAGTGAATAAAATATATTTTTCAAGTGAGGCTTAAAAATATATTTTCGGAATTATAAAGCATACATGTATTAAAAACCCCCATCCTTGAGAAGGAATACACTTATAAAATAAATAAGAAGTGTGAATACGAAATAGTTCCCTAACTATTTCTCCAAAACGTTAAACCCTAAGCCAAGGCACGGCCATCCGTCTAATAGGTATTAGTACGTGTAGGTCGTCACGCAGCCGGTTGAGTTGGAGACTTACGTTCGGGATACGCACTTCTGTGAGTTCATGTCCCCCTTTTCTCTTAACTGTTTTCAGTTTTTATACTTCGGGGGTGGAATACATGTTACAGTAATTACAGACACTTTTTATACATGGTATGGTTAGCTTAAGGAGGGTTTACTCCTTAGATCATGTGAGTGGGTAGGCTAGAACTTGAGGCCATTAATCCTCATTGTAGGACCGAGGGTCATGAACGGTAGATCTATTTGGGTGTAGCGAGCCCAGCTCCTGTGTCCACAGTACGGACCATGGAGTGACTTTGAGCCCGATGCATAAATCTGCTAGGTTTGAGTCTTCCTGCATCACTTCACACATATCATTGGCTTTGCAACCCAATGGTGATCTCTTTTTCCTTATTTGCTACATACCAGGGATTTTCATACATACAAACATATTACAAAGGTTTATACATACTCACTTTTACATGAACTCGCTCAACTTTATGTTGATTTTTCAACTTACATGTATTTCAGGAGACTAGGGGATCTGGCAAGGTATGCGATGTCGTCAAGCTGCGTAAGAATAATGGTGTCATCCGAGTTTAGGAAATGTGATCTTTGCCTGGACGGGATCACAAGTCTTAAACTGTGTTTTTATTCATGTCTTTTAGTTGTGTCTTGTGAACAAGTTTTTAATTATGTCATTGTTGTAATCTGTTTTAAGTGTCGACTTTCAAAACAATGTGGTTGTGGTATCTTTTAAAACTTGTTGAATGGATGAACATCATATGTTTTATTTCATATAGCATTGTTATGATTATGCTATGGTATTAAGAAGTCACACCAAAATAAATCCACGCTTCCGCAAAGCCAGGGTGTGACAGCTTGGTATCAGAGCATCGATCATAGCGAACTAGGATTCCTTCTCGAGTCTAGACTATGATCACTAAGGCTCTCACGAAAACATGTTTACATTGCATACACTAAGCGTCTAGATCCAGGATACAAAACGTTTGTTTTTACAAAAGGAACAAATACACTTTTATGTTTATATTTCAGTCTTAGAGACTGAGGGAGGATCAGTCTTAGAGGCTGAGGGAGGATTAGTCTTAGAGGCTGAGGGAGGATCAGTCTTAGAGACTGAGGGAGGATCAGTCTTAGGGAGTGAGGGAGGATCAGCCTTAGAGACTGAGGGAGGATCAGTCTTAGGGAGTGAGGGAGGATCAGCCTTAGAGGCTGGGGATAATTAGTCTTAGAGACTGGGAGGAGTGGTCTTAGAGACCAGGGATTTAGTCTTAGAGACTGGGAGGATTGGTCTTAGAGACTAGGGACTTAGTCTGAGAGGCTAGGAAGTTCAGTCTGAGAGGCTGGGATGATAGTCTGGGAAGACTAGGATGATTACTTGCTTGCTTTATTGTGGCTAACATGTTTATTTGACTTTATGATTGATATATGTGCATATATGTGATTGTGTTACAGACGTCATGGCTTCATCATCAGACACAGGGGTATCGGACACGCTAGACCCCATGGCGATAGTGCCCGATGACGAGATATCCTCAGAGCGAGAGGTCTACACATCAGACACCACCAGCACGGACGACGATGATTTCCAGCCGTTCGCGCTGCCCGACGTTGGAGTTGAGCCTGCTGATGGCCTTCCTGCCGGGGATTTACCACTTGCGGTGATCCCTGCTCCTATACCACTTGCTGCTTTTCCAGTTGTCGACATGCCATTCGATGCCATTTCTGACGACGACATCAATCTGTTTGAGGAGGATCCGCCTGAGGCTGACTATGAGGGCGGGGCCCCTATTACTGCTGACGTTATTCTTCCCATTGCGGAGGCTCCTGTGGAAGAGCTTCCTACTGGTTTACCTGTCCCGGACTCATTGGAGTCTGTGGCATCTGTTTCTTCGCACGACCATGGTGTGCAGCCTCACTTTTCTGACCCTGACATGTCGATGTCAGCTGCACCCGGTCCATCGCACGAGTTCGATCACGAGGTAGATGACGCTTTTGAGCCGCTCTTTCCCCCTGATTTCGACCCTGACCACGACATTGAGTTTATTCACATGGATCAGCCCCTATGTAGGTCCCCTTGATGTGTATGGATCTAAACAGAATTGTCAATCTAATCAAGAGTGCGGAATCCTCTTGATCAGAATATAGCAGAATGAGTAGAAACAGAAATTCACAATCAAACTGGTCTTCTATTGATTATCCAAACGAAACGTTTTACAATCAACTCAAGACCACACAACCTCACAGCCACTATCTGTGATCTTGCTACTAACCTTAATTTCGTTTTTCCTCTCTCTCTCTCTAGACTTTCTCTCTTTAAAATTCTCTAACCACTAAAACCCTAATCACAAAAACATGTTTATATACCACATGTCTGTGAACTGGGCTTCCCACTGGGCTAGTCCATTTTCAAGCCCATTACAATAAATAAACTCCCTAACCAATAAGCTAAGCCCAATACAAAATATCCAAAGACTAAATAATCAAACTATTAAGCTGTTGTCACCGAATATGCACCAACAGACTCCCCCTTGACAATAGCTTCATAGTGTAACTTTGTCTTCAAACATCTTGTGTTCTTTTGGTCTTTGGATAGCGTCAGCTACACAGCTTCTGACATCAACAGACTCCCCCTTAGCTGATGCTTCCAATCTCCAAAACTTTCATTCATTGTAGTTCAGTTAGCTAGCAATCCTTGGTTAAGTAAGTAACCTCCAACTCTTTCAAATCTCTCTCTGCAATGTAGTAGAGGGATCCTACCATGCATCTTCACACATCTTCACTTCACTCTTAATCTGCACTTTACTTGTATTCTGCACTTCATTTTGATAACTGCATCAATCTGTTTAGCAACGCAAGCAAGTATCTCGAAAAACCATTAGTCTTTTTCACATTTAAAGATAAACCAATATTTTATCTTAGTTTGCAAAAACAAATACCTGTCAATTCAGAATGGAAGTCCTTTTAAAAAGAAATATTTTTGGTATTTTTGATATTTTAAGAAAGCAGTAAACTATTTATAAAAGCAATAAACACTCTATTTTTTTTTTTAGAATCACTGGTAAGAAGTTCATATCAGCACAATCAAACTGTTTTCACACAATTAGATAATTATTTATTTATTTTTTCGTGAAAAGCAGTCCAAGATGATTACCAGTATGTTTGTCCACTTAAACAAAATGCATGAACATTTCAAGTACCATTACCGTATGATACGTTAAGGTAATTTTAATTACTGATATATTAGCGTGTCCCACTTCAGGATATACCCCCGCGATCAAGGTATGCACAAAGATTCATCGTAGTAGGTGAGTATACTGAATTCATCCGTTTTGTTTTTCAACGATAGATAATTGGTGAACAGGTCAGTACTTTCGTACAACAAAGAGACCAAAATATCTAACGAGGGCTAAGACAAATACCATTTTTTGGTACGAATTATGCATTTTGCACATTTGAATAACTCTCTTTGAGAGCTTCTTCATTTAAGGGTTTTGGCATTTTTAGCTCTTTTAAGATATCCTGGTTGTGCCTAGGTCAGCATGTATCTGGATGCAGCAGAAGGACAACCCTGATATCCCCAGATGAAATAACAGTATAAAGACCCAAAACTTCAGATTTTGGCAATCTATCAACGTAAGATTTAAGGTCATTAAACCATACACCACTGATGTGTTCCCCACTCATACTCAGTTGTATTTAAGTTTATATCACATTGGTAAGTTGATTAATTCATGCTTTTTGCCTACTGGTACATCATATGATGAAGCTGCTATCACACTTAAGCAATTTAATTCAGTTTCAGTGTGACAGTCTAACTTGCTGATGTACTATCATTTCTCCTTTTTCACACAGTGATAACTCATTTTTCAATTTTCTATTTTTTTATGTTTTTGATTTTTTTAATGTTTTTGTATTTTTTATTTTTAATTTTTAATTTATAACTTACTCCCCCTAAACACACGCACTAACTAAACTCTTTTTGGCTTAGGGTGATTTCTCCCCCTAAATTTTTGTTTTTATGAAGTATGTTTTGAAAACACAAATTTACAAACACAAACAGACTCCCACTTTAAATCTGACAAAAGTTTTTCACGTTTAAAGTTTAGAATAATCATAACAATCACAAAAGTAAATAGTTCGTTACCCATGTTAACCTACTATTCACCTCAGATGCTTTACAGGAACAACCACTGTCGAACACATCAACAGTCCTTCTTGGTCATCCTGCACACACTCAACAACTCAGTTAGACTTAACAACCCAAACCTGACCGGTTTTGGGTCGACCATGTAAATCTACATAAGATGCTTCTAACCAATATCCATCACACCTTACTGGTGTCTTGGATGTCTTACCCATTGTTGAACAAGAATGATAATTTCTACTAGGTCTTTGATTACGAGAGTTCCGATAACCTCTCGGATTTTCTGACCTTTGAAAATTTTTATCATGATACCATCTTCTCCCATTATTATACCATGAATTTTGGAAAAATTTTGGATGTTGTTGAACATTTGAGTTACTAAAACCCCTATGTTCGTTTCTTCTTTGAAAATTTCGATTACCAGAAGTCTGGTATCGATTTTGATATCCAAAATTTCTATTTTGATTTTGAAACTGATTTGATTTACCATTGAAATGACTAAATTGTGTAGAAAAACTTCGTGGTCTATCAAATCGTCTTGATGTTGAAGTTTTAGATTGAAATTTTGGTTGATTATATTGACAATGTGGTTGCACATTATTGTTTAAACCAACCCTATTCCCTTCCTTAACTTCATCAACTTTTTGCTTATTTTTCTTCAAAGGACAACAACTTGCCACGTGCCCTTTGTTGTGACATCTAAAACAAGATTTTGTCTTATAAATTCTCCTTTTGTTAAATCTCTTTTTAAATGTTTTCTTCTTTTCGTCTTAAGTATCCTCGTCCGATTTATGAGGTGTACTGCTAGACTCAACAGATTCTTTCAAAGTAACTGGACTATTTGGCAAGTCCACAGCTATCGGATCCACTACAGCTGGTGTAGTTGGCGCAAAATTAATTAACTCATTCTCATCAGGTAGAAAAGAGTAGTCTTGATCCTTAGAAGATGAAGCTTTAGTAAACCCCACTCCCGTTCTATCATTACTCCTTTTTAACCCTTTTTGAATTTGACTTTGCTTGTTAAACTGCTGATTTTTTGTTCATTTGATTTGAGTTCATTTAAGCAATTTAACTCTCTTTTAATCAAAAGAACATTTGACTCTTTTAATTTTTCCAATTCAGCTAACAGAATTTTGTTCTGCTCCGATAGTCTGTTAACCTTGCCCTGTAGTTCAGTGCAATTATGACACGTATGACTTACAGGTTCCGATGTTACCTTCACCTCTGTTGTAAGTTCATTCACATCATTCATGCCCTTTGAAACTTCTGTCTCCTTCTTCTCAACATTCTCCTTCTTCTCTTCTACCACAACATCTGCTTTTTCATCTAAAGCACGACCTCCTACACTCTTCCTTGATGAATTCTGATAACGTTTTTCTAAACCTTCCCACAGCTCATAAGAAGTCCCATAGTGCTTGATGGTATGTTTAATTCCCTCAGGCAAGGACATCTTGATCACTGCTAAAGCTTTCTTCTAAGCATTTACCATGAGTTTCTCAGATTCATCCATCATCTCATAAGAAATCACTTTAACTCTTCCGTCAACTCGTCGTGTGGCAGCAATGTACCCATCGATCATACAATTCCACATTCTCGTATCTTCACTTTTCACAAATGCCTCAAACTCTTAACTTTCTCACCTACATTGTCCACTTTAACCATCTTTAAACATGTTTTACCGTAACCGTACTAATAAAACCGTACAATATTTTTCTGAAAACTGTTTTTACCAAATTATACCGTTAGAATCGTCTCGAAAAAACAAATCCAATGATATATAATGTCGAAAACCAAATTCGGGTTTTTCCAGAGTTTTTTTTTTTTTGGTCCTAAAAATCCCACGAATCCAACCGTGCAAACGGTTTGTCGAGATGAGCTACGGATCACTTTCTATTTTCAAAAACGTTAAATCCTCTATACTTATCTAAATAAATACTCCACCTTTTAATTTTGCTGGCAAACCAACTTAATTTCGCTGTGTCACGCTAATTATGCTGGCAAACCAAGCTAAATATGCTGACAGAGTAGTTATAATTATGCTGGTTTTTAAATTCGCTGGAATAAATATGCTATCTGATCAAATAATTTCGCCGGTTAATTATGCTAGTTAATTATGCTGACTTAATTTTGCTGGGTCACCGGTCAGTTAATTTCGCTAGCTAATCAGGTCACTATTACGACGACTTTAATTTCGCCGATCACCGTAATAATGTCGCGGAGGACAATTACACGGTTACCAAAGTCGCCTTTGGATTTAATTTCACCGGTCACCGAGTTGCTAGGTCACACAATTTCGCTGGTAAATATGCTGGATCAGATAATTCCTCTGATTTGTCGGCGGAATTGTTAATTTTGCTAGAAAATTTTGGAAACTCAATCTGTTCGAAATTTCTGAAGATATTCTAGATTCTTCTAACAGTTTCCAGCAAAATTCGAAACACCAAAATCAGCAAAAATTTTCGAAATTTATGAAGAACACGAAGAACAATCTTCGAATCTTCAAGACTTTCTTGCCAAAATCCTTCAAAAATCAACCAAACCTGCAACCAAAAACACTTTAAACAGCAAAATTAAATTTGCAAATAGATCAAACAACCCTAAAATTTTCGAAAATTATATCAAACCCAAACAAAATTTCGAAACCCTAGTTTTCAGGTTTCAAAATTTTTGAAATTTCTCAATCTTCCACCCGAATCTGCAGTCTGCAATTCTGAACCGAGCTTCTTCAAGAGCCTAATGCTCTTATACCAATTGTAGGTCCCCTTGATGTGTATGGATCTAAACAGAATTGTCAATCTAATCAAGAGTGCGGAATCCTCTTGATCAGAATATAGCAGAATGAGTAGAAACAGAAATTCACAATCAAACTGGTCTTCTATTGATTATCCAAACGAAACGTTTTACAATCAACTCAAGACCACACAACCTCTCAGCCACTATATGTGATCTTGCTACTAACCTTAATTTCGTTTTTCCTCTCTCTCTCTAGACTTTCTCTCTCTAAAATTCTCTAACCACTAAAACCCTAATCATAAAAACATGTTTATATACCACATGTTTGTGAACTGGGCTTCCCACTGGGCTAGGCCATTTTCCAAGCCCATTACAATAAATAAACTCCCTAACCAATAAGCTAAGCCCAATACAAAATATCCAAAGACTAAATAATCAAACTATTAAGCTGTTGTCGCCGAATATGCACCAACACCCAAGAGGCGCCTGTAGATCCTATTGATCCTTTGCTTGACATCCCTGCTGATCTTGATATGGATTTTGTTGACCAGGAGCCTGCTGTGGCCCCAGAGCCTGTAGTTGCTCCTGACCCTGCATTAGAGCATGGCCCTGTCCATGATGATGCACCAGCTGATGCACCTCTTGTTGGCGATATACCTGTGGCTGATCTGCCCGCTGTTGCTCCACCCTTGATAGTTGATCCTGTTGTTGAGGCACCACTTCCCGATCCCGTGCCGGTACTGTTTGACCGTGCACCCTTTGCTACTCATATAGATCCACGTTACGCCGACACCCGCAATGGGTGGATTGATGATGATGACGATTACCCACCATTTGTGTTACCTGTTACACCTCCAGTCATACCTGTTCCTGCACCCGCTGATATTCCACTATCCCACCCACACACGACCGATGCCCATCATACTGATCTCCCGATTACCTTTCTCCAGGACATCCCTCCACCGCGTCCTGGGGAGGGTTCATCACGACAGCTTTTTGGTCATATACCTTTCATGTCTGGAGGCAGCTAGATCATACCTCAGATATCTCATCCTACTTTTGTTACACCTGCATCGACGCCTGATCCGGTCACGTCACAGTTTCTTTCTCTTGCACCACCTACTGCACCAGCTTTCATACCGTCGAGCGAGCCATTTTTATGGACTACGCCCCCTATTATGCCACTGTCTGATCTATACCACCCGTACCATATTGGGTACTCTACGGAGGACATCCTCACTTCTTTGATGATACAGCAGGATGCTTTGACGCATCGTATTCAGGTTTTGGAGAGTGCTCCACGTCCATCTTGTCATTGTCAGACACCATTTGCAGCACCGCACCCTCCACGTCCACTTTCCACCGATTCCGACGCTCGTTTTTTGGACTTCTGAGCAGCAGATAGCATATTTGTTGCGCGTCTGTCATGCTTTAGAGGAGGACTGGTTACACATGCGTCGTTTACTTTTCTCTCATTTTCCTCCTCCTCTTCCGCCGCCATCAGCATAGGCATATTTTTGGTTTGTTGCAGGTGAAGTTACTTTTGGTGAGAAAACAGCGATTGGGCCGACGACACAGCATTTTGGAGACCACATTTTGGACATGATGACTTTTGATGTTTGGTTGTTGTATATGTTTAGACGATTCAGACGAGGGCATTGTGACCCTTAGTCTCTTTTGGAATGTACGATACATTTGGAAAACTTGTAAACATTGTATGGTGGTCTTGTTTATATAAAAGCCCAATCGCAGTATTCTCATTACATGCCTTGTTAAAATTATTTGTTATATGATTATAACATGAGATGTTATGTGATTGATGAATGCTACTAGATATACATTTTTATTATACTTACTATGGCCTGACCTACATGATCATCTTTTAGAAGATGCCTCCAAGACGCGATGTACGCATGCCTACTAACGAGGCAGAACTCCAAGGGATCATTGCCGCAGCTATAGCACAATATGCAGCCTCCCAGGGAGGAACCAGTGGGAGTATTTTGAACAATAACGGCAATAACAATCCACCTCATGGTAATGACAGGTTGCTTGGGACATATTACAATACATTTGGATATTTATAGCACGTCCGCTAATACCATTTGTAAATTCTAACGTATGTGCAGGGTGCACCTACAAGCAGTTTCTCGACTGCAAGCCCGTGAATTTCGACGGCACAGGAGGTGCCGTTGCGTTTGTTAGGTGGGCTGAAAAGACAGACTCTGTCCTAAGAATGAGCAAATGCGCTCCCGATCAACAAGTGACTTACATCTCAGGGCTGTTTCTGGATGGAGCCCTATCGTGGTGGAACCTACAAGTGCAGACTTTAGGAGAAGCTGCTGCTTACGCGCTAACATGGGCGGAATTAAAAGAGTTAATGAGGAAGAAGTACTGCTTGTGTGCTGAAATACAAAGGCTAGAAACTGAATTCTGGCACTTAAGGATGGATGGTCCCAAGATTGCAGAATATCTTCAAAGGTTCCATGATTTATCTCACGTAGTGCCGTATATGGTTACGCCCGAGTTTAAACGTGTTGAAAGGTTCATCTGGGGATTGGCTCCCCAAATTATGAGTATGGTTACCACGTCCAAGCCTGCAACAATCACGGAAGCAATCGATCTTAGTGTGGCGCTAACTGAGGAGGCCATTCGGTTGAACAAGTTTTCAAATGTTGAACCAAAGAAGAAAGAAACACATGCTGAGTCGTCTGGTGAAAACAAGCAAAAATTTTCCAACTTCAAGCAAGGAACCAGCCATGTAAGCAAGAAGGGCGAGTCAAGCACATCGGCTAGAGCTGCAACTGATGTCGAAAACAAAGGAAAGGGTTATATGGGCACTCTGCCCAAGTGTAACACATGCCAGCGCCATCATTCTGGCCGGTGCGGACTGAGAACATGTGAAGCTTGTGGGAAAATTGGTCACTTGAAGGATACTTGCTGGGTTAGTGCTGGTCGGAGTGGCCAAGGAGGTTTTGGTAATAGGAACAACAACCGTGGTGGTAATGGAAATCGTCCGCAAGGGAATAATGGCGGAAATGGAAACCGTGGGAACGTTGCGAATCAAGCTGGGAATGGAAATCGCAACCAAAACAACACTCAAGCTGGGAATGGAAATGGCCAAGGGCCAGGATGCTTTAATTGTGGAGATGTTGGGCACTTTAAGAGGGAATGCCCAAAATTGAACCAAGCACGGGGAAGAGTCTTTAACATTGGCGCAAGGGAAGCGCGCCAGGATCCGAACGTTGTTACCAGTACGTTCCCTATAAACCAACGTTTTGCATCTGTTCTTTTTGATACTGGTGCCGATTATAGTTTCGTGTTGTTAGAATTTAAGAATATACTTGGATTGACCGCTAGTAAGTTAGATGTTCCGTACTCGATTGAATTGGCGAATGGGAAACTAGTTGAAACCAGTGAAGTTGTCCGAGGATGCGTGATTGAACTAGGAGGGCACGAGTTTACGCTAGACCTACTACCTGTCGAGTTGGGAAGCTTTGATGTGGTAGTGGGTATGGATTGGTTGTCGAGCAACAAGGCCGAGATTGTTTGCCACGAGAAGACCATCCGCATCCCTATGATGGATGATGAAACAATCGTAGTGCACGGAGAGAAACACGATACGCCTCTAAGAATCATTAGCTGTCTGAAAGCTAGAAAGTGTTTACAGAAGGGATGTGTTGCCTACTTGGCACACATCGTGGATAAAGAAGCTGCTGAACCGATGATCGAAGACATTCCGGTCGTAAGAGAATATCCTGAAGTCTTTCCAGAAGACTTGCCAGGATTACCGCCTCAAAGGCAAGTCGAGTTCCACATTGACTTGGTTCAAGGCGCCGCGCCTGTAGCCAAGGCACCCTACAGACTTGCACCTTCAGAGATGCAGGAGTTGTCGACACAACTCCAGGAGCTATTGGACAAAGGATTCATCAGACTAAGCTTCTCACCTTGGGGAGCTCCGGTTCTGTTTGTTAAAAAGAAGGATGGTAGTTTCCGTTTGTGCATAGACTACTGCGAGCTTAATAAGTTGACTATCAAGAATAGATATCCTTTGCCGAGGATCGATGATCTATTTGACCAGTTGCAAGGCTCAAGCTTTTATTCAAAGATCGATCTTCGATCCGGATACCATCAACTTAGGATACAAGAGGAAAGTATCCCGAAGACGGCCTTTACGACTCGTTATGGACATTACGAGTTCCTAGTTATGCCGTTTGGGCTGACAAACGCGCCAGCAGTTTTCATGGACCTAATGAACCGAGTCTGCAAGCCGTACTTGGATAAGTTTGTGATCGTATTTATCGACGACATTCTGATCTACTCGAAGACAAAGGACGAACACGAACAGCACTTAAGAGCTATTTTAGAGCTACTTAAGAAGGAGAAGTTGTACGCTAAGTTCTCGAAGTGTGAGTTCTGGCTACGCGAAGTCCAGTTTCTTGGACATGTGGTAAATGGAAATGGAATTCATGTTGATCCTACAAAGATCGAGGCGATCAAGAATTGGGAGACTCCAAAGACGCCAACCGAGATTCGACAGTTCTTAGGTTTGGCTGGTTATTATCGAAGATTCATTGAGGATTTTTCTAAAATTGCTCAGCCTCTGTTGTTGAAGAACAAGCTTTGCGATGCACCGATTTTATCGCTACCCGAAGGAACGGATGATTTCGTGGTATATTGTGACGCCTCGTGTCAAGGTTTGGGTTGCGTGCTGATGCAACGCCAGAAGGTCATAGTTTATGCGTCACGCCAGTTGAAGGTACATGAGAAAAACTATACCACGCATGACTTGGAGCTAGGCGCAGTGGTATTTGCATTGAAAATCTGGCGACATTATTTGTATGGTACGCGATGTACAATCTTCACTGACCACAAGAGCCTACAACACATATTTAACCAAAAGGAGCTTAACATGAGGCAAAGACGCTGGGTAGAGCTGTTGAATGATTATGATTGCGAGATCAAGTATCACCCAGGGAAAGCGAATGTGGTCGCTGATGCCCTGAGCCGAGATGATTGTCCAGACAGACCTCTCTTTGCGTATTCGTGCCGCGCAGAGAGAAGCTTTGAAAGAAAGGAATATGGAGGACGAGTATCTCCGTGGGATGGAGAAGCAGTTGGTACCAAACGAGGAAGGAACTTTATGCTTCATGAAATGAATTTGGGTTCCTCTGTTTGGTGGTTTGAGAAAGGTTATTTTTAATGAAGCTCACAAATCTCGGTACTCAATTCATCCAGGAGCGGATAAGATGTACCAAGACCTCAAGGATTTCTATTGGTGACCTAGGATGAAAGGCGACGTTGCGGTATATGTTAGCAAATGTTTAACGTGCACCAAGGTAAAGGTCGAGTATCAGAAGCCCTCAGGTCTTCTACAGCAACCTGAAATACCCAAATGGAAATGGGAACAAATTTCAATGGACTTCATAACGAAATTGCCCAAGACGCCCAGGGGCCATGATACGATTTGGGTAATAGTAGACCGTCTAACAAAGTCCGCACACTTCCTGCCAATCAAAGAGAAAGACAACACGAGTAAACTTGCGGAAATATACATGAGAGAGATTGTCGCACGTCATGGAGTGCCTCTCTCGATTATCTCTGACAGAGATGGGAGATTTGTATCAAGGATTTGGCAATCCTTCCAAGAAGCTTTTGGCTCGCAGTTGAATCTGAGCACTACATTTCACCCGCAAACTGATGGCCAAAGTGAACGAACTATTCAGACACTGGAAGATATGCTAAGAGCATGTGTAATGGACTTAGGTGGTAGCTGGGATAATCATTTACCAATGGTCGAATTTCCATACAACAACAGCTACCACACAAGTATTGGAGCCGCGCCGTTCGAAGCTCTTTATGGACGCAAGTGTCGCTCACCACTGTGCTGGGCTGATGCGGGTGATAGACAGCTTGTTGGTCCCGAAATAGTCCAAGAGACGACAGACAAGATTGCACAAATTCGAAAGCGCATCGAGGCGGCTCGCGACAGACAGAAAGCCTATGCAAACCGAAGAAAGAAACCTTTAGAGTTTAAAGTTGGGGATATGGTTTTATTGAAGGTTTCACCCTGGAAGGGTGTGGCACGCTTTGGAAAGCGTGGGAAGCTGAATCCGCGTTACATTGGCCCGTTCAGAATCCTGCAAAGGATTGGGCTTGTAGCCTACAAGTTGGACCTACCTGCTGAACTTAATGGTGTTCATGATACATTCCATGTATCAAATTTGAAAAAGAGTCCAACACAAGAGACAGTAATCATTCCTGCTGACGAAGTTCATATCGACGACACGCTCCACTTTACTGAAGAACCCGTCGAGGTTACGGATTGGAAAGTTAACAAAACACGCAGGAGCAGTGTCAAGCTCGTCAAAGTTCGATGGAATGCTAGATATGGGCCTGAATTCACGTGGGAACGTGAGGATCGTATGAAAGAGAAATACCCCCATTTGTTTCCCAAGACCCCTGCAACTAGAAGCAGAGCCTAAAATTTCGGGACGAAATTTCTCTAACGGGGGAAGAATGTGACAACCCTCACAAAACCAGGTATCCGTACAGTTGATTAATATTTAATTAGTGCTTAATTACTGTGCTTGGTTACAATTATGAATAAACTGCTTTCTGTTTTCTGATACATACATACTCATGCATCACATTTTATTACTGTCACTCCATTCATTACATACAAACAATAGTGACAAACTTGATGCACAAAGCACAGTTAGCACAGTGAACGGATAACCCAGTAAACATGCTGACATTGCCAGCACTAGACAGACATTGTTTCTGAGGCCAGTATGAGCCAGGAATGGAATACTACAATAGTAGGGAGTGTAGGGAGGTGAGGATCATTAAACTGCGTCACTAGGTGATAGTTATAGTGCCCGGAAGTGCCTAAAACATACTTAAAGAGCAGAATTCTGCACTAGTTAACCAAAAAATCAGCATTTAAAAATGCTAGTAAAGTGTAACAACTTGGAAAAATAGTCCTAGACACTTTCCAAAGTGTTGGTAAATTAATGTGTCACTAAAAACAATATAAAAGACACTTTATAGCTTTACTTAACACTTTAACGGATCAATATCTAACCGAACAACCGGACTTTACCCGGAACATAAAAATATTGCCAAAGACATTGATTTTACCTTTCTGAGCTAGTTAGGGTCCCCGAACACCCTAACACCCTTTATATTAATAAACACACTTAACATACTAACTAGAACCTTTAGATTCCAACTAGTTTGTAACTTAACCATCACCACCCAACCCTTACCCCCCCCCCCCCCCTCATTGTCGACGGTCACAAGGGTGGGACACACCCTTGTGCTTTCTTGATTATTTTATTGGATAATGTTGGATATCTAAAGAACATATTACATGTTGGACATTAGTAGAAGTGGTTTATAAATAAGTTCATTAGTTAACTCATCTCTTTCATCTAAACAACATCAACAACCAACTTTTTCTCTCCTCCTACACCACCTCACGGCTGCCACCCTCCCACCACACCACCACCACTTTCAACCATTGTTCAAGTATTTCTCATACACTCAAAGGTGCAAGGAGCTCTACAAACAAGCCCGGTGCTCTCGAAAGTTCAAGAACCGCTCTAGATTTCTTTTATCCACCACATTTACACTTTGTTTCTTCCCTAGCCTTGTGCTAGTAGTAAGTGCTTCTAGTCATCATCTTGTTCTTGTTTATGGTGGTTAATAGTTGATTGAATGGTTAAAAATTAAGAAACACTAAAGAACTTACATTAAAGTCTTGAACATAAGATGAATAAGGTGGATAAAGGGAAGATATGTGTGTAAATCTTGTAAATCTTGTGTAGTTGTGTTTATTTGATGTTGTTTGTTAGTAAAAGTTGGATGGATCATCATCTAGACATGCTAGATCATGTTCAAGAACATGAACTAGCAAGATATTTGTGTTAGAATTATGAAAGATGATGAAACCATCTGCCATGAACTTGAAACTTGAATAAACGTAATTTTTCTTGTAAAATGAAGTTGTAAACTTGTGGATCTAAAGATCTACAAGTGGTTTTTCGGAAGAACCAAGCAAAAATATTAGTTTTGATAAAACCCGGATCTTATACGAACTAAAAGCATTTTTAGTAAATAAACAAGTGTGTAAACATTTGTGTAACAAGGAAAGTTAACCAGAAAGTATTTTTGTGAATCTTGACAAGAAGTTGTGAAACTTCAAGTTCCTTAAAAATAAAGTTTACAAGAAACTAATCTTGTTTTTAAAGATAACAAGACCCACTAAATGTGTCGGTGATTTACTACATGTTCTTACAAAACTCTCAAGTTCATGAGTTATGATTTAGTCTTATTTTTTTCAAGTTTGATGAATGAATATTGTATGTTGTTGATTGGTAAATGGTTTGGTTGATTTTACAAAAAGAAAATGATACGCTAGAAAGCGTGGACACCTCTATTTACAGAGGAAACTCTGGCGAAATTTTTCTAGAAATATAACACTTAGAAATATTTTTATAACAAATGGTTACAAATATATTTTTAACTTGGTTTTCAAAATAAACTTCGCCATGATTTTTATTTCAAACATACCAAGTACCGGAGGTTGATTTTCGTAAATAAAACTTGTTAAATATATATCTAGAATATATATATTTTATAATAAAACGCTATTGTGATTATGTGACTATTTTGTGAACTATATATATTATTTTTAGGTCAAAAATAATATAACTGGAAAATATTATGAAATTACGACTCCAAAATAATACCAACGCTCTCACAAATAAATAGTTAAGTTACACCGGTATTGTTATTACAACGCGAATTTTAAAACGTAACTTATGTATATTTCGAAAAATACTCTCATATGTATATTTTGATAAGTATTATTTTGGAAATGGTATGAGATAAATATAATATTTTGGGGAAAAATATATATATTTTGGAATTAAAATATTTTTGACAAGTGAATAAAATATATTTTTCAAGTGAGACTTAAAAATATATTTTCAGAATTATAAAGCATACATGTATTAAAAACCCCCATCCTTGGGAAGGAATACACTTGTAAAATAAATAAGAAGTGTGAATACGAAATAGTTCCCTAACTATTTCTCCAAAACGTTAAACCCTAAGGCAAGGCACGGCCATCCGTCTAATAGGTATTAGTACGTGTAGGTCGTCACGCAGCCGGTTGAGTTGGAGACTTACGTTCGGGATACGCACTTCTGTGAGTTCATGTCCCCCTTTTCTCTTAACTGTTTTCAGTTTTTATACTTCGGGGGTGGAATACATGTTACAGTAATTACAGACACTTTTTATACATGGTATGGTTAGCTTAAGGAGGGTTTACTACTTAGATGATGTGAGTGGGTAGGCTGGAACTTGAGGCCATTAATCCTCATTGTAGGACCGAGGGTCATGAGCGGTAGATCTATTTGGGTGTAGCGAGCCCAGCTCCTGTGTCCACAGTACGGACCATGGAGTGACTTTGAGCCCGACGCATAAATCTGCTAGGTTTGAGTCTTCCTGCATCACTTCACACATATCATTGGCTTTGCAACCCAATGGTGATCTCTTTTTCCTTATTTGCTACATACCAGGGATTTTCATACATACAAACATATTACAAAGGTTTATACATACTCACTTTTACATGAACTCACTCAACTTTATGTTGATTTTTCAACTTACATGTATTTCAGGAAACTAGGGGATCTGGCAAGGTATGCGATGTCGTCAAGCTGCGTAAGAATAATGGTGTCATCCGAGTTTAGGAAATGTGATCTTTGCCTGGACGGGTCACAAGTCTTAAACTGTGTTTTTATTCATGTCTTTTAGTTGTGTCTTGTGAACAAGTTTTTAATTATGTCGTTGTTGTAATCTGTTTTAAGTGTCGACTTTCAAAACAATGTGGTTGTGGTATCTTTTAAAACTTGTTGAATGGATGAACATCATATGTTTTATTTCATATAGCATTGTTGTGATTATGCTATGGTACTAAGAAGTCACACCAAAATAAATCCACGCTTCCGCAAAGCCAGGGTGTGACAAGGCGAGACCCACCGGGTGATGATAAGAGCATGTTGGGCAAGCCGGGTGGGGGCCTGTGTATGCGCGCTTTGCTGGCGGTGCATAAGTAGCTGGTGCTGGTTGGCGATGAGGCTGCTGCTGGGCCGGTATGGCTTAAAGTTGAGCAGCAGTGGTAGTGACAGCACAGTTCTTGTTGCTAGAGCTACTGTTGTTGTTCTTCTTCTTGCGGCGTGAGGTCTTTGACGATTGAGCGGCGGCGGTTTCTGCAATTGGTGTGGCGGTGGCTTGATGCAAGTGCTTCGAAGTTTTATCCCAGACACCAGCCTTGACCCGCTTGTCGTTGATTTCAGCGGCCAGTAGGTAAGTCTCTTCGATCGTTGTAGTCTTGGCCGCTTGCACGAAATCTGCAACACAGTCAGGCAGGGCTCGGATATACTTCTTGATTGCGATCTCCGGAGTCTTGACTTGATCAGGACAGATAATGCTGAGTTGCTTGAAGTGCGCAGTGAGTGCAGCGTTTTCTCCATCCTTCTGCTTTATGTGCCAGAATTCATCTTCTAACTTTTGGCGTTCATGAGGAGGCCAAAATTCTTCCAGCATGACTTCCTTGAGCTTGTCCCATGACAGACCGTAGGCTGCATCATTCCCACGTTTGTTCCTATCAGTCGTCCACCAGTCTAAAGCGAAGGACTGGAAGACGCCAGTTGCGTTGAGAGTGCATAGGTCATCTGGGCAACCACTCTGTCACAGTGTGACCTCGATGGAGTCAAACCATTGAAACAAAGCTGTAGGGCCTTCTTCTCCTGTGAACTCTTTCGGTCTACATGCCTTGAATTGTTTAAAGCTGAAAGCAGCTTTGGGAGTCTCAGTTCGAGATTCCTCAGATGATTTGCTCATGTTTTCGAATATCTCGCTGAGGACTTGGGGTATAACCTTTGCCATTTGCTTAGTGATCATGGCAGCAAGGCGTTTGTCTGCTTGCTTTCGGCGAGCGTCTCGGGTAGCGCGAGATCCAGATGACGACATTGTCTGCAACAGACATCGTCACAGGACTCAACATGACATATTCGAATCTTACCTCACAATCCTACTACTACAAAAGCTCAAGAACACAATGAATCATGTATCGCATAAACACATAGGCACATAAGCACAGATTCACATAAACACAGAAACACGTAATCATGTAAACACGTAGTGAACAGAAGCACAGAAGCATGTAGTCATAAGATGCAGTCAGAATACAGAAACCTATCATTCAAAGTTCGTGGGCGTTCGAGGTTAGCAATCGCGAATAACTTGTCGAGTAGTATAGTAGTATAAGCGTATAACATAGCACAAGGTCGTCCATAATTTAGCGATTTGTTAGCGTTTTGGGATAGCAATGCAGTGCGAGTCGTGCGTGTCGATCGAAGCGGAAGCAAAATCGGATAAATCTCCAAAATTTAAACAAATAAACAGGTAAATACACAAATAAACACATAAAATCAACGAATCATCAGAGTCAGCAGTTGCGGCTCAGAAGCGGAACATATAAAAATCGAGAAATAGATCGTCTGCGGCTATTAGACTTCGACTAACCAAAGTGGTTCGACTATTCTCAAGGACTTGTTGTACACATTTTGACCATCAGGACTGTGCTTCTGCCTCGACTCTTGGGCGTTTGGCACACATCCCTTTAGTCATGCCGTGACTTCAGGTCGTTGGATTCCGTCGAGACTTTGGTGAGAGTTTTGTAAAAACCATGTAAAAGTCGCAACAAATTGTCAAGGTTAGGGTTTCACCCCTAGCTTAACAACCTCGTTCCTGTTTTTGATGAGATAAAGGAGAATTATGCGTCAAAGTATGGATTTCACTCCTGATTTGACGCAAATTCTTGTGTTTATAAGTGAAATGCGGGTTGAACAAGCAATTTAGTCGAGAGTTTGCGGTTTTCACACCTATTCTCAACTTAATCGCTTATTCATAATCGAAAATCCGAGTGTAATGATAATGCAGCATAGGCGAGAATAGCGAGAAACAGTAATTCCTCTGGTTTGTGCAAGCACACTTGCTATCTCTATCATACATAATCCCTACTGGATATGCATGAGTCGGTCTGTTGGTTCCTAACTATAGACTAGGTCTCTAAGACTTCGACCCGGACTAGGTCGAGTCTTGCCTAATTCCCTATAGTTATGGCTCTGATACCAATTTGTCACACCCCAACCGATGACGGAAACATCGGGGCATGGCACTGAGCGAAACAGATTATCCAGAAGTTTCCATAACAATTATCATTACCAATTAATTTAAAGTTACATGTCCCATACCATGTCTTAAAAGATAAAAAAAATTATTAAAGACAAAATCTAGGCAAATACTTATGTTCCGACAACTCAGATTTCATTTGTACAGACAACTATTTGTTGGCCTCTAAGACCTTATTCTAGCCTCGATTTCCTAGCAGATAAGCATCCTAAGCACCTGTCACATACGTTAAAATAAAGTCAATAAACATAGTGTAAAGGTGAGCATACAAGTTTGATATAGCATATAGAGGTCGAAAGCGTTACGCATAACCAGCACGTACACAGAGTGAAATGAGGCATGTTAGTTATCGACATAGACCTATCGATACCAATGACTGCGGGTTGACTGCCCAAGGCAGTTCATAATACATGATCACCACTGTAATCCATGCAAATAATTGTCCTTAACAACCCCCGAGTGAACGGGTGCTGAGTCCAAACTAATAGTACTATCGTTGCTAAGGCAGGTAGACAGCATTCCACATGTAAACATAACAAACAAGCATTCATTAAGTCACGTATAATATGTGGTAACGGTTAACGTTCAAGTATTGCGTAGTGTGTTCGATGTGATTTAGAATAAGTAACGTATGTAACACCCAAAAGTGCATAAAGCAAAAAGGGATCGAGTATACTCATAGTGATTGGTGGATTGAAGGGAGCGCTAGGGAGTAGGGTTAGCCTGAACAGATCGATAGCATAACGATAAGTGACGCGCAAAAACGATGCAAAGTACAAGTGGTTCGGACAGCAGTCCGTTCGGATGGTAGTCCGATCGGACAGCCAGTCGTGCGGTTGGTCGTCCGTTCGGACAGTCGTCCGGTCGGATGACTGTTCGAGTGGATTATTTCTTCCTATGAGAAGGATGTGTTTGTGTATGATGGCTTAACTTTTGAAGTTTTCGTTGTAGTATTTTGAAAACATTGAAGTACTTCTACATTTCAGGTCGGTCGATCGGACGGTCGTTCACTCGAACGGCAGCCCGTTCGGTTGGTACTTCAGAACAAGTTCATAGCAGGGTGTCACTCGATCGGACGGTCGTCCGTTCGGGTGGCATCCTTTGTGCATTGAACATGTTGAAAATTATTTAAGTGTTAAAGTTCAACGTCTCATGATTCGGATGGCACTTCGATCGGTTGGTAGTCCGATCGGACAGCAATTCGTTCAACATTCAGACTTCAAGTGTTAGCAAAATGGTTGTGTGGGACCAAGGTGCAAGTCGTTCGGTTGGCCAGTGTTGGTGCATGTTTGTGACAACAGCTTAGATTTGGTCTTTGGATATCTTGTAATTAGTTAAACGATAAACAGTTAGCGGGTTTAGCTTTGTAATAGTTAGTTGTAATGTTCGGGCTAACTAAACCCAACGAATTGGGTGTGTGGGGGCGAATTGGGCTTGTCCAATTCGCAGTCCATGAGGTTTTAACCTTGGCCCAAGTAGCAAACCTTGTGTTATATAAACAAGGTTAGGCTTTAGGGTTCAGGTTAATCAGCCAAAACAGTTTTTAGAGAGAATTCATGAGAGCATTACTAGCTTGGACGAATTTGGTGTGTTGGTTAGGGTTTAGATTGATTGTAATTCTTGTAATCGATAATCAATAGAAACCCTGTTTGAAAGTGATTTGTTGTTTCTGTTTCCTACATGTTTTCTGCTATATTCTGATCACGAGGATTCCGCACTCTTGATTGGAAAGACAATTCTGTGAAGATCCATACATCTAGGGGACCTACAATTGGTATCAGAGCATTAGGCTCTTGAAGGCTCGGTTCAGAATTGTGATCTGCAGATTTCGGGTGGAAGGGTTTGAAATTTTCGAAAATTTTAAACCTGAAAACTAGGGTTTTCGAAATTCTTGAGTTTCTGATTTATTTGTGCGTTTTTGTTTGTGTTTTGATCAGTCTGCGTGTTGAATTTGCTGATTTGCAGGTTTTAGGGAAGGTTTTGATTGATTTTAGAAGTATATTTGGCTGGACAGAATTGAAGATTCGAAGATCGTTCTTCGTGTTCTTCACGTTCTTCGTAACTGTTATTCATTGATTTTCGAAAATCACTGATATTTTGCTGTTTTGATTTTGCAGAAACTGTTAAGGAATCCGGAAGAATCTTCAGAATTTTGAACAGATCTAGTTTCCAATTTTAACTGGCGAATTAGAGTAATTTCGCAGTCTGGACCTGCGAAATTAAGTGACCTGCGAAATTACCTGTGACAACCCTCGTAATTCCATGTATCCGTACAATTTATTAATGATAATTAAAGTCCTTGATGACTGTGCTGAATCATTTAACTGCTCTCTGATTACGGTGTTGTACTTACAGGTGCGTGTTAACATACTAGTAGTATACAGAAAAATTACTAAATAGTCTGGTATGCTTTCCTGAGTGTTAGGAATTAATTGTGTTACAAAAATATACATATAAGACTCTCTACGGAATAATTAAACGCTTTAACGGAACAGTATCCAACCGAACAACCGGACATTACCCGGGACACTAAATTTTTGCCAAATACATTGTTTAATTATTTCTGAACTAGTTATGGTCCCCGAACACCATAACACCCCTTATAACATAATAGCACACAAGTCCCTAAAAGTTACACTTGTTAACTAACTTGTTATTAAAATTAGAAGTTGGAAAGTTGCACTTTACCCCCCCCCCCATATTATACACGGTCACATGAGGGTGGCCCACCAAATATTTACTAGATCTTGCCAAATCCATAATAATCTTGCCAATAATCCCTTAAAATCTTACTAGATCTTTCATAAGATTTCTTTGGATTCACAAGATCTTTCCTTGATTTCTTTGAGATATATAGATCTTGCAAGTTACAATTAACCCCCCCCCCCTCATATGAAACTTACGGACCAAAGAAGTGTCCCCACCAAGATTTCTAAAATCCTACAAGATCTATAATGATATTACTTAGATTCAATTTGATTTTGTCTAGATATTGTAAGATATGGAAGGATTCTTTAAGAAGATATGAACACTACACCTTTCACCATTCATCACCTCAACACTTCTCCTCCTTCTCCCTCATTAAACTCTCGGCCAAACACCCTACTTCACACACCACCATTTTCATTTTTGGTTCAAGCATTCCAAGCTCATTTTGAGGTGTAAGAAGCTAAGTTAGGAAGTGTGGAAGCAACGGAAGCTCAAGGACCTTCTTCATTTGCTATTAACCACCTCATTTCCTCACTTGTTCATCCCTAGCCTTGGTGCTAGTTGTAAGTCTTTGATTACACTCTTGGTTACTTATATGTTGATTTCTTGATAAACACATGTTTAGGACACTTGTTAATACGTTTTAGTAACATTTAAACCACAAAACAGCAAGCTGAGTAATGATTTCCAGCCGACTTCATCAGGCTGTAAACAGGTCCTAAATTCAACGAAAAACCGATATTTTGAATCTAAAATATGTTATTATAAAATACGGTTCTAATGGCACCGGAATCGTAATTTTTGGACTCCGTTTACTATTTTTAAAGTGTTCATTTGTAACAGCAGCTTAAGCTGAATTTTGACAGCAATAAATGGGTGTCATGCTTTCAGTCATAACCTGAGTTTTGTGATGAACCGGACCATGAAATTTGTACAGTAGATGACAACCGATGCATTTGTAATTACCCCACTGGAATTTCGTAAATCGGACACTCGATGAATTTTTAATAAATTGTTCCGTGGACTGTGGTCAGAAATATATAAATCTGAGTTCAGTCCGGAATATGATTTTTATAAAATATTGGTAATGAACCGGACCCCGATATTTTTACACAATAAAATATGGAACGTTTAAGACATCCTGTAAAAATTTGGGAATTTTTGGAATAATTTAACTATTTTATTAAAATGTCCGAAAACAGCCGGTTTTGAATATAAATGCTGAAAAGACATAAGTTGTGACTCGCGTGTCTAAATGTCGAGTATGTCATCTGTGAATGATCTAACATGTTATATATATGTTATGTGCATTATCGTATGTTTGATTTTGAGTGGGGAATGGATGGGAAGTATATATGGGCATAAACCGTTAAAGTGATGCATGTTATGTGATAGATACGTGTAGGAACTTTGTGTTCTATTTGAAGTCACTAATAAACTAAGTGGTAATCGTACTAGGACGTGATTGACCGACCTTGACTGTTAGCTACTTTTGAGAGTCAAACCGAGCAACCGAGGTGAGTTCACACACTTTCTAAGGCATGGGATTCCCGGTGGGTTGGGAATGGGATTTGAATAACTACTCGTAATATCATTACTATTAAACTACTTTTCACCGTCCTCGGATTGAAGGGCACGTACGTAAAACCTACGTACACTCACACTCGCTACGGTCCTTGGATCAAGAAGGGCACGTACAAATACGACTAGTCGACACATGGGAAGCCCCCACTAATCTTCGCACACATGTTTGGGAAACCGCGATACGGCCACTAATCATCGCACACATGTTTTGGAAACCGCGATCCGGCCACTAATCATCGCAAACATGTTTGGGAAACCGCGATACAGATAACTAAGATACTTGGTTTACGAAATGAACAAATGATTCACGAACACTATAACTAAACAACCAACTGTGAATTCACTCAACTTTGTTGTTGACTCGTTGTTACATGCCTTGCAGGTCGTTAGGTATCTATGGAGCTTGCATCGGAGTGGGAAGAGTCGTTGTGGGACATGGACAACTGTGTACCATGCTAAACATTTGAAACGTTTAAACTTATGATTTGGTTTTAAACTTTATGCTTCCGCTTATAACTTAAACTATGTTTTGTTTAGACACCAATTGTATTGTGTTGGATTTTACAAACTACTTACATGCTTGTTCAATATGATTGGTGGCTTGATCCTGGTCACGTCACGCCTCCAAGCGGTGGTACTCCGCATGGTGGATTTTGGGGGTGTGACAGATTGGTATCAGAGCCATTGGTTATAGTGAACTTGGTTTTAATAAGGGAAAAACTTTTTGTTAAAACCAGACTATAACCTGTACAGTGTTCAACAATCCACAACGACGCTTCGCTCCACGTGCAAGACTCAACATTATAGGTAATATGGTTTATGTTTGTATTACCTACCTGCTAGTAGCACATTTGATCATAGTATGCATTAGCTAGTGTAATAACTGCTATTTGAACCTTGTGTGCTTACTCTCTTCTGTCATCCCACACTTACGCACCTTGCGACACCTTCTTACGTGTGTTCCTTCTACATGAAGATCATGAGTGAACGTCTCGACATGACCCAGGGTCAGCTGACGACCTTGATTAACGAACGGATTGCTGAAGCCTTAGCAACCCAAACAGGGAGTCAACCCATGCACCTTCAAACACGCATGGGCACCTTCAAGGCGTTCCTGGAATGCAAACCTCCCACTTTTGACGGCACTGAAGGGACAATCGGCCTTCTACACTGGATCCGAAGAATCGAATTTACATTTGAAGAAAGTGAAAGCCCTACCAACAAACGAGTGGAGTACGCTACTGGCATGTTGCAAGGGAAAGCGTATTCTTGGTGGAACGCACAGGTTCAGATGCTCGGGTTGGCAGACGCGAATGCCACCCTCTGGAGCGACTTCAAGGATTGGATTAAGGAAGAGTTCTGCCACCTGGACGACATACTGAAACTTGAGATAGAGTATTATGGTTTGAAGATGGAAGGATCAGAGATCGAGGCATACACAAAGAGGTCCAACGACTTGGCTGCCTTATGTCCTAACATGTCACAACCCATATCTAGGCGAATCAAGCTATACCTCAGAGGCTTAGTCCCGGAAATCCAAGGGTCTGTAAGTGCGGCCAACCTTCCCACAATCCAGCAAGTCATTCGTTTGGCACACCAGCTCACCGATCAGGCAGTGGAAGAGGGCAAGCTGCCCAAGCGTGTTAGCACTACTGCTACTGGTGCTCCCAGCAGTGACAAGCGCAAGTGGGATGGAAATTCGGGCAGGGGTTCCACTCCAGTTCAGTCCCAGCCCCAGCGACGAAAGACAGATGAACACTGGAGCCCCAGTCAGCAGTTTTCTAGAAAACAAGGTCAGGGTGGATATAGGGGAAATCACCCTAAGTGCAAACGATGTAGTTTGCACCACAGCTGGCCGTGCAACAAGGATCGTTGTCAGAGATGTAGCAAGCTTGGACATAAAGCCAGAGATTGCAGGAGCTCATGTCCTGCGAATCAGAATCGGCAACAGCCTCCACAAGCCCCATAGAACCAACAGCAACAGCAGGGTAACAAGGAATGCTATCAGTGTGGTGCTGAAGGTCACTTTAAGAGAAACTGTCCCCAGTTGAGCCGAAAACAGAACAACAACAACAACCAGGGGAACGAAAACACTAATGGGGGAAACAATGATGGCAATGGAGCCAGGGAACGTGCGTTCGTGATTGGGCAGGATGATGCAAGGAATGATCCCAACGTTGCGATGGGTAAGTTTCCTTCTGGATGATTTCCTTGTTACTATTTTATTTGATTCGGGTGCCGATACTAGTTACGTGTCCTTAAAAGTTAGTCAGATGCTTAAGCGTACCCCAACACTTTTGGACACCAAGCACATCGTAGAGTTAGCAAATGGTAAAAGTCTCAAGGCCACACACGTAGTTAAAGGCTGTAACCTCGTCTTAGCTGGTCAGACTTTCCCTATCGATCTTATTCCTATCACACTGGGTAGTTTCGACGTCGTTATTGGGATGGATTGGCTATCCCATCATCAAGCGGAGATTGTTTGCAAGGAGAAAATCGTCCGCATTCCTCGTTCTGGTGAGGAACCCCTCGTGATTCAAGGCGACAAGAGTGGTGCAGTCATAGGCATCATCTCTTTCCTAAAGGCCCAGAAGTGTTTGCGAAAGGGCCACACTGCCATTTTAGCACTCGTTACTGACACGTCAACGGAAGAGAAGAGAATTGAAGACATTCCTATTGTGCGTGATTTTCCCGAGGTATTCCCTGAGGAATTACCTGGTCTTCCGCCTCATCGCCAAGTTGAATTTCAAATCGAGCTAGCCCCTGGAGCAGCGCCCATAGCTCGAGCACCTTATCGTCTAGCTCCATCAGAACTTGAAGAATTGTCCATGCAATTACAAGAACTCTTGGAAAAGGGTTTCATACATCCTAGCTCTTCGCCCTGGGGAGCTCCAGTCTTGTTTATAAAGAAGAAAGACGGTACCTTCAGAATGTGTATTGACTACCGTGAACTCAATAAGGTAACCGTAAAGAATCGTTATCCTCTCCCGCGCATTGATGACTTATTCGGCCAGTTGCAAGGGTCGAGCTATTACTCCAAGATTGATTTGAGATCGGGATACCATCATCTGAGAGTCCGAGAGGAAGACGTCTCCAAAACAACATTCAGAACTCGCTACGGCCATTACGAGTTTCTGGTCATGCCTTTCGGGTTGACGAATGCACCAGCGGTTTTCATGGATCTCATGAACCGAGTATGCAAACCTTACCTAAATAAGCTCATTATTGTGTTCATCGACGATATCCTGATCTATTCTAAGAGTCAGGAGGAACACGAGCAGCATCTACGACTTATGCTGGAACTTCTTCGAAAAGAGCAATTGTATGCCAAGTTTTCAAAATGTGACTTCTGGCTTCGCGAAGTCCACTTTCTAGGCCATGTGGTAAACAAGGATGGAATTCATGTGGATCCATCTAAGGTTGAATCAATCAAGAACTGGCCTGCACCCCGTACACCAACAGAAATCCGCCAATTCTTGGGTTTGGCAGGATATTATAGAAGGTTTATCAAAGACTTCTCCAAGATTGCACAACCTTTCACTTCACTGACTCAGAAGGGTGTCACCTATCATTGGGGTGATGCACAGGAGTCCGCATTTCAGCACTTGAAAGATAGACTTTGTAGCGCGCCTATCCTCTCATTGCCTGAGGGCACAGATGATTTTGTGGTTTACTGCGATGCTTCCATCCAAGGACTTGGTTGCGTGTTGATGCAACGTGAAAAGGTCATTGCCTACGCATCACGCCAACTCAAGGTTCACGAAAGAAATTACACTACTCACGATCTGGAGCTGGGAGCAGTTGTATTCGCGCTTAAGATATGGAGACATTACCTGTACGGTACCAAGTGCACCATTTACACCGATCACAGGAGTCTCGAGCATATCTTCAAGCAAAAGGAGTTAAACATGCGTCAACGCCGATGGGTTGAGCTCTTGAACGATTACGAATGCGCGATCAGGTACCATCCGGGCAAAGCCAATGTTGTGGCCGACGCCCTCAGTCGAAAGGATACTATACCTAAGCATGTACGTGCGTTACAGCTTACCATCCAATCTAGTCTTCCTGCTCAGATTCGCGATGCTCAGGTTGAAGCATTGAAAGCGGAGAACATCAGAGCTGAATCCCTACGAGGATCGAGGCAGCGGCTAGAACAAAAGGAAGACGACCCTTACTATGTAACAGGGCGCATCTGGGTTCCACTTTATGGAAACTTACGCGAGCTTGTGATGGACGAAGCGCACAAGTCTCGTTATTCGGTACACCCTGGTTCGGACAAAATGTACCACGACCTCAAGACTACATATTGGTGGCCTAGCATGAAAGCCCACATAGCAACCTACGTCAGCAAGTGCTTGACTTGTGCGAGAGTCAAGTCTGAATATCAGAAACCATCAGGCCTACTTCAACAACCGGAGATCCCGAAATGGAAGTGGGAGCAAATTTCCATGGATTTCGTTACCGGCCTGCCCAGATCTCAACGCGGAAACGATACCATTTGGGTGATCGTAGATCGACTGACCAAGTCTGCACATTTCTGGCTATCAAAGAAACAGATAAGTTTTCTACTCTTGCAGACATTTACCTAAAGGAAGTGGTATCAAGGCACGGAGTACCAACCTCTATTATATCTGATCGTGACGCACGTTTTACTTCTAAACTGTGGCAAGCAATGCACAAGTCCTTTGGCTCACGTTTAGATATGAGCACCGCTTATCACCCGCAGACGGATGGGCAATCTGAACGCACCATCCAAACCCTTGAAGACATGCTCAGGGCATGTGTAATCGATTTTGGTAATGGCTAGGAAAAGCACCTCCCGCTAGTGGAGTTCTCATATAACAACAGCTACCATACGAGCATCCAGGCCGCTCCATTCGAGGCATTGTACGGACGTAAATGCCGATCACCTCTCTGTTGGGCAGAAGTTGGTGACAGCCAAATCATTGGCCCAGAACTGGTAGTAGATACGACCGAGAGAATTGCTCAGATACGACAGCGAATGGCGGCAGCTCGTGACCGTCAGAAAAGCTATGCTGATATGGGAAGAAAACCACTCGAGTTCCAGGTTGGGGATCGAGTGCTACTCAAAGTCTCGCCTTGGAAAGGCGTAGTTCGTTTTGGCAAATGAGGCAAGCTCAACCCGCGATATGTCGGACCATTCGAAATCATTGAGAAAATTGGCAAAGTCGCCTACAGGTTGAATCTACCTGAAGAACTCAGCGGAGTTCACAACGTATTCCACGTGTCAAATCTGAAGATGTGTCTGTCAGATGAGACCCTCATAGTTCCTCTCAAGGAACTCACTATCGACGACCAGCTGCGATTCATCGAGGAACCAGTAGAGATTACTGATCGAGATGTTAAGATTCGCAAGAGTACCAGGATACCTCTCGTCCGAGTTCGTTGGGATTCCCGTCGTGGCCCAGAGTATACCTGGGAACGAGAAGACCAAATGAAACTCAAGTACCCCCAGCTATATAAGAAAAGTGCAAACACTACTGAGGCTGAAGCTACTGCCGAATTTCGGGACGAAATTCCAAATCAACGGGGGGATGATGTGACACCCCAGGAAAAAAAAACCAGGAAACCAACGCAACTTAACTAAGCTTCCTCAGTAACCACGCACTAAATTTCGGGATGAAATTTTCTTAACAGGGGGAGAATGTGACAACCCTCGTAATTCCATGTATCCGTACAATTTATTAATGATAATTAAAGTGCTTGATGACTGTGCTGAATCATTTAACTGCTCTCTGATTACGGTGTTGTACTTACAGGTGCGTGTTAACATACTAGTAGTATACAGAAAAATTACTAAATAGTCTGGTATGCTTTCCTGAGTGTTAGGAATTAATTGTGTTACAAAAATATACATATAAGACTCTCTACGGAATAATTAAACGCTTTAACGGAACAGTATCCAACCGAACAACCGGACATTACCCGGGACACTAAATTTTTGCCAAATACATTGTTTAATTATTTCTGAACTAGTTATGGTCCCCGAACACCATAACACCCCTTATAACATAATAGCACACAAGTCCCTAAAAGTTACACTTGTAAACTAACTTGTTATTAAAATTAGAAGTTGGAAAGTTGCACTTTACCCCCCCCCCCCATATTATACACGGTCACATGAGGGTGGCCCACCAAATATTTACTAGATCTTGCCAAATCCATAATAATCTTGCCAATAATCCCTTAAAATCTTACTAGATCTTTCATAAGATTTCTTTGGATTCACAAGATCTTTCCTTGATTTCTTTGAGATATATAGATCTTGCAAGTTACAATTAACCCCCCCCCCCCCCCCCCTCATATGAAACTTACGGACCAAAGAAGTGTCCCCACCAAGATTTCTAAAATCCTACAAGATCTATAATGATATTACTTAGATTCAATTTGATTTTGTCTAGATATTGTAAGATATGGAAGGATTCTTTAAGAAGATATGAACACTACACCTTTCACCATTCATCACCTCAACACTTCTCCTCCTTCTCCCTCATTAAACTCTCGGCCAAACACCCTACTTCACACACCACCATTTTCATTTTTGGTTCAAGCATTCCAAGCTCATTTTGAGGTGTAAGAAGCTAAGTTAGGAAGTGTGGAAGCAACGGAAGCTCAAGGACCTTCTTCATTTGCTATTAACCACCTCATTTCCTCACTTGTTCATCCCTAGCCTTGGTGCTAGTTGTAAGTCTTTGATTACACTCTTGGTTACTTATATGTTGATTTCTTGATAAACACATGTTTAGGACACTTGTTAATACGTTTTAGTAACATTTAAACCACAAAACAGCAAGCTGAGTAATGATTTCCAGCCGACTTCATCAGGCTGTAAACAGGTCGTAAATTCAACAAAAAACCGATATTTTGAATCTAAAATATGTTATTATAAAATACGGTTCTAATGGCACCGGAATCGTAATTTTTGGACTCCGTTTACTATTTTTAAAGTGTTCATTTGTAACAGCAGCTTAAGCTGAATTTTGACAGCAATAAATGGGTGTCATGCTTTCAGTCATAACCTGAGTTTTGTGATGAATCGGACCATGAAATTTGTACAGTAGATGAAAACCGATTCATTTGTAATTACCCCACTGGAATTTCGTAAATCGGACACTCGATGAATTTTTAATAAATTGTTCCGTGGACTGTGGTCAGAAATATATAAATCTGAGTTCAGTCCGGAATATGAATTTTTATAAAATATTGGTAATGAACCGGACCCTGATATTTTTACACAATAAAATATGGAACGTTTAAGACATCCTGTAAAAATTTTGGAATTTTTGGAATAATTTAACTATTTTATTAAAATGTCCGAAAACAGCCGGTTTTGAATATAAATGCTGAAAAGACATAAGTTGTGACTCGCGTGTCTAAATGTCGAGTATGTCATCTGTGAATGATCTAACATGTTATATATATGTTATGTGCATTATCGTATGTTTGATTTTGAGTGGGGAATGGATGGGAAGTATATATGGGCATAAACCGTTAAAGTGATGCATGTTATGTGATAGATACGTGTAGGAACTTTGTGTTCTATTTGAAGTCACTAATAAACTAAGTGGTAATCGTACTAGGACGTGATTGACCGACCTTGACTGTTAGCTACTTTTGAGAGTCAAACCGAGCAACCGAGGTGAGTTCACACACTTTCTAAGGCATGGGATTCCCGGTGGGTTGGGAATGGGATTTGAATAACTACTCGTAATATCATTACTATTAAACTACTTTTCACCGTCCTCGGATTGAAGGGCACGTACGTAAAACCTACGTACACTCACACTCGCTACGGTCCTTGGATCAAGAAGGGCACGTACAAATACGACTAGTCGACACATGGGAAGCCCCCACTAATCTTCGCACACATGTTTGGGAAACCGCGATACGGCCATTAATCATCGCACACATGTTTTGGAAACCGCGATCCGGCCACTAATCATCGCAAACATGTTTGGGAAACCGCGATACAGATAACTAAGATACTTGGTTTACGAAATGAACAAATGATTCACGAACACTATAACTAAACAACCAACTGTGAATTCACTCAACTTTGTTTTTGACTCGTTGTTACATGCCTTGCAGGTCGTTAGGTATCTATGGAGCTTGCATCGGAGTGGGAAGAGTCGTTGTGGGACATGGACAACTGTGTACCATGCTAAACATTTGAAACGTTTAAACTTATGATTTGGTTTTAAACTTTATGCTTCCGCTTGTAACTTAAACTATGTTTTGTTTAGACACCAATTGTATTGTGTTGGATTTTACAAACTACTTACATGCTTGTTCAATATGATTGGTGGCTTGATCCTGGTCACGTCACGCCTCCAAGCGGTGGTACTCCGCATGGTGGATTTTGGGGGTGTGACATTACCGGCGACGTTAAAATCCAAAGGCGACTTTGGTAACCGTATAATTTTCCTCAGCGAAATTATTACGGTTTTCGGCGACTTCACAGGTCGTCGTAATCGCGAAATTGACCGGCGAAGTTGACAGCGAATTAACCAGCAAAAGTAACTTTTCAGCAAACCTTGATTGATCAGCGAATTTGAACAAGAAACAGCCGAGAGAATTTAATTGACTAGGCTAGCGAAATTAGCATAATTAAAAAGGTGGAATATTTTCTGGCAAGCGTAACAAAAAATTCACGTTTTCGAAAATAGAAATTCATCAGTAGCTCGTTTGACAGAACCGTCTGCACCGTTGCATCCCGATTTCGGTTTTTGACATTAGATATCATTAGACTCGTCTTTTCGATACGATTCTAAAGGTGTAATTTGGTAACCACTGTTTTCGGAGATAGTTTGTACGATTTTACCAGTCTGTTTGCGTTAAAATCTCGAACATGACAAAATTGAATGCACCTAAGATGATGAAGGTGGAGAATTATCTTACATGGAAGGACAACTTCAAATCTTTCATTGAATCTCAGGATGCACGTATGTGGATATGTATTGAAGATGGGTACATAAACCCTACACATGATTATGAGGGCAGACCACGTAGAACGGACTATGTGAACATGAAAGAGGATGATAAAAAGATGTATGAGGCTGAAAAGAGAGCCTTGGCTGCGATAAAGATGTCCTTACCTGATAGCATCAAGCATACCTTCACAAAGTACACTAATTCAAAGGATATGTGGGATGCATTACAAAAGCGATATCAGGGAAATGAGAGTGCCACTCAGGCATTCATGGCAGAGATAGTGCCAGTTGATGAGGCTGAAACTACTGTGAGTGATGCTGAATCTGAAGTGAAAAATGTTGAAGCAAAAGTGGATGCTGAAGTACAGAAAGAGAGTGAAGCTGAATAGGTTGTTGCTGATGAAACCTCAGAAGTTCATGAGAAAGAGGTACAATCTAATTCTGTATGTTTGAGATGTCGTGAACTACAGGGTGAGGTTGACAGGTTGTCAACACAAAACAAAAGTTTGGTAAGTGAGATGTCTAACATTAAAGAATCAAACTTTTTTGCTTAAAGAAATGAATCGTCATACTTGAAGAAGATAAAAGGTTATGAAGCTGAAATTGAAGCTTTAACTTGCAAACTAAATGAAAAACTTCAAGTAATAGATTTAGCTCATGACATGATGGCTGAGAAAACAAAAGAGATTTCTGAAAAATGCAAAGAGTTGTCAGATGCACAACTCAAAATTGTTGAACTTGAAAAGAAATTGAGTCAATTCAGATATTCGTCTTTTGTAATGAAACACATGATGGGTGGGTTAAAGAAGAGTAATGACAAGACAAGTGTGGGCTTCCAGGGCTTTAATGAAGTTCCACCTCCTCTTAGTCATGACTATTCATTTCTACCTAGTGAAGATGAGCTAGCAGACTTTATGGCATCTGCACCAAGTAGTTTTCCATCCACATCAAGTCAAGGTGATGGATCTGAGAGTGATGATGCTAAGAAGAACAATAACAGGGAACCTTTTCAAAAGAAAAATTCACCTCCTAAGAATAAAAATCAAGCTTTTGTTAAAAAGATTAATTTTGTTCAAGGTACTGATATGAAAAATGAAACAACTGTTATTGAAAATGAATCGAATGTAGAGTTTGCAAAAAATAAGAGCATAGAAAACTATGAAATCAAGCAAACTAAACAAGGTTCATCTAAGGGATCATCACCATCTGATAAGGGATCTACCTCAGAGACTCCAGCTAAGAAGTCTTTGAAAAGGAGATCGTGCTTCAAGTGTCATATCAAAGGACATGTAGCTAGCTGCTGTCCTAACAAAAAGAGTGAAGCACAACTTAGTGAAAAACAGAGAGGGAAATTACCTGAGAATAAAGGTGATAGTGAGGAGAAAGGCTCAAATTCTCCAAAGAAATCTGCTCCTAAGCAACCAGAAAATGTTGCTGTTGGTGTAGATAAGGCTGGAACAGGAACTCCACAAGTTCCACGTTTTCAAAGAAATCAACCAAGATTTCAGCCTAGATCTCCACCAGGCAGATATGAGAGACCTAGAAGCAGTTCACCTAGAATGAACAATTTTAATGGAAATTCAAATAATTTCAGAAGTCAAGGTCAATATCAAAATCGATACCAAAATAATGGTTGTCGAACTTTTTATAACAATGGCTTTAGAAATTACAACAATAATGCTTCTTGGAATCAAAACTCAAGGTTTCAAAATCAAAATTTTCAAAGGTCAAATAGTCCAAATACATTTAGGAACCCTCAGGACCAGAGACCTTATGGAAATCAAAATCAAATTCCATCAACAGGTCTAAGATCCAAGACTCCTGTTAGGAGTAATGGATATTGGATGGATGTTCCAGTAGTTGGTGAATTTGGACGACCCAAGAACATTAAGGCTAGGGTCCCCCAATCTAACTAATTTCTTAGTTGGTGTGTGCAGGAGCTGCTAAGGAGGATTATCAACTTATGTTGATAGTGGCTGCTCTAGGCACATGAAGGGGGATGTGAGATTGTTGATATATATATATTAATTGATTTAAATTGAAGTTCAAAGTGCTGAGTTGACACACTAGATAACCTGGCAGATCTTTATACTAAAGCATTTGACAGGGCTCGCTTTGAACATTTAGTCGAACTCAACGAGATGAGGAATCCTGAATAACTGGTTTTTCATAAGAATTTTGTAAATAATTTACTGTTTTCTTAAAAATAAAAAATACAAAAACATTGATAAATTAAAAACATAAAAAAATAGAAAATCAAAAATGAGTTATCACTGTGTGAAAAAGGAGACATGATAGTACATCAGCAAGTTAGACTGTCACACTGAAACTGAAATTAAATTGCTTAAGTGTGATAGCAGCTTCATCATATGATGTACCAGTAGGCAAAAAGCATGAAATAATCAACTTACCAATGAGATATAAACCTAAATGAACTGAATATGAGTGGGGAACACATCAGTGGTGTATGGTTTAATGACCTTAAATCTTGCGTTGATAGATTGCCAAAATCTGAAGTTTTGGGTCTTTATACTGTTATTTCATCTGGGGATATCAGGGTTGTCCTTCTGCTGCATCCAGATACATGCTGACCTAGGCACAACCAGGATATCTTAAAAGAACTAAAAATGCCAGAACCCTTAAATGAAGAAGCTCTCAAAGAGAGTTATTCAAAATGTGCAAAATGCATAAATCGTACCAAAAATGGTATTTGTCATAGCCCTCGTTAGATATTTTGATCTCTTTGCTGTATGGAAGTACAGACCTGTTCACCAATTATCTAAACGTTGAAAAATAAAACGGATGAATTCAGTATACTCACCTACTACGATGAATCTTTGTGCATACCTTGATCGCGGGGGTATATCCTGAAGTGGGACACACTAATATATCATAAATAAAATTACCTTAACATATCATACGTTAATGGTACTTGAAATGTTCATGCATTTTGTTTAAGAGGACGAACATACTGGTAATCTTCTTAGACTGCTTTTCACGAAAAATTAAATAAAGAATTATCTAATTGTGTGGAAACAGTTTGATTGTGCTGATATGATCTTCTTACCGGTGATTCTCACAAAAATAGAGTGTTTATTGCTTTTGTATTTACTTGCTTTCAGAAAATATAAAAATCCAAAAATAGTGTCTTTTTCTGTTTAAAATTCTTAATGTACGGAAAACTGTTATTCTTGGAGGAATTGTTACTGATAGGGGGATACGGTGTTGGAAAGTGAGTTCAAATTTTAAATCATGCGGGTTATAGGGTGTGTGATTAAAAAGTTTTGAGTGTTGGTGATAAGTTGAAAATGCTTAATCTGTAATACAGTTTAACTATCTCTTGAATAATAATAATTTATTTAACTTTGTTGAAAAATTCTTATGGTTCTCGAGATGTTTGTTTTATAGTATACAGATTGAAGTAGTATGTTACTGAGGAGTTGCTGTGAAGATGAGAGTTTGATTGGATGCATGGTAGAACCTCCTTTCTATATTGCACACAAGATGAAGAGTTTGAAGATTGCTTTACAAATGCTGAACTGGAGTTTACTCAAACGCTAAAGTTTTTGAAGATTTGGTGATTGGATGCATCAGCTTAGGGGGAGTCTGTTGCTGACAGAAGCTGTTGAAGCTGAAGCTATCCAAAGACCAAAGACAGTGCAAGACTACATGAAGATTGCAAGAAGACTGGAGACAAAGTTATTTTATGAAGCTATTGTCAATGGGGAGTTTGTTGGTGCATGTTTGTGACAACAACTTAGATTTGGTCTTTGGATATCTTGTAATTTGTTAAACGATAAATAGTTAGCGGGTTTAGGTTTGTATTAGTGAGTTAATAGAGTTTGGGCTAAACAAAACCCACATTGGGTGATGGGGGACGATTTGGGCCTAGCCCATGTAGCAAACCTAGCCTAATGTTGCAACCTTGTGTTATATAAACAAGGTTAGGCTTTAGGGTTTAGGTTAATCAGCCAAAACAGTTTTTAGAGAGAATTCGTGAGAGCATTACTAGCTTGGACGAATTTGGTGTGTTGGTTAGGGTTTAGATTGATTGTAATTCTTGTAATCGATAATCAATAGAAACCCTGTTTGAAAGTGATTTGTTGTTTCTGTTTCCTACACGTTTTCTGCTATATTCTGATCAAGAGGATTCCGCACTCTTGATTGGAAAGACAATTCTGTGAAGATCCATACATCTAGGGGACCTACAATTGGTATCAGAGCTTAGATTTGGTCTTTGGATATCTTGTAATTAGTTAAACGATAAACAGTTAGCGGGTTTAGCTTTGTAATAGTTAGTTGTAATGTTCGGGCTAACTAAACCCAACGAATTGGGTGTGTGGGGGCGAATTGGGCTTGTCCAATTCGCAGTCCATGAGGTTTTAACCTTGGCCCAAGTAGCAAACCTTGTGTTATATAAACAAGGTTAGGCATTAGGGTTCAGGTTAATCAGCCAAAACAGTTTTTAGAGAGAATTCGTGAGAGCATTACTAGCTTGGACGAATTTAGTGTGTTGGTTAGGGTTTAGATTGATTGTAATTCTTGTAATCGATAATCAATAGAAACCCTGTTTGAAAGTGATTTGCTGTTTCTGTTTCCTACACGTTTTCTGCTATATTCTGATCAAGAGGATTCGGCACTCTTGATTGGAAAGACAATTCTGTGAAGATCCATACATCTAGGGGACCTACAGCCAGTCGTTCGGTTGGGCTGTCCATTCGGACGGTACTCCGTCCTGGTTAACCTGTTCGTTTTTACACTTGGTTGTTTTGATAGTTTGTCGTTTTATTGAGATATTTTGATAACGTGTCAAGCAACAGAAACCTCGTCAACACTTGGTGCTCCTGATCGGACAGGAATCACCCAAACCCGATCAGTGGACGGTTTGAGACGAGGTTCCACGTTTGACCCGGAATCGATAATCTCACGGATAGAATACGGATCTTGAACTAACACAACCACCATAATGAGTAGTAAGTCGGCACAAGTTCCGATTCCATCGGTTTTGAGTGCATTTAGTGTAAAAGAGTTGAAAGAAAGTTGAAAAACCATCTTTCAATCCTTTTTCTTGTGAATATGTTTAGATCTATGAAAGATCTTTGTTTGTTTATGTAGAAATCGGTTAGATCTAAGTTGTTCTTGGTGGATTGAGGCCAAAACATGAAGTTCTTCAAGAACACATGATAACGTCATCCTAGAACACCTTGAATCTTGATGATTTCATGGTTAAAAGTTAAGATTCAAAAGATAGAAAGGTGTAGGAGTGCGTGCAGATTAAGGAAGTACAAGATTTAGGACGAGAACTTATCGAAATCGCCAGAAATCTGAAGAAAAGTGAAGAAAACGAGCTGGTCGGACGTCAGTTGCCAAAAGTAGAAAGTTTGAAAGTGACAAGGGTATTTATAGGGTTACCCAAAGAGGAAAGGGGCTGGTCGATCGGCTAGGCAGCCCGTGCGGACAACCTGTCCAATCGGACAGCTGTCCGATCGGTCGGCTGGTCGATCGGCTGGCAGCCTGGTCGATCAGTCACCTCGTTCGAGTGTTCGGTGCGACGATTTTTGATGTTTCGATTGCGATTGCGAGCGTCGCGATGCGATAGATTTTTCCTAGTCAAATTACTTTTAATCCCAACTACTCATATCTTGCACTATCTCTTCTCCACTAATTATCATACCTTTTCTATTGCGATTAAGTTCGATTGCGATTGCGATTCGATTGATTACCACACATAACATAATTTAAACATGCACAAGTAACACATAAGGCACACACACACATATATCAATTAATCCAAATGCGTAATTCGAGTTGCGAGTGCGATTGCGATTCGATGTTGATTAAGCTAGATTGATTAGCGTTTAGTTGACTTTATCGCATTGTTACTTCCTATAGTTTATAGTCGTTCGTCGATTAAATAGCGGTTAACACACGTCGATTATTGTGATTATTGACACTTACTCCACATAATACAACTAAAGCGAAAATAAAATAGACTAATTACAAGTCAAAGAAGTCAAAACAGGAATTGAACTAGAAGAGACAGATCGCAATTAGCAATCTTTTCTTCCTTTGACTTCAATCTTGACTTTGACTTTGACTTCAGAAACACGGGGTGTTACATCTGCCATCTGTATTATTAATAATATTCACGGATTATTGTCACAAAATAGATAGCAACTAAACACAAGAAAGCAATCATAACCACAATTAAGTCAACACATATAACCAAAATCGTCGACATTGCGACATTTATATTTATATATATATATATGTATATATATATATATTTATACATCCATACAAACCAGATATTTACAACTGTTTTATTTTAATATATTATACAATATTATCTATTATATTATTATTATTATTATATTTATATTATTATTTATTTGTATTTTTCCACATATTATTATTACACAACTAACTATACTACGGTTAACAGTCTTCAAAACGAAACTCCCGTTCGTCGTACTTCCAAGAGAGGCTTTCTCCTATAGCCCGGATCCGATTTCCTGCATCCATCAGCTCCTCGTCGTACCTGCGTAGTTCAGCAAAGTTTTCGGAGGTCATGGGTGGAAAAGGAGCAGGGTGTGACCACCCTCACAATTACAGATATCCGTACAATTAATTAATTTTAATTATGTGCTTAATGATTGTGCTTGATTTCAACTGAGAATTTAAGCTGCCTTATGATTCTTGTGTCATACATACATATGCATCATATTTAATACAGTCACTCCAGTTATTACACACAAATTTTAGTGACATACTTAATGCACAAAGCACAGTTAGCACACTGAACGGATAATTCAGAAACATGCTGACAATGCCAGCACATAGAAAGACAATGTTGTTGAGGCCAGTATGAGCCAGGGACAAGGTACTACACTAGTATGGAGTGTAGGGAAGTGAGGACCATAAAACTGCGTCACTAGGTGATAGTTATAGTGCCGGGAAGTGCCTAAACACACTTTAAGTGCAGAATTCTGCATTCATTAATAAAATTCAGCATTGTAACATACTAGTAAAGTGCAAAAATATGGCAGAATGGTCCTGTATGCTTTCCTAAGTGCCGGGAATAAATTGTGTTACAAAAATATATATAAAAGACACTTTACGGTACAATTAAACACTTTAACAAAACGGTGTCTAACCGGACAACCGGACATTACCCGGGACACTAAAATTTTGCCAAATACATTGTTTTATTATTTCTTGACTAGTCGTGATCCTCGTACACCCTAACACCCACTAAAAATCAAGTAACTAATATATGTAAGAGTATACTTGGATTTTAACTATCTTTTACCAACTAACTACAAAAACTTACATCAAGCCCCCCCAACTGATTCCGGTCCCCATGGACCCCACCATATTTTCACACCATACTTCCAATCTCATTCCTAGATTACATTCTAATTTTATATTGGATTAGTTGCTTGTGGAGTTGCACAAGATATTAGAACAATCTTATATAAGCATGGCCTCAAGATCACACACCATACTTCACAAAATTCACTCTCACTCACTCCCTCTCTCCCTCCTCTCGGCTCACACCCAACCGCCACCATCACCACCCCATTCATCCATTATCAAGTTCCAATCAAGCTTAGAAGGAGATTCAAGGAAGTTGCAACTTGTGGAGCTTCAAAGGACCTTGTTTCTTGCTTTTTCATCACCATTCTTCATCATCTTCTTCACTAGAATCATCCCTAGCTATAAGCTAGTAGTAAGTCTTGATTTACTGTTGTTCATGCCTACTTTGAGTAGTTAAAAGTTATATATTTTTGAAATCCATAAGAACACTAAAAGAGTTAGAACAAGAAACATAATCATGAAGCTTACATAAAGTTTACATATGAATGAAACATGAAGATGAAATACTGTAGTAGGATGTTGTAGTAAACATATTGATGATTTTATGATGATTCTTGGTTGTGTGAGGTTAAGCACCATATGAATCTTGTTAAATAATATTTAGTGATGTGATTTAACAAGATTAGAAAGTGGTTATGTGCTACATAAAATAACCACCTTCTAACTACATATGAACTTGATAAAAATGATTTTTCATGAAATATAATTAAACTAGTAAGTTGATGATCTTGTAAATTAAAGAGTTACAAAAGATTTTTCTAAGTACACTAAGTTCAAGAACCGATTTCTAAAAGGTTATGACCTTTACATACTCTTACACTATTTTTAGAACTAAAATAAATGTAGAAACCTTTTATTTACAAGAAGAGTTCAAGAGTCCTATTTTTGTAAAAATTGTTTACAAGTTGTAAACACTAAACTTTTGTAAGAGAATGGTTTTTAAAGAAATAACTACACTTCGGAAGGTAATTAAGTCCACAAAAAGCTTTACTAAGTTACTACGCGTTTTCGGGATATATCAAGTTCATGATTATTATCTAACGCATGTAGTTTCGCTCTCGGTGATGCAAAATTGTTAAGGATTGATTGTTGATTGATTTGAAAAGAAAATGATATGCTTATTAGCATGGACACCTCCGTTTTTAGGGGAAACTCTGGCGAAATTTTCTAAAAATCCCAAGACTTAGAAATTTATTTTCTAACAAGTGTTTGCAAATATGCTTTAAACATTGTCCTTCAAAGTAAACTTCGCCATGAGTATTGTTACAAAACTTCAAAGTGTCGGAGGTGGGTTTTCGAAAATAAAAGCGAATAAATATATATTTAGAATATATACTTCATACTAAAACGCTTGTGTGATTATTCGTTTATTTTGGGAACCAGTTATATTATTTGGGACAAAATAATGTAACTTAGCAAAATACCATCACATTTGTAAATCCGGAAAATATGTTTACGAATATATTTTGGGGTAAACATTATTTGAATACGAAGAATGAAAATATATTATTTTTGGAAAAAAAATATATATATATTGGGACACATTATTTTTGATAAATAAATTATTATATATTTTCTAGAGTGGGACTTAAAAATATATAATGTCAAGACGTTAAATCATAAAAACACATGTATAAATACCCCCCATCCTTGGGAAGGAGATACGCACATAAAAATACTTGAGAAGTATGAATACGGAATAGTTGCCTAACTATTATTTCAAGACCTAACAATATAATGTAAGTTAAAATAACTATTATTTTAACAATAAGTTATAAACTGGAATAATATCAAAGTATCGTAACTCAAACATAAATACAAAGGCAAGGCACTGCCCGATCGTCTAATAGACATTCGTACAGGGACTTTCATACATACACCGTTTACAAAGGTTTATACATACTCACATACACATGAACTTGCTCAACTTTTGTTGATTTTTCAACTACATGTATTTCAGGGAATTGATCGGATCTGGCGGGTGATGCACGTTAAGCTGCGTATTAAATAAAAGATGTCCTCCAGGGGTGTAGGGTTTGGGAGGTGTAACCCTTGCCTGGACGGGTCACATGTCTCCAAACCTCGATTATTTAAGGTCTTTTGTTGAGTCCATTGTGAACTCATTTTTAAGCAAGTCATGGTTGTAACTTAATTTGGGTAGTTGTTTCAAGACAATTATGTTAAGGCATTTTCTAAACTATATTAATGGATGAACATCTTGTGTTTTTATCATATAGCATTGTTATGATTGTTGCTATAGTATTAAGAAGTCACACCAAATAAACCCACGCTTCCGCAAAAGCCAGGGTGTGACAGCTTGGTATCAGAGCCTCGATCATAGCGAACTAGGATTCTTTCTCGAGTCTAGACTATGATCACCAGGGCTCTCACGAAAATGTTTTCAAACATTTTTACATTACATACACTAAAAGTGTCACACCCCTTTCTAAGGCGGAAGCACGAGGTGTGATCATGAAAGGTTCTCATTGCATACGAAAGGTAAACATACTACTTGCTCGTAAAAATAACATCAAATACCAAACATTCCATAATTTGAAAACATAAGTTTACCGTTTACATCATGAGATAGCATAAAACATTGTCTTCAAAGTTTGCAACTTTATTAAAAGATAAACATAAACGACATCCACAAGCATGAGTAAGACCGCGCGCACACCCACTCTAGTTACCTGAAATACATGTAAGTTTTGAAAAAAACGTCAACATAATGTTGGTGTCAATTCATGCAGTTTTTGTATTGAACGTTTGTATACTTGTATGAAAATCATGGTATGTATCTTATGTAAATCAAGTGTTCATGTATAAATCATGTATTTGTGTATGTATCAAGTGTTAATGGGTTGCAAAGCCATTAACATGTGACACGACATAGGAAGTCACCAAACCATAGGCATTTTTCTAGTCGTCGATTTACGACGGAGACACAAAAACGCTACTCGGTACTAGATCTAACCTTTTGTTCTGTGGTCTAAGTATGTACACGATTAATGGTGCTTATGGTACCCTATTCGTGACACGATTTCTCGTATCATTTCTCAAAACGCATCATACTTGGTACTAGTTATCACCAAGAGTGCTTCTTGTTTTTGTATCATACCATTTATAAACATAGTAATATTTGTAACATGTATTTCACCCCCGAAGTTATGAAACTGAAAACAGTTAAGAGAAAAGGGGGAGCATTAACTAACAACTTTGCGTTCCTTGCGTCGTAAACTTCACCGGATTTGCTTATAATGCGTCGTGACCTAAACGTGTTTTATTATCGTCAGTCACTAGACTTGTTTCGTACAAGCACAAGTCACTATCTTTTGTATTTGTATTGTTGTGTTAAAAATATTTTATATTTTTAACTAAGTATCTTACTTATATTATTTTCTCAAAAATTAATATAAGTATCTTGTGTTTTGCACCCGAATTATGTATCTTGTATGTTGTATGTGTATTTTTGTGTTTTTACTTCTCAAGAGTATTTAGTGTATTTTCAAGTCCTAATACACTAGCACAAAGTTTGGTGATCAAATAATATATATATTTTTCTCAAAAAAATATACATACTTAATGTCAATTTTTAACTTTGAAGAAATCATCGTTTCTTAACTCAAATTTTAGGGAAACCTTGGTAAATACCTTGGTATACATTTTTAGGGAATAAGTTTCTCAAAACTTATATATTTTTCTAAGTGTCAAAATTTATAAAAATTTTGACAGAGTTTCCCCTAAAAATGGAGGTTTCCCATGTTTTCAAAACAAGTGTTTATTTTCTTTTAAAAATCATCATCAATCAATTTCAACAACAATCATCAACAACACACACTAATTTCTCTATTTCATGAACTTGAAAAATTTATAAAAATGTGTAGTAACTTACTAGGGTATCTAGTAAGTCTTGTTACCCTTTAAAGTGTGATTGCTTCTTTAAAAACTTCATTTTTAAAGAATATGATTCTTTACAACTTATGTTCATGTTTTCTAAAAATACTCCTTCTTGTATTTTTCTTACACATGTGTATCTTTACTTTATTAACCCCCAAAAATAAGGTTTATTTGTTTAAGACCCAAGATTAAGCAAAACTTGTATTTTTAACTTGGTTCCTTTGAAAAACCACTCATGGATCTTTAGATCTACAAGATTATAACCTTCTTTGATCTTTATTTTTCAAGAAAACATTTATTTATTCAAGTTCATAGTTTATGTGTGGATGGTTCCATCATCCTACTCATTTCTAACTTTCTCATCTTGTTAGTTCATGTTTTTAAACATGATCTAGCAAGACCATATGATAATCCATATCATTTCTACTAGCAAACAACATTCATTAAGCAACATAACACAAGAATATCATGATTTCATCATCATTTTAACCATACTTCATCACTATGTCAGTTGATGTTCAAGACTTGGTTTATGGTTCTTTAGAGTTCTTATCAGTTTGATCTTAAATCATCATTAACCACTTAAACATCATGTAAAATGTAAGGATCTAAGTGCTTACCACTAGCACAAGGCTAGGGGAGTTCAAGAGTGTAAAAGTGGTGGATAAAAGAAGATGAAAGAGGTCCTTGAGCTTCCGAACACACCGAGCTTGTTTGTATGATCTCTAACACCCTTGGATGTTTGTGGATTGCATGAAATAAAACTTGAAGGTGGTGATGGTGGTGTGGGTGATCTCGGCCGAACAAGAGGAGAGGGAGAGAGTGGGAGTGAGTTTTGAAAGAGTGTTGTGAAGTGAGAGAGTGGTGGACTTGGGGTTATTACTTATAAGCTCCAACACCTCTTTAACCTTGGTATAATATGCTCCCTATCCATCAACATGATCTAATAAAATACTAAACAAATCCATGGGTGGGGACACCCATGGTAACCGTCCCAAAGGGGGGGGGTATAGGGTTGGGTTTCAATTGTTTAGTTAGTAATCTAGTTAGGATTCAAATGTTTAGTTAGTGCATTAAGGTGTGTTATGAAATATATAGTGTGTTAGGGTGTTCGGGGACCCTAACTAGCTCAGAAAAATAAAAACAATGTGTTTGGCAATATTTTTGTGTTCCGGGTAAAGTTCGGTTGTTCGGTTAGGTGGTGTTCTGTTAAAGTGCTTAATTGCACCGTTTAATGTCCTTTAAGTATTCTTTTGTAACCCTTTTAATTCCCGACACTTGGGGAAGTATTCTGTCACACCCCGAAATATCAGAGCTGGCGTGACTGGACTGGTATCTTCATTGCACAGCGGAAGTGTTTGAGCTAAGGCTTCTAGAATGCGAACGACCGCTAAGTACTCGAAATCCCTTGGGTTCTCCTATTCCAACCGTTACATAGTTTTGAAAGTGCAACCTGAGAAAGAACATGCGAGAATAATCAACATAAAGTTGAGCGAGTTCATAGCTTGTTTTGAAAAGATTTAAACAAATCTTTTTGATAACCGGTTTAAGTATTGTCGAAAGAATGTAACAAAACCATTTTCTTTGGCATGTCATTTGAAAAACCTTGTGTTTGTATAAATTGTATAACCGTCAATGTCCGTGTACGACAAAGACAACATGCCCGCATGAGCCTATAACCCACCCTGTGCTAGCAAGTGCCTCGCCAAACCGTTTACTCAAGACGGTAGACTAGCAGGCGATTATAGTTCCAAATAGTAGCGAGGACTTAACTGTACAGTTCTAGAGACCCTACGGCCCTTAGTGAGTAGTTGACCATCTAGTCCTAGTGACATTGGGCCTTTGCCCTAGTGGACTATCCAGTCCTAGTGACATTGGGTCTTTGCCCATGCCCTTGGGCCTTTACCCTAGTGGACTATCCAGCCCTAGTGGCCTTGGGTCTTTGCTCTAGTGGACTATCCAGCCCTAGTGACATTGGGACTTTGCCCACGTCATTAAACTCATGCATGTTTCGAAAACCTTGTATTGTTGTAAAAACCGGTAAGTTCAGCATGAAATTTTCGTAAACCATTTGAGTTCTCTGAAATCCTGTTGCGGAATGGTTTAGAAATATATATAGTTTTCGTTCATCGAAATATTGAGTACTTTTGCGAAACTTGAATGTCTTTCCACCCCCTAAAACATTTATAAAAATGTAAAACCGTAAAAAGTGGGGGTTATGAACTCACCTGGATGTTCCTGTGCAAAGCTAGCTTAGTGTGATTCCGTAGTGTCGTTCCAAGAACGTGAAGTAGCTAGCGTGCATCTATAGTATTCCTAACAGGGAATAACTTATCAGTTTCTAGTTTAACGACGTAGTTAAACTACGTGTCCGAGCTCTATCGAATCGTCAACTAAACGATTCTAGTATAGTGTTATCGTCTTGGTTTTGAAATAACCAATTTATGGTTATTTGATCCCATTTAAGCGGGACAGATACTAAGTCTAGAGATCGACTTAGTTTTTGAGTGATTTAGAATATATATATATTTATATATATATAAATATAAATATTTTTACAAAGTCGGGTTAGTTGTCTCGAATAGAAGTACGTATACGGATAACGGTGCGTCTTGTTGTGTCGTATATGATACGGTAATATACCGTTGTAGTTTTCGCAGGATGGAAATAAATAAATATATATACATATACATCTATATATACATCTATTCGAAAACTTGATGTTTTGTAACGAACGCAAACAAATATACTATTGTTATAAAAATACTAGAAAATATTCGAGTCGTCGACACTTGAAATAAGTATAACAAGTATATTTAGTTCACCAAAAGCGTTTAAGGTTGATGCGTGAAGTAAGTATTCGTATTCGCGATATTTGAAATAAATATAAACTATTATATTTATGTTATAAAGACGATCGGATTTTCAATGTTTGAATAAATGTAGATAATTTTATTTATCTAAATATGTGTCGGGTTTCGTTAAGTTATAGCTCATTTGTTGTCGAAATATTATATTTGCAGCTTATAAGTTATAAAACAACACTAAAATACATATACTTTTTATATTTAGTTTTATACGAAAACTAGAGTCTCGATTGGTGTCATTTTTAAGTTAAAATCCCGTTTTGTAATTCGGGTTTATTTTTTTTTTACGAAAATCGGGCAGAGTTTCCTCTGTTTTTTGGAATAACCCCGACAACACAAGTTGCCGTTATTTTGTCAAAAACTCAACAATCAAATAATATTTCAACGCAATGTAATAACGATATATAGTTTTAGTCAAAATATATCAAACTGTAAAGAATCACTAATGCATAAATGTTATGTAATCGCTAGAGGTTCGAGCTCGGTTCGCGTAGAAATATAAACTATATAAATGACAAGACGAAAAATTCGCGCCAATAAACTTTACCGGGTCTGCAGTTGACTGTGTTTTGACCCGACAGTTGACCTGATGTTGACTGGTTGACCAGTGTTGACTCGCTTAACCGGTTGACCGATCCCGAATCTGACCGGTGTGAACCCGAAACAGAATCGAGCCAGACGGAACTCCCGAACACGAACCGAAACTTCCAAACGGAATCGTTGACCTGGTTGACAGGGCGTTGACTGTGCGTTGACCGAGACCCTTGGCTTGGCCGTTTACCCGCTGAACCGAACCAATGTACCCGAAACTGACCCGATCTGATCGGTTGACCGAAGTTGACCAAACCCAAAACCGCAAAAAATTGAACACGAACCTGAACCAGATCTGCACCCAAGCTCGAACCAACTCAGAACCCACTAAACCGAAACACGAACATGAAATCTGTGATTGACCCGAAACAATGAGTTGACCCGAAATAGAACCCGGTTCCTGAACTGAAACCCGAGCCGAAACAGAACCCGCACCCGTAACTGAATCTGAACACTTGACCTTCATTTAAACCAAACCGGACTAACCTGACTGATGTTGTGTCTCCTTCGTCGAACACCTCCATCGTCTTCATCATCAACCACAGAATCATCATCATCATCTCGTGTTATCATCTTCACCGACGGAAAGAAAAACCGTCGGAATTGCTCCGATTGTTGGTTACAGAACCGGGGGGGGTCTCGCCTGACCGAAATGAAACGCCGGCTCACCGGCTCCTTGTGCTGGTTGCCGATCTGAACTCGAGGGGTGGGGGTTTGCTGTGTTGTGTCTGAATGATTGAGAGAGGAATTTGAGAGTTAGGGTTTTCTAGGTTGAAGAAGAAAGAGCAGAGGGAAGGGTCGTTGTGTGCGCAGATGAATTATGAGGATACTAGGGTTTGTGTCATTTAAATAGGTAGGGTTTCTAATGGGGGCTTGGGCCAAGGCCCGCAAGCCCATCTCGTATATTTTAAGTGGCCCGTCAGTTTCTACGAATCCGTTATCCAAAACCCGACTTCTCCGTAACGTCATAAATTAAAATTTCAAGTTTTTAAATATGTAAAGTAGTATCAATAATCGTTATTTGACGCGCTTGAGCATCGGTCGCGTTAAAAATTTGCGTAGAGTGCATCGATTGTCGTTTTAATGCGTTTTTCGAGCCAGTTTCAACTACGATTGTTAAAATTTAATTAATTACGAAGCTAGAATATATCGTAAAAATTTATATTTGTCGGCGTTGTCAGTATTTTGTACGGCATCAGTTCGTTGTTGCTTAATATTCACCGGATCTTTCCGTAAATCACCGTTCACGCCCTGTAAAGCCAGTTAGCCGTTTCTAGGCACTCCAAAGGCCTAATTAGGTTAATTTGCGTCTTAAACACTATTTATTGTCGCGTTAATCACCTGTTAATCACGTAATTAAGAGCCGTAAATCGCCGGTTGTCACATATTCTGGATAATAAAACGTAAATTCTGCATGATATTCATGTGTTAAAAGCTGATTTATTGCTGATTTGTGTAAAATTCTGCACTTAAAGTGCGTTCCGGGTGCTTTTTAGTGCTTATTTTTGCTTCCGGAGAGTATATATAAATAAACCCTTGTATGTACTATTGGGTTTTAATGTATTCTTTTCGTTGGACCTACACCTAGGCTTCAATTCTATTGTCTAACTGCTTTCTGCGGGTTTGTTGACACACTGTGTCTTACCGGTGAGTTTACTAGTCTTTCTGACGCAACGCTCTCGTTAATGCATAAAGCAATATTTGGTAGTATAAAACATGCATGAATTCACTTGTATTGTATGTAATCAGATAATGTTGACATTAAAGCACATAACTGTAATCATCAAGTAATAATTAAAGTGTACGGAAATTACCGGTTTGGTGCCAGTTGTCACAGTCTCCCCCCGTTAAAGGAATTTCGTCCCGAAATTCAGGTCGAACTAGCTCTGGCAGGAGTCTTCTTAAACAGGTGGGGATACTTTTCTTTGAACTGGTCTTCACGTTCCCACGTGTACTCGGGTCCGTGCTTAGAGTTCCAACGTACTTTGACAAGTTTGACAGTGCTCCTCCTGGTCTTGTTGACTTTCCAGTCTGTAACCTCAACGGGTTGTTCTGTAAATCGGAGGGTGTCGTCAATATGCACTTCATCCGCAGGGATGATCACGTTTTCTTGTGTTGGACTCTTTTTGAGGTTGGACACATGGAACGTATCATGTAGTCCATTCAGCTCTTTCGGTAATTCCAACTTGTATGCTACGGTACCAATCCTTTCTAAGATCTTGAATGGCCCGATGTATCGTGGATTCAACTTTACACGTTTTCCGAATCTTACTACGCCCTTCCAAGGTGAGACCTTCAACAATACTTTGTCTCCCACCTCGAATTCCAATGGTTTTCGTCTTCGATCAGCGTAGCTCTTTTGTCGATCTCGAGCCGCCTTAATGCGCTCTCGGATCTGCGTAATCTTGTCGGTTGTCTCTTGTACAAGTTCAGGACCAACCATACGTTTGTCACCAGCGTCTGCCCAACATAAGGGCGATCGACACTTGCGGCCATACAGAGCTTCGAACGGTGCGGCTTTTATGCTCGTATGATAACTGTTATTGTAGGAAAACTCAACCAAAGGTAGGTGAGTATCCCAGCTGCTGCCTAGGTCCATAACACATGCGCGAAGCATATCTTCTAACGTTTGTATGGTTCGTTCGCTTTGGCCGTCTGTTTGCGGATGGAAGGCCGTGCTTAGATCTAATTGAGATCCAAAGGCTTCCTGAAATGATTGCCAGATTCTTGAGACAAAGCGTCCATCTCTGTCTTAAATGATTGAGATAGGCACTCCATGATGTGCCACAATTTCTTTTAAGTATATCTCAGCAAGCTTTCCAGTGCTATCCTTCTCTCGAATTGGTAGGAAATGCGCAGACTTCGTTAGCCGATCGACTATCACCCATATCATGTCGTGTCCTCTAGGGGTCCTGGGTAATTTCGTTATGAAGTCAATCGAGATTTGCTCCCACTTCCACATGGGAATCTCTGGTTGTTGTAGTAGGCTAGACGGTTTCTGATATTCAGCCTTAACCTTAGCACAGGTTAGGCACTTTCCAACGTAGACAGCAACATCGCTTTTAAGTCTCGGCCACCAATAGTATTCTTTTAAGTCTTGATACATCTTGTCCGATCCTGGATGGATCGAGTATCTTGATTTATGCGCTTCATCAAGGATGACTTCTCGTAGGCCACCATAGAGCGGAACCCAAATACGCTTCTTAAAGTATAAGGTTCCCTCTTCATTTGGCACCATATATTTCAACATACCTCGGAGGTATTCAGCTTTACGGTTTTCCATTTTAAAGGCTTCTTGTTGTGCGTCCCAAATACGTGCAGTGAGGTTCGTTCGAATCGTCATTTCCAATGCTCGAACCCTTAAGGTCTTAACCCTTTCTTTTCGACTTAGCGCGTCTGCTACAACGTTTGCTTTTCCAGGATGGTACTTAATCTCACAGTCATAATCGTTTAGTAGCTCGACCCAATATCGCTGGCGCATGTTTAGTTCCTTCTGATTAAATATATGTTGTAGGCTTTTGTGATCTGTGAAGATTGTACATCGAGTACCATATAAATAATGTCGCCAGATCTTCAAGGCGAATACCACCGCACCCAGTTCCAAGTCGTGCGTGGTGTAATTCCTTTCATGTACCTTCAATTGTCTTGAAGCATAAGCGATGACTTTCTGGCGTTGCATGAGCACGCAACCAAACCTTTTCGTGAAGCATCATAGTATACCACGAAGTCATCAGTGCCTTCGGGTAAAGATAGTATCGGTGCATCGCATAGCTTATTCTTGAGTAGTTGGAAGGCTTCTTCCTACTTGTCACCCCAGTCGTATTTCTTGTCTTTCTGTGTAAGGGTCGTCAATGGTTGAGCTATCTTTGAGAAGTTCTCGATGAAATGTCGGTAATAGCCTGCTAAGCCCAAGAATTGTCGAACTTCAGTTGGGGTTTTGGGGGCTTCCCAATTCTTTATTGCTTCGATCTTGGCTGGGTCTACATGAATGCCCCTCTCGTTCACAACATGACCAAGAAATTGTACTTCGCGAATCCAAAATTCGCACTTCGAGAATTTCGCATAAAGTTTCTCTTTCTTCAGTAGTTCCAAAATGGTTCTGAGATGTTGCTCATGTTCTTCTTTCGTTCGCGAGTAAATCAGGATATCATCGATAAATACAATCACGAATTTATCGAGATATGGTTTGCATACGCGGTTCATCAGATCCATAAAGACCGCTGGTGCGTTCGTCAGTCCGAATGGCATTACAAGAAACTCGTAGTGCCCATAACGCGTTCGGAATGCAGTCTTTGGTATGCTTTCTTTTTGTATCCTTAACTGATGGTATCCAGATCAAAGGTCGATCTTGGAATAGTAGCTTGATCCTTGCAACTGATCAAATAAGTCATCAATCCTCGGTAGTGGATACCGATTCTTGATCGTGATCTTGTTCAGTTCTCTGTAATCAATACACATCCGCAGTGTTCCATCCTTCTTCTTCACGAATAATACCGGAGCTCCCCAGGGTGAGAAGCTTGGCCTTATGAATCCTTTATCCAACAACTCCTAGAGTTGTGTAGATAATTCTTGCATCTCGGATGGTGCAAGTCGATAGGGTGCCTTGGCTACAGGAGCGGCTCCTGGAACCAAGGCTATATGAAATTCGACTTGTCGTTGCAGAGGTAGTCCTGGCAGGTCTTCGAGAAAAAACATCAGGGAATTCCTTCACCACAGGAATGTCTTCGAGTTTCGGCTCCTCAGCCTTCTTGTCTACAACGTGTGCTAGGAAAGCAACATATCCTTTCCTTAAGCACTTATGTGCCTTCATGCAACTGATAATTCGCAGGGGCGCGTCTCGTTTTTCTCCATGTACGATGAGAGTTTCATCATTCGCCAAAGGGATGCGAATGATTTTCTCATGACAAATAACTTCAGCTTTGTTCTTGGACAACCAGTCCATTCCGACTACTACATCGAAGCTACCCAATTTAATAGGTAAGAGGTCGATGCTAAATCTTCGTTCACCAAGTTCTAGTGTCCAGCCTCCAACAACTTCGCCCGATTCAACAAGTTTACCATTGGCTAGTTCTATGGAGTAAGGAATATCCAATCTACTGGACTCTATCCCAAGCATACGTTTAAATTCCACCGATATGAAACTATAATCGGCACCACTGTCAAATAATATGGATGCAAAGTGATTGTTAATGAGAAACGTACCGGTGACCACGTTAGGGTCCTCGGGTGCGTCCCTTGCTCCAATCATAAATGCTCGAGCCTGAGCATTGTTTCTCTTTGGGCAGTCTTTCATGAAATGTTCATTGCTTCCACAACTGAAGCATCCTTGTTTTCGCCCAGCTTCATTTCCAACTCGGTTACCATTGCCATTTCCATTTCCTCCATTGTTTCCAGCACCGTTGCGGTTTCCACTCCCGTTCCTATTTCCCTTACTCCAACAGTCTTCAGTGCGGTGACCCAATTTTCCACACTTGTCGCATCTTGGAACGCGACACACCCCTTCGTGATGACGCTTGCAATGATTGCATTTGGGCAGAGTGCCCAGGTATCCTTTAGCTGGAGCGTCATTCATGGCTGCAAGAGATTTCACCCCCTGAGGCGGGTTAGGGTCACGCTTCTTGTTGGAACCCTTGTTGTTATGAGTTGCTTGATTCAGGTTTGCATGTTTCCTTTTCTTGTCCCCAGACGACTCAGCATGCGTTTCAGACTTTTCTGTTGGGTTCAGGGATAGCTTCTTCATACAAACACAATCTTCAGTAAGGTTGACAGCCAGAGTTACAGCCTCAGTGATTGTTTGAGGTTTGGCTGAAGTTACCATGCCGCGAAACTCTGGGGCCAGTCCCCAAATGTAGCGTTCAACGCGCTTAAATTTGGGAGTCACCATGTAGGGAAGTACTCTAGACAGATCGTGGAACCTTCGAGTATACCCATTAATGTCAGCACCTTCCATGGTCAACTGCCAGACCTCTGTCTCCAGCCTTTGGAGTTCAGCACGAGAGCAGTACTTCTCTCTTATTCTTTCCTTCAGTTCATCCCAAGTTAGGCCATAAGCGGCATCATCGCCCAAGGCTTGGACTTGCAAGTTCCACCAAGTCAAAGCTTCATCGACAAACAACCCAGTAGCAAAAGTGACTTGCTGATCCGCGGTGCACTTGCTCATGCGGATAGTTGCTTCAGTCTTCTCCGTCCAGCGTACGAACGCTACTGCACCTCCTGTGCCGTCGTAGTTCATTGGTTTGCAGTCAAGAAACTGCTTGAAAGTGCAGCCTGGAGCTGCATTTCCTCCAGACGAATCTCCATTCCCATTACGCCTAGCATTGCTTGGTCCTCCACTGTCTGCAGTACGGTTCGCCTCGTATTGGGCGATAGCAGCGGAGATCCTTTCTTCCAGTAGAGCGTTCAGCTCTTCAGCAGTCCTCGGTAGAAGAGGAGGAGGGGGTTGATCATCATTGCGAGCATTCACAGCTTTCCTGGGTGCCATGTTCTATCAGAACACAACACAGCAGGGTTAGATATTTGTTTGATATCGTCTTACGAGACAGTAGTAGTATATGTATTCAGGTATATACCACATAAGTGACATCAAACAATTATTACTCCAACGGAGTACTTAGTAGGCTGGGGAAGGGGTGTTCACGCTTGACCCTTTTCTTGCACTGAGGGAATCTATACGTGACAAGACTTGCTGTGATTTCTGTGCACCGAATTCCATAATTATGTATGTATCCATAATTACGTAACTGCTTGCACAGTCCGCACAGTTCGTTTCATCCTCGTATTTCTTCCTTCAGATAGGCCATTGTTTTCAGGTAAAGTCACGTATACTTGTAACATTCTACTTCTAGTATATGTAAGTATCAATTATCACACAAAATCGCAAGAAATTCTTAATCATAGACAAGTGCTACTCCAGTGCACCCTAAGTCTCGTAGTGTCTTTCCTTGACTCTTGTAAACAGTTTCAGGTAGTGGATGTCGCGAGACGTTTTATGCAATGAAAACTTTTTGAAAAATCATTTTCGTGAAAGGATCCTAGAGATTGTAGACTAGACTCGTGAAGGAATCCTGGTTCACTACAATCGCAGCTCTGATACCAATCTGTCACACCCCTTTCTAAGGCGGAAGCACGAGGTGTGATCATGAAAGGTTCTCATTGCATACGAAAGGTAAACATACTACATGCTCGTAAAAATAACATCAAATACCAAACATTCCATAATTTGAAAACATAAGTTTAGCGTTTACATCATGAGATAGCATAAAACATTGTCTTGAAAGTTTGCAACTTTATTAAAAGATAAACATAAACGACATCCACAAGCATGAGTAAGACCGCGCGCACATCCACTCTAGTTACCTGAAATACATGTAAGTTTTGAAAAAAAAACGTCAACATAATGTTGGTGTGAATTCATGCAGTTTTTGTATTGAACGTTTGTATACTTGTATGAAAATCATGGTATGTATCTTGTGTAAATCAAGTGTTCATGTATAAATCAAGTGTTCATGTATAAATCATGTATTTATGTATGTATCAAATGTTAATGGGTTGCAAAGCCATTAACATGTGACACGACATAGGAAGTCACCAAACCATAGGCATTTTTCTAGTCGTCGATTTACGACGGAGACACAAAAACACTACTCAGTACTAGTTGTCACCAAGAGTGGGGCTGCCCTGAAACCCATTTGATCTAACCTTTTGTTCTGCGGCCTAAGTATGTACATGATTAATGGTGCTTATGGTACCCTATTCGTGACATGATTTCTCGTATCATTTCTCAAAACGCATCATACTTGGTACTAGTTATCACCAAGAGTGCTTCTTGTTTTTGTATCATACCATTTATAAACATAGTAATATTTGTAACATGTATTTCACCCCCGAAGTTATGAAACAGAAAACAGTTAAGAGAAAAGGAGGAGCATGAACTCACAACTTTGCGTTCCTTGCGTCGTAAACTTCACCGGATTTGCTTATAATGCGTCGTGACCTAAACGTGTTTTATTATCGTCAGTCACTAGACTTGTTTCGTACAAGCACAAGTCACTATCTTTTGTATTTGTATTGTTGTGTTAAAAATATTTTATATTTTTAACTAAGTATCTTACTTATATTATTTTCTCAAAAATTAATATAAGTATCTTGTTTTTTGCACCCGAATTATGTATCTTGTATGTTGTATGTGTATTTTTGTGTTTTTACTTCTCAGGAGTATTTAGTGTATTTTCAAGTCCTAATACACTAGCACAAAGTTTGGTGATCAAATAATATATATTTTTTCTCAAAAAAATATACATACTTAGTGTCAATTATTAACTTTGAAGAAATCATCGTTTCTTAACTCAAAATTTAAGGAAACCTTGGTAAATACCTTGGTATACATTTTTAGGGAATAAGTTTCTCAAAACTTATATATTTTTCTAAGTGTCAAAATTTATAAAAATTTTGACAGAGTTTCCCCTAAAAATGGAGGTTTCCCATGTTTTCAAAACATGTGTTTATTTTCTTTTAAAAATCATCATCAATCAATTTCAACAACAATCATCAACAACATACACTGATTTCTCTATTTCATGTACTTGAAAATTTATAAAAATGTGTAGTAACTTACTAGGGTATCTAGTAAGTCTTGTTACCCTTTAAAGTGTGATTGCTTCTTTAAAAACTTCATTTTTAAAGAATATGATTCTTTACAACTTATGTTCATGTTTTCTAAAAATACTCCTTCCTGTATTTTTCTTGTTACACATGTGTATCTTTACTTTATTAACCCCCAAAAATAAGGTTTATTTGTTTAAGACCCAAGATTAAGCAAAACTTGCATTTTTAACTTGGTTCCTTTGAAAAACCACTCATGGATCTTTAGATCTACAAGATTATAACCTTCTTTGATCTTTATTTTTCAAGAAAACATTTATTTATTCAAGTTCATAGTTTTTGTGTGGATGGTTCCCTCATCCTACACATTTCTAACTTTCTCATCTTGCTAGTTCATGTTTTTAAACATGATCTAGCAAGACCATATGATAATCCATATCATTTCTACTAGCAAACAACATTCAATAAGCAACATAACACAAGAATATCATGATTTCATCATCATTTTAACCATACTTCATCACTATGTTAGTTGATGTTCAAGACTTGGTTTATGGTTCTTTAGAGTTCTTATCACTTTGATCTTAAATCAGCATTAACCACTTAAACATCATGTAAAATGTAAGGATCTAAGTGCTTACCACTAGCACAAGGCTAGGGGAGTTCAAGAGTGTAAAAGTGGTGGATAAAAGAAGATGAAAGAGGTCCTTGAGCTTCCGAACACGCCGAGCTTGTTTGTATGATCTCTAAGACCCTTGGATGTTTGTGGATTGCATGAAATGAAACTTGAAGGTGGTGATGGTGGTGTGGGTGATCTCGGCCGAACAAGAGGAGAGGGAGAGAGTGGGAGTGAGTTTTGAAAGTGTGTTGTGAAGTGAGAGAGTGGTGGACTTGGGGTTATTACTTATAAGCTCCAACACCTCTTTGACCTTGGTATAATATGCTCCCTATCCATCAACATGATCTAATAAAATACTAAACAAATCCATGGGTCGGGACACCCATAGTAACCGTCCCAAGGAGGGGGGTATAGGGTTGGGTTTCAATTGTTTAGTTAGTAATCTAGTTAGGATTCAAATGTTTAGTTAGTGCATTAAGGTGTGTTATGAGATATATAGTGTGTTAGGGTGTTCGGGGACCCTAACTAGCTCAGAAAAATAAAAACAATGTGTTTGGCAATATTTTTGTGTTCCGGGTAAAGTCCGGTTGTTCGGTTAGGTGTTGTTCCGTTAAAGTGCTTAATTGCACCGTTTAGTGTCCTTTAAGTATTCTTTTGTAACCCTTTTAATTCCCGACACTTGGGGAAGTATTCTGGATAATAAAACATAAATTCTGCATGATATTCATGTGTTAAAAGCTGATTTATTGCCGATTTGTGTAAAATTTTGCACTTTAATTCTGCACGACGATTTTCAGCCTTTCGCACTGCCATATTTCGGTGACGACATTCAGCACGCTGATGGCATTCCAGATGGGGATCTACCCCTTGCCTTGATCCCTGCTCCCATTCCTCTTGCTGCATTTCCCGTAGAGGATTTGCCACTCGATGTTGTGTCCGATGACGACATCGATCTTTTCGAGGGTCCCCCTGAGGTCGACCATGAGAGTGGGGCCCCGATTGCTGATGATGTCGCCATTCCTTTGGTTGAGGCTCCGGTTGTGGATGAGGTTGTTTTAACGCCTGTTGAGGCTCCCGCTGAGGAGATTTTATTTGATCATCCCTGTACTGATTCTTTTGAGTCAGTATCATCTTCCACTTTGCACGCCGTCGGATTGCGTCGATATCCTACTGACTCCTACTCCGATACAGCTGTGTCAATTGTACCTGGTTCACCCCACGAGTTTGAGTTTGATCCTTTGTTCGAGGACGAGTTTGATCCAGTTTTTCCCCCTGATTTTGATCCCGATCACGAGATCGAGTTTATTCCTGATGACCAGCCCTTGGAGGCACCGGTGGTTCCTATTGATCAGTTTCTTGATGTACCTGCTGACTTTGATATGGCCTTTGTCAACCCTGAGCCTGTCGTGGCACCTGAGCCAGTTATTGCTCCTGACCCTGTACCTGTGCACGACCCTGTTCTTATGGATGCACCAGCTATTGCACCACCTATTGTTGATATTCCCATTGTTGCACCACCAGTGGTGGATGTTCATGTTGCTGATGCACCCCTGCCTGATCCTGTGCCGGCGTTTGTTGACCGTGCACCTTTTGCCACTCACATCGATCCTCGTTATGCTGACACCTGTAATGGGTGGATCGAGGATGATGATGACTACCCTCCGTTCGTGTTACCAGTCACTTTTCCAGTGGCACCTGTTACTGTACCTGTTGATGTTCCATTGTTCCACCCACACACATCTGATATCCATCACACCGACCTCCCCATCACGTTCCTCCAGGACATTCCTCCACCGCGACCTGGGGAGGGTTCGTCGAGACAGCCTTTTGGCCACGTACCTTTTATGTCAGGGGATGACCAGTTTATGCCGCAGATTCCTCATCCTGCTTCTGTTCCCCCCATGTTATCAGCTATACCAGTCATGTCTCAGTTTCCTCATACTACATTACCGTTTACATCTGCCCCACACACTACTTTTCCTGCTTCAGCACCTATGGGCAAGCCATTTTTGTGGTCATCGCCCAATGTAATGCCGTTATCAGACCCTTATCACCCTTTTCATGTGGGGTACTCGATGGAGGACATACTCATCTCCCTACAGTTACAGCAGGAGGCACTGAGCAGGAGAGTTCTTGAGTTCGAGAGGATTCCACGTCCTCCCCCGTGCCATTGTCAGTCTCCTTTTTCTACACCACCGGCTCCTCTGCCACTACCCCCTGATTCCGATGTTCGTTTCCTTACACCAGAGCAGCATATTGCCTATCTGCTACGAGTTGTTCACGCCCTGGAAGAGGATTGGGTGCTTATGCGCCATTTGCTTTTCTCTTTTCCTCCGCCTCCTCCTCCGCCATCAGCGTAGCTACATTTTCGGTCTGTTGCAGGTAGCGTTACTTTTGATGAGAAGACAGCGATTGAGCCAGACTATACAGCATTTTGAAGACCGCATTTTGACATCACGACTTTAGATATTTGATTCTTGGTTGTTGTATTTGGCTAGACAGTTCAGACAAGGGCATTGTGACCCTTAGTCTCTTTTGGGATGTACGATACATTTGGAAAACTTGTAAACATTGTATTATGGTCTTGATTATATAATAGCTCAATCGCAGTATTCTCATTACATGCATTGTTGATTTATTTGTTTATGGCTATGACATGGGATGTTATGTGTTATTGCATTGATGGATGTTATTACGTACGCATATTACTTACTTACCATACTATGACCTGACCGATATGATCTTCTTTTAGAAGATGCCTCCACGCAGAGTTGTACGTTTGCCCACAACAGAGGCGGAATTACAAGAACAAATTTCTAAAGCAATAGCAGACTATGAAGCTTCGCGCGGCGAAACTAGTGGGAATAACCCAAGAAACAACAACCCACCACATGGCTGTACCTTTAAACAATTTCTAGACTGTAAACCGCTTAACTTTGATGGCACTGGAGGTGCTGTTGCATTTGTCAGATGGGCAGAAAAGACAGATTCTATTTTGAGGATGAGCAAGTGTGCTCCCGATCAACAAGTTATATACATCTCAGGGCTTTTTCTTGATGGTGCCCTATCGTGGTGGAATCTGCAAGTGCAAACATTGGGAGAGGCGGCGGCGTATGCACTAACATGGGCTGAGCTGAAGAAGCTCATGAGGAAGAAATATTGTTCACGGGCAGAGATACAAAAACTGGAGACGGAATTCTGGAACCTAAAAATGGAAGGCCCAAAAATCGCCGAATATGTTCAAAGGTTTCATGATTTGTCCCACGTGGTACCTTATATGGTTACACCGGAATTCAAACGCGTGGAGCGTTTCATCTGGGGGTTGGCACCCCAGATCATGAGCATGGTAACATCTTCAAAGCCTGCAACGATTACTGAAGCTATAAACCTGAGCGTGTCTCTGACTGAGGAAGCTATTAGGCTCGACAAGTTTTCAATTTCTGAGCCGAAAAAGAAAGAAACGCATGTTGAATCCTCGGGAGAAAACAAACGGAAGTTCTCCAATTTTAAAAAGGGTACCAGCAACGCTAGCAGGAAGAAGGAGGCGAACCCACCAGTTGAAGCCAAGACTGGTGTTGAAGTCAAAAGGAGAGGATATATGGGCACTCTACCCATATGTGATGTTTGCCAGCGCCATCATTCCGGCCGGTGCAATGTTAGAAGATGTGAATCCTGTGGAAGGATGGGTCACTTAAAAGACACTTGTTGGGTTGGTACTGGTCGTGGTGGCAAAAGGGGATTTGGTAATAACTACCGCGGAGGAAATGGAAATGGGAATCGTTCGCAAGGAAATAATGGGGGAAATGGAAACCGTGGTAATTTTGCGAATCAAGCGGGAAGTGGGAATTACAACCGGAACAATGCTCAAGGTGGTAGTGGGGATGGTCGAGGACCAGGTTGTTTTAATTGCGAAGACATCGGTTCAAGCGTGAGTGCCCAAAACTAAATCAAGCTCGTGGTAGAGTATTCAACATTGGAGCGAGGGAAGCACGCCAGGACCCAAGTGTTGTCACTGGTACGTTCCCTATAAACCAACGCTTTGCATCTGTTCTATTTGACACTGGTGCCGACTATAGTTTTGTATCGTTAGAATTTAAGAATATGCTTGGGTTAACTGCTAACAAGTTAGACATTCCGTACTCTATTGAACTGGCTAATGGAAAGTTAGTAGAAACGAACGAAGTCATTAGAGGATGCGTAATAGAGCTGGGCGAGCACGAACTTACACTGGATCTACTACCAGTCGAGTTGGGAAGCTTCGACGTGATAGTAGGGATGGATTGGTTGTCAAGTAACAGAGCCGAAATTGTTTGTCACGAAAAGACCATTCGCATCCCAATGGCGAATGGAGAAACGATTGTGGTACACGGAGAGAAGCGTGATACGCCCCTGCGGATCATTGGTTGTTTGAAAGCTAGAAAGTGTTTGAGGAAGGGATGTGTTGCATTCTTGGCACACATCATAGATAAGGAAGCCGCTGAGCCGAAACTTGAAGACATTCCTGTTGTTAAGGAGTATCCTGAAGTCTTTCTGGAAGACTTGCCAGGATTGCTGCCACATAGGCAAGTTGAGTTCCATATTGACTTAGTTCCAGGCGCCGCGCCTGTGGCTAAGGCACCCTATCGACTTGCGCCTTCGGAAATGCAAGAGCTGTCAACGCAACTCCAGGAGCTGTTGGACAAGGGATTTATCCGACCAAGCTTCTCGCCTTGGGGAGCTCCAGTTTTGTTTGTTAAGAAGAAAGATGGTAGTTTTCGCATGTGTATCGACTACCGAGAGCTGAATAAGTTGACAATCAAGAACAGATATCCTTTGTCGAGGATTGACTACCTGTTCGACCAGTTACAAGGTTCAAGCTTTTACTCGAAGATCGACCTTCGATCAGGATATCATCAGTTAAGGATACAAGAGGAAAGTATCGTAAAGACGGCCTTTAGGACTCGCTATGGGCATTACGATTTCCTAGTTATGCCGTTTGGTTTGACAAACGCGCCAGCTGTATTCATAGATTTAATGAACAGAGTCTGCAAGCCCTACCTTGATAAGTTTGTGATTGTGTTCATTGACGACATACTGATCTACTCAAAAACAAAAGAAGAGCATGAGCATCATCTAAGAGCCATCTTAGAGCTGCTTAAGAAGGAGATATTATACGCAAAGTTTTCAAAGTGCGAGTTCTGGTTACGGGAAGTTCAGTTTCTTGGATATGTGGTTAATGAAAATGGGATTCATGTGGATCCCACAAAGATCGAGGCAATCAAGAACTGGGAAACTCCAAAGACACCAACCGAGATTCGACAGTTTCTAGGTTTGGCTGGATATTACCGCAGATTTATTGAGGATTTCTCAAAAATCGCTCAACCTCTGACTGCTCTCACACAAAAGGATAAGAACTTTGATTGGGGAGACAAACAAGAAGAAGCATTTCAGTTATTGAAGAATAAACTTTGTGACGCACCGATCTTATCTCTACCCGAAGGCACGGAAGACTTCGTGGTATATTGCGACACCTCGCGTCAGGGTTTAGGTTGCGTGCTGATGCAGCGACAAAAAGTTATAGCCTATGCTTCATGACAGCTGAAGGTTCATGAGAAAAATTATACCACACATGATTTGGAATTAGGCGCGGTGGTATTTGCATTGAAGATTTGGCGACATTATTTGTATGGCACGCGGTGTACAATCTTCACTGATCACAAGAGTCTGCAACATATCTTCGATCAAAAAGAGCTTAACATGAGGCAAAGACGCTGGGTTGAATTGTTAAAAGACTACGAATGTGAGATCAAGTATCACCCAGGGAAGGCAAATGTAGTCGCCGATGCCCTATGTCGGAAAGAAAGGATTAAGCCCATAAGGGTTAGGGCTTTAGAAATGATTGTTCAAACGAACCTCTTATCGCGCATTCGTGCCGCGCAGAGAGAAGCACTCAAAGAAAGGAATATTGAGAATGAGTATCTCCGTGGGATGGAGAAGCAGTTGGTACCAAACAGGGAAGGAACGTTGTGCTTCATGAAACGAATTTGGGTTCCTTTGTTTGGAGGTTTGAGAAATGTTATTTTTTACGAAGCTCACAAGTCACGGTACTCGATTCATCCAGGAGCAGATAAGATGTACCAAGATCTTAAGGATTTCTATTGGTGGCCAAGGATGAAGGGCGATGTTGCAATATATGTTGGCAAATGTTTAACTTGCGCCAAGGTTAAGGCCGAATACCAGAAGCCTTCAGGACTCTTGCAGCAACCTGAAATACCCCAATGGAAATGAGAACAGATTTCTATGGACTTCATAACAAAATTGCCAAGGACGCCCAAAGACCACGATACAATTTGGGTAATAGTAGACCGTCTAACGAAGTCTGCGCACTTTTTGCCCGTCAGGGAAAAAAAAGACAACACGAGTAAACTTGTTGAAATATACATGCGAGAGATTGTTGCACGACATGGAGTGCCTCTCTCAATTATCTCTGATAGAGATGGACGCTTCGTGTCAAGGATTTGGCAATCCTTTCAAGAAGCATTTGGTTCTCAGTTAAATCTGAGTACTGCATTTCATCCGCAGACAGACGGACAGAGCGAACGAACTATTCAGACCTTAGAAGACATGTTGCGAGCTTGCGTAATGGATTTAGGTGGAAGTTGGGACACTCACCTACCATTGGTTGAATTTTCATACAATAACAGTTATCATGCAAGCATTCAAGCCGCACCGTTCGAAGCTCTCTATGGGCGTAACTGTCGATCACCGATTTATTGGGCTGACGCAGGTGATAGACAGTTAGTTGGCCCAGAATTGGTTCAGGAAACAACAAACAAGATTTTGCAGATCCGAGAGCGCATCAAAGCGGCTCGTGATCGACAAAAGTGTTATGCGGACCGCAGAAGAAAACCTATGGAATTTGAGGTGGGAGATATGGTACTGTTAAAGGTTTCACCCTAGAAGGGTGTGGCACGCTTTGGGAAGCGCGGAAAGTTAAACCCCTGATACATTGGTCCATTCAGAATTCTGGAACGAATTGGTCTCGTAGCATACAAGTTGGATTTACCTGCGGAACTTAATGGCGTTCATGATACATTCCATGTATCAAACTTGAAAAAGAGTCCAACTCAGGAAACCGCTGTCATTCCTACAGACGAAATTCATGTTGATGACACACTTCACTTTATTGAAGAACCAGTTGAGGTTACGGATTGGAAGGTTAACAAAACACGCCGGAGTAGTGTCAAGCTCGTCAAGGTTCGATGGAATGCACGACATGGCCCAAAATTCATGTGGGAACGTGAGGATCGTATGAAAGCCAAATACCCACATTTGTTCCCCAAGACCACTGCAACTAGAAGGAGAACCTAAAATTTCGGGACGAAATTTTCTTAACGGGGGGAGAATATGACAACCCTCACAATTACAGGTATCCGTACAATTAATTAATCTTAATTATGTGCTTAATGATTGTGCTTGATTTCAACTGACAATTTAAACTGCCTTATGATTCTTGTGTCATACATACATATGCATCATATTTCATACAGTCAATCCACTTATTACACACAAATTTTAGTGACATACTTGATGCACAAAGCACAGTTAGCACACTGAACGGATAATTCAGAAACATGCTGACAATGCCAGCACATAGACAGACAATGTTGTTGAGGCCAGTATGAGCCAGGGACAAGGTACTACACTAGTATGGAGTGTAGGGAAGTGAGGACCATAAAACTGCGTCACTAGGTGATAGTTATAGCGCCGGGAAGTGCCTAAAACACATTTAAGTGCAGAATTCTGCATTCATTAATAAAATTCAGCATTGTAAGATACTAGTAAAGTGCAAAAATATGGCATAATGGTCCTGTATGCTTTCCTAAGTGTCGGGAATAAATTGTGTTACAAAAATATATATAAAAGACACTTTACGGTACAATTAAACACTTTAACGAAACGGTGTCTAACCGGATAACCGGACATTAACCGGGACACTAAAATTTTGCCAAATACATTGTTTTATTATTTCTTGACAAGTCGTGATCCTCGTACACCCTAACACCCACTAAAAATCAAGTAACTAATATATGTAAGAGTATACTTGGATTTTAACTATCTTTTACCAACTAACTACAAAAACTTACATCAACCCCCCCCCCCCCCAACTGATTTCGGTCCCCATGGACCCCACATATTTTCACACCATACTTCCAATCTCATTCCTAGATTACATTCTAATTTTATATTGGATTAGTTACTTGTGGAGTTGCACAAGATATTAGAACAATCTTATATAAGCATGGCCTCAAGATCACACACCATACTTCACAAAATTCACTCTCACTCACTCCCTCTCTCCCTCCTCTCGGCTCAGACCCAACCGCCACCATCACCACCATTTCACCACCCCATTCATCCATTATCAAGTTCCAATCAAGCTTAGAAGGAGATTCAAGGAAGTTGCAACTTGTGGAGCTTCAAAGGACCTTGTTTCTTGCTTTTTCATCACCATTCTTCATCATCTTCTTCACTAGAATCATCCCTAGCTATAAGCTAGTTGTAAGTCTTGATTTACTCTTGTTCATGCCTACTTTGAGTAGTTAAAAGTTATATATTGTTGAAATCCATAAGAACACTAAAAGAATTAGAACAAGAAACATAAACATGAATCTTAGATAAAGCTTACATATGAATGAAACATGAAGATGAAATACTGTAGTAGGATGTTGTAGTAAACATATTGACGATTTTATGATGATTCTTGGTTGTGTGAGGTTAAGCACCATATGAATCTTGTTAAATAATATTTAGTAATGTGATTTAACAAGATTAGAAAGTGGTTATGTGCTACATAAAATAACCACCTTCTAACTACATATGAACTTGATAAAAATGATTTTTCATGAAATATAATTAAACTAGTAAGTTGATGATCTTGTAAATTAAAGAGTTACAAAAGATTTTTCTAAGTACACTAAGTTCAAGAACTGATTTCTAAAAGGTTATGACCTTTACATACTCTTACACTATTTTTAGAACTAAAATAAATGTAGAAACCTTTTATTTACAAGAAGAGTTCAAGAGTCCTATTTTTGTAAAAATTGTTTACAAGTTGTAAACACTAAACTTTTGTAAGAGAATGGTTTTTAAAGAAATAACTACACTTCGGAAGGTAACTAAGTCCACAAAAAGCTTTACTAAGTTACTACGCGTTTTCGGGATATATCAAGTTCATGATTATTATCTAACGCATGTAGTTTCGCTCTCGGTGATGTAAAATTGTTAAGGATTGATTGTTGATTGATTTGAAAAGAAAATGATATGCTTATTAGCATGGACACCTCCGTTTTTAGGGGAAACTCTGGCGAAATTTTCTAAAAATCCCAAGACTTAGAAATTTATTTTCTAACAAGTGTTTGCAAATATGCTTTAAACATTGTCCTTCAAAGTAAACTTCGCCATGAGTATTGTTACAAAACTTCAAAGTGTCGGAGGTGGGTTTTTGAAAATAAAAGCGAATAAATATATATTTAGAATATATACTTCATACTAAAACGCTTGTGTGATTATTCGTTTATTTTGGGAACTAGTTGTATTATTTGGGACAAAATAATGTAACTTAGCAAAATACCATCACATTTATAAATCCGGAAAATATGTTTACGAATATATTTTGGGGTAAACATTATTTGGATACGAAGAATGAAAATATATTATTTTTGGAAAAAAAATATATATTTTGGGACACATTATTTTTGATAAATAAATTATTATATATTTTCTAGAGTGGTACTTAAAAATATATAATGTCATGACGTTAAATCACAAAAATACATGTATAAATACCCCCCATCCTTGGGAAGGAGATACGCACATAAAAATACTTGAGAAGTATGAATACGGAATAGTTGCCTAACTATTATTTCAAGACCTAACAATATAATGTAAGTTAAAATAACTATTATTTTAACAATAAGTTATAACTTGGAATAATATCAAAGTATCGTAACTCAAACATAAATACAAAGGCAAGGCACGGCACGGCCTGATCGTCTAATAGACATTAGTACGTTGTAGGTCGTCGGGTAGCTGATCAAGTTTGAGTTGACATTAGTATACGGGAGACGCAATACAGTGAGTTCATGTCCCCCTTTTCTCTTAATTGTTTTAAGTTTTATACTTCGGGGGTGGAATACATGTTACAACTATTACAAACATTTTATATATGGTAAGGTGAGTTTAAGGAGGGCATACTACTTAGATCATATGAGTAACAGGCGCGTAACTTAAGGCCATTAATCCTCGTCGTAGGACCGAGGGACATGAGTGATAGATCTATTTGGGTGTAGCGAGCCCACACCCATGAGGTCAGGGTGACCTATAGTGGTGACTGTGTCTTACAGCCGAAGCCCGGTACAAATTTGCTAGGTTTGAGTACTTCCTGCATCACTTCACACATACCAGTGGCTTTGCAACCCATTGGTGATCTCTTTTTCCTTAATGCTACATACCAGGGACTTTCATACATACACCGTTTACAAAGGTTTATACATACTCACATACACATGAACTCGCTCAACTTTTTTTGATTTTTCAACTACATGTATTTCAGGGAATTGATCGGATCTGGCGGGTGATGCACGTTAAGCTGCGTATTAAATAAAAGATGTCATCCAGGGGTGTAGGGTTTGGGAGGTGTAACCCTTGCCTGGACGGGTCACATGTCTCCAAACCTCGTTTTATTTAAGGTCTTTTGTTGAGTCCATTGTGAACTCATTTTTAAGCAAGTCATGGTTGTAACTTAATTTGGGTAGTTGTTTCAAGACAATTATGTTAAGGCATTTTCTAAACTATATTAATGGATGAACATCTTGTGTTTTTATCATTTAGCATTGTTATGATTGTTGCTATGGTATTAAGAAGTCACACCAAATAAACCCACGCTTCCGCAAAATCCAGGGTGTGACACAGGGGCTGGGTCAGGCTATGGGAAGTACACATCTGGATTATTCATAAAGTTTTGGACATGCCAGTCGCTGGTCCACCATTCTTCCATTTGACCTGGAAGAGGTTGGGGGTTGACAATGGGTTCTGGTATGGTAGGTTCCAAATTGATTGGGAGTTCCGATTGTGCGGGAAAATTCAGAAGGGTTTCATCCGCTGGGCTGAAAAGATCACAGTTTGCCAGAACTTTCTCCCACTTCTTTTTCTTTTCCCTTTGGGTCACTAGTTTTCTTCACTTTCTGTGCAACAGGTTTCTTCCTTATTCCTCTTTTCAAATCCAAAAGTCTTCTTCTTTTCTTGGGTTTGGGCTTTTCCTGGGTTTGAAATACTAGTGGCTCATCGGTATCAGCCTGGTATCTGGCCAGGTCACCGGTCGCTTCCATTTCAGCACCATGTATTGAGAGGTTTTGAAGAGCCTCAGATAGTTCACTCATGCTGTTAGTCACATATAAGGAAACACAAAATTTACAAGTTAAATTTTAAATTAAGGCAAATAAATTTTCACAGAGGCACAAAAATTTTGTATCTAAAATTTAAGTATTTTTTAAATACTTAATTGGCTTAAACCAGTGGCTCTGATACCATCTTTTTTCCGTCACACCCCTTGACCAGTTTTACCGGTTCGAAAGCCGCAGAACAGAAACCCGTGTTATTTGTGTTTATTTGGCAGCGGAAACTTTTAACAGGATCGTTTAAAAATGGAAAACACCGGATTATCTTATTATTAATATCGGGACAATCCCCGTATTTTACAGTAAAGGAATTTCACTAGGAAATTCCCTGATTTCATAAAACATGTTTATTTATTTACTGAGCCACTTTATTCAAGCTGGAGTGCTACGCGACACTTTTTCTTGATCACAGTAAATCACCTGAAACATGTTTGAAAAAGATTTTTATCAGCGGGAAATACTGGCGAGTGCATTCTATTTTATACAAAAAGATACATTGCTATAATTTACAGCATTAAGAGTTTTTACATTTGCCCCTATCTTATAATTAGCCGGTCCAGTTGTCACTCGACCGGATCTATGACTGTGGTCATATCACTATTGGGTCCTGTCACCCAATAGTGACATATATCATGATTTAGGGTCGCCCACCTAATATCTGATACTACAGCAGGAATGTATACAAACCCTACTTACTGCCAGTAATTAAAGATTTGCAAAGACTTAATCACTGTAAAATATAACTGAAAATATTTTGAGATTTCATGAAACAGTTTGATAAAAAGAGAATGACTCACATTGCAGATTTAAACGATCACAGGTAGCTTACTGTTTAAGCCGGCAAACCTAGTTAATAAAAATGCAAACGAAACTAGGTTAGTAACTTAATATAACTTTCACGATAGCTCACGAGATCGAAACCCTCACGACGAATGACAAAGTATAGCCCAAGATTCGAGCAGCACTTAAACATCCATCGGATCGGTTTTAATCGATCAGACATTGTATCGTAGCAGTGATCGAGTTATTACCCCGTTATCGTAGCAGTGTCTTGATACTAAAACGTATTATTTTGGACATAAAGAAAGCTGTTTTGGTGAAAGTTTTCGAGCAGGTTGGACTGGCCATGCAACGTCCAATTTATAGAAATTTTTTTACTTTCTCGCGGCCCGCGACAGCCAAGAGGGTTGTCTCTCGCGGACGTCGAGAGCTACCCTAGCTACTGCTAGGGCTATCGTGTCACACCCTAGACCTACCACGTGTGCGACACGTGGCCTTGATCGTTATCCGGAGTCTTCAGAGCTGTCACCACGAAGACATACCTTAATCCCTTCGCGGCCCGCGACCGAGTAACAAAATTTGTTTTTCTTGATTTTTCATAAAATTAGTGTTTTAGGGGTTCGGGTTTTCGCTTATGGAGCGTTTTAAGACATTTTTGTGCAGGTCCTTACAGAACTCAACAAACTTACTATCAAGAACCGCTATCCGCTACCTCGAATCGACGATTTATTCGACCAACTTCAAGGTGCTACGTGTTTCTCGAAGATTGATTTATGTTCAGGCTATCACCAGTTGCGTATACAAGAACAAGAGATTCCGAAAACTGCTTTCCGTACTCGAACTTCTTCAAGGAAATCGTCTCTACGCCAAGTTCTCTAAGTGTGAATTTTGGCTTGAGAAAGTTCAATTCCTCGGTTACATCATTAACTGTCAAGGAATTCACGTCGACCCCGCGAAGATAGGAGCTGCAAAGAGTTGGATTACGCCAAAGTCCCCATCCGAAATCCGTTCTTTTCTTGGATTGGAGGGTTATTACCGTCGATTCATCGCCGACTTTTCAAAAATAGTCGTGCCTCTTACTGCTTTAACTCATGAGGATAAACCTTTTGTTTGGAATTCCGAATAAGAGGAAGCCATTCAAACTCTCAAGCTTATGCTTTGCAACGCTCCTGTACTTACACTTCCCGACGGAAACGACGACTTCGTTGTGTACTGCGATGCCACTAACCTAGGTCTCGGTTGTGTCCTTATGCAACGAGACAAGGTTATCACGTATGCGTCTCGACAACTCAAGGTCCACGAGAAGAACTACACTACCTACGATGTCGATCTCGAACTCGGTTCAGTTGTTTTTGCGTTGAAGATATGGCGACACTACCTTTATGGTACTAAGTGTACGCTCTTCACCGACCATAAGAGCCTCCAACATATCTTGAACCAGAAAGAACTTAACATGCGCCAAAACAGATGGGTTGAATTTCTCCACGACTACGATTGTGAGATACGCTACCACCCATACAAGGCTAACGCCATAGCCGATGCTCTCAGTCGACGAAGCTATGTGTATAGCGTTCGTAATGTCCAAGACCAAAACGACCTCGAATCCCTAATCCGCGATGCTCAGTACGCAGGTTTCCTTGAGAATACCTTGAAGGAGGAAATGATATGTGGTATTGAAACCCAGTTAGTGAATAAATCGAATGGCATCTTCCACTTCCTCGACTGTATTTGGATTCCTAGTCGCAATGACCTCAGGGAGATATTGATGACTGAGGCTCACAAATCCCGATACTCCATTCACCCCGGTGCCGACAAGATGTACCAGGACCTCCGTTCCAGGTATTGGCGGCCGGGCATGAAAAAGGATATCGCCCTGTATGTTTCGAAATGCCTAACTTGCTCGAAAGTTAAGGCCGAACATCAACGACCCTCTGGTTTGCTCGAACAACTCGAAATCCTAATGTGGAAATGGGAAAGTATCGCCATGGATTTTATTACGAAACTCCCTCGAACATCCTCCGGTCACGATAGCATTTGGGTCATCCTTGATCGTCTTACGAAGTTCGCTCATTTCATTCCGATACAAGAAGACTTTAAGGTTGAACAATTAGCACGAATCTATACCGACAAAGTCATCTGCCGACACAGGATGCGTCGTGACATCATCTCTGACCGCGATGGTCGTTTTACCTCAGGTCTCTGGGAGATATTTCAATCCGCTCTCGGTACGACTCTCAATCTCAGTACTGTATTCCATCCCCAGACCAATGGTCAGATGGAGCGCACGATCCGCACCCTTGAAGACATGCTTCGTTCGTGTGTTATATATTCTGGTGGTAATTGGGATTCACATTTACCTTTAGTAGAATTCTCGTACAATAACACTTATCATGCTAGTATTCAAATGGCACCCTTTGAGCCGTTATATGGTAGAAAATGTCGATCGCCTATTGTATGGCACGAGATCGGAGATGCATAAATCACAGATCCTGAGTTACTACAAGAAACGACAGACAAGATCCTCCAAATACGAGACAATCTCTTGAAAGCTCGAAGTCGTCAAAAGAGCTACGCCGATAAACACCGCAAGCCCCTAGAGTTCGAAGTTGGAGATCACGTTCTCTTAAAGGTTTCACCTTGGAAGGGAGTGATCCGATTCGGCAAGAAAGGGAAACTAGCGCCACGTTACGTGGGTCCCTTTAAGATTCTGGAAAGAATTGGTAAAGTGGCCTACCGACTCGAATTATCGGTTGAACTCAGCAACGTACATCTAACTTTCCACGTCTCAAACTTAAGAAGTCCCTAGCTGAAGAAAATCTTCACGTACCTCTCGAAGACTTGCAAATAAACGAGACTCTGCACTTTGTGGAAAAGACAGTAGAAATCATGGATGGAGAGACCAAGAAACTTCGACGCAATCGCATTCCCATTGTGAAGGTTCGCTGGGAAGACAAACGCGGCGCCGAGTTCACTTGGGAACTCGAGAGTGTAGGATCGAATTCGGACCCGAACGAGTCAATCAGAAAAGTAATTCACCAATTCAAGAGGCGGAAACTAATGAATCAGTGTTATTTCAGCCGTATTCACTTTAATCTGTCGTTTCTATTGATAAAAATGCTGATTACAATCACGACGACACTTCGGCAACACTTCGTGGCTCACCGTAAGACAACACATACAACTAACTACTGATTCCCCACCAAATGACCTATATATAGGGTTTCTGATTCCCCACGAAAATGCAAGTTTCTGATTCCCCATGAAAGTACAAGTTTTTGATTCCCCACGAAAGTGCAATTTTCTGATTCCCCACGAAAGTGCAATGTTCATTTTGTGGGAAATCAACATTTCGTCTGAAATCAACATTTCGAGTGGAATCAGGACTTATGTGATTTAGCTTGAAATGACAAGGTGTCATTTCGAGTGGAATCACCCCTAAAAATCACTTTCTCGATTCTCGTGCCCTAACTTTATACAAGACTCAATACAAGACGTAGACGACAGACGGATGCACCAACAAACTCCCCCTCGGATGTTGACGCAGTCTTCAGTGTTGAGTCTTCGCATCTTCAGTCTTTATCAGTCTTTGGGCTTCTCTTTGAAGTATTCTTCATTTTAAGCATCCTCAATCAATCTCTTTCTCTTTCTTCCAGAATCACAACCTAACTCTGAGCTCTCTCTTGATGTTTTCAGACTCCCCCTCTCAATGTGCTGGGATCGTAGTCTGGAAATCACCATCTGCTCAGACATCGGAATCTGGCTCTGGTTAATCTCCATATCTTCAAATTCTCTACCACACACATAAGTTTCTCAAAGATTAAATCTTTAAAATTTAGAAACTATTTGTAGAAAATATTCAAAATGATTTGTTCTCTGCAAACCACTTGTAAAAACTTCATACACTCTCTCCCAAACCTATTCATCAAGTTTAGCACTTGGAATTTTGAAAATCAGCTTTTCAACATCAGTTATCGAAAATCTTTTTGAATTTTTACAAAATTTATGCTAAAACACACCAAAAATCTTTTTGAATTTTTTAAAGAAAATGCAGTAAAGAAATATTTACAAACAATATTTTTGTGAGTTCGTGCAAGAGGATCATATCAGTTTTTGAGACAAATCACCAACACCGTTAAGTTTGATTTCATTTTAAGTTCTAAACGATTCACATTGATTGACGATATTGTTGTCCACTTAAACTCAATCTAAAAACTTTCGAAATGCTTACCGATACGTTAAGGTATATTAATTTTGCACTAAATTCTTATGGACCCCACGATCTCAGCATATCCCCTCATCATGCAATACACTGACTCAAGTAATGCCTTTAAACTTTTATCAACTGTGATTTGTGCGAAAATAAAGCAGAATGTTTAAACATTAACAATCAGGTCGATACTTCCGTATACGCAGAGAAAGTCCAATGTTTAAACAAAATAAGAAAATAAAAACAAGTTGAAGTTGTTTAGGGCTTTAACCACCAGGTCGATACTTCCGTATACGCAGAGGAGGTCCAAAGCTTAAACGAAACACCAAAGAAAATAAAGCAGAACGTTTAGGCAATAACATCTAGGTCGATACTCACGTATACGCAGAGGATGTCCAATGCTTAAACAAAATAAAGAAATAAGACAAGTTTAAATCTTTGCAAAATGAAAAACACAATCACATCGATTTTTCAGCAAAGTTGTGAAAGTTCACAAACTTAACTAGTTTTATGTCTTTCAACAATCAGCGATTACTGAGTAGGCACACAGTCAAGAAGGACAAAACTAAGTACTATGCTTTCGACCATGTTTCCCACTAGAACTAGGCTTTTTCATTTAAGTTTGTATCGTTATCGCAAATCTACTAATCTAGCTGAGCCTATCGTCACATCTTTAGTGAGATCGTTTATCACATTATATCTCTCCATTTCTTTAGCATGCTGTGACAGTCCACTGATGTACTATCATTTCCTCTTTTTTACAACAAAACTCATTTTTGATTTTATCATGTTTTTGGTTTTTTCAAATTTTCAAATTTTCTAATGTTTTTGGATTTTCTGAAAATATACTCCCCCTAAAATACAAAAATATCTAAAGAAATAATTGAAACCAAACTGTACAAGAACATGACAACTGATATCGAATTGCCTCAATTCTCCATCCACTTGGCATAAACAATCAGAACTCCCCCTCACAACAAACTATTTTCCCATTATGATCTCAAAACACTTAAGTTTGTTTTAATCAAAATGGTTTTTCCGGAAAATTAGTTTTGTTGGTTTTACCATTTGTAGGTTCGGGGAAAAACTCATCACATTGTTTACCAACACTTTTAAATGATAGTTAAATCAAGTTCAACTTAATGACCTTGATTAACCACTTATAAGATCAAATATCAAACATTTTCAACCAATCGTCGTCTGTTGGTTGAATTCTCAAGGTGCCGATTCCTACTCCACACTTACCAACCTGGGAGTTCCGGCAATTCACACTTATACAAAAACAATTTTCTTACACAATGAAAGATGCCGATTCATGCTCCGCGATTACCAACTTGGGAGCTCCGGCAAGTCAGGTTTTTACTTTTTGAAAAATATATCCACCCAAGCCAGACCTTCCTTGGGTGTAACAACCTCTTCTTCAACTTTACTTTCAACAGACTTGTAAACATTCATTTTGGAAGCATAGAATTCTTTAACTCCTTTGGCCTTACCATCGACCATTTTTCCAAAAATGTGTTTCACATTTCTATTGAAAGCCTTATCAACATAAAATTTCTTCTTGTCAGAATAAAATTGATTTGAAATTTCAACATTTCCAACTTTCTTCTTAAAATTTTCAGCTCGCAAAGGTGGAAAATTCACATCATCCACATTCGGAACTGATTTCTCAACCTTTTCTTTAACAAGTGGCTCCTCTGATTTTGTGGAATCAGATTCATCACCATAACTGTTTCCTAAACCCTTAACCACCCATATTTGGTTTTTCAAATTTTCTTTTCTTTTTACAACATTCTTTGAACATTCACTAATCTCAAAGGTTGAATTTTCAAAGCCTGTAAATTTTCTGGTTGTAAGTTCAGTTTTCTCAACAACTTTTTCTTTGAGTTTATCAGAGACTCCCTGTTTTGTCTGTATTGCCTTTGGACAATTCCTGGAAATATGACCAACTGTTTTACACTGAAAACAGGTTCTCGTCTCTGTCTTCTTCTGAGCAATACTCTTCTTCATGTCCTCTTGCTTCTTTGCAAGGAATTCTTGATTTGTCTGCTTTCTAAATGCTTGCTCTTTCTCAGCCTCTGTCGTTTTTCCTGAAACAAACACAGTTTTTGGTTTATAAACTTTTTCATTTTTATAATTTTTCGGTTGATTAAATCCTAATCCTTTCTTTTTTAAATTATAGTTATGGTTTGGTTTTTTATGAATACCAGAACCAGAACTGTAACCCTTTTTCTTGTTTAATCTTTGTTGCACTCTTGAGGTGTAAGGTCTTGGATTTTCAGAAAGATTAATATCTTTTATTTCAGAAATGTTGATTTCTGTTAGTTTGAAAACCTTTTTAATCATTTCAGTTTTAACACCTCTTATTAGAAAAATCTCATCAAAATATAATTTGTCAGAATCTTTCAAAGTATATGCTACTTTGACCAGTTCGTCATTCAAATTAGATTTTGATAGCAAAAATTCCTTATCATAAACCTGTTTGTCCTTTTTGATTGTTGACTTTGACTTGTCGGATTCAGACTTTGACTCAGATTTGGACACCGGTTTTGACTCCTCTATGTCATCTTTGTCTAACAACTGATCGACCACACTTTTTATCAACTTGGACTCATGATCAGTATCGGACGATGTGAACGTGATATCAATATTGTGACACCTGTGTCACTTCAACCATCAAACAACTGCCAAGCCAATGAAATATTGTATTTCATACTTGGGATCTATAAAAATATGTGTATCATTTGCACATATCAATTCTTGTTCGATTTCAAGCTCTAAATCGCTTTCTGGAATGTTATACGCGCACTAATGCGTAAATATAACCAGTTTAATGCAACGAACACTCCGGAATAGTGAAATAGGCTTAACATACCTTAAGTAACCTTTACATAACTTAGAAATAAGTTTTGAAGGCTTTGGTATGGCAAAATCTAGTTTATTCGCTTACAGGGACTAAATTTGACAAACTGCGAAAGTATGCCAATTTGAACTGTAACAGACATTCCGGAACATGAAAATAAGTTAAACATACCATAAATATCCTTTACATAGCTTAGAAATAGGCTTTGAGGGGTTCGGTATGCTAAAATAAACTTTTGGGTCATTCAGGGACTAAAAGTGTCAAAAAGTGCACAAGTTTGCACTTTTGCGTATAACTCACGTTCTGAATACATCCGGACATCCAAAAATTTATGTAAGCATGACTATATTATGCTTTAGTGTTTGGCTTGCCAAAAATCCATTCGTCGCGTCATTTGGATCGTTTTTCGCGCTTATGCGCATTCCGTCGTAATTAAGCGAACATCGCGTTCGTACGGCCAAACGAACCAATGTCCGGCATATTTTTTAGCATGTTTCATGTCCACAATGTTTAGGCATCATTTTAGGGCCTTAAATTTGGCTTTACGGGCCTTAGAAGTGCTGGAAATGGGCTTAAACACGTGCAGGGACTGAAACTGTCAATTCTGAAACTTTGTTCTGATCTGTGACTGCTAGGCGGCCCGCCTCAGATTCCTTACATCCTCACGCGGCCCGCGAGGCCCCTTCTGACCAGGTTAACTGCATTTAACAGCAGATTGCAGCTGTTTAATCCACCACCACATGTTCTCAATTGTCTAGTCAGCTGATAAGGATCAAATTTTAGTCACCATAAGGTCCCGACACTTGTACGGGTGGGATTAAGGCACGTTTTCCATGAAACGATCTTAACGGTGGACCTTTTACTATAAATACCCCACCCCCCATGCTTCAAAATTACAAGAATTCTGATTTGAGAAGCTCTAAGTTGAAACCATTGTTTCATACCTGAGCTACTTGGATCGGGATTAGCATTCGGGGACCCTTCGTAAGTATTCTTTCGTTCTTTTCTTTATTTTATTGCTTTTCGAGTCAGAAAGTCAAACTTTGTTTGACTTTCAGCGTTGACCAGCTTATGGTCAATGCGAAGTTCGTTGAACTTCGCAACGTGATTGTAATCACGTTGGTTATAGTCCCTTGGGACTATGCCTACTGATTACCACGTTGTCTAGGGTCGTAGGGTAAGCGATCTGATAAATCGCTTATACCTCGAACCCGACCCAGTTTGGTCGATCATTAGGATCCGACCAAACACATTAGGTGACCATAGTAGGTAGGGAATAACCTTCCGAGGTTATACCCTATGGTCACATCGTTTGAGTAGTTGTATGATAGGTAGTTTATATGCCTTAGGTAAATTACCAGAATACCCTTTTCATGTATAATTGGTAATTAAGCATATGTAACCTAAACCTTTGTCACATAACTGATTATGTAACATGTTTAGGCATATAACACTTGTCATAGGGCTAGTTAGGCGGTCCGAACGCGTTTCACGCGAACGACGCGTTAAAGTAGCATAAGCTACCTAAACGGGTCGTAAACAATTATATTAGGTTTCAATTAGTATGTAGGCTTTGTTGAACCATAGTACACGAGTCTCAATACTCGTTTGGTTTACAAACCCTCATGCTACCCGATCTTCCGATTTAGGTCCGGTTTATTAACATAGTTACCTATATTAGGTGCCGTTTGATATCCGCGATCTCTAGCATTGTTTGGTTGTTACTCAAGGACTACTAAGCAATCTCAAGTGAGTACATATACCCCTCTTTTACAGTTTTCCAAACTGTTTTGGGGTGAAACACATGTGCCTACTTGTTACTTTCGTGCTTTCCTATTTTCACATCATATACCGGCTATGTTTGTTAGTACATTATAGTACATGATTTCATTACACTTCATGCTATGTATGTCCATTGTGTGCATACTTAGTACATTGTTTTACATTACATTGTGAACCGTTGTAACCTTTTGACTATGTGAACCGTCGTAACCGTTTGATTATAGGAACCGTTTGTATCTGTGAACCGTTTGTATCTGTGAACCGTTTGTATCTGTGAACCGTTTGTATCTGTGAACCGTGTGAACCGTATTTGACCATACATAAACATTTCTACAATTGTTAAACATTTCTTTGGTGGTTTGGTTTGATTAAGTGATTAAGTAACGATGCGTGTGTAATATGATACAAGCACGGTGGATACGCCGCTGGTACTTCCTATATATAAGTGTTTGTATGGTATTACATATCGTAGCGTTATTTGAATCATTTCAGTTTGAGACATAGAACATTTTATACAAATAACATACTTTTCACAAAACATTGATTTACAAACAACTTATCTTATACAAACTCATCTTACATGGTTATTCATTTAACCATACATTATTCACTTATTTATACATATCATCTGAACTCATTGTTTTTCAAATGATTTACAAGACAAAGCAAATTACAAGGTTCATGACTAAACATTTTCTCAAACATAAGTCATGAAACCTATTTTCACAAAACCTATGTATCTCACAGGCATTTTTATGCTGACGTACCTATTTTCACATGTGTTTTTCAGGAGCTGTTGCATAAGATGATCAAGATACACATAGGCAGACTTGGGCTTTAGTGACAATAAAAGATGCAAGACTAGTTAATTATGTTGTATTTCCTTGTTTGATAAGACATTGTAACACTTCTAATCAATAAAACGAAACTTCAATTGCCATGGATTTGAAACAATTAATTCTGTTACAACACTCCCCGACATTTCCGCCACGTTTTGTATGTTCTACGTGGTCGGGGTGTGACAAATATTTTCTGGTAAATTATCTGACGACACAGACTCCCACTATAAGTTAGTTGCCTTTTTGACACTTTCGAAATTTGGATTTCTAGGAGAATATCCATTTTCGACCGGGGGTGGACATTTATTGTAGACAACACTTGGTTTCTCACCAGAAATTTTCACTTCATCATCTTCTTTTGTCTCGGACTTCTTTTCTTCCGAAGTCTTCTCTTCCTCAAATGTCTTCAATTTTTCCACAATCGGATAAATCCTGTCAACAACAAAAGTAGAACATGAGTAACTTTTCAATAAATTGTTGACTCTTTCAGTTTCAATTCTTTGTGTTGCTAATTTCAATTCCAGTTCAGCACACTTCTCTGTGTAGAAGTTGACGTCATCAAGCTGTCTCATGTAAGCTCCTTTGAGTGTATTCAATGCAACTGCTTGTTCATTGTTCGACTCAGTGTACTTGTTAATCTCTCTGTTCAAAGTATCATAAGATTCTTTCAATCTTTTTATGTTGTGTAGCAGCTCATTGTTTTGCATGATCAAAGAATCACAATTCAAACACTTTTCAGGAACTTTGACTGCTTCAGTATCAACTTTGATTTCAAATTCCGGAACATCTTTGACTGTTCTTTTTGCTTGGAAAAACTCAGCTCTTTTCTTTTTCTCGGCTTCAGCTTTAGCTTTTAACCTTTCTTCTTCTTCTTCTTCCTCTTCTTCAATTTTTCTCCATTTTTCCTCTTCAGCTTCCCTGACTTTTCTGTATTTTGCAGCCCAATATTCATCATAAGCATTAGCAATAAAAGCTTTAACATTTGACATCTCTTTGGACATCTCTTTGGCCATGAATTCTTGGTCTGAGCAAAAATTGTCCCAACTAAAACCTTCAGCCAACTTTTCATCGTCTTGATCTGCCATACATACTTTACTTTCTGTTGGAATATATTTATCCCAGCTGAAAACACCATCTTTGCCCTGATTAACCAGACATGCTCTTTTTGAATCTTCAATCACATTTCTACCATGTGCAGTTTGAGCCTGATGTGGTGCCTGTTGTTGTTGATATGGTTGTTGTGTGACTTGATGATAAATCGCCTTTTTGTAGTAATCGTTGTTTACAAAAAGATTTTGAGCTCCACTCGCTTCTCGATTTGTGCACTCTCTCTTGAAATGTCCCTTTTCCCTGCAACGAAAACAAGTAACTTTAGAGTTATCAAAACCTAAAGGTGAAACATGAGCCTCACGAAAATTATCTCTGCCTGTAATTTGTTTGAACTTTTCAGCCCGTCTCAACACACTAGCCATGCACCATTTTATATCCATCAATTCCATTTCCTCGGCATCAATTTGATCGTAATCCTCTTTCGTGAGCATTGGATTCCCGATCCTTCCTGCAACTAAACCTCCATAGGATTCAAGCACGGTCACCAACAAAGACGTGTGACTTTTAGCAACTTCCTCAGTATAGTTCTGATCATTTTCAAGCTTTAAAGCAATGTTGCATTGAAGAACTTTGCCACTCTTTGTTGTAGAAAACTGTGGATCATATGTTGGAAATGAAGAGAATCCTGTTGTGCTGCTTGATCCCTGAGATGCACTTTCAGAATAACCTTTTGCGTTATAAGCAGTTTCAACCTTTGGAGAAAAATTTGTCTTTTCACTAACACCACTCTTGAAATACAAGCCGATGTCTTGTTCTCCATCGTAGTTCTTCATTCTGGCAATCTTTCTTTGCTCCATCTCTTGAGCTTCTAAATGTTTGATAAATTCTCCCAATGTTAACTTTTTATATTCCTTCCGATTGTTTCTCAACATCATCAGGAATGTTCCCCAAGTATCATGTGGTAACGCATCAGCAAGTTTCTCAATCAACTCATCAGTATCCTTTTTTATTCCTAATTTCGTCATATTTCTCACCAAGTTACAATATCTCTCAATAATTTGTTTGGTATTTTCAGATTTCAACCCACGAAATAGATCAAATTCTTTCTTCATGAGAGACATCTTGTTTTTAAGCATATCATCACTTCCTATAGACTTTGCTTCCAATTCAGTCCAGATTGAATAAGCACTTCCATCATGTTGAAGCAAAATCAGAATGTCCTCTTTAATTGCTTGCTGAAGTAGACTCGCCATCAATTTTTCATCTCTATACTTCTTTTTCTCCTCATCACTCATATCTCTAATTGTTAACTGAATACCATTCCTTGTGGGCCTTTCATATGGGACTTCAGTGTGTTCCCAAGCATCCAAGTGATAAGCTTCAACCCAATTTCCAAAGCGTTCGGACCAACCATTGTAATCATCAATATCTAAGAGCTTAGGCGGTTTCTGTGATGTCCCAGTTTCATTTTCAAGTAAGGCATTCTGAGTAATTGTGATAGGACTAGCAAAGGCATTGTAGAACTCGTTGTCCATTGTTCAATTTCAAAAAATTCACAGACTACCAAGTTACACTTTCAAGCGAGATACCAAGAACACTTTGTTTCAAGCGAAACTTTCTTACAAGCGAAATCAAAAAGTTTCAATCAAGGTCCCTATTCAAGCGAAATAATCAACTTCCAACACACTGTTCAAGCGAGATCACTGAGTTTGAAGCGAAATCAGTTAACAACTTTTCAAGCAAAACCTTGTTTCGAGCGGAATCACACTAAATTTTCAAGCGGGATATGAATCAACTCTGTTCGAGAGGAACCAAAACAAAGTTTCGAGCGGAATATGAATCAACTCAGTTCGAGCGGAATCAAAACAAAGTTTCGAGCGGAACCTAGATTTTAGAGCGGAAACAAGATCAAATCTCAAGCTGAATCACTATTCTGAGCGGAATCAAGACCAAACTTCGAGCGGAATCACTGTGACGTCATCATTCAACCGAACATATTCGAGCGGAATAGCTAAAAATATCAGTTTTAGATCGAATTTTAACTTGAAACTTTCAAGGCTTTGTTAATATGTAATTCCGAGTGCACTGTGTGAATTTGAGCCAATTCGGACCGTGAAATGATGTTCATATTGAAAAAGAAAGATGTAGAAACAGAATTTGCAGCTGAATTGTATAGAACTCTTCCTCCTGAGCTCTGATACCACTTGTAGGATCGAATTCGGACCCGAACGAGTCAATCAGAAGAGTAATTCACCAATTCAAGAGGCGGAAACTAATGAATCAGTGTTATTTCAACCGTATTCACTTTAATCTGTCGTTTCTATTGATAGAAATGCTGATTACAATCACGACGACACTTCGGCAGCATTTCGTGGCTCACCGGAAGACAACACATACAACTAACTACTGATTCCCCACCAAATGACCTATATATAGGGTTTCTGATTCCCCACGAAAATGCAAGTTTCTGATTCCCCATGAAAGTGCAAGTTTCTGATTCCCCACGAAAGTGCAATTTTCTGATTCCCCACGAAAGTGCAATGTTCATTTCGTGGGAAATCAACATTTCGTGTGAAATCAACATTTCGAGTGGAATCAGGACTTATGTGATTTAGCTTGAAATGACAAGGTGTCATTTCGAGTGGAATCACCCCTAAAAATCACTTTCTCAATTCTCGTGCCCTAACTTTATACAAGACTTAATACAAGACGTAGACGACAGACGGATGCACCAACAGAGAGTGATATGAAAGCTAAATATCCGCAACTTTTTGTTACGTCTACTACTTAATTTCGGGATGAAATTTCCCAAAGTAGGGGTGACTGTAACAACCCGACCTTTCGGTTTGTTATCCGTTGCTACTTACTTCGATTTGTAACTGTTTTGTACACCGAGATTCGATACAAACAATGGGTTATGTTATTCTAAATACATTTTCATCACACAGCACCGCTGCATGTTTAAACTCTTTATATTCTCCAACGCAAAACGCTAACGCAACATGAATCATAGAGAATTATACTATTTTACTTGTCGAGTGTGTTTGTTTGTTCGGTAACCACTCTCGCCTTCTTACTCACTTATCGCGCTAAAACACTAAATCGCAAACGCTGTTAATAGTAGTAATGTTATGCTGTGTGTTCTTATATGCTTTACTTATGTGTGCTTTATATGTTTATGGATTCTACCCGCAACTCGTTTATCGCATCAAAACACAACGCAAATGCAACACAACACTTAACCTCATCCGCGAACGAACCAAAAGTTGGAAAATCTAACAAAATCCAAACTCAGTCGTCCGAATGGGCCATCCACCCAGATGGAGCCCATCTGTCCGAATAGGGCTCATCCGTTCGGATGGAGCCATCCGCACATACCTCATCCGCACACAACACAAGACCTCACCCCTCAACTATAAATAGAGGCCTTGTGTCTTCATTTCAACTCTTCTAATCCTCTCATCCACTCTCAGAGATTCCGGCTGAAATCAAGACTTTTTGTAAGCTTTCTTCTCCAATCTCCATCTTCATTTCACTTCTACTCCATCTTCTTGCACCATAATCACACACACACACTTTAACTTCTACTCAAAACCCTTGATTCCAAACACCTCAAAGATGGTTTCCACTCGTTTTGCCTAGACAAACTATTGTGGAGCATCATTTAATCAAGTTGGATCAAAGTTCTAAAAGAAAACAACATTTTCAACTTATTTATGAACTTCTCTTTGATTTTTATACAACTTTGGTGTAATCTGGAACCCGTCAGACTCTCAACTTCTCCCATAGTCGAGAGCCGGCTCTAGGGTTGATTTCCACCAAAGAGATGGACCGATTAACGAGTCAAACATGAATTTTCATCAAGAACAGCACATTCGTCTGAATGGGCAGAGCCCATCCGTCCGAATGGATTGGAGCTGGTGTTTTTCGTTGTTTAATTCGTCGTCACAACCGTCTCCGACAATTAAAACCTTTTTGTCTAAGAAAATTTTACAAACTTCGAACACAGTCCATCCGTCCGAATGGACCATGTCCATCCGTTCGGATAGACTTTGCATCACTCCAAATATTTCCTTTTATTTTAGGGGCAATTACATATATCCCCCTATAAACTTAATAAATTACATATTTACCCAAGCCAAAAATTAAATTACATATTTCCCCTTCTAAAAAGTTAGAAATATCAAATATACCCATTTCATTAAAAATATATTATAAAATGACTATTTTACCCTTATTTTTACTAAATCAGAAAAATTACATATTTACCCATTTTAAGTAGTAATTTGTTTTTGCCATTTTCTTGTATTGTTTTACTCTTTTCTAAAGCATTTTTTTTTTGTTTTTTTTGGCCTTTTGTTGTCAGTTTTAACAAGCATCAAAGTGTAGAAAAAAAATGCTAAAATTGTAACTAGACAAAAAAAAAATCAATCTTAACAATCTTTAAAATCCAAAAATCACTGTTAACACATTTTAAAATCCAAAAAGAAAAAAAAAAAACAAATGCCAAAGTTTGGACGGATTACAATAGTAACCAACCAATTACTCAACTTTGATGAGCCTTTGTATTCTTTCCTCGTCCTTTTTTACTTGATGGTAGATGTTGATTAGAATCTTCAGAAACCGTATTTTTGCATGTCTTCTCATGGTGTCCGTACTTACCACAACGTGGACATTTATGTCTTTTTTTTGATGACTCGTCATGTCCTTTAATCCTATTCTTTCTTGGTCTTCCAGGAGGACGTTTAATAGCAGGCGGGTGTATCTTCTCCTCAGTATCTATGTGTACCCATTGGTCCTTTGCAGGCATCGGAGCAACTTCTAGAGCATAAGCCGCTTTATATTTCTCGATAGTGTAATAGGAATCAAAATATTTATCCCAGTTTACCTCCCTATTGAAAGCGATAAAAGCAGCTGCATGATAACACGGAACCCCTTTAACTTGCCAAACCCGACAGGTGCAACTACGTTCATCAAGTGATACCTCCCAACGCTTTTCATTGCGTTTCACTTCGGCTCGATTTTCACCACTTCTACAAACTTCGTACTCACCCAATTTCTACATACAACATAGAAATATATTATTTTAATATATAAGTAGGGACAATAAAAAAGCCTTAAACTCACCTTAGAGATTTGGTTGAGATAACTTTTAGTATTAGGTACTAATGCACCCTTCCATTTCTTTAGAATCCTTCGTTTCTTGTCTAGTCGTATCATAATCTTCTCCCTAATAGAATCAAGAAGGTCAAGCACTGGTTGATAACGCACATCACCTATCCAAGAATTAAAAGCCTCTGAAATGTTGTTAGTAATATAATCACATTTGGATATTGTCCCAAACTTGCAACGGCTCCATATCTTCTGGTGGTTTTCATTAAGATATTTAACTGCATCCTTGTTCACTTCAGCAATTTCATCTAATAATGTGTCATGCTTGGTAACATTAAAAGTTCTTGCAGCTCGATATAAATTTCTCTCGAAAAAGTCACCACGAAAATGTTTTTTGAAATTGCTATACAAATGCCTGATACATTCTCTATGCTCTACATTAGGGTAAATTTGTGTAATTGCAACATCCAAACCTTTTTGCATGTCAGATGAGATGACAAGACCATCTGGCGTGCCAATTGCTTTCTTAAGTAAGTCAAGGAACCATATCCATGAAGTTTTATTCTCAGATTCAAGTACACCATAGGCCACTGGAAAAATGGAATTGTTACCGTCTACACTTGTGGCAGCGACGAGTACCCCATTGAACTTTCCTTTTAGATGGCAGGCATCAAGAGCTATGTAGGGACGACAACCATCGCGAAACCCCTTCGAGCAAGCTATTAGTGAAACAAAAAAACGTAAAAATAGTTTCTTATTACCTTTTGTTTCAAAGTCAATGTCCACAACACTACCCGGGTTTCTCCTTAGTAGTTCTTCTTTGTAATCATTTATCTTCATGAAGGAGTCATCCCACTTGCCATATATTTCATTGTAAGCTTGTTCTTTCCCTCTAAACACTTTCATGTATGATACATCAACGTTATACTTTTTCATAACCCACTTCTGAAGTTTTGGAATAGGGACATCCCCATCTGATTTTAGCTTATCTCTAATCACACTAGCAATCCATCCTTGACTTGCAAGCTTGTTACCACCCTTGTTGCTTCGAGTGCAAGAATGTGCTTCTACGAACGTCTTAACCTTCATTATGTAAATTAAACATACAATTTGTTAATAATAAAAAAAATGATCTTTCTTAAACTTGTAAACTTACCTCAAATGTGATTCCATCTTGCTTGACAGAAGCGTGTATTCTCCATTTGCATTCTAAGTTTGAACATCTTGCCGTGACTCGTGTGGGTTCACTCTTCTCAACAAAGTATTGAAATTCATTTGTTATTGCATATTGGATCAACGCTCTTCTAAACACGACTACATTATCAAATGTTGAGTTTACTTTGATGGTTGGAGTTTTCTTGCTATACGTTTCTTCCTCTTCAGAACTCTGCAGCTCGACTTCATTATCGGTACTATAACGACTATGATAACTTTCGTCGCTTAATGAGTATTCAGATTCTTCCTCGTGTGTTTCATTAACAACTTCATCTTGACCCCTATAAAGGATGTAAGATTCTTATCAAAACTAAAACTTGGTTTCCCAAATAAAATCTTATCAAAACAATCTTTTACCTCTGTGTGTTTGAAATAGTCGCAAAATTATCATTCGTCGTCACATACACGGTTAACTCTTTTTCCATCTCATACATATCAAGCATCAATTGCAAGTTGTCATGAGAATCAAGCTTAATAAAGGATTGCTCCGTGGCATTCTTGTCAACGAAACAAACTGAGAAAATGAGATCTCTATTTCCCGGGTAATGATTTGAAATCTCTTCCATTAAATCATCATAGTGGTATGTGTATTTGTCAAAATAGATACATTTTTGAAAACCAAAACAATACCGTTTCCTAGATGAGTTCTTCACTAACCGAAAATAGCCACCATATTTTAACTTTATTTTATACTTAGATGTTACTTGGACATCCACATTATTATCTCCCATCTTGACTCAAACCTGTTAAAAAGAAAAATAAGAATTTAAACAGAAAAAAATATTAAAATTAACTTACTCACATAACTAAATTATAGTTCTGATCTATAGGTATATTATAACTAGCAGCAAGTATTAATAGCAAAAATATTATACTATTATAATATTACATCTCAATCATGAAGAAAGGAGTTTGGCCATGGAATAAAAAGCATCTTTACTTCACTTCAGCAAGTTCAAGGATAATATGCATTGAATGAAAGAAGTAATTCACATTAATTAAATGGGTTTCTTTTGGCCCAATTTACATTCGATCAATACAAACAGAAAACAAAAAGGAATTTTTTTTTTTTTGAAAGAGGGTTCGCATGGGTTGGTACGACATCAACAATAAATTTCTATGGACGTTTTGAATGAATGAAAGAAGTAATGAATGAAAGAAGTAATTCACATCAACAATAAATTTTGATCACTTCAGCAAGTTCAAGGATAATATGCATTAAATGAAAGAAGTAATTCACATTAATTAAATTTTGATTAGGGTTTTGAACACAATAGATAACACACCTGGATTATGAATAGAGTTCTGAACATGGAATGAAACCTAGTTGATTCTGAACTGGATCTCTTCGTCGCCGGTGATGTGTTGCCTGCAGTTGAGAAGAGCGATCAGGGGGTATGATGGAATGAAACGTCGTAGGGTTTTGTATGTTTGAAAGGGTATTTGTGACATTTTGCTACCACAAGGGGAAATATGTAATTTAATTTTTGGGTTGGGTAAATATGTAATTAGAGTTGAAAATAGGGGGAAATATGTAAAAATCCCTTTATTTTAAGACATTAGTTATGCATCAGTTGTTTTCCCTCCAACAAAATAGCCATCCCTCCGAATGGACAAAGCCCATTCGTCCGAATAGGCAAAGCCCATCCTTCCGAATGGACAAAGCCTATCCGTCCGGATAGACTAAGCCCATCCGTCCGGGTAGACCATGTCCATCCGTCCGGATAGACTGTTGGACACTTAACTCACTTTATCCCCCACTTGACACTCCGATTTCGACCGTTTCAGCACTCATGAAGACTTATGCTGTGTTTAGCTGTTAAACACGCATTGTGAGTATACTCGAACCCCTTTTCGCTTAACGCACTTTTGGGTGTTACATACGTTCTCTATCAAAAACACAACACACAACGCTTAGCACATTTATAACGCTAACCGCTCCCGCATGCTATACGTGATTAGTTGAATACATGTTGCTATGCTTATACACTGATTACTTGCCCGGCCGTCTTTAGCAACGATAGTACTATAGTTTGGACTCAGCACCTGTTTGTTCAGGGGATGCTAAGGATCACACACTTTACTTCACATGTTCGCTTCGGTGAACATGGGTCGCGCATACTCTACTTGCAGTCATGTGGTTAGGTTGTATCACTGTTGGTAGCTTACCTGATTCACCCGTTACGTGTTACATGTTGGTTATGCGTAAACGCTTTTCATACTATATCTATGCTAAACTTGTGTACTCACCTTTACATTATTGTATTGACTTTATTTTAACGTATGTGACAGGTTAGTGGATGTTCGCTGCAAATGGATAGGAAGTCTAGAAACCCACCAAATAAAAATCTAAGTTGTCGGATTTGATTTGTTTGAGAGATTTTGTTATCTGTTATGACTATTTGTGGATTATTTGTTTGATAGTATGGGATATTAAACGTATTAAAAATACTGTCACGAAATAGTTGTTATGGATTCTTTTGAACAATCTGATTCGCTTAGTGCTGCGCCCCGATGATTCTGCCATCGGTTGGGGTGTGACATGGGACATTATGTTAAATGAGATGTAATATAATTAAATAAAACAAAAACCATCAAAAAATCTTATTGGACAAAGAAATATGAAAATGAAGAGTGATTGGACAAATAAATGGGAGCAAGGCGTGGATTATACAACGCTCCAAACAAATTTTCGAAAAAAAAGGCCCACGGGGGTCGCTGAAGGGGCGAGGTTTGGCGTTTTCTTCCAAAAAAAGGCTCAATTTTCAACGAGCACGGATGGTTTTATATGTATAGATGAGTTAAACCATAAACAAAGGAATCCATTCTTTGAACACATTTATATATACTCTAATTTACAACATCTCTATGCATTAGTCTCTTGTACATGTTGCTTAAATGGTAGTTTGTGCAGTTTATTCTTGTACTATATCTTATATGGTTGTACTGTCCTTTGATTGGTTAACACTGGTGGTGGGGGTACGTGGTCTTATTCTCACCACTTATTCCATTTATATATACTCTAATTTACAACATCTCTATGCATTAGTCTCTTGTACATGTTGCTTAAATGGTAGTTTGTGCAGTTTATTCTTGTACTATATCTTATATGGTTGTACTGTCCTTTGATTGGTTAACACTGGTGGTGGGGGTACGTGGTCTAACACTGGTGGTGGGGGTACGTGGTCTTATTCTCACCACAAATTTTCGAAAAAAAAGGCCCACGGGGGTCGCTGAAGGGGCGAGGTTTGGCGTTTTCTTCCAAAAAAAGGCTCAATTTTCAACGAGCACGGATGGTTTTATATGTATAGATGAGTTAAACCATAAACAAAGGAATCCATTCTTTGAACACATTTATATATACTCTAATTTACAACATCTCTATGCATTAGTCTCTTGTACATGTTGCTTAAATGGTAGTTTGTGCAGTTTATTCTTGTACTATATCTTATATGGTTGTACTGTCCTTTGATTGGTTAACACTGGTGGTGGGGGTACGTGGTCTTATTCTCACCACTTATTCCATTTATATATACTCTAATTTACAACATCTCTATGCATTAGTCTCTTGTACATGTTGCTTAAATGGTAGTTTGTGCAGTTTATTCTTGTACTATATCTTATATGGTTGTACTGTCCTTTGATTGGTTAACACTGGTGGTGGGGGTACGTGGTCTAACACTGGTGGTGGGGGTACGTGGTCTTATTCTCACCACAAATTTTCGAAAAAAAAGGCCCACGGGGGTCGCTGAAGGGGCGAGGTTTGGCGTTTTCTTCCAAAAAAAGGCTCAATTTTCAACGAGCACGGATGGTTTTATATGTATAGATGAGTTAAACCATAAACAAAGGAATCCATTCTTTGAACACATTTATATATACTCTAATTTACAACATCTCTATGCATTAGTCTCTTGTACATGTTGCTTAAATGGTAGTTTGTGCAGTTTATTCTTGTACTATATCTTATATGGTTGTACTGTCCTTTGATTGGTTAACACTGGTGGTGGGGGTACGTGGTCTTATTCTCACCACTTATTCCATTGCTTCATCAAAGTAATGGAGACTGATGAGATTGAGTACCAGAATTTATTTCCGGCGTCTAGGGTTCCACTGCGAACCCGATGACTATGGTGACTTTCGGTTTTCGGATTAGCGGCGGCTAGGGTTTCACTGCTACGGTGATAACAATTTGGAAGAATAAATCGTGTTTCTTAGACGACGACGGTTGTTATGTGGACCACGATTTGTTCTCATCCGGTGAGGAAACCGCTTCCAACGCCCATCACCAGAGTAACAGACATAGAACAGAAGAATAGAGAGATGATGCTTCGCTTTCCTGCTTCTTCTTGACATCGATTCGTCCTCATTAGAGGATTCCGTTCTTGAAATCGAGCTCACTGGTATATGTGCTTCTTCAAGTTGTAATCATTCTAAATTTGCTTCTAAGATTTATATCTCAAGGTGTTATGTTGTTTGTGTATTAGTCCGTGCTTTCTTTCTGGTATTTTGTGAAATTTATGATTTGAGATATTCTGTTAGAGCTTGATTATGGTCAATTCAAGTGGGCTTAAAAACTGATCTGGTGATTTTTCCAGTTGGTGATGTAGTTGGTATTCATCAGATATGCTAGACCTATGGTATTCATCAGATATGCTAGACCTATGGTCGACTAATGTTGTGATGGTAAGTTATTTAGATTCATTAGCTAAGTCAGTTCTGTGACATTGTAAGAGTAATTGGTTGGAAGTTTGTCTAAATCTTACAATTTGCCTAAATGTGCATTTATCTTTTTTTGTTTGTGCAATCATAAGATAACCATTTCATGCGGATTGACTAATTGTTGCAGATGAAAACATCGATTAAAACGTAGAGACTGCTTGCAATGATGTGGTCAGTCATGTTAGGTTAGTAATCAACAAAACTGACACTAATAACCGAAACTTCTGCACAAACATATCATTTCCTAAAACTTAAAAAGAACAAACTCCACCAGTCTTTTCCTCAAACAAAGCAAAAATTCCTAATCTTTAATGTGGTTTTCAGTTAATTTATGCAAACTTCTGTTAAAGACATTTACTTGGGGAAGATCTTGGACCACTTAGTGTCAAGGAACTACTTAATCTTTAAAAACAACTTGAGAGGGTTCTTACTCAAGCTAGAAAAAGGATGGTAATTAATATAAACATGCATTGGCATAAGGTATTTGTACCTCTTGCATAAACTGTTTTCCCTACAGATAAGGCTTGTAGGTTTTGTTCTTTTACATGTAAAGTCTCTTATTGTTTACGCGTGTCATATGGAGTGGTTTGTTATTTCCGTTTAACCTCGGCTGCCTTCATTTTTTTGTTGCATGTTGCTCCGGCCTTCATCGTTCGATGTTTGTTAATTTGAGTTTCTTATTTGTATCAGGTACATGCGTTTCAATTTTGCATCTTCTGCGATTGGGTGTGTATACTTTAGATTCGTTTCGATTTTATGTGATTCATTTGTGTGCTTACTGAATTTCATACGGGTTATGTCTTTGGTGATTTGTTTCAGTTATCTCTTTTGGATTGTGTACGAACGGAGGTCTTTGTTGGTGGGAGGAAAGGTGCACCGACGTAATTTAGGTGAGTGGTTATACATTGTTGTCTATTTTTTAATACTCTTCGTTGGTTTGTGTGTGTGGAGTTTAATTTAGTTTTGTTTCTAGAATTTTATGGTGTCTCAGGTCTTCAAATTTTATTTTTAAAACTGTTGTTTTTGGGTGTTCGGATTAAGTTGGAGGTCTTTTGGGTTACTATTTTGTTGTTGCAACTTTGTTGTTTTGCTTAGTGTTCGGTGTTTGGTTTGTTGGCTGATGATAATAGTGTCTTTTTGTTGGCAAAATTGATTTTTTTTACTTTGAGATTGTCAATGTTGTTAGATTAGTTTTTTTAGTTACCATCTGATGTGGGTATAGCCATAGATGTTTTCATGTGAAAGAATGAGCAGGATCAGTATGTATATAACTTGCATGTAGCCCTGGCAAACGGGTCGGGTCATGGGTCTAAACGGGTTCGGGTCGAAACGGGTTCGGGTCAAAACGGGTCAATTAAAAAGGGGTTGTTTTGGTTCGGGTCAAAACAGGTTCGGGTCAGAACGGGCTCGGGTTGAGACGGGTTCGGGTCAGAACGGGTTTCAGGTCGGGTCGGTTAAATTTTTTTTTTTTTTACAACACAACAATTATGTTTTGCATTTATTCAAGTGCAAAATACCAAATGTTACAGTCATCTGATAGTTCTAGATTTACAATTTCAATACCAAGTTTTGCATTTATTACATATATGTTTCTTTATAGATACAGACATATGTGTAAGTGTGTTTGTTTCTGTATTATGAAGTGAGAGAAGGTGAAAAAGAAAACGTACAGTTGCATCCTGTGTGTGTATGTATGTATATGCAAAACATAATTGTTCGGGTCGAAACGGTTCACGTCGAAACGGTACGCGTCGAAACGGTACTGGTCGAAACGGTACGGGTCGAAACGGTACGGGTCGAAACGGTACGGGTTGAAACAGTACGGGTCGAAACTGTACGCGTCGAAACGGTACGCGTCGAAACGGTTCGCGTCGAAACGGTTCGCGTCGAAACGGTTCGATTCGAAACGGTACGGGTCGAAACGGTTCGTGTCGAAACGGTACAATTCGAAACGGTTCGCGTCGAAACGGTACGCGTCGAAACGGTTCGCGTCGAAACGGTTCGCGTCGAAACGGTACTGGTCGAAACGGTTCGCGTTGAAACGGTTCGCGTCGAAACTGTACGGATCGAAATGGTACGAAACTCGTCCCGACCCGAAACCTGCCCCGTTTCTTTAAGACACTAATCTATATCGACCCATTTCCTTAATGTTGTGGACCCATTTTCACCCGAAAATAACAAGATGGAATTTCAAGTGACCCATTGTGACCCATTTAGTTAAAATATCTTACCCAAATCAACCTGTATAATTTTAAAAGTAACCCAAATTGACCCACTTGGAAGGCTTTGGTCAAGATTGCCCCTCTACTTGCATGGTTTGCCTTTTCCGTATGGTGCCTTTGGTATTGCTAATCTAATACTTTGTTGCTTTGCACAAACATTATAAGCTACAGAGTCGACATCTTCGAAGAAAATGTTATCGGATAAGATGATATAGATAAGTATGTTGTAGGATCTCTATTGTTAGTTGCATCTTTAGATAGTTCCTAATCCAATGTTAGATTATGCCAACTACAACTGGGTTACACAAAGATAATGCCAGAGAGTTGCTACAAAAGTAGACGTCTGTCGATTAAGAAAACATGCCCTAGGTTTTTGTCCCTGAAAAAAAACATTAGGCAAACTTAATAGGAAATTTTGGGGGAACAGAAAGAACCTAGACATAGGAGAGCTGGTAATTGCATTCAAAGTAGCTTTTAATACCGGATAGAATGTCGAGCCAGTGGCAGTGGCTACCGGATTCTCAAAACAACCAGTCACAAAACGTAGGATCTTCGTTACATCTGCAATCTCCTTGTACCAAATAAAGGTCATAACTAGCATAGGTTATGACCATACAAGGTTCTGCCACTTTTAAGTACCGCGTGTAACATAATACACTAATGCCAAAGATAAATGTTTGGCAGTCAATAAATTAGTAAAGGCTTTACATGAGTGTCATAATTGTAAGTAACCATGTTTTAGTTTATTACGACTACCATATCCTAACACATAAAACATATTAACAAACCTCTTTTTAACTTCCAGATCAAAGTGCTTCTAAGAAGGGGCATCAGGAATGATAGGAAGGGGAAACAACTTTTGAACAGTTGCCCACTAGAAAAACAACGCGACTGGAAGCCGTTTATCAAGAAGCCACATTGTCTAGGGCAATCTCCTTTTTTCAAGTTATGTAAATAACATCCTTAATGTTAGTCATGTAACTTGCAGCCGGAACCTTTGTATTAAACTTGGATACCATCTTTTGGGGTACACCATATGTAATCGATGTGATTGTGACTTTGATGGAATGCCACACGGCTTAAGAGAAATATAAATCTCGCCCCCGCCGCATCGCGGCGGGTTGCGCTTCTAGTTATATATAAATTATAACGCGAAAATTCTACTAGTTAGAGACGAAGAATTAGTTCTTAATATTGCCAACACAAATCAAATTAAGGATCGATATTCAGTCTTAAAGCATATCATATAGTAAACAATCAAAGACATCTGGGGTAAATTCTACCATTATATAGGACAAAGCATGAAAATTAATTTCAAAACTCTTGACACAGACCTTATTCGAACTTGATATTTAGCCTAACATTTGTGTTTTGTTGGTGAAAGAATTAAGGACCAATATCTAGTCTCCAATAATCTATGCATATTATTTCGAGAACATTAAAAAGAGACTGAAAATCAGTTCTCACAACTCAGTATAAATATTAGTTGTACTATAACCAAACACTTATTTTATATGTAAATAATTGAATATATGATCCTATAGTGAGAGGCACTAAAGCTTGCTTAGTAATTGACTATTGACTAATTGTAACATTTGACATCATTTACCAACCAATCTAGTTCAATTTGTCTTAGAAGAGTTCACAAATATGTTTTTTGGTTCTTCGAGTGGATACTTCCTAAAACAGTTAATTACTGTTTTCGTCCCTGTGGTTTGTTAAAAATCACTATTTCAGTCCATTAGTTTAAAAATTGCGATTTCAGTCCCTATGGGTTCACTTTCGTAACCATTTCAGTCCACCTCGTAACCATTTCAGTCCCTGTACTTACATAATAAATGGATTGAAATGGTTACGAAAGTGAAACCACAGGGACTGAAATGGTTACGAAAGTGAAGCCACAGGGACTGAAATCGTAATTTTTAAACTAATGGACTGAAATAGTGATTTTTGACAAAACACAGGGACGGAAACAGTAATTAACTCCTTCCTAAAAAGTCACCCACTATAAGTACAATCATATAAAACACATTGTCGACTTTAAAACTAATTCTCTCATGATAATTAAACAGTTATAACTATTTCATACATTAATATTAAATAAAATCACACCCTAAAAACGAGCGTTTGATTCTCTTTGACCGAGTATGTTATTGCTACACATGTATATATTTTTAAAATTTAAAAACAATTAACATGTTACGTGATTACCATCGTTTATGTTTCCTGTCGCATCCTACAAGCACTCGTGTACCATATTAAATAACTAACAAACCAAACTCAATCTATGCCTAAGTCAAGTAGCATATTAAATAACTAACAAACAGAACTCAATATATGCCTAAGTCAAGCTAGAGCTTAAAAAATCCTCCACTTGTGGCCTAGTGGTAGGAGACTTGGGTTTTCCAATAGAGACTCAAGTTCAATTATCACTTGTGTCATATTTGGGTGGATATTGGGCAATGATGGTGACAAACCCACCGAGGGGGGTTCAATCCTGAACCGCACCCCGGTTTTCATCCGGCTGTTACTTCAGCGAGGCAACTCGTGTGGAGGCAGTACGGTTTCCGAGGGAACGCCGTAACCAAGTTTGGCCAACCCAGCGCGGGCCCGGTTAAGACAACGTAAGTCTGGACAGACTTGACTAGGGCCGCCGATTAGGCGGTGTGACATTGGGTCACTCAAAAAGAAAGTCACCGTTAAAAAAAAAAAAAAAACTAGAGCTTAAAAGCTTTTATTCACAATTTAAGTTAAACAAGAAGACTTAAATAAAACATTTCACATCCATGATCAATCTATAATAAATAGCCCAATTCAATAAACGTTCGATTCATTAACTATCTTACCCTAACTCTATATGCTCGAGAGCTACTCGTGATCGGCTCGGGTAAAAACTCGAACGAGTCGAGCCTTAACAAGCCCGAGCCTAAAATAGAGCTTGTTTAGTTATCGAGCCCGAACTCAAGCCTGAATTACAAAGCTCGTTTAGGCTCAGCCTAAACGAGCCCAAACAAAATTTTAGTTTTTTTTATATATAATATAATGAGATTGATAATAACATGGGCGAGCCGAGTTCGAGCCAAGCTTTGACTCGTTTAAGCCATATTGAAGCGAGCTCAAGCCGAACTTTTAGATGGTTTAAGGTTATTTTCACAATAGCTCGAGCCGAGCCCGAGCTTTGAGTTTTATTCACAAGCCGAATTCGAGCTTAAACAAGTAGGCTTGAACCTAACTGAGCTCGAGCTTAATAAAAAAAATGACGAGCCGAGCTCGAGCCTAGTCGGGCTGGGGCTCGGCCCGGCTGGTTTACAGTGTGCAACATTTTGGTAAAGGGTAAATCCGTCATTCACAATTTCCTTCCAACAAAACAAAACCCTAGCAGATCTCCTGGCATCGTATTATTCCAATAAAACCCTCTGCATCTTCCCCCACCCATCTCATCTCAGCAGCCGTTATCGTTCTCCACAGCAATGGTAACCTCTTCACCAGATCAAACACACCATCAACGAATAATTAACATCTGACTTCGATTTGAATGATGATTTTGTTGAACTGAATGTCTTGCAGGCTTCAGAGAGGAAGCAAGCGAATCCAATGAGGGAGATCAAGGTTCAGAAACTCGTTCTCAACATCTCCGTCGGTGAGAGTGGAGATCGTCTCACTCGTGCTGCTAAGGTATATTCTTTCACTTTCTGATTGTGTTTATATTTGTTTGTAATTAGGTGTGATTGTTACGAATAACGACTAACTATTGTTGTTGTTGTTTTGATTGATTGTTATTAGGTTTTGGAGCAATTGAGTGGCCAGTCCCCTGTTTTTTCCAAGGGTAAGATCCATTTTACAGTTAATTTTATTCTTGTTTGTATATTAGAAATCATTCTTTTTGGTCATTTATTAACAAGTTAAATGCTGCATTGTTCTTGCTAGATGAGTTGCTATATCATTAAGTTATTGATAAGCTTGTTGTCCTGACCAAATGGACCTCGCATAAGGGTATTTTGGTCATTTTACTCTCATGTGGTGTCCATTTGGTCAGATTTAACCACAAAAATATCCTCATGTGGGATCCATTTGTTCAGATTTAACCACAAAAATTAACTGAGATAGGGCTAAAGGACATAACTTTCAAGGGTTTGCAAACATCGAGTACGTTTTTTGTAATTATTGAAGACAAAGGACACAGTTTGCAATAAGTGACATACATAAATGACGATTTTTGTAATTTACTATTTTTTTTAAAAAGATTAGTATTTGTGTGGATTGTGACAAATATCTGCATTTGTTTATAATCGAGCAATGCGGTGGCTGTCAGTGACTAATGCTGCCAACTTCGTTTGTGGCTATATCTTGTGTGTTGTCTATGCGGTATAATCGATAATAAAGCTGTTTTCATTTAGTTTTATAGTTTAGTTTATTATTGTCAAGATTGTAATTTTGTGAAGAACAAATAAAAAATATGAGTAAATTCTTTCAGGTTCATCTTTGAAGTTTATAGACCAATATTTTTTTATTAAGGACTCTGAGTTTTAGTTTTATTACTGTTACAGTGCCGTAAGATCAAGATACATCTTGTTCGAACAGAAAGTAGCCTAACTTGTTATCAGGATTTATGTATTCGTTACATTGTTCATAGAGTTATAGTAATTTTAGTGTCAAGATTAGGCTTATTGAGATCTTGACCATATGGTTTACCTATAGTTGAATATTTATTACATGTTAATGTGATGGAAAGCCTCAAATTTTAGGAACTTTTTTGAATTTAAGATGGAGAAAAGTACTTCAGCAACAGAGGGTTTGACTGTACTTTGTTTACTGTTTGGTGTAATCTGTTTTGGTTTATTTTTTTTTTCAAATGAAGACATTACTTTCAGGTTGAGGAATATCTGTTGTTTATTATTCAAAGGTGGAATTTTTAGTTCATTTATGTATGAGTTGGTCTCTAATAACGCATATAATCTCTTAAATCACTTTATTTAAAAGTTAAAACTCAATGAAATTACTTTTGTTTTGTTTTGTTTTGTGTCACTCAATTTGACCAGTTTTGACCCGTTACTCAACCTGTCTGGCCTGCTCATCTGGCCAACTCTAGAGCTGTTATTTTGGTGGTTTTTGTGTGTTGGAAAACTTGTACATTCATGAGTTTCTGGATATAGAGATGAACTTGACACGTGTTACCGGTCAAGTAACAATTAATGTTTGCTCTGAGACTGATTAAAGCAATGATTTTTTTTTCATATTAGTTCATCCTTTAAGAAACAATGACAAATTATAGTTATTTGATTCGTACAACATTGGTTATCTATTTTTTTCTTCTGGACTTGCTTTTTTTTTACTATTTGAAGAGATGGGTTTTTTGTGGTTTTTTATGCTTATGGGTATTGTTTGTTTTGGTACAGCAAGGTACACTGTGAGGTCATTTGGAATCAGGCGTAATGAAAAGATTGCATGCTATGTAACCGTTAGGGGTGACAAAGCAATGCAGCTTCTGGAGAGCGGGTTGAAGGTCAAAGAATACGAGCTGCTGAGACGCAACTTTAGTGACACTGGCTGCTTTGGATTCGGTATTCAAGAACACATTGATCTGGGTATCAAGTATGTCATCATCTCTTTAAATCCAAGATTATATATACTTCATGTTTCAAAAATGGTTATAATTTTGTTTATGCTGTTAGTAATGGTAAAAATGTAACATATATTTGCTTACAGGTATGATCCATCCACCGGTATCTACGGTATGGACTTTTTCGTGGTTCTAGAACGCCCGGGGTACCGTGTTGGCCGTAGACGCAGGTGCAAGGCTCGTGTTGGTATCCAGCACAGAGTTACAAAGGAAGATGCAATGAAGTGGTTTCAGGTGAAATATGAAGGAGTAATTCTCAACAAGTCTCAACAAATTGGAGCTTAGTTTGAGGTGACTTTTAACTTTGTTCTCTTTCCAGATATTATATTTCTATTTCTTTGTCATTTATGCCTTTGAATTCTACCAGTTTTATTACAATATGGAACCTTCTCAGTTTTATGACAAGATGTTATTTAGCATCTTTTTTGACACATGTTTTGATTCCTTCAAAGGAAGTTATTATCACTTTCGGTTTTGAGCATTGTTGAGTAAACAAATAATAATATCAGGACCTGGGCTATGATTAACGAGTTGGTAGTCATATGCATCATATCCCTCATCCGTGTGTAAAAGTTTGATTATACATGGGTTTGATGTATCTCATATGAATTGCAAGTTAGCCTCGGTAGTGTTATAAAAGTCGTCCTATATAGGAAAAGGAAATTTGTTTAGCGGAAACATCTTGATGTGTTGGTATACTCGAATGTATTGCACGTTGCATCAGGTTTTAGAAAATATATTATGATGGAAGCAGAATAAATTCATGTTGGGGATATGAAAGCCCAAGTAGTCGCGATCCAACTTTAGATGATCACATGCTACTGCTATTTTTTAGTCTAGTTTGCTCGGGATACAATTTGGTGAAGATGTAAGATATGATTGTCGCGTGTTGTCGATAGAAATTTCTTTATCTGTTGCTAATGTTTTAAACCCCCACATGGAAGCGTTATGACTTTACTACGCCGTGATACATTTGTTGAAAATTCTTGAATACTGTTTTTCTAAATTGCTTTAAGATGATTGTGCTTCAAGTGTTGATATTATATTGCTACTACTTGTTACTTTAAGGCAAGTATGCTGCTGCCAAGTAATATACATCGTTGATACAATTTTACCCTTTCGATCTTTTGACTTGCTTGTTGCGGGTATTTAGCGAATTGCCTCTAGACATGCAATGAAGCAACATATATTACCAGCTTTGCACATACATGTGATATATTGGACGAAGTAATGATGCTGTTGGGATTTCTAGATACAATTGTTTTTGTTCTCATTTTTGCAAAATTAAAGGAGCCGAGGTTGTATTAATAGGCCTTGAAGCAACCATTCCAACATATGTGATTATTGGGAATCCCATCGAATATACATCAAACGAAACTACCAATCGATAAGTCGTGAATTTATGGTTTATGCAAGGACTAGACACCACAGAGCGAATCGTTGCGACTCCTATGTTCGAACACGACACACCGCATGAAACATACATTGTACCATCTCGGAGCCACTGCGTTTTATTGCGCACATCATCCAAAACAATCTTATAAGGGCGTTGATTTCGCTCTTAGTTGACAAGTGGATGTGTTCTTCAAAGGAATATATTCGTGAGATTTAGCTACCTTTTAAAAAGTTGAATACTTTCAAATACACAACTGTTAAGATCTCCATAGAATATGATTTGACGCATATGCTGGGTACCCAGAACCTCACAGCAGCATATGCTACATGCATCAGTTAATCTTTTTACTTTTTAAAATAAAAAGAAGCTGGGAAAAACATCATTACCAACTCTTTAATTTTTTTTCCCTAATATATGCATAATGGCTGCAATCATAACACTCGGGTAATTGTATTAAATTTTATGTTAATAGACTTTATCTTTTGTATCTTAAAGTCTAAATGAAGTATTTTATTTTATGGGAAAGGATGGATCATATCTAAAAGTTTAGATAGTTCTTGCCTTCTTGGTTCTATACCTTATTTGCCCAATCGCCCCAAACGTTAGTATTGCATGGGCATAAGGTAGCATCATACGTATGTTGTGGAAGTAGGTTGTTTAGGAACGGGACTAGTACTTCTAGGTGTTTTTAAACTTTTTGTACTTCTAGTTGGTTCCTACCGCTGTAAGCAAACTTGACAAGTTCGCTTGGGTGGCAAGTGAGTTCCAAAAGTTTGCTTGCCAACCAAACGAACTTCCCAAGTTTGCTTACAAGAGTGGTGAACTGCCTAGAATTGGTAGTAAATTATAGGGATGATGCGACTGATTTTTGTAAAATAAAAGCATCAGTATAAGATACCATCTAGGGTGTGGAAGAGGGGAGATGAAAAGGGAAGAGGTCAAGAGGCTATGTTGAATGGAACTTGTCTGGCATATGCCAAACTTTTACCATTCTTTATCGTCTTTTTCTGTTCGTTACAAAACGGATGGTGCTAGGAATATCCGGTTCGCATAAACAATTGCCACCTATAAATATAGTTGTAACAAGAAATGTGATACTCAATTAAATCCAACATGTATTGGTGCATTACTGGGCAAGATCTCATTTGGCAGGCATACCGTTAATCGCTTTTGGTTTACATGAATCGTAAGTGATTAGTAAAAGTTGCCAAAGGAGATTTGCCTAGCAATTCATCTTAATATAATATAGAGAAATGTATCCAGGAGCAAGGCTTGATCCCCTTCTGAGTTCTGTAAACACGTCTAATTCTTACGGGTACACTCCATTCTCTTGCCTGATTTCTCAAAGTACATATTAGCCATATCTGCAAGTTCTTGCAGATCCTTAGCCGAACCATACGCACCATGGTCATCCTGCGTAACCACTAATGATGTCTTTAGCGGCAATTGGTTGGAACCCCAAGATAATCTAAAATGGACTAGTGGTGCACGCACTCGTTGTTCATAAGTTTGCATGAGAATTGGACAATGTCAAGTTCCCCAGTCCAGTCTCTTTGGTTGGTGCCCGATTTATGTAGGAGATACATACACCTCAACATCCCATTGAACCATTCAGTTTGGTGATACATAACAATACACATTTTCAGCTCAATGCCTAGAAGACGAAACAACTTTTGCCAAAACCTTGTGAATGCTTCATGTGAAATTTTACCATCAATTCTGCTGTGCACCCTTTCATACCAAGAAATTTATGTATTTCATTGACATAATTTGGTTCTCTGTATATTTGAGATAGTATAACAAGCTGCAAGCAAACTCTAGCCAAATTTTCATTTTGCACAGGTCCTTCTGAACATTAGCACCATATGTTGATTAGAAGACTGGAATAAAATACAGAGATCAAGTAAAGCTTACAAGATTAAACCAATGGTTACAATGTTAGAATTGGATACCAAAGAATGTATTGAATCAAAACTCGTTTATTGATAATTGATTGTTTTAGGTTACAATAATTCCTTCTATTTATAAGCCTAAAACTTGATCAACAAGCAAACCTATTTTGCCTCGAACTAGGATTAAAAAAAACTATCTCAACCCCCCCCCCCCCCCCCAGTTTATAACGCCGTCACTTTTTACCCGAACTTTGTAAGCCAGTCACTTTTAACCTGAACTTACGCAAGATTAGTGTAACAATCACCCCCTCCCCCTAATCTTGTAATACTGAGAAGATATCTCATCTCGATAATCTTCAGCCATGGCATGGCTTTCGTTAGGATGTCTGCCGGTCATAAATCCCCGCTAACACATTCCTCTTTAACTTCCTCTCGCAATAAGTTCTCGACTTTTAAACTTGTCTCTTGATTTGATAAACCGAGCATCCCTTTAACTGCAAAATCAAACCATCTTGACAAGGAAACTTGTCCTAAACTAATTTGGACCAGATTCAGACCTTCTAAACCCATTGAAGTGGCTGAAAAAACTGATATGTCACAAACTGGTTGCTAAAATCTGTAACTGATTGATCAAATCGTGTTGCTGATGATCAGATTCTGTCGCTAACTGGTCAGTCTGGTCGCTAAGTATCTGCTGTGTCGCTAACTGCTCAGACTGGTCACTAATTCCTGTTGCAGCAAAGACTGTTTGGTCACTATTTTCAGCCTTGTCATCTTTAGTCTGTAAGTAAATTGAAGATACAACCTCAAGATTAATCTTGTAAATGCGATTCGGAGAACGAGGTACCTTCATTAGCAAAGTTCCATCTTGCTCAAAAATCCAAAGTATACCATCTTGGATTGCGATCTTGTACCCTCTCTCGTCTAACCGATTAATGCTTATTATATTACTTTCAAATCCGTTCAACTCACCTTTGTGGAAAGCTTCGCAACCCGTGAGTATACTTGACCCATTTTACTTTTAAATCACTTTGGGTTGCAACATGTATCAATATTAAATTCACGATCATACATACAAACAATCTTATGAAATCACTCAATCTGTAAACATGCAACCTGACATACTACTTGTTTATTCATACTAGGACTATTCATGCATGCTATCTATCATTAACTTTGCAAGCCCACCTTAACTTGTATAGCGCTATAAGAGTAGCACACCACCCATTTTGTTGTCATTGTTAAGTATTCAATTAATACGATCTTAATTACTTCGGTGATAAGATTACACTATTGGACACTTCGGTTTTATTCATAGTTGATGCATGCTAGTATGTTGTTTAACTTACTATACAATTGCGATGTGAATCTGAGACATTTTTATACTTATGCTATGTAGACAATACTCGTATTCTCGCCAACCTTTTGTGTTAACGGATACTTTATATGCATATTGCAGGAAATTGATGATGAAATCTCAAGAAATCTACTTAGGGTGGAACTAGAAACGCACCCAATGTTTTATCTTCATGTTTTGGCTTCAGGTTGTTATGTTATTTCCCAACTTGTTGTAATTTCCTTTCAAGACAATGTATATTAATTTAATATCATGAATGAAATGGGAAATTTGAATCATTAATTTATTGTCACAAGTAGTATGTTATGATTTGAGCAATCTCGTTCGTCTTGCCTCAATGTTTCCGCCATCGGTTGGGGTGTGACTAATTGGCATTAGAGCCATAACTGCGGTGAATTAGGAAAATTTCCATGTTGACCTAGTCTATAGTTAAGGAACCTTTATTTGACCATTCTCTTATTATGCTCAAAACATACTTGATTCTCCCTATCTTGCTTCTAGTCTCCTTTTGTCTTAAAATATACGCCTTTCCTAAGGCAAAATTGTGCTACAATACGAAGACTCCTACAATTGAAATGACCTCACCAAAATATGAGTGAAACACTTAATTTGGTGACGAATTTCAATCCGCGACTTCTATTTTTACGAAATTTTATCATTACGTTAGGAGTGATCTCATTACCTTAATGGCAATTTCATTATTAAACTCTTGTGGACCCTTACCAACGAGTTGGATTAATTTCCTTATCTGTATGAGTAAGTACCAACCATGTTTAGCGAACGACACCACAAAGTTAGGAGTGATATCCAAATCTTGGTGACTAGTCCTACTCTTTGATTTTCAATCCCACCAAACTCTCGAACTTTCGATTGACTAGGGACATGTAGTAACCAAAAGGGTGAATATCGTTAAACAAAATTTTCGGCTAGAGTATTCTACCTATTAGGTCAAAACATGGTTCCTGAAATCAAAAGAAATTTTGATCACTTTGAGTTAGTCTTAGTTCCGTTCCGGAACATTCAAGTTTTATATTTAAATCTCATTTATGTTTATATCAAATTTGATGTGTTTTAAACTTTGAACCTCTCTTCTTTTCAAGTTGATTTTCCCGAATCACACTACTATTGCAACCTAAAACAATAATAACATTCGAGAACCAACACAAATTTAGAACATTTTCATTGGTTGTTTAATTTGCTTTCAATATGAATACATGATTCGTTTATGTGAAACTATTTGAAACCTACGTGATATGTGACATACCATCATGCTTTAATCATGCAAAAATACATTTAAAAAGCCATTTGATCAAGTCTCACCATTCTCTCTTCCCAACCTAGTAGATGTTTTCAAGCCGTTTTCCAACTCTAAGAAGAGCTCCAAGCAAAGCTCTAACAAGAAGATACTCACATTTATGGCCAAGCAAATGGCTCAAGTCATACCCAATATTGTTAGTAAAATCCAAGCTAGCTCGAGCCCTAACGTCTCGGTCGATTCCAAAGTTTGACCCTCCTAAAGCCACCTTTACCTATAAGCAATTCATCGCTTGTAGCCCCGCATCTTTCACGGGCGATGATAGAGCTACCAAAATGCTCCAATGGTTTGATGACATCGAGGTCACATTCATCAATAGTGAATGTCTCGACCATCTCCGGACCTGCAATGCCACTGGTGTCTTTAAATCGAGGGCACTCGATTGGTGGATGAATGGGAGGAAACTCTATGGGAACGACGCCACTTACGCTTTACCTTAGGAAAAGGTGAAGCAACTCATGATAGCGGAGTTTTATCCTCCCCATGAGATGCAAAAACTTAAGGAGGATTTTTGGAATTTCAAACAAAATCGGTGGTAACAATTTGGCCTACACCACCTGATTTAAGCAACTTAGTATCCTATGCCATCACCAAGTAAGCACCACCGAACGAGCCATCGCGAAGTAGATCAAGGGACTTCCACCGGCCGTTCACGATGCTGACGGGTGGTCCGTAGGACAACCCTTAAATGAGCTAAATACGTGCATATCCCATATTTTACACGGTTATGTATCGTGAATGTGATAACTACGAGTGTTTGTGGATTTGCAGGTAAAACGCATAATACGGCAAAGTTAGAGAGCGTAGTGATGAAACAGGAGCCGTTCGGGTTGAGAGATAGCTTAAATGTGAAAGAAATGTGAAACAATTGAGAAAAGAAGCCAACAAGCATATAAGGTTTACAAAACTCAACTTCACATGAGCAGCCATCACATGTGAGGTTTTGAGGAGTGACAATTAAAGTGGAGGATTTATTATTCCCAAAATCATCATCATACATCACGGCAGCCAAGGGAAGACTTTTGGGACTTCTTTTTGATGCATTGACTTTAGGGGTGCCATCATTCTTGAGGAGATTTTGTTTGGTGGCATTAATTGTAGAAACATCACGTGAATTCTTTGATGGCACATGCAAATCACAATTCTCAACAAAAGTTAATTGATCACATCATCATAGGGTTTTGTGAAAAGAAAACTTGGAAGTTTGTTTTGGCGGCACATCTGAAGGTGATAGGGATTTTTATTTTTAATAATAATCATCATTCTCACATGGGCCAACATCACATGGACTTTCCATTTTGGGCTGACATCTATTGGGTCGACAACACAACAGTGATCATCAGCTTTTGACGACGTGGACTCCTTGGGGGATTAAGTGGATTAAATGGGCCGCACATGATTGGATTTAGTGGGCGGCACATCTTGGGTTCACAACATCACGTGATGTTTAAATATACATATGGGGGACTTATGGAGAAACAAACATAATCATCACATATATTTTGGGCGGCAGTCATCACAAGGATTAAAGTCAACAAGCACATGATCCATTCTTTGAGTGGGCCGCCACAAAAACACAACAACATCATCATCACGTGGACTTGAGCGGTTGGGCCTTCACGTGATTTATGTGACTTGGAAGTTGGGCCGATCATTGACAAAAGAAAAGCAGACTTCTATTGGAAGTTGGAGCCGACATATAAGACCTATTCCATGTGAACACAAGGATTGAGAGTCAACAACATTAATCCAACATCATCAAAAGGGCAGCCAACATTGGCAAGTAAGGCACGTGCAATTCAAGGAGGTTTATATGAAGACATCATCAGCAAAAACTCACGGACATGTGGGTTCTATTTATTGGGCCGTCAAAACAAGAAGCACACGTGAATGAGCAGGCTATTGGCGGTAGCATTGAAACAAGGCAAAACAATCAGTTTGTCACCGTAAATTACGGTCCCACCGTAATTTACGGTGGACATGAATTGGCTATTTTTCTCACCGTAAATCAGACTACTTTCACCGTAACACTTTTATGTCCACTGTAATTTACGGTGGAGCCGTAAATTACGGTGGTACCAGCGATCAGAACCGTAACTGCCCTCTTAAATCAGTTTTTATTGTGTCTTTTCAAGGGTTCTCATGATTGGACGGTTATTGGAGACACTAGGGGCGAATTTTGGTGATCTTGCTTGGTTTGGAACAATTTCTAACATTCGGTTTGTGTTTATGATTCCTATGAACATTAGATTTGTTAGTATGATGATTCACCAAACTATGTCCGGCTAAACTTTTCGGTGATCATCTTAGGTGAAGGTTTCTATTGAACTTTTGTGTGTTTATTTCCGAATTTCTAGAATGATAACTTGCATTGCTTGAATATCATGGTGTATGTTTAATTGCTTGTAACTTGTTAATTGATATTGCAATTTCTAGTCTCAATCGTACGTTCTTGGTGCCGTTGGCAATCGAGATATCACGGGAAGGGTTAGGGTTGATTATTGATTAATTGGTCATCGGGAAACAACCTCGCGTTTATATAATCCGAGTACTTTGTTCCCTTTTATCACTTCGATTATGCATGCACGAGTTATGTCTATGTAACTCTTTCTAGTTGGAATTACACACAATTGTTTAAAGAAACTGAAACCTAAGATGGTCATTGTTCTCTCCTAATTTGTTTTACAACCAACATTTGATTTGCAATTAGTTTTAATTTAGTTTTCTAAAACAACAATCCAAATTCATTGATCTTAATTTTCTGCAAATTAGGTTAATTGTAGTTTAATCGCAAAGCTATAAAATCAACACACTTTCCACATACTCCCTGAGTTCGATACCCACTTACCGCTATTTATATAGTTGTTTTTGGGATTAAATTTGCGTGACCCACGACATCACGTCAAATTTTGGCGCCGTTGCCGGGGACATATTCACCAAGAACGACATCGAGGACGGAACCCTGTCACTCAATGGCTCCACCAAGACCGTCAACCAAGCGACCGCCAAAAAGCCCTAGGAACCCAAAGAAGCCAAACCCCAATCCAAGAACAACTCCAATGGTAACAAATGAAAGTCTCAAAGCCGTAACTACGCCGTAGTAAACCCACTAAACCAAACCCTCGCTATTACAACCCACAAACCCAACAAGATAGCTTACAACAAGACTTTTCGCACATATAAGACATGCCACTACCACCATCCAACCACCTCAGCGTACGGACATTGCCCCACATGAAATCGGTACGGGCATTTTAACACCGCATGCCGAAGTGGTCCAAGAACACAAGGTAACCAAACCCAACCTCAACCCCAAAACCAAAACCAGCAACTGCCGACAAACAACGGTTGTACTTCCTACAAGTGTGGTTATCCCAACCAATTTAGCCCTCAATGTCCTCAATGCAATGCCCAAGGTCAAGCACAAGTGCCTCGTGGTCGCGCTTTCAACATCAATGCCAACGAAACACAAAACAACAATGTTGTCGTGAAAGGTACGTTTCTCGTAAATGGAATTTATGCTTTGTTACTAAGTCTCATACGGATTCATTCCAACTTTATGCAAATAGACTCCTACGGATAAATTTTCGGACGAAATTTCCAAAAGGAGGGGAGTCTGTAACAATTGCAAAATTTCAACCGTTGCACACTTTCGATCGTTTTCGTAATCAATAAAATGTTATATTTTATTTACGAAACACGTAACCATTCGATCGAACGAAACGATATTCAAGACATTTTCGAAACAAAATCCAAGTTACACATGCTTTAACACCTTTATATAACCTAAATATTGGGTTAAAAGTGGTTAAAATGAAAAAATGCGACAATACAAGTCTAGAGGCCAAATCTGCAAAAAAACCAAAAGTTTGGTCCTTCATAAGGCTTAAGGACCGTAAGCACTCTAGCCATACGGTCCGTATGGACCACCCAGACATCAGATTTGCAGCTGGCACTTCCAGCTGCATTCCTTGGCCCCCAGGTCGCGAATTTTGCCACACTTCTCCTTTGGACATGTGTAATGACACTAAGCATGTCATAACACCTGGAGAGACACTTGGCTTGATTTGGTGAGCTCAAATTCACTATAAATAACCAAGATCATCCCTCATTCCAACTTTCTCATTTCACATTTCTTTCTTCCATTTCTTTGGAGCTTGTTTCCAGCTAATTGGAAGCCTCATACCTTGAGTTCTGAAAGTGTTCTTCAACACAAGTAAGTGCTCTCCCTAGTTCTTTCATTATTTGGCTATTTTCAGCCAAAAGTCAAACAGTTTGACTTTCTGTTTTGACTTTAGGTTCTAACCATTTTGGTCAAGTCAAAGCTCAAATTGAACTTTGCAACTGTAAGACCCTTGGTCCATTTTATACTATTATCAAGTACATTTCTATTATATTAGTGTATTTAAAATTTATCATACACTTAAAATATGAGTTTATTAAAACATTATACTAAATAAAACGTTACAACATTTTGTATGTTTGAGTCGCCGTTTAAAACATGACAACGAAACTATTCGCGGAAGCTTTGTTCTTTGTGTGTTCGGTTCATTGCTTAGCTTGATCGTCTTCCGGTAACTCGGTTAGCAACTACATTTCATAAAACATGAAATGAGTTAGTTATATAGCGTTTATAACATGTTTAAACAAGTTCGCGAATCAAAACGGAACCAACAAACAATTTTCGCAAAACCTGCACACCGTCGCGTCGCGTGACGGCCCTTGGGCCATGTCGTCGCGTGGCGCGACGCCCTTAAATGGGCAGAAGGTTTGCAGCTCATTGCTGCATTTTCCCAGCTCCGATTCTTTTTACGAAAACGTGCATAACTTTCAATCTACACATCCGTTTTACTCGATTTTTTTCCTACGCGTCCGTAATTAAATTACGGACCCGTTTACCACCTTGGTTTGCATAGAAATCTGATTTATCCACTATTGGCTCATAAATCCTTTAGGTGACTATTCGACCCGTTTGGTTTAAGTTACATTGCAAGAATGTTTTCCAAGAGTCTTCTTTAACATTTCCTACCCATCCCAGGCTTAACAAGCGTTAGCGTTTCCCCTCCCATTACGGGGCTCACGTACGCATTCACAAATCACAGATTTATACGTATCTTACTAATCACTTAATCCACATTTAACTTCTTATTTTATTTGACCGATTTCAGGGACTTTTAAAATATCTAAACATCACACTCGCTATTTTCTTTTCGCACCTCGTCTTTCCATGCTAAATAATACATATCTTCCACCACAACTAGTTTTGTGGTGGATTTAACATAAGGAACCAAAATCCCTATTTTACTCTTCGCCTAGTCCTTTTTCGCAAATGTCTATTTCTAGGCATCCTACCCACCAATGTTTTTGTCTAGAACTTTTATACGCATCTAAGGGTTACGAAGTCATAATATAAATTCCTAAACAACTTCTAAGGGTCGTTTGCCCGGTTTGCCCATCAAGGGCCTTATGGTCATTTTTAATCCTTCGTTATTGCGATGAAGGACTTCAATAAATATTCGACCTTACTTGCACTTTTAACTATAAATTCATATGAGCGTACCTGGCCAGGGTCAACAAATAGACCCGATTTATACCTCGCTTTTATTATCACATAACCTATGGCGACGCAATTATACGATTTACTAATCGCTCCTGTTAACATAAGACTTGACAACCACATTAGTCGATATTGTCAAATGGTGTTGTCACCACCATTCGACCCGTTTGGCCTATATGCTCAATATTACCCCTTTTTACCATTCATTATGGTTTTCATCACTTTCGCTTATTCCGACCCATTTCAATTTACGTCGGAACATCACATTTCAAATATTAGCTTATCATTTTCATAACCTTTATAATCATTACGCATTCTAAGATAAAAAGGGTGTAAGATTCACTTACCTTGCATCCATGCCACGCTTTTCTTTCCATACTCGCTCCGTTTGACCCGCTTCATCCACAAGCTTCCACCTAGCTTGTTAAGCGCCAAACTATTATCCAATGTTCACAAGGTGGTTAGATTAACCATAATTTAATATGATCTTCCACCTTACACATTTCTATGCATTCATCCAAAAACTTAATATAATCACGTTTTACACACAACCAAGTAGACCGCGATTTCATTTAGGCATTTCATATCACTGAAAATGGGCTGTTTTTGGTGACTTGTTTAACCTGTTTACAAGTCTTCAAAAATTATGATTTTTTTATGTGGCGTACCCCACGGAGGGTTAGGCCTTGTGTTAAAATTTCAAGATCTAACTCTCTACCAAAAATTCATAAAAATTCATTTACTAAGCTGCAATCAGATTCGTCACTTCTGACTGCAGCTTATGGAAAAATTCATTCAAAATTCCTCGTTTATCCGATTGATGAAATTCCAATTGGCGATTCTTTTAATCGCTTAAAAATATCTACAGTAAAAACTTGAGATCATAACTAAATTCCTAAATTGAGTTATGACATTCGTAATGGGCTGCAAATTCTGCCAGAAAACGCAACTTGAACCTTCGATACGGAAAAATTCATAAAACCCTCAATTTTCGTCGAAAAAATGCGATTCCAGTGGGATTTTAAAGATATTTCCTGGAATTACATTTTTGACTCAAGAAACACATGTTTTTGTCACGTTTTGTCCATGTTACAGCCAATACAAATCGGCTGTAAATTCTGATCAGGAGCTGTTTGAATTCAGCATTCAATTAAAGCATGTTCTTGACATCATAACACTATTTTTTGCAATCAAAACCCTAAAAACATCTCATACATGAATTTAGCATCAACAAAATCTGAATTTACTTGAGTTAAGCATGATTTCAATATATACTTGTCTAGGGTTTACTCCTAAACATGAATTCATCCTAGTTTCACCCAAACATCAATCATTCAAGCTTGAATTTCGATTTTCATAAGTACATCAAGAATCTCAACTTCATAAATATAAAAAATTTGACATACCTCATGATCCCCTAAGCTTGGTGATCATTTTTATGTATTCATGCATCGATTTAGGGCCTGAATTGAGCTTCAATTTGAAGATTCTTGAAGAACTAGGGTTGGCTCCCTCCCTTCTTCTCCTGGTCGCTCCTACGAACACACACTGTGTGTTTTTTTTGTTATTTATTTAGTTAACTTTCAAGTTAACCCTTTTGGCCCCTCATGTTTATTTTGTTTCAAAAGAAGCTATAATTCATTATTCATCACTTAATCATATATTACTAACTAGGTTAATTATTCCTAGTTAACTTAATGGGTTCGGGAAGTCATAACCCGTGTTTTTTAAGTCCCGTTAACTCGGGCCTTCTATATACTTTGTTTTCTCAAAGTGTTTATCCTCGTTTTATTTATTATTAAGCTTATTTATTTAAATCCTAATAATTTCCGGTTTAATCTTTTCTGCTAACGGTATTATGCCCGCTCTTTAGTATTAACGGGGTTTAATTACCAAACCCGTTTTCGGGGTGTTACATGTCTACCCCCCTTAAAGAGGTTTCGTCCTTGAAACCTTTTCTTACATAATTTATCAAGTTTAACTCCATGCATTTGCTCTCGATAATCAGTTGAGCATTGCTCATATTTTAACCAATTGTTAGTATTACCAGAAAAGTATGGTAATATCTTTTTGGTTATTAATCATCTACGTATCTTATACGACATAATGCAACCTGAAATAACGTAATCTTGTTATTTCCACTAGTTTAATTAACTTAGCAATATTCATCGTTCAACTCTAATGTGATTATACTTCACATTACACTTCTTGACTGTGATCACGTCACGCCATGCAAAATTTTATATCAACTTTTTATTTTCAAAATTATCACTTTTCGAATATATCGTCTTGCACCTATCAGTGTCACGACTTATATCTTTCATGCTTACTATTTATACGTCTATCAGAATTCATATTTGTAAAAACGTCTTTTCTTACCAAAACCGAAGTTTTTGTTTAGTATCTTCTCTTTAATTTTTGTCAATTATCCATACCGGGATATTGACAGTCCAAAATTTATTCTTTTACAGTCTTTATTTTATGCGAGGATTCTCAATTGATTCCCTCGCCTTGTCTAATTAACCCGTAGGTTTTATCACTTAGCCTTATGGGCTATTTTATTAGACTTTTCGCCTCTTTAAGGCGAGGTCCTTATAATCTATTTATTTCTAGTCATGACTCGTGGGTCGTTTTAGTCTCAAAGACCTTTCCATTGTTTATAACCCCAAAGGTTATGTTGATCCCGTAGTTCATTCTTTACTCGTGTCGTTCTTAAAATACATATTTGGTGTCAAGGCATCCTGTTTTTGTTTGAAGAGTCATTTGGTTTCAAACTTAAGATCTGTTAACCTTGACTGTAGTTCGTGGCTATAATCGTTTTATTTCGGATCAATCTCCCGACTCTATGACTTCTTACGTCATTTATACGTCGGTTTGTCTTATGCTCATTGTTATTTGGTTTGCATATATTCTTATTTGGTTATGTCCCATTACCGGGCTCATTATTCTTTTGCTTTTAACGCTACCTTTATTTGGCTAGCGCTTATTTGTGCCATCCGGCATTATATTGTATTCAACCTGTTTGACTTGTTAATGTGAAATCCATCACTTATAAACGATCAACTTTATTCTTTATTCAACCCGTTCAACCTCAAATGGTTGAACATGTTTATTCAAAATTTCTATTTACGAAATTTTATAGTCATAACTCATAATCCAAATCTTTTGATTTTCAACCTGCGTTCATGTCTCTTGGTTTACACATGTGCTTAAATTCCTACCCATCATCCGGGTGTTTTACCGAAGTCGTTATTATTGCAACCCTCCCGGTATGCATTAAGACCTCGCTTCACTTTTATATTCCGACTTTGTCCTCAAATTTGACGTTTTGCAACAACGGTCCGTTTAGAGACATATTTGCATTTTCCGGTTTCGAGTGTAAGTACACCCCCTTCCAATGCGTATCTTAATCATTTTACATGTTTGCATTCTCCGGGTTCGAGTGTAAGTACACCCCCTCCCAATACATATCTTAATCATTTTACATGTTTACATTCTCCGGGTTCGAGTGTAAGTACACCCCCTCCCAATACATATCTTAATCATTTTACATGCTTGCATTCTCCGGGTGAGTGTAAGTACACCCCCTCCCAATACTTATCTAAATCATTTTACATGCTTGCATTCTCCGGGTTCGAGTGTAAGTACACCACCTCCCAATACTTATCTAAATCATTTTACATCAATATTTGTCCCTTCACTCGGGCTCATTATCCTAATGTAATACGCTTTCTTCACCCGGCTGTGCGTTTACATTATTATCAAATATTTTGCTCATTTGATTCGTTTGGGTACTTTTTAATTTTTCCCACTCACCCCCGTCCTTACTACATCGGATGTAAGCATGTCCATCATAAAAAGTTCATGGTACCACTTGCTCACCACTTACTTGGCCAGAGTAAGCGATCAATACCTGGTATACATGACCTTTTTATAATTTTCACATTACACCCCATGTAAGTAATGCCTCTATTTGATTCTCTTGGAAACAATATCCCGGATAGATTTTCTATTCGGGTTTTTCCAAGTTTTTAATCTACATATGCAACTTTCAATCTCTACGTATTTGTTGCATATTACTATTTGTACAACTAAATTTAAAATGTGCACCTGGTAATGCTTGCCCTAACGGGCTTCTCTTGCCATTAGTCTTGTTCGCTATCGCCACGCGATTTAGGTCCTTGATGAGCATGTTCTATGGACCGTTCCTTTGTCAAATCCGCGATTTGTTAAACTCTCGCTATCTTCATATGCGAGTGTCCTTCAACTAAAACATTTACAACAGTTAGTAATTTCGACATTAATGAATGCCCGTATTATAATACAAGGCTTTTCTAGTATACGCATCAACGCGTGTAATTTCGTTGACTATATCTACTCTATATCGTTTTTATTGGTGTAACGTGTATTACACGATAACCATATGTGTTGTTCTCAACACTTTAATCATACTAAACCCTTGATATACATGTACTTACAGGATTTGCGATCAAGCCTCGAACCGAACACTTTATTCTTTTAACCTTGAGCTCTGATTACCAACTTGTAAGACCCTTGGTCCATTTTATACTATTATCAAGTAAATTTCTATTATATTAGTGTATTTAAAATTTATCATACACTTAAAATATGAGTTTATTAAAACATTATACTAAACAAAACGTTACAACATTTTGTAAGTTTGAGTCGCCTTTTAAAACATGACAACGAAACTATTCGCGGAAGCTTTATTCTTTGTGTGTTCGGTTCATTGCTTAGCATGATCGTCTTCCGGTAACTCGGTTAGCACCTACATTTCATAAAACATGAAATGAGTTAGTCATATAGCGTTTATAACATATCTAAACAAGTTCGCGAATCAAAACGGAACCAACAAACAATTTTCGCAAAACCTGCACCCCGTCGCGTCGCGCGACGACCCTTGGGCCATGTCGTCGCGTGGCGCGATGCCCTTAAATGGGCAGAAGGTTTGCAGCTCGTTGCTGCATTTTCCCAGCTCCGATTCTTTTTACGAAAACGTGCATAACTTTCAATCTACACATCCGTTTTACTCGATTCTTTTCCTACGCGTCCGTAATTAAATTACGGACCCGTTTATCACATTGGTTTGCATAGAAATCTGATTTATCCACTATTGGCTCATAAATCCTTTAGGTGACTATTCGACCCGTTTGGTTTAAGTTACATTGCAAGAATGTTTTCCAAGAGTCTTCTTTAACATTTCCTACCCATCCCAGGCTTAACAAGCGTTAGCGTTTCCACTCCCATTACGGGGCTCACGTACGCATTCACAAATCACATATTTTGTCACACCCCCAAAATCCACCTACGGAGTATCACCGCTTGGGAGCGTGACTGACCAGGATTAAGCCACCAATCATATAGAACAATGTATAAAGTAAAAGTAATTGTACTAAACCAAACCAATCCATATGAAAGGTGTTCCAAAACATAAGTATCATATCAAAGTTTAGCGGAAGCGTATAGATAAAATTCAGCATAAATAAGTATGTAATGTCATAAAGTGTTTAACACACAATCACGATCCAAGCCCACAACGACCAGCTCCTCCCTGTGCAAGCTCCATGTACCTAACGACCTGCAAGGCATGTAACATAGGATCAACAACTAGTTGAGCGAGTTCACAGAAAGTAAATGCGTAATGGTAAGTTCGTTTGTAACATGTGGCTCTACTGGGCCGATAGTACGTTCTATTTGTGGGGGCTTCCCATGTTGTATAACCACTAGACTATTCGCAACCATAAGTGTTTTACATATCCCGAGAATAGTAATACGTACAAGTTTACGTAGGATTTACGTAAGTATCCTTCACAACCGAGGATAGGGGTACGTGGGGGTTTACGTAGGTTTTACGTAAGTGCCTGACACAACCGAGGCAGTAGTAAGTATAGGTTCACGTAGGTTTTACGTGAGTATCCTTCACAACCGAGGATAGCGAGTAGCATAAGTATACGTAGGTTTTACGTATGTGTCCTGCACAACCGAGGACAATGGTATGGTAGTCTAGTATCAGTGTATGTACGAATCTATTCAACCTTATTCCTTCCATCCCATTCCCCAAACCCTGGGAATCCCATGCCTTAGTAAGGGTGTGAACTCACCTTGGTTTGCTCGGTATGCTAAAAATGCTCACAATTAATCAATCACGTCCTAGATTATTCACGTATGCGAAATCAGTTTACGTACGAGTACAACATGGTAACACCGAGTCAAAGATCATCACGTAGCACATAACACGTATTCAACACATACGAAACATGCAATTCAGTTAACAGCAGTTAATTAGGTCAGTTAAGTTCTAACAGAAACAAACCAAGTTAAAACAGGTTCCCCACTCGACGAAACACCTTCAGTTTCGTCGAGAGTCCCTTCGGCGAAACAAACCCCCAGTTTCGTCGTTTGATTTCTTGACGAATAAATCCTGATTCGTCGTATTTCAGATTCGTCATTAAGTTCAGATTCGTCAAATGTCAGTTACGTATCACATTAGTTACGTCATAATATCACAAAAACCCTAATTCGCCGTCATCAACATACGAAGATCATACCGAACTCACACAGTAATCATTCAGCAAATCATCGATATTATTTATTATGCCAATCATAACATAAACATGCAACACATGAAAAATCTTATTATTTAACACACATGGCCGACATTTGTTAACCACCTCAAGGGATTATTGGACCAACAATCTGTTAGTGGACTGCCTCATGTATTTATTTGTTTCATATTGACTGCACCCTCACATTCCCTTCCATACAATAATCGACCAAATCTGAATTACCAGCACACATACATATGATCACTAATTTCCTGACAATGCACATGCACTAAAGACAATAATGGTCACCCAAAACTGTTGTTAACTCACACATGATTGGACCGATCAAATAATTTAACCCACAAAACCTCACAACCATGACCGCCGTCTTTTAACATTTTCATGATGTCATTGGTCCTATTATATATATTATTCAGGTAGTGGACCAATTTAGTATTATCATCATATACGGATATAATC